>JARHVA010000552.1:3405000-4605000 GCA_037957365.1 Torreya grandis
TACCTTGCTTTTTTTTGTGTGAGTGCATATATATCAAAGTAAAGGAAGATATGTGGATACAAAAAATTGTGCCCCTGAAGCTCCAAAGCAAATCCAACGTACTTGTGAATCTGCAAAAACATGTAATCTTTTTCTATACCTACATCGGTGAGTGTTGAATAATAATAATCTACTGAAATCTATAAAATTGAAAATAATATACTTCATTCTAGTGAGAGGAAGGTAACATACCCACATGGAGCCAAGTGCTTCCAAATATGTGTGAAATTTTAAACACAATTTTGAGTACAAACTTTAGCGATATATTAAATAAGATAGAAAAAATTTGAGTAACATCTATAATAATGTTATATAACCTCTTGAATACATCCCCTTATGAGATTAGTTAAAGTATCCTGAGTACATCCCCTTATAAGAACACATAAAATTTCAAAACTATTGTGAGTGCCTTGCCTTATTGGAATGAGTGAAATATCAATACCATCCTTTACATAAGATAATGTTTTTATGGGCGTCTCCCTTTAAAATTATAACTAAAATGTGAATGTTTCAGTGATATGTCCCTAAATATAATGATTGGGATATATGCCCACCCTTTTAAATTTGAGATAAACTTGTGAAAATCACATCTCCAAAATGCACCATGTGTAATAACATATAAACCATGAATTTATAACATATAAAGACATGCCAATGAAAACATGTCTCTAAGATAAAATTTGTCCCATATGGACCTATGGTATAAATAATATAGTATAGGAAGATCATTATTGTATTACATATCAATATATAACATGAAAATCATATGCATACAATAATATTTACCCCATATGGTCTCATGATACATACAATGTATTGTATATGATAATCAGCTAAAGATGTGGCAATGTAAATCATAGGTATAACATCTTTACCCTAGTAGATGCATGATAAAAATCATGGAAACATAGAAAAGAGTAAAAAATATTTACATGATATGGATCACTGGAAATCCAGAGACTTTATGACCCATAATAACATATGGCAAGACAAAGAATTTAGGAATCCCAAAGCACAAATGCTCGATGTAAAAGAAAATCAAATGTGAAATAAATACTTAGATTAAAAATTAATAAACTATTAGGGAAAAAAGATAGAAAAATGACTATAAAGCACTGAGCATCATATATAAAACAATGGAAACAACTAAAGCCAAATAGAAAAACATACAAAAGTAATAAATGTGTTAAAGAACATTAAAAAAATTATAAGTTGATAAATATAAAATGATTGTCAGTGTAGGTTTCTTATACCATTATATGGTTTTTCCTACATATATTGTTTATCTTGCTTAGGAGCTACTTAGGTGTCATAATAGGTCATTTAGAAAAATATGGCTTAACCTATTTTCTAATTTTGAGTTGCTTTTTGCTTCTCTATAAATGTACCTTTCCTAAAGCTATTTGGATAATGATGATTATGCAACTTCTTTTTACTCGTGTTTAATTTTGCTTTTGCAATAGACTATCTCTTCTATATATTTATATTTACATGTTTCAGAGATGTTTGCATTCGTGGCTATCTACTCTCGATCCTTGATCATAGCCCACTCTAACATGGTATCAGAGTAATTATGATAGTTAAATGCCATAGATTATATTGTGAAATATTGATTTTTTAGCTTGCATGTCACATATATGACATTTTTTGACCTTGTATATTGTAGATTCACCATTTCTCAAATCTTGCTCTTCTTTTGGGGTCCTTGGTTGATCCAGATTTAGAAAAATAATAAGGGAAAAGGCATTTTTTTGCATGTCATCTCTTATCTAATGGGTTTTTATTGAAAATGGTCAGTATCATTGAATTTAGAAGGTACCAAAACCCTAAGAATGATTGTAAACATGAATTATCTTCGTGACATTTGATTTCATATTTTTTGGAGGTTTTGGAGGCATTTTCTTGGATTCTATGCATATCCATACAAGAAGGGACTAAAAAGAAAAACTATTTCCAAGTTTTTCTGGGTTTTTTGAGAAATTTAATGGGTATTTTATTGTTTTTCATTGCAATAGTGTATTTAAAGGCTAAAACCTTGAAAATCACTTTGGCTAAACTTTTGTCCTTTCATGCACCTACCAGAAATGCCAATAGTTCTGACAACTGCAAACTGGTTGACTATATCTGGCAAGCTTACTGTTGACCATTTTTCACCCAACAGGCCAAAAATTTGTCCCCCTCTACCCCTGTTGTTCTAGGCCATTTTCATTTTTTGATTTTGCATGAATCTGGCGATTTCTACGGACTTTGCAGGATTTCTACGAACTCTGTAGGTCTAAATCTATGGACTCTATAGGTTTTGGATTTCTACAGACTCAGTAGGTTAGTCCTTTGGCGCATGAAGGATCAGTTCCAGAGAGAGTGCTGGGTTTTACAAGGCTTCTTTGGGCTCTTGCCTGAAGAAAATCACAAGAAAATTTGGCGTCTTTGAACCATTGAACTGGTTCAAGGCCTTGGTTCAACGTTTTAAGTTCATCGGCTTTGGTTCATGCCTTGGTTCAACGCCTTGGCTCAGTTCAACCACTAAGTTCAACGCACTGGTTCAACCATTGGTTCAATCATACGGTTCAATCAGGCTTAATTCAAACACAGGGTTCATCGCTCAGATCAGTTCAATTGGTTCAACACCTGGTTCAATCGCTTGATTCATCACCTAGTTCAATGCCTTGGTTCAACGCTTCGACTGGTTCCATCGGCACTTGGTTCAACCATGGGTTCAAGATGCCTTGGTTCAATACCTTGGTTTAATTAGCCTTGTTTCATTGAACCAATTAAATGCCAAGTTCATCAACAAAGTTCAAGGCCAAGGTTCAACATTGGTTCAACCATTTGGTTCATTGGCACGTAGCTTTGAACCGGTTCAACCAATTGGTTCATTCGACAGGTTCAACGCTTAGTTCAATTGGATGGTTCAACACTTGTTTCAGTCAATTAGTCCATTGGCATGTTTATCAGCGTGCTTCGTTGAACTGTTGAACCGGTTCAACAAATTGGTTCAATCGTTTAGTTCAACGCTTTCGGTTCAAAGGCTTGGTTTAATGGGCTCGACGCACAATGGTTGAACTGTTGAATTGATTGAACCGTTGAACCAATTTTGGTTCAATGGGTTGGTTCAACGACTTGGTTTAAGGGTGCGCCCTATAGACGAAGGGCAGTTCAAGTCCAGAAGCCCTTACAGAGGGCAGTTCAAGGCTAGAAGCCCTTGCTGAGGGCAGTTCAAAGCCCAAAAGCCCTTGCGAAGGGTAGAGAGAGTCTCAAAGAGCTCGACAGAAAAGGACAAAGTGGCCAATTCCTTTGGACTTTTTGTATGCGAGAAAAGGCCCAAAATAGAAAACTCGTGAGAAGAAAAGCCGTAGAAAAGGACCCGATGACTTTTGCCGAGGACGGTGACGTCTTGAAAGCTGTCAAGTTTAAGCAGATGAACTAGCTGTTGGATGACGACCGCGTGAACGTCAAATTTAACACAGTGAAGTAGCCATTTGTGTTTTGAACTGTCTAAGCACCAAATCATGGAAAGAGCCCCAAAGAATGCAACGACCTGCCATAAGATTTCCCCTGAGGGCTGAAAGAGCAGGAAGAAGACAAAGAGCAGAAATGACAAAGCATTCAAGTGGCAAAGGGAAGGTGAGTTATTACAGATGAGTGGCGCGACCTATTTTCTGTAGTTGGCATTGATGAGGGGATAAACCATAGTTTGTTTGCATAAAAAAGGCACGGCCATGTTCTTACATTAATGTTTGAATGCCGAAGTCAATTTGGGTGATTGTGCAGCATGGTTCTAGCAGGCCTTTTCTAAGAAATGACATCAGTAACAGTGATCTTCCTCTTCTCGATGTGTTCAACACACATGGGCCACTTGTAGAAATGAGCACCAAAATCTTTCCCAGGAGGTGCCAAAGTTTTCTTCCTCTTCCTATTTATTGTAAACTTCTCTTTTGAGAGAGAATCGACTCTCAGCCTTAAGGCAAAACTCTGCCCAAAAATCTCTCAGGCTTGTAAGGTAGAGCTCTGCCAGAATTTTACCTTGAATCAAATCACATCATTTTTACCTCCATTCTGAGTTTTGCATCTTTAGTATGTGTCTATGCTTTGATTCTGTGTTAAGTCATTTTCTTAATGCTTTTACAGAATTATTGCAGCATGTCTGGTACATTTTTGAGTTTCTTTTTACAGGTCTATCAGAAGCGTCCCTAGAGGAGCAGTTGTAGTATGTCTTAGAATGCCTCTAGTAGTTATTTCCTCCCTGTATCTCCACGAACCCTTGACCCACTGATGCAGAAGGTTTTCTCATGACAGATGAAGTGTATGGGAGCTGGTTCTCAGTGAAAAGTGTATGTTCGGGCCTGAGTGGGTCACATTTTCTGGTGTATCACCTTTTCTTTTTTTTAGGCTTAGGCTTTGTTTTCAACATCTCTCTCTCCCTTTTCATCCCCCCCCCTTTTTACATTTTTTGTTAGCAGTAGGAGAAACCAAGGCCTAAATGATACATCAGAGGGAGTTAGCCCTTATCTAGAGACTCTCCCCTCCAGCTTTGTTGGTCCCACAGGCGAGAGGGGAGCTTCCATTGTTGCGTGAAGAAGGCAGGAGCTCAGCCTCCTGCCAAGGGTGCAATCTTCTGCATCAATAGTTTCTAGCATGCTCAGTGGGACCAACTAGGACAAGTTATGTCCAAAGAGTTGAAGAATTTTTGGTGTGTTCTTCAACCGACCAGCGTTTGGAGGCTTTTGCATCAACACCAATGGCGACTTCGAGTTGAATCAGCTGGTTAAGTAGCCCTGGTGCCATTAAGAAATCACTTTTGTATGTATAATCCCTCTGCACAAAATCATGGACCTTGTTTTCTTTCTTATAATTTTGATCAAGCTCAGCCTTTTTATGGCATCTCCCCAAGCAGCGCTCCTAGTTGCCCTGCAACGATAAGGGAAGTGGCCCTTGAGTTTGAGAAGCAGACGATGGAGATTAACAGACTGGAGGAGTAGTATGGATATCAGCAAGAGCTGATGTATAAATAGGAGTGTTTGTTTAGGTAAGCTCAGGCCTTACAATCCATAGAGGAGGCGTTAGCAAAATGGAGAACTCCATTTATTCAAGGCAGTCAGCCTTGCGCGCCCCCTCCTATCCTAAATAAATCCCCCTCTTTTACACCAAATCATTTCTATCAGATAGCACTTGCTCACTCCAACTCATCTGATGCATCTGCTCTCAATCCCATGCACCTAGCTTTCCAGCATCAAAGGGCATCAGAGCAACCCCCATGGAGATCAATCTTCTTAATTCCTTATATTGTGAATCTTCCATTGAGGGGAATACCATGAGCCAGCACATCCCTCTTCTAGAGACTCTTTCGGTGCATCAACAGTGTCTTCCTAGCATCCCTCAACTTCCCCAAGTCTTTCAAGATGATGTGCAGATCCCAAGTTGGAGGAAGGAATGCCAGGAACCAGCCCAGAGCCTTGAAGAGGATGATGCTGGTGATCTCCAAGAAAGGCTCTTTCAAGAAAATATAGCTAGGAGAATTACAGAGTTGGAGTCCCAAACGAGATTCCTTAGCCAACGTGTGATGGACCTGTTTGAACCCAACCCGTCCATGCACCTCCAAGAGAGCTATCAGGCCACACCTGATATAGATGAAGTGCTGACCAAGTGGAAGGAGGAGAATCATTCAATTCTAGCTCAAGGACTACCTCCTCTTCCACATGGTTCTCCCACTTCACCCCTTCTCAAGGAGGAACCTGTTCTGCAGGAGGTGAGTGAGGAGCAGAAGATCCAGTCTACAATTCTTCAGGGGAATATATTTGAAGGTCTAAAAATCTGGATCTTGGAGGAGGATCAGGAGAATATCTTTGAAGATCTAGAGATCTGGACCTTTGAGGAGGAAAAGGAGAGGCTAGTCTCCCTTGAGGAAAGCCTTGAATAAGAAAGCTTTGAATAAAGAGGTGATGTTTTATGGGATGAAGAATCAGCTTGTGATTCCATTTCAGACGTCACAAATGTCACCCTTCTTCAAGAAGGCCAAAAGGAAGCAGAGGATGAGTCTGACAGAGTCTTCAACGAGGCAGAAGGAAACAAGTCAGACCATGATGCATTGCAGAGGGACTATACAGATCAAAGGGCTTATGGTGATGGGCAAACAACCATTGATTTCTTGGTGATAAGCACCAATATGAAGGACCAACATTCAACAAGCTTCCAAGAACAAACATGATACATATATGTTGGGAACATGTTCGAATCTGATCCACTCGAATACCAGCCAACCCAGGGGACAGGCAAGAAGAGTAGGTCACCAACTCTCTTTTTCATTTAGCTACTTGCCTGGCACCATAAGTCTTCTTGTTAGGAAGGAGACTTAAGAAAATTTCCCTTTGATCCAGGAGGGAGGCAAATATTCCTAGTTAGCTATATATAGTAGTTTGTTTTCAATTTCTTTGCTGCTTTCCCTAAGTGTAGTTTGCACAGGTAGTGTTTTTAGCCTTGTGTGTTTCCCTTTGCGTGTGGGGTAAGAAGCTTCATGTTTGATTCTTGGATCTTTGGGGATATTGCTAACCTTTCTTCATAGCTGCATCTGCCTTCACACCCAATGGACTACAAGGCAACTAGTCTTTAAGCATAGCAGGCATGCTTCCCTTGGGAGTCGCCAATTTGTTGACCATTTTTTGCCCAATAGGCCAAAAATCGGTCCCCCTCTGCCCCTACTGTTCTAGGCCATTTTCATTTTTTGATTTTGCATGAATTTGACAATTTCTACAGACTCTACAGGATTTCTATGGACTCTGTAGGTCTGAATCTACAAAGTCTACAGGTTTTGGAGTTTTACGAACTCATCAGGTTAGTACTTTGGTAGATGAAGGATCAGTTCCAGAGAGAGTGTTGGGTTTTACAAGGCTTCTTCAGGATGTTGCCTAAATAAATTCACAAGAAAAGTTAGCATCTTTGAACCATTGAATCAGTTCAAGGCCTTGGTTCAACATTTAAGTTCATCGGCTTTGGATCATGCCTTGGTTCAATGCCTTGGCTCAGTTCAACCACTAAGTTCAACGTGCTAGTTCAACCATTGGTTCAATCATACGATTCAATTAGGCTTAATTCAAATGCAAGGTTCATCACTCGGTTCAGTTTAATTGGTTCAATGACTGGTTTAATCACTTGATTCATCACCTAGTTCAATGCCTTGGTTCAACGCTTCAACTAGTTTAATCGGCACTTGGTTCAACCACGGGTTCAAGATGCCTTGGTTGAATCAGCCTTATTTCATTGAACCAATTCAATGCCAAGTTCATCGATAAAGTTCAATTCCAAGGTTCAACCATTCTGTTCATCGACACGCAGCTTTGAACCAGTTCAACCAATTGGTTCATTCGACAGGTTCAACGCTTAGTTCAATCGGATGGTTTAACACTTGTTTCAGTCAATTAGTCCATTGGCAAGTTCATCAGTGCGCTTCGTTGAACTGGTTTAATGAATTAGTTCAATCATTTAGTTCAACACTTTGGTTCAATGAATCGGTTCAAAGGCTTGGTTCAATGGGCTCAACACGCAATGGTTGAACCGTTGAACCAATTTTGGTTCAATGGGTTGGTTCAACGGCTTGGTTCAAGGGTGTGCCCTACAGCCAAAGCGCAGTTTAAGTTCGGAACCCCTTATGGAGGGCAGTTCAAGTCCAGAAGCCCTTGCAGAGGGCAGTTCGAATCCCAAAATCCCTTGCGAAGGGAAGAGAGAGTTTCAAAGAGCCCGACAGAAAAAGACAAAGCGGCCAATTCCTACAGACTTTTTATCTGTGGGAAAAGGCCTAAAATAGAAAACCCATAAGAAGAAAAGCTGAAGAAAAGGACCCGATGACTTTTGCCGAGGACGGTGACATCTTGAAAGCCATCAAGTTTAAGCAGACGAACTAGCCATTGGGTGACGGCCGTGTGAACGTCAAATTTAACACAATGAAGTAACCATTTGTGTTTTGAACTGTCTAAGCGCCAAATCTTGGAAAGAGCCCCAAGGAACACAGTGACCTACCAGAAGATCACCCCCAAGGGCTAAAAGAGCAGGAAGAAGATAAAGAGTAGAAATGACAAAGCATTCAAGTGGTGAAGGGAAGGTGAGTTATTGCAGATGAGTGGCGCGACTTATTTTTTGCAGTTGGCATTGATGAGGGGACAAACCGTAGTCTGTTTGCAGAAAAGAGGCGCGGCCATGTTCTTACATTAATGTTTGAATGCCAAAGTAAATTTATGCAATTGTGTAGCATGGTTCCAACAGGGCTTTTCTAAGAAATGACATTAGTAACAGTGATCTTCCTCTTTCTGATGTGTTCAATGCACATGGGCCACTTGCAGAAATGAGTGCCAAAATCATTCCCAGGAGGCGCCAAAGTTTTCTTCCTCTTACTATATATTGTAAACTTCTCTTTTGAGAGAGAATCAACTCTCAACCTTAAGGTAAAACTCTGCCCAAAAATCTCTCGGGCTTGTAAGGCAGAGATCTGCTAGAATTTTACCTTGAATCAAAACACAACATTTTTACCTCCATTATAAGTTTTGCATCTTTAGTATGTGTCTATGCCTTGATTCTGTGTTAAGTCATTTTCTTAATGCTTTTACAGAATGATTGCAGCATGTCTGGTGCATTTTTGAGTTTCCTTTTACAGGTCTGTCAGAAGCGTCCCTAGAGGAGCATAGGTTAAGTGGATAGGCTACTGTAGTGTGTCTCAGAATGCCTCTAGTAGTTAGTTCCTCCCTGTATCTCCATGAACCCATGACCCACTGACGCAGAAGGTTTTCTCATGACAGATGAAGTGTATGGGAGCTGGTTCTTGGTGAAAAGTGTATGTTTGGGCCTTAGTGGGTCACATTTTATGGTGTATCACCTTTTCTTTTTTTAGGCTTAGGTTTTATTTTCATCATCTCTCTCTCCCTTTTCATCCCCCCCTTTTTACATTTTTGGTTAGCAGTAGGAGAAACCAAGGCCTAAATGATACATCAGAGAGAGCTAGCCCTTATCTAGGGACTCTCCCCTCCAGCTTCACCAGTCCCACAGGCGAGAGGGGAGTTTCCATTGTTGCGTGAAGAAGGCAGGAGCTCGGCCTCCTACCAAGGGTGCAATCTTCTGCGTCAACACTTACTTTAGGGTCACTTGGTCTTGACACCCCTACTCTTGTGTCCCATGCTCCTGATGCCCCTACTTCTAACTTACCTGATCTTGATGCCCCTATTTTTACCACTCCTAATTTTATCATGACATGCATGCAAATGTCAAATTTAAACCCCTAAGAAGAGACACTATTCATTTGAAAATTTAGGAAATTTGGGAGGGACATCACTCACCCAGTCACATCACAGTGTAAAATGACATCACTCCCCTAGTCATATGGGATGTTATCCCTTGGTCACAACCAATCAAAGGGGGTTTAAATTTTTCTTGAAAAGTTGGTCCAAGTCTTTTACAAGTCCAAATTATTTTTTGCGAGGTGGAAGACTACTTCAAACTCACATAATTTTCAGTATGCAAGTCCTTTTCAAGCACCTTGTTTTTTCAAGTGTGAGTTTTTTAAGATATATGCATTAGTGTTATTATCAGGCATTATAAAATCAAACCTCTATAAGTTCAGGAGTGGTTACATTTCCTTGTCTCTTTCATACTCAGTTATGCACATACCTCTTTTCTATACCATGGATCAAAATCTTATTCTGCTTCTTACACCATTCAACTATCTCGAGTAGAAAATTAAGGTACAAATCCTCTTGAGGAGTAAAGGTTTACATTGGATCACTATGGGTACAAAAATAAAACCAGTGCCTGATGCAGAGAAGGTGAATTAGTTTAACATATATGACAAAGCCTACGGTATGTTAAGTCTATTAATGTTTCTTGACTTACTCTTTCACATTAAATCTACAACTACTCATAATAATGTTTGGACCATGTTGTTCCCAAAATCTGTCACTCTTTTTTGGGACAACAGATGAACTATTTTGGTCCTGTAGACCAAAATTATCTCTTCCCTTCTCAAAAATTTGTTCTGAGCATTCAAATTCCTCATTTTTCAAGATTTTTTAGTTAAGGGATTAGCAGGTTCAACAGGTTCAAAGGCTTCAACAGGTGAGCTCTCTCAAAGGAGCAAGTTTCCAGCACTTAGGCAATTTCAAGATCGGTTCAACGCCTCAGTTAAACCAAAAATGTTCATTGGCAAGTTTCAAACAAAGGATTGAACCATTGAACCATTGAACCCCGCTTCTCAAAGGTTCAAAGGTTCAACGACATCGACAAGCTTAAAGAAGTTAAGTGCTTCGGCAGAAGTTCAAAGTTCAACCGCTTCAACAGGTTCAACGGCTTCAAAAGACTTAGAAGAAAAATAGGCTTTGAAGAACAAAGGAATGAATCATTAAACCATTGAACCGTTGAACCAAAATGGTTCAATGAGTTCAATGGGTTCAATGGGTTCGAAGAAATCAAAAGACTTGAAAGAAAAGAGGCTTCAAATGTGTTGTCCCCCAAAAATAATAGTCATTTTTGGGACAACATTTGAACTATTTTGGTCTTACAGACCAAAATTGTCTCTTCCATTTCCAAAATTTGTCCTAGACATTCAAATTCCTCATTTTCCAAGCTTCTCAGAAAATCTACGGACTCTTCAGCAGGAAGAGGAGTCTACGGACTGTGCAGGCAGGTTCATTTACACAAGCTCAAAGATTTTTGCAAGCGGTTTCAGTCAAAATAATCAGTTTTCAACACTTAGTCATTCTCCAAAATTGGTTCAGAGCTTTGGTTCAGTTGAAAATCTTCATCGAAAAGCATCTGAGTGCAAAAAGAGACTTGAACCACTGAACCGTTGAACCATTGAACCACTTTGGTTCAAAGGTTCAACGGGCTCAAGGTTCAACAAGTTCAACGTTTTTGGCAAGAGTTAAGTGCTTCATCAAGGTTCAAAGTTCAATCATTGCAATTGGTTCATCAGATTCCAAACACTTGGCCAAATCAAGGCGGCTTGAACCATTGAACCACTTTGGTTCAAAGGTTCAACGGATTCAAGGTTCAATGGCAGGTTCAACCAAAGGAACAGTTCAAAAGGCAAAATTCCAAAGGGCTTCCTAAAGGACATGTGCCCTTATGAAGGACACTTAATCGAATAAAACACCCTTCGAAGAGGTTTATTTTCAAGGAAACAGTTAAGTAAATCTTTCGGATTTTTTATTTAAAATAGTTGAAAAAGACCAAGGCAAAGAAACAATTCCTTCGAAATTTTTGTCTGAAGGAATTCCTTCGGACAAAAGTCTAAAGGAATTCAGAGAAGCTATGGGTCAAAGGACCTTGAAGGAATTTTCAAAGAGCAGTCAACATTTATGTGGACTTTTGGTCCATGAGAATTTTCCCCAGACTTTTTCTCCGTAGGAATTTTCCCCAGACTTTTGTCTGCGAGAATTTTCCCCAGGACAAATGTCCACGGAAATTACCCGCGAGAGAAAACACCTGAGAATTTTCCCGAAGTAAAATGTCCGTGGGGAACTCTCATGAAAGAAAGCCCGGGGATTTGTCTGCGGGAACTGCCAAGGCAAAGGGCTGCCGAAGAACCCCGAAGGGCAGGTGCCCTTGCGGGGGACTCTCGGTGGCCAAAGTAAAGGGCTATTCTGACTCGACATAGGTCATTTCTCAAGGCCCAAAAGGGCAAGTCCAATCTGGAAGAATACCAAGTAGAAAACTAAAAGAAGACCAAGGGGTGACACGCTCGAAGACATCAAATTCAAGACAGTGAACTAGTCTTTGGAAACATCGACGGGCGTGTAAACGTCAATTTTAAAGCCCAAAAAATAGATGTTGATCCTTTGAATTTATAGACGTGAATGCATTCACAGACTTCAAGACCAAGACCAGTAGAAAGCGAGGAAAGCCAAAACAATGAATGAATCCAGGACCCGATTCAATTAACCAGAAAAGGAGGAACGATGAAGACAAGATCAGACCACCAGGTGGACATTGAAAGTTGTAATCTTTCAATTGTGTGGCTTGTTTATCTACATTGAGAAGATCAAATGGGTAAAATGCCCCAAAGTTCTAGCCTATCTTCCTAACAGTTCCCAACGCTTCATGATGTATTACTGTTCTTGAGTCCTTCTTGAAGTGGCTATATAAGGGACTTTCTTTCATTATAAATAGATCACTTTTTTAACAATCTGAACGAAACTCTACCCAAATTGAGAGGCATCATTGAGACTTTGTGCTCAGTATGTTAATCATATTTTGTTACTAGAATAAGAAAGCAAGGGACTTTTTTCAGACTTTGTGCTGTGATATCTCTGTTGTTAAGTAGATGTTCTTATGTCTTTTTCCTTGATATATTTTTTGTTCCATTAATTTAACAAGCAAGATTAGTAAAATTGTTCAGGAAGGGGTCCTGAAGAATCAACTGTGGAGAGACTTTGTGCCCACATACCTACCTTTAGTGTGCTTTTTTTTCATTGATGTGTAAAAGACTTTGGGATGACTTTGTGCCCTCATTGTCCTTCGTATATTACTCTTGAGCATTTCAGGTAGAGACTTTGTGCTGTATCTCAATTTGTTGGTTACGCCCTCAGTTACATTCTACTTTTATTTCCAAGAGTATTCTTTTGGCTGACTGAATAGTTCTTCTGAAGGAAGAGGAGTGATGTCTATCATTTCCCTTGAGTTTTTCCTTTGTTTTGCACACATCATCTCTGAAGAAAGAGGGATGGATGTCTCGCCTTACCCTTGAGTATTATTTTCTGTTTATACATATATATAGCATATCCACAAGGAACCTCCCCTTGATGAGAGGAGAGAGCAATCTTCTTCTGATGTGATAAACTTACACATTTGGATGACTAATCTTCCTACTTTAGCTGATCAGACCCATTTTGTTTACCAGTATGCTGATAGACAAAATATTCAACCAACAGTTTTTGGCAACTCTGTTGGGGATATACCCATTATCCATTTATAGCCTATCCATTCACCTCTACACTAACTGAAAAAGAACGCATAGTTTAAAGCCCCAAGCTTTAACTAAAGCAAAGTCAAATCTTTTCCATTTTTGTTTCACAATCTGATAGATTCAAGGTATACACGAAGCCAAAGGGCTAAAGGTATCATTGACCCTATGTTCGAGCTGGTACAACAAAGTGATTTTGATCTATTTCCTTCACCATCTCGTCTCTAAAGAACCAAGAGCTTCCCTCCTACTAAAGCAAGATCTCCATTACCAGACAAAATATCTACTTCTGTTGTTGATAAAGCTGTGCCTTTAATTACCCCTTTGAGATTTGTTATCCCTCCTTTTCAGAATCCTATAATGGTAGTTCAAGGTCCCTGGGGTAATGCTTTTGGTCCTCTCAATCTTACTCCTCTACATGAGCTTCCACGCAGTTCTAGGAAGAATTTTCTTAAATTTTATGGTGATGGGAAAGTTCATCCTGATGAACATATTGCAGCATTCAGCACAGCTTGTGGAGTAATCAGAGTAGAATTTAAAGATGTAGTAGTCAAGCTTTTTGTTGAAACACTACAAGGTGTTACTGTAGATTGGTTTTACCATCTACAAGCTCAGTCTGTAACTGATTGGAATACTCTTAAAGCTAAGTTTGAAGCCAGATTCAAACTTGTAGAAGATGCACATACATTTATGGCTCAACTTACACATATGAAAAAAGAGCCATATGAGCATACGAGAGACTTCATAGCCAAATTTGACAAATTGAGAAATAGAATCTCTGTAATTGCTAGACCTACAACTGAGAATCTCAAATGCTTTTTTATTAATTCTCAGCTACCTGAAGTTAGTTTTCTCTTGAGATGTGCTGGTCAAATAGATCTCGCTGCAGCTCAACTTTTGGCCACTGAAGTAGAAGATGATCTCATCTTAGCAGGAAAGATAAGAAGAGATCTAAATAAAAATAGAGCTTCATCATCTTCTGAATTTACATCTTCAAGCACCACAGATCCAATGGTGCAAAAATTAGCAAATGAATTGCTTGCTCTCAAAAAATAAATGGCTCAAGGAATGTCTTCTGCTCCTACATACAAAAGGACATTATCAAATCAGTCATATCAGGGCAATGTTGCCAAGAATCGAGGGCAACAAAATCACCTTCCTCCCCCACAAGGGAAACTTGCCCTAGAAGCTCCTCCAACCAATTCTGCAATGGGATACCTTGAAGCAGAATCAGAATTCTCTTTCCAGCCTGAATTGAATCAAGAAAATGATGTTGATATCATTGAAGATAATCAAGAAGAATCAACTGGTGACTCCCATATTAGTTTCTTGAATTACCAAGATGAACCTAGAAGCAAAGGGGAAGCTTCAGATAGATCATATGCAGTGTTTACCAAGTCTAAAAACTAATCAACCCAGCAAGCTGATAAAGAGAAGATAGAGAAATAATCTCAACTAGTAATCACAATTGCTAAACGTGGGACTGCTCTGTCTTTTCAATCAAAAGATCCAGTCATCACCCAAAAGGTAAATACATCTATTTCACCTTTACCTTCTACTCCCAATTCGCAAACCAGCCCATCTCCCATCCCTCTTGAAACTTAGAAAGTTGAAGTACCTTTCTCTGTACCTAGTTCAATTCAGCCATTTGACATAATTGATCATGTCAAAAAGACAAAAATAAAGATGTTTGAATTTGAATACTTGAAGTCCAATCTAGATCAACTAAATAAGTTGGTTCAATATGTTAAAAATGAAACCGTCCTTACAGGATAAAAAACTAAAAAAATAATTCCTGATTCTCCAAAGAATACACCTATTCCAAATAATCTGGTCATTACTCCTCCAATTGCTCCTGAAAAAATAAAACCCTTCTATGTTTTCTTGGTAATCAATGGCCACAAGCTGAGTAACTGTATAATAGACTTAGGCACATCTGACAATGTCATGCCTGCTAAAGTCACTGAGTCTCTTGGTTTCATACTGACCAAGATGTTTGAGAGATGTTTTTCTATGGAGAATAAACAAGTACCATTGCTGGGGTAAATCAAAGATGCCTAATTTGCATTTGCAGCCTTTCCAAACAAGAAGATTAAGATGATTGTCTTGGTGGCTGATGTCCCAGCATCTTATGGCATTTTGCTTGGATGAAATTTCTGTAAAGACGTAGGAGAACTGAACATGGATTTATCTGAGGCAAAGATCCCTATCCAAAGCGTGATGAAGAGATTAGTCCCTGAAAAGAAAGCAAAGTATGTAGTCACCCAGATGTCAGCCCCTGAAGCTCAAATCCTTTTTGAATCTATAGGTATGGGTAACTACTTTCTATATACATATGAAGAAGGGCCCTCCATCTCTGATGAAGGAAAGTGTGAAGAAAAGTTAGTATCTGATAAAATTTGGACTGTGAAATTTGATGGTAGCTATTTCTCTACTGGTTCGGGAACTGGGATTGTCTTGATATCTCCTCAAGGAGATATGTTTTCTTCATCCTATAAATTAAAATTTAGCAACACTAACAATACATCTAAATATGAATCTCTGTTGCTGGGCATGAAGGCTGCTCAAAAAAGAGGCATCAAGTTTCTTCATGCCAAAGGGGATGCTAAATTAGTGGTCTGTCAAGTGAGAAATCTATATCAGACCAAGAATGAGAGGTTACGCCACTATCATAACCTGGTTTGGGACTAAATTGAAAGCTTTGATGCTTTCAATATTTTTGCCATACCTAGAGAGTCTAATGACAGAGCTGATGCACTTGCTGTTTCAGGAACTCTTTTAGTTCTTCATTCAAATTTCAAAGAAGACAAGTATACCATTGAGCTGCTCTATAGACCAAGTGTTCCTGAAAATGCTGATCATTGGCAAATATTTAATGATGATCATCAGATCATTACTTTCTTGAAATGAAAAGACAATTTTGAACAGTTGTATTTTAAAGGCAATGAATCTTAGAAGTCTGAATCTATTTCTGAATCTAGTTCAGATATGAATAAAGAATTCCACAGCTAAAGGAAACAAAATTCTCAAGGGCCTGATTTCTCTTGAGAAGCTGTTTGACAAGCATGATAGATTCGTCAAACAACAACAAACAGATTCAAATTTCTCTCAGAGATTTGACCAAGTAAATCTGACCGACAAGGAAAATCCCACGATGGTCAACATTGGTAAATGTTGCACCCCTGAAGAAAGATTCAAATTTACCTCTTTGGTTCGTCAATACATTGATGTCTTAACGTATTCTTATGAAGACCTGAAGTCTCTCAGACCTGATAAAATCTGCCATCACATTCCTCTCCAGGCTGACTCAACGCCCTACAAGTAAAAATCCAGACAATACAATCTAAAAATTTCAGGTACTATTATGTTTGAGATACAAAAAATGTTAAATGCTAGAATTATCTTCTCAATCCATCATTTTACATGAATTGCGAACATAGTACCTGTAAGGAAGAAAAATGGTGAAATCTGCATTTGTGTAGATTTCAAGAATCTAAATTAGTCATCTCTGAAAGACAATTACCCTTTGCCAATCATAGACCAAGTGCTTCAAACAGTAACAGGGTCAGAGATGTTATCAATGCTAGATGGCTTCTCAGGTTATAATCAAGATGAGGTTGGTGAAACTGACCAACACAAGACTGCATTCACCACACCTTGGGGTACATTTGCATATGAAAGAATACCTTTTGGCTTAATAAATGTTGGTGCTACCTTTCAGAGAGCTATGGACATGGCCTTCAAAGATGAGATTGGAAAATTCATAGTGGTATATCTTGATGACTTAACTGTCTTTTCAAAGCGTTGATCTGATCATGTATGCCACTTACAACAAGTACTGGAGCGCTGCCGCCAAAATGGTATTTCTTTAAATCTTAAGAAGTCTATTTTTGAAGTAATAGAAAGGAAACTCCTTAGACACATTGTGTCCAAAGAAGGCACAAAGATTGACTCAGATAGAGTCAAGTCTATTCAAGAGCTAAATTTGCCTACAAGTAAAAATGTTATTCACTCTTTTTTTAAAAAAGTGAATTTCTTACGGAATTTTATCCTTGAATTTGCTGAGAAGACAAGACACATTGTGAACATGATGAAAGGAAAGACCACCTTCAGCTGGACTAAAGAAGGCAAATCAGCGTTTCAAAATATCAAGATTGCCATTGCTCACACCCCTAACTTGGTTTGTCTAGATTACCACATAGATTTCATCATATACATCTATGCATCTGAGCACACTCTTTCAACGATTCTTGTTCAATAAGACAAAGAAGGTATGGAATCCCCCATATCTTTCATGAGTTTCCCTCTCAAAACCCATGAAATAAAATATTCAAATATAGAGAAGCACGCCTATGCGTTGGTTAAAGTAGTCAAATATTTTCGCTTCTATATTCTGAATTCACATATTACAGCCTTAGTTCCTGACACTACAGTCAAGTCTATATTAACTCAGCAGAAGTTTGGCACAAAGAGAGGTAATTGGATTGCAAAGATCCAAGAATTTGATCTAGATATCAAGCCGACAAAGCTGGTCAGGGGTAAAGGCCTATGTCAATTAATGGCTGACAATAAGCCAAAAGATACACAACATGAAGAAGCTGAAGTGCAAGATACACTAACAGTCCTTTTTGTCTCCACTATCAATGAGTGGTATTCAGGTATTGTTTATTTTTTGACTTATGGTGAATGTCTTGCTCATTTGTCTTACAAAGAAAAAAGGACTATCAAGTTGAAAGATGCCAATTTTGTCCTTTAGGATAACAGCTTGTATAAGAGAAGCATAGATGGAGTATTCCTTCGCTGTGTAGACAAAGAACAACAAACTTAGCTTTTGAAATCTTTCCATAATCTAGCCTGTGGAGGTCATTTTTCTGCTCCCGTGACTGCTCACAAAATTATGTGAGCCAAGTATTACTGGCCAACTCTTTTCCAAGATGCACATAGGTGGGTGAGGAAATGTGAACTTGCCAGCAATTTATTGGAAGACCCTAGTTGGCTGCCCTGCCTCTCAAGCTAGTAATCATAGAGAAACCTTTCTAGCAATGGGGACTTGATTTTATTGGGACAATAAACCCATTTTCAAGTGCTGGACATGATTATGTCCTTAGAGCAACTGATTATTTCACCAAGTGGGTAGAAGCAATCCCAACTAAGCATGCTACTTCAAAAGTTGTATGCAACTTCCTCAAAGAGAATATCATTTCCAGGTTTGGAGTTCCACTCAAAATTATTATTGATAATGCAGCTTGTTTCACCTCTCAAGAGATTACATAATTCTATTTTCATTATAGAATTACACTCTCTCATTCTTGTGATTATTTTCCACAAAGAAATGGACAAGCTGAGTCCAACAATAAGAATTTGGTAACTATTATCAAAAAACTAGCAGATGATAATCAAATGACATGGCATAAGGCATTGGTTGATGCTCTATGGGTAGACATGATCACACCAAAGAGGGTGATTGGAATGTCTCCTTTTCAACTTCTCTACGATATTAATGCTGAGATACTAATCACCTTAGAGTTACTAGCCTTGAAATTGGCAAAGGCCATTGAAGATCAGACATATGAGAGTTCTCTTGACAAAAGAATCATGTGTCTGACTCAACTAGAGGAATATAGAACCATGGTGTTGGATACAATTGTTGCTCATCAAAGTCTGGTAAAGAAACTCTTTGATTAGAAGGCCAAAAATCGTGATTTCTAGATTGGGAATCAAGTCCTGTGGGATAAAAGAAGAGAACCAAAGGGGATGCATGGAAAGTTTGACTCCCTTTGGAGACATTTATAATTCATCAACACATTGGTGAAAATAATTTTCTATTGAAATACCAAGATGGCACACTCTTTTTGCTGCCTCATAATGGACAACATCTGAAACACTTCAACTCTTGAAGTATCAGATTATTGCCTCTGTATATATGTATATTTGTACAGTTTTAATTTAATTTCGTTTTGTTTATTTTGTTTTGATGTCTTTCATTTGTGGGCAGCATGACTCTGAAGCCCAATGGTACACATGAAGACACTAAAAATTCTGGATTCTACTCCTTTCAATTCATTTTGCAATTGACAAAAGTTCTCGAACTGGAGCCATCTGTTGTCCCCCAAAAATAGCAGTCATTTTTGGGACAACATTTGAACTATTTTGGTCTTACAAACCATAATTGTCTCTTCCATTTCAAAAATTTGTCTTAGACATTCAAATTCCTCATTTTCCAAGCTTCTCAGAAAATCTATGGACTTTTCAGTAGGAAGAGGAGTCTACAGACTGTGCAGGCAGGTTCATTTACACAGGTTCAAAGATTTCTGCAAGCGGTTTCAGTCAAAAGAATCAGTTTTCAACACTTAGTCATTCTCTAAAATTGGTTCAGAGATTTGGTTCAGTTGAAAATCTTCATTGGCAAGCATCTGAGTGCAAAAAGAGACTTGAACCACTGAACCGTTGAACCATTGAACGACTTTGGTTCAAAGGTTCAACGGGTTCAAGGTTTAACAAGTTCAACGTTTTTGGCAAGAGTTAAGTGCTTCATCAAGGTTCAAAGTTCAATCGTTGCAATTGGTTCATCGGATTCCAAACACTTGGCCAAATCAAGGTGGCTTGAACCATTGAATTGTTGAACCATTGAACCACTTTGGTTCAAAGGTTCAATGGGTTCAAGGTTCAATGGCAGTTTCAACCAAAGGAATAGTTCAAAAGTCAAAATTCCAAAGGGCTTCTTGAAGGACATGTGCCCTTGCGAAAGACACTTAATCGAACAAAACACCCTTCAAAAAGGTTTATTTTCAAGGAAATAGTTAAGTAAATATTTAAATTTTTTTGTTTAAAACAGTTGAAAAAGACCAAGGCAAAGAAGCGATTCCTTCAGACTTTTTGTCTAAAGGAATTTCTTTAGACAAAAGTCTGAAGGAATTTGGAGAAGCTGTGGGTCAAAGGACCCCGAAGGAATTTTCAAAGAATAGTCAACATTTTTATGGACTTTTTGTCTGCGGGTATTTTCCCCAGGACAAATGTCTGTGAAAATTACCCGTAGGAGAAAACACCTGGGAATTTTCTCGAAGAAAAATGTCCACAGGGAACTCTCACGGAAGAAAGCTTGGGGATTTGTTTGTGGGAACTGCCAAAGCAAAGGGCTATCGAAGAACCTCGAAGCATAGGTGCCCTTGCGAGGGACTCTTGGCGGCCAAAGTAAAGGGCTATTCCAACTCAACACATGTCATTTCTCAAGGCCCAAAAGGGCAAGTCCAATCTGAAAGAATACCAAGTAGAAAACTAAAATAAGACTAAGGGGTGACGTGCCCGAAGACGTCAAATTCAAGACAGTGAACTAGCCGTTGGAAACATCGATGGGCGTGTAAACATCAATTTTAAAGCCCAAAAAATAGCTGTTGATCTTTTGAATTTATAGACCCTAATGCATTCACAGACTTCAAGACCAAGACCAGGAAAAAGCAAGGAAAGATAGAACAATGAATGAATCTAGGACCCGATTCAATTAACCAGAAAAGGAGGAACGATGAAGACAAGATCAGACCACTAGGTGGACATTGAAAGTTGAAATATTTCAATTGTGTGGCTTGTTTATCTACATTGAGAAGATCAAATGGGTAAAATGCCCCAAAGTTCTAGCCTATCTTCCTATCAGTTCCAAACGCTTCATGATGTATTACTGTTCCTGAGTCCTTGAAGTGGCTATATAAGGGACTTTCTTTCATTGTAAATGGATCACTTTTTTAACAATCTGAACGAAACTCTGCCCAAATTGAGAGGCATCATTGAGACTTTGTGCTTAGTCTGTTAATCATATTTTGTTACTAGAATAAGAAAGCAAGGGACTTTTTTCAGACTTTGTGCTGTGATATCTCTGTTGTTAAGGAAGATGTTTTTATGTCTTTTTCCTTAATATATTTTATGTTCCATTAATTTAACAAGCAGGATTAGTAAAATTGTTTAGGAAGGCGTCCTGAAGAATCAACTGTGGAGAGACTTTGTGCCCCCATAGCTACCTTCAGTGTGTTTTCTTTTCATTGATGTGTAAAGGACTTTGGGATGACTTTGCACCCTCATTATCCTTCGTATATTACTCTTGAGCATTTTAGGTAGAGACTTTGTGCTGTATCTCGATTTGCTAGTTACTACGCCCTCAGTTACATTCTACTTTTATTTCTAGGAGTATTCTTGTGGCTGACTGAATAGTTCTTCTGAAAGAAGAGGAGTGCTGTCTGTCATTTCCCTTGAGTTTTTCCTTTGTTTTGCACACATCATCTCTAAAGAAAGAGAGATGGATGTCTTGTCCTACCCTTGAGTATTATTTTATGTTTATACACACAGACACACAGACACACAGACACACACATATATATATATATATATCCACATGGAACCTCCCCTTGATGAGAGGAGAGAGTAGTCTCCTTCTGATGTGATAAACTTACACATTTGGATGACTAATCTTCCTACTTTGGCTGATCAGACCTATTTTGTTTACCAGTACGCTGATAGACAAAATATTCAACCAAAAAAATGCAAGATTGAACCATTGAACCATTGAACCAAAGTTGGTTTAATCGATTAGTTCAATCGATCGGTTCATATGACTACCCCAAAGCTAAAAGGCAGGTGCCCTTGCAGAGGGCAGGGAACATTGGTTCAAAGATCAAAGAGAAGGCTGAAAGGGTAAGGTTTCCTTCAGATTTTTGTTCGAAGAAATTACTAAGTAAAGGAACCAAAAGAATTCCTTCAGAAAGATTTTCTATGGAATAATTTCACAAAGACAAGGCAAATTCTTTCAGACAAAAATTCTGAAGGAATTCCTTCAGACATTTTGTTCGAAGGAATTCACCCAAAAAAAAAAGCTTGAAGAAAAGCGGACAAGGCAAGGAAGGGTTTCCTTCAGAGAAAATGTCTGAAGGAATTCCTTCAGACATTTTGTCCAAAGGAATCAACCCGAAGACTGCTCGAAGGACCCCGAAGGGTAGGTACCCTTGTGGGGGGCTCTCGGCACCAAGAAAATGGACCTTTCTCAAAGACTCGAAGGGACACCTTCCCTTCAGGGTGTTCCAAAGGCTTGATAAAGATGCAAAACAAAACTTGGAAAGACTTGAACAAAAGAAAACTTCAAAGAATAAGGAATGAACTGTTGAACCATTGAACCGTTGAACCTTGATCCATATTAGTTTAACGGGTTCAATGGATTTGAAGAGATCAAGAGACTTAGAAAAATAAAGCAATGGAACAAAGAATGAACCAATGAACCGATTGAACCTCAAATCAAAAAAGTTCAAAGTTTAATGGTTCAAAGGTTCAATGGGTCAAAGGAAGCTCCAGACAAAGGAAGGAAATGGATGATTCCAGAAGACTAGTTCAAAAGGATGGTTCAACCAAAGAGTAAGGAAGTGAAGGAACTGATAAAAATCGCATAAAATGTTGAACCATTAAACCGATGAACTTTCAAAGGTTCATTGTTCAATATGGTTCAAGAAACTAGCAACCATTAACATCCTCGCAGATGTCAAATTTAAGGTAATGGAATATCTGTTAATTTTCAAATATAGCGTGAAACTTGAAGGATGAGCCAAGCGACCAGCAGAAAAAAAGCTCAAGATCTCAAATTGCTACAGGGAAGAGATAACAATACAAAAAGATCATAAATATCTATAAGAGAGTTATTTCCAGTAGGTGAAACAGTCCACCAAGTAGAATTTTGAGCACACCAAATCAAGGACGCAACCTATTTTTCTTCCATGAACTAAAGGTAACATGGACAGCTACGCAGAGATTAGGAAAAGGACCAAACAACCCATGCTAAGGAGGAGACATATAAGATGAATGGGCACACCATAGTCAAGGGAATGCACTGTTCTAAGCATGGCCCCTCGACAGAAATTAAAATGCATTCAAGGAATTGAATGCAATATAGGCCGTTCCATGGAAAAAAGTGCCAAGCCTTTCTTGGCTTCCATATATTATAATCTCTTGTTTTAGGCAAAGGAGATCTTTTCGATTATTCAAGCAAAACTCTACCCAAATTAAAAGGCGATTATTAAGACTTTGAGCTCAGATTGTTGATCATATTACTTTATCTAAATGAGAAAACAAGTGACTTTCAGACTTTGTGCTGTTATAGCTTGTGTTATCTTATGGAATTATTCTTATGTCTATTTCCTAGGAACATTCTTGTTTATTTAATTTGACAAGCAGAACTAGTGGAAGTAATCAGGAAGATGTCCTGAAGCCAGTTGTGGAAGACTTTGTGTTGTCATAGTTGTCTTCAGTGTGTTTTTAGTTTCTTTCTATGTAAAGGACCTAGGGACAACTTTATGCCCCCATTATCCTTTGTATTTCACTCTTTGGGCAGTTGAGGTGGAGACTTTGTGCTCCATTTCATCCTGTTGGTTACTGCGCCCTTGTTACCTATTGTTTACCCACCAGAAAGAACTTCAGCGCCCTGTTGCAAGACCACTTCTGAAAGAAGAGAAGTGCCATCACCAGGGTTTCTCCTTTGTCTATAAACATCATCTCTGAAAAAATAGAGATGGATGGTGTAGTCCTACCCTTGAGTGTTATTTTCTGTTTATATATATAGTATATAGCTCCTCATAGTTATAAGGGAACCTCCCCTTTATGAGAGGAGAGATTTTTCCACCTCTGATGTGGTAAACTTGCACATTTGGCTAACCAATCTCCCTATGTTGTGGTTGAAGAGACTTATTTTGCTCATCAATTAGCTGTTGACAAAATATTCACCCAACAGACCATACTAGAAAAACTCTTTGGGAAACAATATGTTATGAGGGATCACGAGCTAGAAAATGAACTCATCAGTTTGAGTCCAGTTAACTTTGACACAATACATGAATTCTTCATCAAATTCAAATCACTCAAGTTATAGTTTAAATTGTGTGGCATAGACAAAAAGGATGAACAATTTTTCTTTCAATCCTTATCAAATTGGGTTCTGGTTATTATGTTTTTGTTTCTACCTTCTACACCACCAAGTGTGTCTTTAGAGCTACATGGACCATGTCATCCTTGGATGATTTTGCTGTTGACTTGACTTGGGAGTAAGATAAGCTTATTTATATGGGTACAATTAATTCCTCTAAATCACATGCTTTAATTATGAGTCATGAAAAAGAGAAGGCTTCCAATAATATGGAGAATAAATAGAAAAAGGACCAAGAGCAAATAAAGAGTCAACAAATTGATTCTAAGTTTAAAGCCTCAACTAAGACATCCTCTTTGGGTGGGAAACCCAATAATAGAGGCTCACATGCGCCTATTATAAGAAAATTGGGCATGATGAAGCCAAATGTATGAAGAAATAGATTGACCAAATGACAAATATGCTTGAGAAAAATAAAATCAACATCCTCAATTCAATCAAATAGAGTTCATCAGTGCAAGAGTCTTTAAGGCAAAATATAGTAGTAAGTGAAAGCTAAGGGAAAGGTTCTTGTTACAGTTGTATCCTAGCCTTACATGTGTTATTGATTCTGGTGCCTCACATCACATGGCTTCATCATATGATATTTTCTCATCCTTGAAGCCTTGTTCTATGCCTTCCATTTTATTGGGTGACAAAGCTTCCATAGAAGTTAGTGGGATAGGGTCAGTTGAAGTGAGTAATGGAACATTTCAAGATGTTTTATGTGTTCCTTCGTTGTCAACAAATCTCCTATATTTTTATTAGATCACTTAAATTGGTTCAAGAAAGAGAGTTGATTTTACATATTATTTTATGGTTATTAAGGAGTTGCATAATAATTATATAGTGGCATGTTGGAAAGTAAATCACCAGTAATAGTTGTACACTTTCTCAAATTTTTCTCATGATCATCCTTCTACTAATCTACTCACTCATACATATGGGTTGAGTAAATTATAACATGAGTAATTTGAACATCTTAATTATTACTACCTGGAATAACTCAATTATCAGAACATGATTTAGGGTTGCATCTATTTATTTTCTAACAGTGTTTTCCAGGGTTGCATACTTGATAAGCATCTTGGAAAGAAGTATGAAAAATATAAATCATGGACAATTACATAGATTTTAGAGCTAGTCCATAATGATATTTTTAGTCCTTTTCCATAACTTTCATCTATCAAGACCAGATAGATTCTTACCTTCGTTGATGATTTTTTAAGGTATACATGAGTGTATTTTTTTAAGTAAAAATTAGAGGTCTTTGTCACTTTCAAGACTTCAAGGCCCTTAAAAAAAAATAGTTAGGTAAAGCCATCAAAATTTTATACATGGACAATGGTGGTGAGTATGTCAACCATCCTTTTAAGCAATTCTAAAATTTAGAGGGGATTGAGCTACAACATATAGTTTTGTATAAACCTTAGCAGAATGGTGTTACACAATGAAAGAGTAGGTCCTTGAAGGAAATGGAAAACTATATGCTATACTCCAAAGCTCTTTCGCCTCAATATTGGGCCGAGGCCAACAATTGTGCTTGTTATATCTAAAACTAGGTTCCTCACAAAGCATTGAAATGAGTCACTTCTTTTGAAGCATAAAGTGGTCAAAAACCCACAAATAAACACTTTAAAGTGTTTAGATCTCATGCTATGGTTTGCATTATTAATAAGAAATGTAAGGTAATGGAACCTTAGAGTCGACCTTGCATCTTTTTTGGATATTATGAGGGTGTTAAGGGATACAAGCTTCTCCATCCCACCACTCATGAGTTGTTCATTAAAAGAACTGTTCATTTTCAGAAGGGTCCTTTAAATTCTATGCTTGACACTTCTCCCTCTTCCTTAGACTCATTGGAATTTGATGGCATTTATGATGATTCAAATCTGCTTGAGCAACTACCTGATGATCTACTTTATTCTTCTAGTTCTAATGACAAGAGTAGTGATGGGAACTCACCTCCTCCTTTTCCTAGACTATCTTCAGAGGATGAAGAATTTCCTCATGACTCTTTGAATTTTGGTCTTCTTTGGGCTAGATAAACACTATAAAGTGTTAGCCATTGGGTCAAAGATTCATTTGACACCAAGAAAACTTAATCATAATTTCATAATGTCCCACATGCATTAATTATACCTACTTCCAATCCAAAATCATTTTATGAGGCATAGGGAACTCTTGAGTGGGATGCTCCTATGGAATAGAATTATAGTTCCTTACTTAGGAATAACACATGGGATTTAGTCCCTCTTCATAAGGGAAGAAATCTTATTCGATGTAGATGGATCTATCGAACAAAATTAGATGGGTCTACAGATGAGTTCAAAGCATGTTTGGTATCAAAGGATTTTTATCAAGTACCTAGCATTAACTATATCAAGAATTTTGCCCCAGTTGTCAAAATGAACTCAATTTGACTCACTCTTTCCATTGCTACAACACATCACTCAAATGTTCATTAGATGGATGTGAATAGTGTTTTTCTTCGTGGTGACCTCAAGGATGAGATATACATGGAACAACCATAAGGTTTTATGGAAGATTCTTATTTAGTTTATGATTTTCAAAAATCTATTTATGGTCTCAAACAAGCGCCCTAGGTTTGGTATGCAAAGATGGAATCCTTTTTTCTTTCAGTCGGGTTCACTATATGTCATTCTAATATGAATGTCTACATTTTGTAGTAGGATGATTCATTTTTTATTTTGGTTCTCTATGTGGATTTCATTTTGACTTGAGGGAGTTCTCCATCCTCCATCACAATAGTGAAAACTACTTTATCTGACAGGTTCTCAATGACTAACTCAGGCTTTTTGCATTACTTCCTTGGGATTGAAATTTTTCAGTTTGACACCAAGATCACTATTACATAATCCAAGTATTCTCTTGATTTGCTTGCAAAGTTTAACATGGCTGACAATAAGTCAACTCTAACTCCCTTTCTATTTGGTGTGAAGTTTGAGGCTAATTGTGCATTTCCTCTGGTTGATGCTACCTTGCATAAATAACTTGTTGGCAGTGTCATCTATATTACACACACCAAACCTGATATTTTATATGCAGTGGGCATGGTCTTTAGATTTATGCAAAAACCACATGAGATACATTGGAAAGTAGCTAAATAAATTATCTACTACATTCAAGGTACTCATAGTTTTGGGATTCACTATGGAACAAACATTGACATTGAATTAATTAGGTATACAAATTTAGGTTGGGTTGGTAATATTTATAATCACAAGTCTACTTTAGGCTATAATTTCTCCTTTGGTACAAGACCAATTAGTTGGTCAAGCAAGAAGTTAAATGTTTTTGTTTTATCTTCTACAGAGGCAAAATACAGAGGAGATGTCAATGTTGTCACCAAGGCTATTTAGATTCAGGGGATTCTCACTGAGTTTGGTATCCAATTTTGATGACCAACAATCATCTTTTATGACAATCAAAACATAGTCCAAATTTGTAGGATTCTAGTCCTCCATCAACAGACCAATCATATCGAGATTCACATATATTTAATTTAGGATCTTATTCATGATCAAGCCGTTGATCTTCACTA
Source organism: Torreya grandis (assembly GCA_037957365.1). Taxonomy (NCBI): domain Eukaryota; kingdom Viridiplantae; phylum Streptophyta; class Pinopsida; order Cupressales; family Taxaceae; genus Torreya; species Torreya grandis. The sequence continues at coordinate 3,432,469 of JARHVA010000552.1, forward strand.
CTATCAAACTATGGAGTGAATTGCTAATATTTTCACCAAGGCCTTCACTGAGAGTATCTTCATTTGCAAGATATTCTTAGGGTTTGGGTAACTCCAACATCATCTTATAGGGGAGATTTTTAGTTCCTTCCTTCTCTCTATCTCTCTCTCTACTTTTTTAGGGGCTTCTCTCTATTCACCTAAGGAGATTTTCTATATACTTGGGTACCACATTAAACCTTGTTATTGGGATCTAACTCTTCTACCCACCTAAGCTATGCTTAGCGGGGTGTCATTATAGGTTTTTTATACCATTATATGGTTTTTCCTACACATGTTATTTGGATTGCTTAGGTGTCACTTAGGTGTCATAATAGGTCATTTAGGAAAATATGGCATAGCCTATTTTCTAATTTTAAGTTACTTTTTGATTCTCTATAAATGTACTTTTTATAAAGTTATTTGGCTAATAATGATTATGTAACTTATTTTTGCTCATGTTTTATTTTTCTTCTACAATATACTATTTCTTGTACATATTTCCATTTGCATGTTTATGATATTTATGCATTAATAGATATCTAGTTTCGATATTTGATTGTGACCCACTCTGACATAATCGACAATGATAAATAAACAAAGCAACAAAAGAACATGCCACAATTATGACATAATGGAGAAGTTTAAAAGAGAATTCATATATAAAACCTCTTAAGATGCATAATATCAATTAGAATTTTCAAAGGTATCTCTTAGGCATCCTCAAATTACCTCTCATATCCCTTATATGTCCACCACTTAATCATCATGGGTGTCAGTCTATCTAAAATAATCATGTACTCCATAGTATTCTAGCCTCTCCACCATGTAACACCCACCAATATGTTAAGACATCAAGTTGAGCCTAATCCTTGGGATGGCTTCCAAATGAAGGTACCACAATGATATGTTCATATTCCCATACATGTAATAATGTGGTCACTCTAATATTTCCAACATGAACCTCCATTACAAATATGTACAAGTATTGATATAAATGAGCTAACATGCTATGACACTAGTAATATCTTGTATGACTCTCCTTAATCAATCAAATAATGTCATACATAAGATATGATAGAACCACAAATCCTACATCTATTGTTAATAATGACACAATATACAACATATAAATTTCTAAAACCATGGAACATTAAATCTTATAATGTGATCAAGTAAGACCATGCCACCTTGATTGAACCTTATAATCTATCTGTCATGTGTGTGTGTGTGTGTGTGTGTGTGTGTGTGCGTGCATGCTCACCACATGTATCATAGACCCTTTGCATCTATAAAAATGTCTATCTCTCAAAAAATTGGTAATTGTAATATACACCACACATCCTCCATTGTGCTAGTCATCTCACCCTTCAACAACTAAAATGTACAAGTATTAGGATGCAATCTCTTAGATAATGTAGTCATTAGGTGCATATTATATGGAATTTGGTCCAATCAACTAACATTTGCTAACCCAACCTCCTCTAAAATTTTCTAATCTACATCATCTAATCTAAGCTCTAACAATGAACTCTTATGTCACCCCCATCAAAACTCATGTACATGTAGATCACGTTGCAAAAGTAGAACGCATTAACATTGTCATATTAGTTTCAAATCCAAATAAACATAATATACATTGAAAATATTCAACAAAATTATCAATAGTAAAAGAGACAACATTGACCCAAAAATTTCTAAAATTTTAGATAATAATGTCCTATATGGGATGCTATTCTCCCATTCTAGATAGTAATGTCAGATATGGGATGATATTATCTCGATAGATCAAAATCTTCCATTATACATTATCAACTCTCAAACATGCCAAAATAGGACAAAAAACTCCCAAAATCAAAATTTCATTAAAAATAACTACATACCATATTATTTACTGGAAAAATTCAATAATTTTGCTATGTATCGGATCATCTACAGAATGTGTCTATAAAGCAATTTGTAAGTGATTGAATCAAAGTAGAAATTAAACTCTTAGGATAGGCATATTCACAATTTAGATATAAATTTTCACAATTAAACAATGAAAGTAAAATTACAAAAAAAAATACCCTACTATTTATATGAAATGACTTTTAACAATATTATTTACTAGGCCTGTTGCGTAGTTAATCCTATAATTGATCACAATATTTTTCAAGTGATATCTTGAGTCTTTTTATCAAAATCATGTCCCTTCAATTATATTAGGACACATGTGACACATTGTCCTGCATCGTTTATTTCTTATTCTCTCATCTATACTAGAAAGCAAATATTATGATTCACATAATGATAACATCCAAATATCATACTTAAAACTCTAATAAATCTAACTGATCATTTTTTTATAAATAATTTATCTTTCGATTCAATCGATTTGATAATCTTATCTCTCACCTCGAAAGGGGTTAAAAAATGGGGAAAACTACAAAATTGTTACTTATATGAAACCAATGTAATTTAGATTTTCAATTATTCATCAAGCCTCAATGAAAAATTAGAGGTTTAGATATTAGTAGTGTCTTTAGAAGCATATGACACAGGTATATGCAGTTATATCACATATCATAGATTTTAAATGATACATATCACAGTTTCAAAGAATACATAAAGGTTCAAAAATTTAATCATTGCTGCAAATTATGGGGGCATATGCAGTCACATTATAGGAACATGTTACAAATTTGTATGTTTTGGGTCCATGATACATATTCATACACAAGCTTCAAATAAAATTTACAAATTTGCATCTATATAAAATAACAAAATTTACATTTATCACAATAGGGGCATAGTACAGATTCATGCACACTGTACCATTTTTCAAATTCAAGGGCCATGATATAGATTCATTCCATATTTTTAATATTATTTTATATCCACAGTGATGGTAGGGGCATGTATGTTATCTAATCTTTTTTGATCATGCATACAAAAACTAAGGTATAAAATGACAATTGAATCTAAAATACATTTGCAGTAGTTACTTCAATTAAAGTACATAATGCATAACTTAGAAATTTTACGCCCTCTAACACTATAATTTACAAATCCATTATGGATTCTAACCTTATTTTATCATGGATTTAAAAATACCAACAATGTAAATTAAGGTTTATACATCCCTGGTTGGGTGTTATTTTATATAATAATATAATAAAAATTTGGCCTTAATCACAATTAATTCTCTAATTTTTAATAAAAGAGTAAATTTATCTAACATGGTTACTAGTGTTAGCACATTTGGGTTTTTGTTTCCCTCAATGGTTTTATTCATCACATTGACCACTTTAAATATTATCCATTTTCATAACTAGGAAATGAATATGTTATAAGTTCCCTCTTCCTCTCCATAGTGATTGGGTCAACTTTTGATCATCGACAATACTATTTCTCCACGACATGCATACATGTGTAGTTTCTCCTTGAACAATGTTTTCAATGTTTCATTCATGATTATATATATATTTTCATTTAGATAGGAAGCTATCTAATATACACACCTTCATTTTTTAGGAACACTTTGGATCATTGTGGCTCGTGACAAGTCTAGCTTATTATCATTTACACAAGTTTGAATTCTCTTTTTCCCTTTCATCTGGTATTTGTAGTTCCACTAAAATTCTAAATTAAAAGAGGGGAAATGTAGACACCCATATTTGGAACCTACATTTCAGAAAAGCATTATCACATTTTAAGTGCTATAAAAAAGTTAAATATTGCTTACATTGAATCACTAAAGCTACATCTAAAGTATTGTCACATTTACCTGTTTGTGCTAAGGGTAAACTAGAAGAAAAAGCATCTAAATTAGCATTCATAATTTCACACACTCACACATAAGTGGGAGAAATAAATTTGAGTTTGATCCATCTTCAAAGCGTTAAAAATGTAGTGCAACATTTTTTATTTCAACATGGATTGACCAAGGTCAGTCCAACTCAATCCCTTTTGCTTGATCCTCCTCCCTTAATTTATATCTCAAGTGCTTGTGTAGGAAATTAGGGCTTGAAATTTTAGGTATATGCATGCACCTAAGGCTGAGAAGGTGAGAAAAGACATTAATTAAGTAGGTGAATCATCTAAAAAAGAATCACAATCTTACTGTTACAATGTCAATATCGACCCATAGGGGTTAAGACTGACTACTGGTATTGTTCCTTTCTATCATTTCTAACCCAAAATAGAAACAACAATTAGTTGCAAAGAATATGCATTCACAGGGTCAATATCGACCCATAGGGGTCAAGATTGAGTGTTGGTACTGTCCTCTTTCATTCATTTTTATCCCAGAACAAAAACAATTGTCAAATCAAAAAATGAAAATATACAGTCACCTATCATATTTTTAGATTAGAAAATCAACCCGTATATATTAGGAAAGGGCAAGAAACAAGCTAATTCATTCTCTACCTTCTTGTTTTCATTTATTGTAACTTGTCATACTTGCATGTTGAATCATTGTTATCAAACTATATCATTGTGTATGATACCAATCTATAGTTAACTATATTCTATTAGTTTATATCTAATTAAAGGGTTATTGTTTTATTAGTCCAGTTTTAGATAAAGAATTTGTTAAATGAACCTATTAATTCAAAGACATACGTAGGTTGATAATTCTTTACAACTACACTTTGTTATTGCACTTTGATAGAAAGAATATTGGCATTTTTTCAACGGCTAGGATATGCCCCATCTACTAAAAAAATTGACATCACCAATTCTTTTCATCATAGAAATATAAGGAAGAAAGAGATTATACTTATTAATAATATTATTATGATGGACTTGGAAACCAAAATAATTGAACACACCATAAATTATGCAAATCAAGAATGTTTTCAAGGAGAAAGTGTGAAACATTCACCTTGTTCCCTATCCTAAAGAAAGGATTCATATCATTCACACATATATTGGGAATGGTGGTATGATAAAAATTTATCTAACAACTTTTTCCCTTGATTTTTTTCTTATAGTATGCAAAGGTTCGTATGGATTGGAGTGTTAGGTGGAGTTTTTTTAAACTTTGGATCTACCATTTTCTTCAGTAACGTGTTAAATCTAAAGGAACAAAGTCTATTCATGGGAGAAAAAACCCCTTATTCCTCTAAAATTAGTATATAAAGTCACTCTTACTGACCATTTAGGATCCCCTCAAAGATATAACAATCCCATTAACATATCATCTAGGAATTCAAACATATCATTTTATACTTTATGCAACAACTAAACATTATAATAAGGATCATAAAACTTTGAGTAGGAAAAATATTATAAATTTATAGAATATTAGTTACTACAAGGAGTCATATTTAGAAGTAATATTCAATTTCGAATGAGATTATATAGTAAAATAATGAAATATTATAAATAAATGATACCACATAATAATATCTTTCAAAATTTATGTTTATTTCTTGTTGTTTTGTCATGTGTGGTCTACTTATGTGTAGATCAACTTCTTATATATTTCTTGATGTGGAAAGGACATAATTTTTAGTAGGGTTGGTTACATAGGGTCAACAGGGTTGATGATGTTTTATTGGTGGTTCTTGGGTACCACTCGAAAAGGTGTTTCATTAGAAATTTTATTGCTATACCATTCTTCTCCATTGTTCAAGGTGGGGAAGAAGGGGGGAACTTTTAAAACCCTCACCTTTAACGTAAACAAAAATAATATCTTTCAAATAAATATTTATATCTTTCAAAAGCCAAGTTGTGACAAATATGATGACAACATGGAGGAAAAAGAGACTGAGAATGAAAATGAAGATACATAGGATGAAAATCTTTCTATGTGACCTAATTTGTAATTTATTAGCAAGAAAAATATTACCAATGTAATAAATTTGGTTTTGTATCTAGTCTTCATTATTCTCCCTTGTGAAGGAAAATATTACCCTATAAAACATAATTTCTTTGGTTTTCTATTTTGTCTTGTGACTATGTCAAGTCGATGCGGGTCATCGAGGTACATGAAGAGACACAAATTGGCCTTGTTATGTCAATGTCATATATTTTAAAACTTTATGAGTCATTGGATACCCTCAAGGGTTTGATAGTAAGCGCCACAAAAGATGCATGGACTTTCTCTATGGAAATTAGATTGCACAAAACTACAATCCAAATTGTGGAGTAAAGTATAAATGTTCCATGCCGACCAATAATTTAAAAGAAATGTTTACCTAACTTATTTGAAATATAATGTGACATCCATATTTAAAAGGAAATATATCTCATCCACAAATTTTTCAAACATTCAGTCTTTTGGAGTCAAAGAAAAATGGGCTTTAACATTAAACCTGATCCTTATATTTTTGATAGGTTCAAGTTTATTGCCTAAGCTTAACTTTTCTCTTAAAATTATATATAAATTGAAGTTGAAAATTCTACTAGCCACATGGGCCTACTTTGTAGGTTTTAATATAAATTCATTTTTTGGTTTTAAATTATATATAAGGGATAGGTGTAAAGTTATGCATAAAATTATAGGAAATTGATCTCCATCTCTACAATCCTAATAATTTAACATAGACGAATATAAATCATGTATGATATATAAGATGTGATACCAAAAATTATGGATAAGGTTTCAAATACCACTACACTATACAACATTACATCTTTAATGAGTAATTTCAAGACTTTTTTTTTTTGTTTTTATCGATTTTTTAAAAGTGAAAAGTGATAAAATAGAGAAAGAAACATTTTGGGACAATATAATTCTAGATTAGAGCTATAATTTTTTTGGCATAATTTATATTGTTATAGGTTAAATTAAAAAAATGATAATTATTGGTACCAAAAAATACTTCTAGGAAAAATGATAAATACTATTAAAACATTATTTTATTGCTAAAACATGCAAAATTCAATGAAAATGCTTTGATTTTTATCTTGAAGAACTATGATGCATGCCTCCATACACATGGTAGTTATGACATTGATAGGAATTTTAGAGCATACAAAAACTAGGGTTAGATGAGGCATACTAGGTGTATCTGGATGCAATTTGCTTAAGCCATGTTGCATGCCTACCTATGATGTGATATGACTTAGTTATATTGGTGAAACAATAATACTTTTACTTTCTAGCTACCAACTAGTGAGAAGACATTCACACAAGAGGATGTCTTGAGGATATTGAATATATTAATTAAATCAATGCAAGTCACATTAGATGATCTTGCATAGTTGGGCAAGGAGAGATGTTGCACGTACTATATGGGTGGGCCCACAAGGGGAGAGGATATTGGGAAGGGAGTCTTAAATGGAGACATAGTGAGCATAGATACATTGAAACAATAAAAATATGATCATGTTGGTGATCAAATTTGTCGATGTGGACACACGAGGAACATTGTACACCTATGGGCTATAAGAAGTGATAGAAAACATGGATGTGGAAATGTAAATATATGCATGGTCATAAATCTTGATAACACACCTATATAAATATCTATACATGTTCACTAATGAGACATGAGAGAGCTACCTAGTGTTTGACACACTCATATATGTCTAGGAATATAAGTACCTAAAAGTGGTTAGGCTTTGTAGCATATTTTTTTCCCTGGATAATAGAGATATACCATGTGCAGGTTGACAGGTCACACTAAGACCAAAGAGATAAAGAGAGGACACCACTCAATATAGGAGAATAATATATTCCATCCAAGAGAGAGGCATAACCTAGAAACCATATAAAGGTCATCCAGGTTAGGCCAATGATGTCATGTAGATATAACATATCATGGTGAGTAGATGGGGCTAGGGCTAATATGGAGCTACCATAAAGAGTTTCCAATACGAGCTAATAAAAATGTAGTATGATAGATTATAGTACACACCCCCAACCAACATTATCTATAGAAGGTGACATAGATACCCCCATAGGGATGGAGAGAAGAATCCGATTCATCCATTATAAATGGAACACATTGATGAGGAGGATAATCTTGACCTATGAGTTGATGGTGTAAGGCCACAAAGGTATGGTAGACATTGTATACACATAATATTTTCAAAATTTATCAATTACTGATGATTTCTCTCTTTTAAGAACCCATCGAGTCTTAATCTATCCAAGTACACACCTTAAAGGGTGCATTGGGAAAGGGGTGGGCAGACCATTGGTGCTTTGTAGGATTATTGTTCCTATACTACCACTTGCTACCTACATAACCATCTCCTAAAAACATTTCCATAATATTTACCTCCCATTTTTCACCTTCATCTAGTCATTTTATGCCTTCATTAATCCTTCACTAGGCTAAAATCCTTTTTGACAGTTTAAGATACATTGTGGGCCCCATCGACCCTATACTCTAATTGACAAAACTCATTTAGGGTGTAGGTGGACCTTTGGCGACCTAGACTATGACCTTATTTTATTTTATCAATAATGATATAATGTCGATTGGGCCGACCTTATCAAATAAACTTTTGGAAAGGACTAGGGTTAGATCCAACTACATATACACATTCATTTAGTCATTTATTTAAGAAGAGATGAAGAAGAGATATATATTGCACATCTGCTTATCCACCATTCTACTTGAGGAACATAGCTTAGGGTTTCATACTTTCTTTGGAGATATGGATCTTGTCATGCATTGATAGGTTGTGTAGCCTAGAGCTAATTTATCCTTGTCATCCTTACATACCATAACAACCTTTTGTGAAGCACCTTGGGCAAGGGAGAGATTGAGGCTCAATGGGTTCATCTTCAAAGGTAAGTATTCCTAACTTTATTTATCCTTTGTAAGAGTAGATAGATATGAATTTGTAATTCTCTCTCATGCATTAGGATTATATATACATTAACATGAGTATATGTCTTCTATGCATGTTTAATTTTTATATTTGTTACCCCCACTTTGTGCCACAAGCTTTGGGGAGCATTAGATTAGACTATGTTTTGATTTTGTCATTTACTTACTTTGTGAATGTGAAAACACAAGATTTAGTTAGGTTTATTACATAGTTTTACTTGACTAGAGGCTTTAGAACCCTCCCTAGTGATATTATTGTGGTAAGAGATCTCTTGGCTAGGTTTAACAGATCCATCTTGATCATGACCCTGAATATATAATGTATCAACAATCAGAAGTGTAAGTAGGATTTATCTTCTCTGAGCTAGGATTGATTTATAGATCAGTTACATTTCCCTTTGCATACATTCTAGTGAACCCAATGTGAAATCTATCCCTCACAAGTTTTGTTTCATGCTATCATTTTTGTATTCATTTATATTTTTTTATATTTGCTGTATTTTATCGAACTAGTCAGTATAGTTCTAACTTTATGTGCGCAAGTTTAAAACATAGTCACTTCAAAATGACTATGTTCTATTTGTGCAAGTCTTCATCAACTACATGTTGTTGGATTGAAAATTTTGACATAGTATTCTTCTTCAGTTTCATATTACCATACACAATCAAATAGGTCAACTTTGTTAGTTATTTCTACTTCAGAGCATAGGCTTTTATAAAACTTGGTTGAACTAGTCGACCTAATTTGTAGAATTTAAAAGTAGTAATTAAGCACTACAACATAAAATTTACAATCTAAATCATATTCAAGCCCACCAAGGTTCCTTTCTCATATGTCTCTATCTTCAGTTCTATTTTTCACAAGTTAGCAATTGTTAAAACTGCAAACCTACAGTTAACTAGGTTGACCTGGTCTACTTAGTTCTATTGTTTGCCTTCTATTGGAGAGACATAATCGACTTGTTTGACTCTGATATTAAAGACCTTGATTCCACATAATAACAACAACCCAATTGAATCTATTATGTATTATTTTGCATAAAGTGTCGCGTAAACTGACTTTGTACAATTCTTAATCAAGGAATTAACATTTATCTATTAGTAATTTATTCACATTCTCTTTTCAGTTATTTGCATGCTCAGAGTAAATCACATAGTATAAATAGGTGGTTTTTCAAATTACCACTTTAGTTACACTATTTTATTATTTTTCACACACTACCAAACCACTTAACATTCAAAAAGTATTAAACATTTATCTTTCCAAGGCCTACCTACTTGGATTTCATCACCAAGGGGGAAGGCAATTTGGTTTTATGGATAAATATAAATACGTGGTTAATGGTATATATTGTCAAAGCACTCGACACTCTTATCACTATGGGATTGTGAAGTGAGGGGGTAGGCCCCAATACCAAGCTATTACCATTTCCAATACATATCCCTTTCAGCCCAAATGTCCTGAAACCAACTTTAAACTACTTTCTAGTTCCCTATTTTATCTAACTTTCCTATTACATTAACATCAAATTTTTTTAATAATATAATAACACTTAGGGTGACCAATAAGTTAGCATTTACTTTTTAGTTGATTGCTTGCTCTTTGATCATTGTGTGTTGTATTACAAAACTTGCATTGCCCAAAGTTGGTATAAGGTTTGTGTTGTGTGCCCCAATTGGATCAATCACATTGATCTAATTTTTTGTGTGTTTGCTTTCATTCTTGCTACTAATTATCTTGCAAAAAAATTCTCTATTCCAAGACACTATTGTTGTTACATCTTTATTTCACCCTAAGTGTTATAACCTTTGAATTCATGAATTAGGTGGTTATCATTTGATTATTATTATTATTATTATTATTATTATTATTATTATTATTATTATTATTATTATTATTATTTTGATTTGAGTTTTATGACGTAATAATTATGGAGTAGTGATATGTTGATTAGTTTACATGATGTGATAGTTGTACTTTCTTATTTATGTACATTATGGATATATATTTGTTAGTTATGCATCATTAGTTGATATATATGACTCAGACTAACTACCTACTTGTCATGAGGTAGATGCATGATTGATCATTCCCTCAGATCCTAACAAAGGGAGAGTATTATAGGAGAGGATAACATATATGGAATGATTGGTGGATGACAAAAGAACTATTAGTAACTCAATACACACACGATAGTAGAATAACTTGTTTAACTCTTTGTTTGATCTAGATAGTTAGCTTGTTTTGAGTGCTTCTATATTCTAATATGATCATGTTTTGGTTGATGCTTATAATGATTTGATTGTGTGCTTTCATATCATGCATAAATTTATAAGTACAATGTTATTATATGATCACGTAGTCGCATTGGAAATATAAGGTAGTTAATTTTTTTGAGTTAATGCCAATAGTTGCATTGATATCCTAGGAAATTAACCTTAGTTTAAAGATTGAAATGTAAGTGGCATTAGTCTTATGCTATAATGGAATTATTAATTTGGTTTAATTAATATTTTAAATGGATAGTTACCTATTAAAATTAAATTAAGGAAATTCAATTGTCATGTTAATGCTAACTTAAAGTGCTAAATCCTTTACATGGAATTCATTGGGATTTGAAGGCAAATAATCCTTTTATTATGACTCAAGTGGACTTAAGTTATTTATTAACACGGCCTTGAGAAAAGATTAAAAGTATGCATATTTTTAAAATAAATCAAGCTCAAAATTAAGTGAATATAATTGATTTTTAAGTTAAAATAGTAAAGTGGTGATTTATGCATGGTTTAAAGATTAAATAAAAGCTCAGGCTAGTTTTAATATTTAAAATGGAAACCAAATGATAAAAAAGGAGGGATTTCATGTATGAATAAAGAGGTATGATGACTTGGGAAGGAAAAATGAGACTATATTTAGAGCATAATGGAGTATGACTGGGAGGGAGAAGATTGCAGTAAGATGTAGAGTATGACAAAGGTCAAGAAGAGAATTCTCGTTCAATTTGCATCATGTGAAAAGCAAAGAAAGGTCTATATATATATATATATATTGCATGATGGAATTGAATTAGTCCAAAAAATATTAGGAAAAGAAAATTATAATTGATTTGCTAAATCTAGTTATGCATAAATTTGAGTCAATGCCTTGTGTTGATAGGCATTATGAATATATTTATGATAATAATACTCTAGGAGATATAAATCTATTCAGCAAATGGTGGCCTGGGTATTTAGTGAAATGTATTTAAACCTATGTAGATGTCTTATTTTTATTGTTCAAGAAACTAATTTGTAGTTATGAGAGTCACCGATCAACTCCCTTGTGGCATTGCTGCACTCTTTTTGGGAATCGCCTAGGTATAGTGATCAGATAAAAATAAATTGATTCATTTATGCACATGAGAGTTAGTGATGTAGAAATAATTGATGTAATACCATACCGATTTAATGTAATACCATAACAATTCGATAAAATAGTATAGAGACTATATGAAAAATAATATAACGATTTATTTTATAGTCTTATGTTGCATCAATCTAATAGGTAATGTAAGTTTTACATAGTAATAGTATATAGCTAAGAAAATTAGCAATGATTTACTATAAATAAGTAATACACTAAATTTTGCAAAGAATTGATATTACTTATTATTGCAACAGTCAATAGCATTGGGTTTTGTGAATTGATGAGTTGAAATATTATTGCTAAGTTGTTATATTTTAGCGTTGAGTATATAAAAATGTTAGCATTGAGCTTACATATTTTTAATAAACCGTTGAGCATTGTACTAAGAAATATAATTATTATTTTATTACAAAACTTTAGATAAAAGTTATAATTATTATATTACAAACCTAAAATTGAAATCCAGAAGAGAGATAAGCATAGAAGAGGGTGTGGCATCAAAGGGAAAACCAAAGATTACAGAAGCATGAAGAGAATTACATAATAAGAAGACATCAAAGATTCAAAAAAATCTACCCTTATTTACTTATGATATTTGGTAAAAATTTATCGATAGAAAACAAGCCTATAATAATAAACCCAATTAAGCATTGTGATTATCAATGTTAGTTATGCAGGAGACTACATTTGATATCTATCAAAAATATCAATTAATTCCTAATAGAAATTGATTACTTGTGCCACGATATTCTAGTTCATAATATCATAGCACATAGTATCTATTTTACCATTGAATATATTATTTATTTATTGAGTATATATATGGAGTTTAGTTTAATATAACTAATGATCATGAGATGACCGATACATGGTCATAACCTTATGTGCACAATTACTTTGGGGCTATGGGTAGTAATGGATAACATATATATTGAGTTACACATAGGTAATCAACATTTATATAATGTATAGCCTACTTATTTCTTGAAGTCTTGCCTATTTGGATTCAACTGGAATCAGATTTAACATGTAAAATCATTAAATCCAGAAACACTCTAAGACATATCAGGGATCTATATCTTAGAAGTTTTGATGGAGATGAAAAACTAATATAAAGCTAGTCCTAAAATAAAGTAGAGAAGTTATATATATATTAGCTATGGCATTGTGATCATAACCAAAGACATAAATCAAATATATATATTTAAGAATGTTCAGTATGATGTTATGCCTAGATGGTATATATTCTAAGTCATGTCAAGATATCCATAAGAGTGTTTGATGTCAATTTGACTTGAGAAAATTAGAATAGGTATATAGGAAATTTATTGATGTTAATACCTGATCTGTTAACCTGCATGTATGACTATAACGGTTGATAAAACCATGTTAAGTCATTAGTCAGGATTCTAATGACTATTGAACTTTGTAATCCTTATTTGTATTTTGTTAAGTACTTTTGAAAACAACTAAGGTGTATAAGGGAATTCATATAGAAATATATCTATAGGTGGACTTGGATATTCATATAATTATATAACTTACATAGGTGCATTACGTCATATACCTATATCTAAAGTAATAGATTGTTAATAAGATATAAGATTCTATGGGACCAAAAATGTAACCACATGGATACAGCCTCCTAGAGGAGTAATAATTTGTTGAAGAATGTTAATTTGAGGGTTATTTGACTCTTTGAGAATAGCATGAATAGTTTGTTAATATACATTTACATATAATAATGAATACTTGTGTGGAGTACTTATTATGAGTATATAATGTACATGTGTTTAGAAATAAATAACAAATAATAGTGCATCATGATTTTTACCTATAAGTCATGTTTCTTTTGAATGCTAGTATGTAGTTAAAACATAGGGTATACCTGGGTGGTATAATCCCTTGCTTGATTATTATTTACAAATATGGGTTGTTTGATTCTTGAAATCGTAAGGTTGGCTATGTGTTATGTAGTTATGTTTTTATATGATGAACAATGATTTTATGAGATGTCATAAAGTACTATAGTATAAATGTATGTCATACCGGGTAGTAGCAAACTAGAATTGATATACCTAGAGCTCATTCATACGTTTGATAGACTAAATGTATGTGAGATGGTTATTACTTTGAATAGTATGTTTTGGAGTAGTTAGTAAGACTTTATGTATGCATGCATATAACCTTGAGAGTGTAACAAATGCTAAGATAAAATATTTATGTGTTTTGTGAAATCTATGACTTGTTTTGTTATATTTAGTTGATTGAATAGAAGCTTATATTTCCATGTATTTAATAATACTTTATATGATTGATTGTGGAAAACTAGTAGTTATGTCTTAGAATACTAGACTATGGTAATATGGGTTATCATGGGGTGTAGTATGTTGGAAAGTAATTGTGGTAGTTAGAATCTGAAGTTAAATGTATATTTTACTTGGATGGTAAAAGTTATAGTCATTATTTATATATGAGATAGAAAATAATGTTAGTATCATTCATACATTTGAAGAAATAAATGTATGCTTTGATTACTCCTTTGTTTGGCATGTTATGTGATATGAGTGCCAATAGGATGTAAATTGAATTAATCTTGGGGATAAATTATGTTTAATGAGACATTATCATTTCATGAATATGATTTACATGTCTGTGTGATATCTTGCAATAGAACGGGTTTTCTATTATACACTGAATGTTTAGTTTTAAAAATCATACAAAACATGGGTATTTGCTTGTTACTCTAGTTTCTCGCACCATCACTATCTACTCATCCATGAAGGGAGGGACATTACCTAATGGGATTAGTGTGAAGGATCGTTGGTCTGTGGTTGGTATGGAAAATCACTCGGATGATGCTCTCCCTCCCCACAACAATACTACATTTGAGATGACTCTTGAAATTGCCACAAATACTAAAGAGTCTGGGGAACTCATGCTCTAGGAAGCCTTGTATCATTTTTTTTTATATTATATTTATTATTGAAAATTTAATCATAAAGAATTGTTATTCACTGTGGTTTAACAATAGCGTTTGTGTATTTTACCAGTAGTGGTTGGCTAGTGGTTTGATATTACTATGACCTCTTCTTCCTTGATTTTTTCTACCTCCATGCCAACTATTTATACTAACATGGTAGGTTCCACATCTAGTGGGACTTTTTCAAGAGCCACCCCTCTCAATCACTCCACTAGTGCATCATTTTCTACCAATGGTAATCATGCCACTAGTGCATCTTTTTCTTCTAATCTTTATACTAGTACATCTTTAGCTACACATGTTAATCATGCCACTAGTGCCTCCTTTCTACCAATGCCTCTCAATCCACTAGTGTTGCACATGCCAGTACTCAGAATGGTACCCAAGCCACTATTACTAATGTTAATGCTTCATATGCTACACACACTAACTAAAACACCACTCAAACCCATCAAATTTCCTTACAAACTCTCAACCAAATGAACACTTTCCAAGCTAATAATGCTAACCAAATGATGCAAATGCAAAATCACCTTATTCACCTTTAAAATCAACCTCAACAGGTTCCATGGGGAGCACACAATAAAAATTCCCCGCTCCCCCCCCCTCCCCCCGTCGCCCCCATCTCCCCTTAGGGATTCCCATGGAAACCTTATTGCCCAACCACCTCTTGTTAACAAAATGATTAAACATCTTCAAAATGAACCTCTTCTACCTCAAATTGCCAACATAGATATAGGAGGTAACACCCCTACCATTAGTTATAATGGGATAATTGATCCTACCTTACATTTAAAAATGTTTGGAAATATATATAGAGATTGGGTCAAGCTAAACACTTTTCCCACTACCAAGATCTTAGCAAAAACCCTCTCTGGAGATGCTTTAGATTGGTATAATCAAATCAAGTATCATTCCATCACTAGTTTGGAAGATCTAGTTAACGCTTTAGTACAAGAGTTTCAAACTTGTGACCTCCCTAAGATTACCTTGGCTCATTTTATTAATTGCAAGCAACTTGAGACTGAAACTACACAAAATTTCATCAAATAGTGGAAGAATTTGTCTAATAAGTGTGAACACAACATGGAAGATGATAAGCTCTTTCATCTATTCACCAATGCTCTCTATCTTAAGTTGTAATATTGGGTTAGGAATATCTCTCCATAAACTTTGGAAGATGCCCTTGACCAAGCCAAGAACCAATATTTTCTCATGCATCAGTTTGAGCCATCCCAAACTCCCATGGGCACCCACATGATCTTCAAAAATAAAAAATGTCATGCTACTAACGATGGTGTCATTGATTCCTTTGATACCATTCATAATATTCAAGCTATTGCTCCCAAGCTTACTCCGAAATAAGCTTCCCCTTTAAACCACACCCCTAATCCTCAATTTTATCCAATAAATAATGTCAATGTTCATAAGCCATTATCCTTAGTGGAACTCCAAAAGTGTAAACCAAGGCCTCTTCCATGAGAGATTGATCCCACTTGTCTCATTAAATGTTGGTATGATCCAAATAAATTTTGTTGCTTTCATGTTAGTCGGGGTCACTCTCATGAGACTTGTAGACAATTGTGTAACTTAGCTATGGATTTCCTCCTTGGTCCAAATTTCAGTCATGATTCCCTCATTCATAAACATCAACAAGATTATGACGTTGACTTCAAAAGTCATGACACACAAAGTCAAAATCAAGCTTTGAACCAAGCTAATGCTCATCTAGCAATTTAAAAAGATCCTCTTCTTAACCATCAAGATAATAATGACAAGCCTACTTCTTCCACCAATAATGTTGATAGTCTTATAGAATAAACTCCTAAAGAGAATGTGGTAAATATGACCAATATGTGAAGGTGAGTTGCTTTCATTAATTTGCATCCTACCCACATGCACCAATCATATCACACTTTCTATGTTATCCAAGATTCTTCCCCAACTCACCTAACAGAGTCGAGGCAAGATTACTTTATCTTTTTTGATAAACAAATTCTAACACATCCATTGGATAACACTTCTCATATCATTTATACAATTTCCTTAACATCTTTACCCATCAAAAACATCATCCAATCTTCTAATACCACTTCTCCAAATCAATCCCAATCTCAATCAACTACCCCATCCTCTCAAGACGATCGACCAATTTATCCCCCAATTAAACCTCCTACATCCTATCAACACAAATTTACATGTACTTATACTCCTCCTTATGAGGAGCTCCTCCAACATTATGCACATCTATCCAACAGTCCACTCATGGGTTATGATGAATGGGAACCCATCACATATCTTACCAATCTTGCATCTCAAATTCCCTTTCTCAAACTCATGTGGACTTCTCTGCATAATCGCAATTACCTTATGAAACTCCTATTTAAAATGAAAATCCCCCATCCTCCTCTATTAGGATGTGAAGCTACCTCATTTGGATCAGAAGATATCATTTTAAAATAATGCAAAGGGATGCTTATACATGTTGACAAAATAATGGACACTTCTTTCTCTCTCAAATTTTCTATTGATTCTATGGTCCCAGATGATATTCTACTTCATGCATATAATCTTCCCCTCTTTATAAGAATTCAAATCAGTGACATATAAGTTAAACATTCTTTGATTTATGAGGGTTCAAGTACTTATGTTGCTTCCCTTGACTTAATTAAAACCCTTGGATACTCCAATTGTAATCTTGAGTCCACACACAACACATGTCAAGGTTTTAATCAAAGGTAAATGTCTCCCTTAGGTTGTGTATGGATCCCTATTAGCATCCCACCTGTCACTATTTGAGTGAAGGTTATTATTTTCAAATTTCCCCTCTCCTATAATATCTTTCTTGATAGGGCATATATTCATTGTATGAGGGTTGTCACTTCTTCTGCCTTCTAATGTGTCAAGTTTTCTCACAATGGTGAAATATAAAAGATTCAAGTTGACACTAACCCATGGAATTTTGAACAATTCCAATATAGTGGTGTATTCAAAATTCCAACCCTTGAACCCTTGTCGAGTGTTCCATTTTGAAAATCTCAATGTTTTAATTTCCTTGTCAACTCTACATGATGTTATCATGGTCACCCTGAACTCATAAAGAATATACCACCTAACCTCTTAGATTATGAGGATGATGAGCTAGATGAGATCAAACTCAAGATAAAAACTTATGATCTCTCTCCTCATCTCATTTCCAAAATTTCACCATCTTTGAAGCCACATTCCTGTCAACCACCTAGCAATGATATGCCCATAGTCTTAAATAAGACTCGACACTCTATTCATCACAATACCTTCAATGAGAAGGTCATACTTACATGCATAATTGATCTTCATACACCTAACTATGATGATGATTATACTTTAGATGACCCATTTCTATGAGGTCTTATTCAGGCTAGAGATGTTGAGATCCTTCATTATCATTATTCTTTGTTTCAGTCTTTCTATTTATCTTATTACATTATATATTATATAGTTATTAATTTTAACATTATTCCTCTTATTCATAAGGTAGAGATGGCACATTCACATGACAAACCTCTAGTTTATGAAGGACCTCTTAGGAACATGCTTAGGGATCGTGCTTTGACTGGTCCCTATCACTTCACTAGATACCAAGATCTCTATAGCTGATTTCCCCTTAAGATGTTTGATATTTTCCTTAAGCCCTTTGTGAATCCTAATCCCTAAACTAAGCCTAGTCCAAATCCTATTCCTACTCCTCCCTCAACTGAGCCTAGTCCAGATCCTATTCCTAGTACACCTTTAGTTGAGTCTATTATTGCTTTTGATTTTGTCTCTCCACTAGCCCCACCTCCCCTTGGTGATGGCCTACTTCCTTTACCATAACTTGATCCTTTGCCTACCTAATGGGCCAATCAACTGTATTGTGACATTCATAGAGTTGTTGGTCATTGGACTAGAGATTGTAAACTATACCAGCCTTCCTTGTCTTCTACTTCTATTCCCTATGTTAGTACACCCACAAAGTCTAGTAACAAGCGTATCTATTACTTCCACATAATAGATAATCATTCCTCCACCCATTGTTACAAGCTTTGACAATATATTGATACCTTGCATCCTACTCTTATTCAGCCTACAAACAAGGCTATACCTCCTCCCAAGTTATTACTTGAGTATATTCCCAAATATGGAGAGGTATATTGTCATGGCACCATTGTAGTACCCATCACACTAATCATTATCGCATCCTCCAACAACATCTCCAAGATCACTATATGACCATTCATGTACCTACTATACCTCCTCCCATAGATTGCCCATGTAATGAGGCTCCCCTTTCTTCCCCCGTGCTTCTTCCAGCTGTGGTTCCTTATTCCCCTATGGTTCCTCTACTTATGGTCCCTTCTCTACATGTTCCTACACCCATGGATCCTCCTTCACCTATGGTCCCCTCTCCATCAGTGGCTCTTTCATGTCCGATAAATTTCACTCCTATTCCTTCTCATGAGTATCCTATAGATGATGGCCCTTATGAGCATGATCCTCCCATCATGCCCGCATTTTTGGTCGAGGAGAATCAATGAGAGGTATTTTATTAGATTTCACTAAATATCAATGAGACCGTCACTACAGTTAGGGTTTAGATTCACAAATATCTATCAGATGTTATGGATAATGTTTGTGGAAAAATTTACCAGTATTAATAAACACAACATGGTGTTCCTTCACTTTATTCTTCATTTTGAATTAGACATGTGATCTAATTTTATATTTATCTACTTCATATATCATTTGAATCTATGTCAAATTATTTGCTTCATTTATCTATCTTATATGGTTATTTATATTTTGTATTACATGTTGTCTATGGTGTCATTTCCTTTTTTTATGATCTCTTATGGATAGTTTTCATGATTACATGATTCTCTTTATGAGTTCATTTATTTTCATGGATGTCTTATTATTTTCTCATGATTTTCTACTACCTTATCTCCATAACATGGATAATCATTATTGTGACTTGGTTACATAAACCTTACTCCCATTTATAATCCTTATTTACCATGTGATCAATTAGTAGATGAGTTATCTCATTATAATCCCATTTTACCGGTCTACCTTAGATCTCCCTTTATTCCCCTATATTTCCCTTTGTAAACTAAGAATACACATGGTTGAAAATTGAGATAACATACTAATTCAGAAGTAAGCCTTAGTGTTTTAGTCCATCATGTCTTTAGATACTTAGCTTCCTTTCACCAAATTCTATAGCTTATTAGTGTTTATCAATTTGTCCCTCATGTTGGTTATTCCAAATCCATATGGATGAGGAATCCTAAAAGACATAAAAATTCAAAAGCCAAATCATTTAAACAAAAGGCAATTATATAAAAGGCAACATTTAAAATTCAAAAGTCAAATCACACTAAAAGATGTGATTCAAAGCACATTTTCCTTATTTAAATCAAAGATTAAACTACACAATTGGCTTCATGATAGAGTTGAGGCCCATTGGGGTGCACTAGGCCAGTAGATTGGGAAAGGAGAATAAATAAATCTTTTAGTGCTACCTACTTTTTCACACATGTACCTGATCTTCATAGTACACTGACAACTCTATAAGAGGTCCTGAGGAATGAGGAACACATTATGGGAAGGTAGGTCCATTTTTATTTTCTTGTTCAAAAAAACAACATGAGTTGATCTAGTATCTCACTTATTTTCATATACAACTTTGTGTTTATTCTGAATGGGTATCCTTTGTATATTGATGGTCACTAGCCACTTCGTGTCTTTTATGTTTCCTTAGTGTGCCTTATATTTCCTAAGGTCTTCTCATAGATGTCTAGATTGTGGTTTTTACATTCCTTCTTTCATTTCCAACAATCCTAATATTTACCCTTCAAAAATATTGTTTTGTTAATTGATCACTCCCCCCAGGGATTCCATTTATGAGTTGTAGTATAAGACCATGGATAGGACTAGGCCTTCCTCGTAAATTACCATCACAAAAATTTCTTTTAAAATAATTTCCCTATTGTTTCCACCTCATTTGTGTTCCCTTTATGAGTTCTAGTGTAAGACAATGGATAGGACCAGGCCTTCCTCATAAAATCTTCCAATACCCAAGTCATAATAAAATTACATTTGGTACATTTGAGATAAGTGGTGATTGATTATGAGTTACACATCATTGATATGCTTCCCATCTTGATATAGTATGTTTTATGATTACTCCATTTATCTTTTACTTCTATATTCTTATTTTTTGATTACATGTAAGAATACAACCATTTTTATTAAGTTTTTCATACTTCCCAACTTGAATTAGTGTGATCAATTTAAGTTCATTTTTCCAATTTTGTTTCTCTTTTACACTTCCCAATGTGATTTAGTATGATGGATTGAGTTAACTGTTTTATTTTTATACCATTTGTCTTTCATGTGCCTTTTATTTTATTACATTATTTTCATACTTCCCAACATGATATAGTGTGATTTTAATTGTTCTATTTTGGTGCAAATCTTTTACATGGTTTAAAAATTTTCTTGTTATCCTTTCTACCCTCTTTTGGTTTATTATATTTAGTCATATTTTGTTAATACACATTTCTCATTGTGATATAGTGTGTAGTGCATTTGTTTTTGATTACTTATCATTTTCCAAGTCATTTTTGCCTTTTTCTTTTTAACCATGCATGTGTATCACATAATGCTTGAAAAAAAACACTTCACAAATATTTCCCATAACATATACAATGTAAGTTAAATACATGTGCTAAAAAGAAATATATCCATGCATCAACATCCACAACCAAATACAACTCATGAGCTCAAATCCCACTATATATATATATATATATATATATATATATATATATATATATATATATATATATATCAAGTGTTTTATATAATACAAAGTAAAAAATACAAAATAATTCTAGCTCTACGATTGGGCTCCATCATGCAAATCATGTGGCCTAGTCACACTACCCATAGATGCCTGGGACTATCCCCTTTGAATGGTATGCTGTAATGAAGTAGTCTAGGATCTTATCCTTGCTAACTATCCCTATAGATTGGCTACCTAGGCCTACACATATCCAAGCTGGATAGTGGTAGCCATATGCATTACTCTCTCCTAAGCCAAGGTCTACTAGGCCTGTGGCTCTCCCTCTGCCACCCATTATGGTGGATGATATCCATCCCTGTGTGTGTAAAACTGCCTTGAATCCTCCCCTACTAGTCTAAATTAGACTGCCTAGGCTAGGGCAAATGGTACCATAGGAACATTTATAATGGTGGGGTCATACAGGGCCAACACCCCATCTAAAATTTCATGGTATGCATCCATAACTAGATATCCCCATCTGATCTCCTCTATTATAAGATCTATATAAATAAACTAGATAGATATTAAATCACATATATATCTTAACATATATCTATCTACTATAACCACATGTAACTAGTATTCTATATCAAATCTTAAAATAAAATTATAACATATCTCACTAGTGCTAGTATCACCATCTCCCCATCTGATCACTTGTCAAGCACAATATCTATGTCTAATCATCCCATAAACACCTCCTTTGTGGATCATATTTGCACCAGTATAAATCCAAGAGTCACCACTCATGAATGTCATGACCTTCTCCTAAGAGGTATCTCTATAGACTAGCTATGTCCAAGAATGACTACTAGATAATCCTGCTCTATTGCCCTTACCTATGCCTACTCTCATTGATGGTGACTCCATCTATGGTGTGGCCAGGGTGGTCATTGTTATTGCTACTACAATAGTGCTTATTGTGGTTCTTGTTATATACCTACATCCACATCCATGTCATCCCATCCCTTGGCTATTTGGTGTCATGCTCAACCAATCCTTGGTTTAACACATCATAGCTTAATCATAGGTATCTCTATTACTACTCCTCTCCCCATTATCTCTCTAACATGTCATGCCTAATAAGAAGGCACTACTAGAGGGGTCATTAGGTGTGGGAGTCTGATCCACATTGGTAAGTATGCCACCATATATAGCTCTACCCATGAGGTATAATGACCCGTTATCCACACCTATACTAACCCTATTATAATGGCTAACCAACTAAGCCATACAGTAGTAATGTACATGTAGGGTTGCCACATGATATCCCCTCATGTGATAGTTTGCAATGATGACACATGGGGCATGACTTGAGCTATATGGTCCTACCTCCATCTCATCACTCAAAGTAACCTGTCATTGACCACATGGGGCAATCCAACTGGTAGATACATAGGAAACATATCATATATCTAATTACTCAGTAAAATAATAGGCCCCTTGGTCTTCTACCCTATAAATAACATCTCATACATATCATGCATGAGTTGGACCCAAATGATAGCCCTAAAGTCATAAAGTGCTCCTTGATCCAAAATGGTTTGACACAAGGATATCATGTATAATGACACCTTGTTGTCTAACTTATGACATAACACTCATACTATCAAAAGTCTAATTAAGGCCTTCTAGATGTTTGGAATATCCATAATCTATACATCAAATAAATTGACCCTCAATCCCAAGTATATCCTATCCAAGCATGTCACCCACTAGGATGGTATTTTCCTCTCCTTCAGATCATCTGGTGTCCCAGTGATCATTGGTGTCCCTCCTATCAACAGTCCCAATAATGCTTGTCCATCCTCTAGTGTAATACCCACCTCAATGGTATCCCTATCTAACACCCATCAAAAAGTGTTGATCAAATGTTCCCATGCTCCAAGGAACATGATAATGAGATCAACACTAAATGGGATGTGCCTCATCTCCATGATGCCTCCAAAGCCCAGTGTGACTAGTCACACTCTATCCACATTAGTCAATCACTCTAGTAGAGCTACTATCCACAACACATCTATACATCGCCAATATCTCTGGTGTGTATGCAAAATATCAAACAACAAAGGATGTATTAGACTTTTATGTCATAAGTAATCATAATACAATCTTAAAATTTCAACAATTAGCCACTTTTGATTTAGTTTCTCAATTTTATACATCATCAGCCCATTTTAATACTAAATTGGCCCTATATTTTATTTGTAATACTAGATTAACCCCTTTAATTTCCTACTAGATTGGCCAAATCGACACTAGATCAACTATTTTCTTTCTCTCAAATACTATATCAACCCTATTATCCACAGTTGACCTCTTTCATCGATACTACATCAAACCTCTTTAGTAACCTAATCGACCCTATCATACGTATTCGACCTTTACCCCTTACTAACTAAGTTGGCCTACTACTACACAGTCAACCCCATTTTAGCATACTAGATCAGCTCACTGCTATGTAGTCTACCTTACCATTATGCTTCAACTTATAGACTAAGTCCATCAGATCGACTCTATTCATCCACATCGATGAATTTTTTCCCATTTACCATAAATGCCTTGGGCATTTGTTGGTCTAACTTCTTCTTACCTAATACCCCATTTTACCCCTAGTTTACCTAAAAATTTCTTAAGGTTCATTTTGGTTCCTATATTTTTCCTACTGGTTAATTTTCTATATTTACCTTAATTTCAAATAAAAATATTCAAAATTTTGAAATTTCCAGTTGCTTACCTATGTTGCACTCATTGCGGCTACTAGGCATCCTCCCCATCTTAATTGTCATCTCCTCACCATGATAGGTCTTTGGTCTCCAACTAGGTCTCTTAAAGCTCTATTTTCTCATAATAGTAAAAATAATAAATGAATTATTTTCAACCTATTTATATTTAATATTTAAAATTATTTTCCTTTTAAATATTTACTGTTAGATTCTATCTTTTGATCATATCTTTGTTTCTACTAGATCTTTTTTCAACCCGTAAAATGTTTTGGCATCTTGATATCATAGAGAATATTTTCACCTATTATATGTATATGTTATAAAAATTTCAATTTTTTGTTCTTTTTCTACTAACTTCTTCAAGTTCACCTAATGTTCCTTACATTGAACATCTTCATATTTCTTGCATCTCCTTCTTTATCCACAACACTAAGGTAAGTAAAGATATGTGTTTTTCAATTCTATCCTTTCATTTATCTTATTTAGTCTTTATTTTAATTTATTTAGCTTTAGTGTTGTGTGTTTCCATGTTCTTTTCTTGAAGCACCATCTTGTGTTGCACCTAAGTGACATGTGATGAGCTTTAAGTGGGGTATATGTATACACATAATATTTTCAAACTTTATCAATTATTGATGCTTTCTCTCTTGCATGAACCCATTGAGTCTCAATATTTCTAAGTGCATGCCTCAAGGGGTGCACCAAAAAAGGGGTGGGCAGACTAGTGGTGCTTCATAGGATTGTTATCCCTATACTACCAATTAACACCTATACAACCATCTCCTAAAAACATTCCCACAAGATTTGCCTCCCATTTTACATCCTCCTCTAGTCATTTTTTGACTTTATTAGTCCTTTACTAGCCTAAAATCCTTTTTGATAGTTTATGATACACTATCATCCCCATCGACTCTGTACTCTAATTGACAAAACTCATTTAGGGTCTAGTTTAGAATCTAGAAAACCTAGACTAGGACCTAATTTGATTTTGTCAATAATGATACAAAGTCAATTGAGCTGACCCTATCAAGTAAAATTTCAAAAAGGACTAGGGTTAGATCTAATTATATATACACATTCATTTCATCATTTATTTAAGAAGAGACAAAGAAGATATATATATTGTGCATCTACTTATCCACCATTCTACTTAAGGAACATAGCTTAGGGTTTCATACTTTCTTTGGAGATATGGATCTTGTCTCATGGAGAAGTCTTTTAGACACATTAAGAGGTTGTGTAGCCTAGAGATGATTTATCCTTGTCATCCTTACATACCACAATGACCTCTTACAAAGTACCTTGTCCAAGGGAGAGATTGAGGCTCAATGGGTTTATCTTCAAAGGTAGGTATTCCTAACTTTATTCGTCCTTTTTAAGAGTATATAGATATTCATCCCTACTTCTCTCCCATGTACTAGGATTATATATATATATATATATATAAATATAATCCTAGTACATGGGAGAGAAGTAGGGATGAATATATATATATATATATATATATATATATATATATATATATATATATATATATATATATATATATATATATATATATACACTCTTAAAAAGGAGGAATAAAGTTAGGAATACCTACCTTTGAAGATAAACCCATTGAGCCTCAATCTCTCCCTTGGACAAGGTACTTTGTAACTTTATTCCTCCTTTTTAAGAGTATATAGATATTCATCCCTACTTCTCTCCCATGTACTAGGATTATATATATACACACACACACACACATACATATACATATATATATATATTTATATATATATACATATACATATACATATATATATATATACATATACATATATATATACATATACATACATACATATATACATACATATATAGATATATACATATATATATATATACATACATATATATATATGTATGTATATGTATATGTATATATATGTATATATGTATATGTATATGTATATATATATATATATATATATATATATATATATACACACACACACATATATATATATATATTATATATATATATATATACATATATATATATATATATACATATATACATACATATATATATATACATATACATATACATATATATATATATATACATATATATATATATATACATATACATATATATGTATATATATGTATATATATATATATATATATATATATATTGATTTGAGTATATGCCTTCTATTCATGTTTACTTTTTATGTTTGTTACCCCCACTTTGTGCCACAAGATTCGGTGAGCAATAGATCAAAATTTGATTTGCTTTTATTATTTACTTAATTTGTGAATATGAAAACATAGGACCTAGTTAGGGTTATTGCATAGTTTTGCTTGATTGGAGACTTTGGAACCCTCCCTAGTGATATTATTATGGTGATATATCTCTTGGCTAGGTTCAATAGATCCATCTTTGTCATGGCCCCGAATATATAATGTATCAATAATTAGAAGTGTAAGTAAGATTTATCTTCTCTGAGTTAGGATTGATTTATATATTAGTTGCATTTCCTTTTACATACAAACATGGTGGGTTAGGGTGAAACTGGAACCACTATTTTCATGAGAATTATGTAGCAGGAGGGAAATGAGGAGAAAATAAGATATAAGGGCCATGATATTGAGGATGAAGATCATGAAAGGAACCCTACATGAATGGAGAGTAAGATCTAGAGGGGATAAAGGAGTATCTGGTAATGGTTACTCAACTCTGGGTGACTAGGGAAACTAGTTGATAATAAGCAAATCAAAATAACAAAGTCAATTGCTTCATTTTTTTTATCTTTTATTAATATTTAAGGAAATTTTATTAATTAATATTTTTTAATGTGAAATAATTATCATTGATGACTATACAACTATGATAGATGCCATAAATAAGAGACTAAGTTGAGACATTCCAAAGGATATCATTGGGATGTTCAACTAGGTTGACTTCAAAGTAAGAAAGCATACCTACATTCTTGATCTAGTCGATAGGGATAAGAAACATACTTAGATGTTTTGGAATGATTAGAGGATAGAAGCATGTGGAAAACACATACACATGAATCACACATAGAATAAAGGCTTGGACGTCTCATCCCAAGTCTCGACTAACATTATGAGAGAAGAGATAAACATAAGGGGAGGATTAGTGCTAATCTAGTACTAGATAGCACCACACAAACTATCTTTTCTTGGTATGTAGAGCTAAAAAAATAAGTATTGTGAGCTAGTGGAAAAGAATGTGATAAAGGTTAAGAAGGGGACACATAGTATGATTGCTATGTCCACCACATTAGTGGCCACACAAATCTACAAATCTATGTGAGGAAATTATTTTCCTCCACCTTAACCATCTTTTCTATTGGTCATGTATCCCATTGTGTGCATATGTAACATGTGACATATCTAACATATTTTATCTTTGTCGTTTTAGATGTTTTTTAATTTGTATTTGTGTGGACAAAATAATCAAAGTAAAAAATGAACAATAACATATGGAAATGAATAAAAATAATACATTTAAGATAAAAGGAAAATGAATAAGCATTTATAAGACTAAAGTAATTAATCTAATACATACAAATAGAGAAATTTTGATTTCCAAAGAAAGAGGTTAGTTTAGAAAAATGAACTACTAATAGATTAAGTGTAATTATAAGATATAATAGATTAAGTGTAGTTACTAATAGTGGTATGTGCAGGGACCCCATGAGTCTAAACATAAGATGCGATCATCAACACATTTATGTCCACCATGAGTCAATATGTAACAATTGCCTCACACACATTATTTATCATTATGATTTTTCTTATCTTAGAGATATACTATGTGATGATCATACCTTTAATAAAATTTATTTGGGTTAATATATGTTATGCATCTTTTCTTTGTGTATTTTGTAATGTTTCTCATAATATTTCTATCTATATTACTTCATATTTTATTGGCCTTATTGTCCCCCAAAAATATCACTCATTTTTGGGACAAAATTTGAACTATTTTGGTCCTACAGACCAAAATCCTCTCTTCCCCTTTCAAAAATTATTCTGAGCATTCAAGTTTTTCATTTTTCAAGCTTTACAGAAATCTATGAACTCTGCAGGCTCAAATCTACGGACTCTGCAGGTAAGGGAATATTTGTTGAAATTCAAATAAAGCGTGAAACTTGAAGGAAGAACCAAGCGACTGGCTGAAAAGATAGCCTGATAGCTCGAATTATTGCAGGAAGAGACAAAGCCAGAAAAGACAAAAGCAGAAAGAGGGAAAAGCTGGAAATATCTGTACAAAAGTTATTCCAGTAGATGGAACCGTCCGCAAAGTAGATTTTTGAGATTTTAAATTAAAGATGCAACCTATTTTTACTTCCATGAAGTAAAGACAAATGGATAGCTGTGCAGATGTTAGAGGGGATAGACCAGATGATCCAGACTCAGGAGAATACATATGAGATGAAATGACACACCATAGTTAAGACAGCTGCCCTATTTTCAATGCAGTCCTTTGACAAACTTGGAAATGCATTCAAGGCATTGAATGCACAACATGGGCCATTCTATGGAAAATAAGTGCCCAAGTATTTCTTGGAGTGCTATATATTGTAATCTCTCATTTGTTACAAGGGAGACTTTTCATTTTTACAAGAGCGAAACTCTGCCCATTTTGAAAGAAGAAGACTGAGACTTTGAGCTCAGGTTGTAATTTCATTTCCATTGTTATCTAAATGAGAAAGCAAGTTTTTCATAGACTTTGTGCTATTATGACTTGTGTCATCTGAAGGTGTCCTTATACGTTTAATTTGGTATGTAGAATTAGTGAAGGTAATAGGGAAGTGTCCTGAAACCAACTGTGGGAAGCCTTTGTGCTTTCACAATTGATTTCAATATGTGTTTTCCTTTTCTTTTTGTGTTGAGGATTCTGGGGTGACTTTGTGCCCCCATTATCCTTTGTGATATACTCTTTGAGTAGTTGAGGTGGAGACTTTGCGCTCTGTATCATCCTGCTGTTATTATGCCCTTTTGATCACTGGTTATTTCACTATCTGAAAGAAACTCCTGCTGTTTCTTGTAAGGACACTTTTGAAAGAAGAGAAGTGCCTTCAACATTTATAGCCAAGATTTTATCCTTTGTCTGTGTGCATCATCTCTGAAAAAAGAGAGATAGATGGTTTATCCCACCCCTTTGTCTTCCTTTCTGCTTATTTATATTGTATATAGCTCTACATATTTAATAGGGAACCTCCCCTTGATGAGAGGAGAGATTTGTCCCCTATTGATGTAGTAAAGCTGCATAATTGGCCAACTAATCTTCCTGCTATGGTTGATTAGACCTATTTTGTTGATCAGTATGCTGATTGACAAAATATTCACCCAACAATTTTTGGTGACTCCACTGGGGACACAGTAATTTTGTGCAATTTGGAACCTCAAGTTTCAGATTGAAACATCACCTGTGTCTTACCCATTATCATTATCACCTTATCCATTATAGAGTCTGGTGACTCCCATCTAGGTCTTACCCATTATCCATTTATAGCCTTACCATTTTCATCCATCTCCATTATATTATTTGGTCTGTAAAACCAGAGCTACTGGGAAAGAAAGCGCAGTTTGAAGCCTCAAGCTTTAAGCTAAAGCAGGGCCAGTTTCTTTTCCATTTTTGTCCTATAATCTGGAAACTCCACTCAGATGTGTTATCCCTATTTTTCATAATCTAATCATGGCAGTTTGAGGCCCCTGGGGTAACTCATTTGGCCCACTTAATCTAACTCCACCCCTGCATGAGCTACCACTCAGTTCAAGGAAGAATTTCCCCAAATTCTTTGGTGATGGAAGAGTCCACCCTAATGGACACAATGCAGCTTTCACCATAGCCAATGGTGTGATAGGGGTGGAATTTGAAGACATGGCAGTCAAGCTTTTTGTGGAAACACTACAAGGTGCTATTGTAGATTGGTTCTACCATCTGCAGATTGGATCAGTGACTGGCTGGGACACTATCAAAGCCAAGTTTGAAGCAAGGTTCAAACCTATAGAAGATGCTCATGCTTTGCTAACCCAACTTACACAGATGAAGAAGGAACCTCATGAGCCCATGAGGGATTTTATTGCAAAATTTGACAAGCTGAGAAACATGATTCTCACAGTTGCTCATCCCACACTCGAGAACCTCAAATGCTTCTTCATAAACTCACAGCTGCCTAAAGTGAGTTTTTTACTAAGATGTGCTAGCCGCATAGATCTTGAAGCTGCTCAAAACTTAGCCACTGAGTTAGAAGATGACCTTATCTTGGCTGGAAAGATAAGAAGGAATTCAAATAGAGGCGCATCTTCCTCATCTTTTGATAACTCACCTACAACCACCACTGATCTAATGGTGCAAAAGCTAGAAAATGAAGTGCTGGCCCTTAGAAGACAAATGGCATAAGGGATGTCATCTGATCCTTCATACAAAGATGTACCAAGGAGGACATTACCTAATTAGGCACATCAAGGGTAACGCAATCATCTTCCTCCCCCACAGAGGAACCTTGCCATTGAAGCACCTCCAGCCAACTCAATAGTTGGGTATTTAGAAACAGAGCATGATTTCTCTGTCCAACCTGAGTTTAATAAAAAAAATGATGCTGGTCTCTTCATGGAGGATCAAGAAGAGTCAGCTGGCGACTCCCACATCAGTTTTCTGGATTACCAGGATGAACCCAGAAGTAAAGGTGAAGCATCTGATGGATCATATGCTGTGGTCACCCAGTCCTAGAATCAGTCAGCTCAACAAGCTGATAAAGGAGAAACAAAGGAGTGAACTCAACCTACAATTTTTATTGCTAAGCATGGGGTCACTCTGCCTATCCAGCCAAAGGACCTAGTGATTGCTAAGAAAGTAAGTATCCCAAGCATTTATGCACCTTCTACTTCAAATTCACAGGCCAGTCCTCCCACCCCTCCCATAAACCAAAAAGAAGAACTCCCATCCCCTGTGCCTAGTCTAATCCAGCCATTTGACATAATTGATCATGTCAAATGTGTTGAGACCTAAACAATGGCCCTCGCAACCCAAATTTTATTTGCGTCTTTAGGCAAGGATGAAATAGCATAAGAATTGGTGGAATGTGGCATAAGTGTAGAAGAACCCTCCCCTCCAAATGAAGAAGAATCTGAGATATCTAAGGAGGACAATCAAGACATGTGCTGGGCTGAGCTATCAGAACAACAAATTATGGTATTAGGCCGTGCTGCTGCCCATCAAAATCAAGAAAAGGAAATCTTTGCTAGGAGAGAAAAAATTTGTGGTTTTTGGACCAAAAGACAAGTCTTGCTTTGGGGTAAGAAGGAGAGAAAACTAAGGGGAAGACATAGAAAAGTGGTTTCCTGGTGGAGAGTTCCATTCACTCGTCACCGTTTTTGGGGACAAAATGGTTTCCTACTGGTTTATCAAGATGGCACACCATTTCACTGTCTTGTAGTGGGCAGCATCTGAAGTGCTTCAAATCTTGAGGCATCAGATAAGATCATATGTACATATGTATATTTGTATAGTCTTTAGTTTTATTTTGTGCTTTTCATTTTCATTTTTGGAGCCTTTCTTTTTGGGTAGCATGACTCCGTAGCCCAATGACACACTTCAAGGCACTGGAGATTTTGGTTTCTACTCCCCTCAGCTATTCCAAGTTCTCATCTGAAGGAAGTTCCCCAACTGGAGCTAGCTATTGTCCCCCAAAAATATCACTCATTTTTGGGACAACATTTGAACTATTTTGGTCCTACAGACCAAAATCCTCTCTTCCCCTTTAAATTTTTTTTCTGAGCATTCAGGTTCTTCATTTTTCAAGCTTTCCAAAAATCTACAAACTCTACAGGCTCAAATATATGAACTTTGCAAGCTCAAATCTATAGACTCTGCAGGCTTGAATCTATGAACTCTGCATGCAGGTTGGTTTCTACGGACTCTGCAGGAAAGAAATGGGTTCAACACTTAGCCAAATAACGAAGAATGAATTGATTGGACCATTGAACCATTGAACCAAAGTTGGTTCAATCAATAGGTTCAAAGGTTCAACCAAAGCTTAGAAAGATAAAGGAAGCAATGTTTGAGCGAGACACAGAATAAACCAATGAACCGATTGAACTTTGAACTGAAAGAGTTCAAAGTTCAATGGTTCAACATGGTTCAAAATTTCAAAGGTGGCCTCAATCAAAGAGAGAAGCAACATGGATGATTCCAAGGGCAAGTTGAAATGAAAGTGATGGTTCAACCAAGGAGCAAGAAAGCGATTGAACCAATAAAGTGATTGAAGCAAGAAAGTGATTGAACCAAGGAGCCGAGAAGGCTGCCCGAACCGTTGAAATAATCAACCAATGACGTCCCCGTAGATGTCAAATTTAAGGTAAGGGAATATCTATTGAAATTCAAATAAAGCGTGGAACTTGAAGGAAGAACCAAGTGACTGGCTGAAAAGATAGCCCAATAGCTCAAATTGTAGCAGGAAGAGACAAAGCCAAAAAAGACAAAAGTAGAAAGAGGGAAAAGCCTGAAATATCTGCACAGAAGTTATTCCAGTAGATGGAACAGTCTGCAAAGTAGATTTTTGAGCTTGTAAATTAAAGATGCAGCCTATTTTTCCTTCCATGAAGTAAAGACAAATGGATAGCTGTGCAAACGTCAGAGGGGACATACCAGATGATCCAGACTCGAGAGAAGACATATGGGATGAATGACACACCATAGTTAAGATAGCTACCCTATTTTCAATGTAGTCCTTTGACAAACCTGGAAATGCATTCAAGGCATTGAATGCACATCATGGGCCGTTTTATGGAAAACAAGCGCCCAAGTCTTTCTTGGAGCGCTATATATTTCAATATCTCATTTGTTACAAGGGAGACTTTTCATTTTTACAAGAGCGAAACTCTACCCATTTTGAAAGAAGAAGACTGAGACTTTGAGTTCAGGTTCTAATTTCATTTCCATTGTTATCTGAATGAGAAAGCAGGTTTTTCACAGACTTTATGCTGTTCTGACTTGTGCCATCTAAAGGTGTCCTTATTTATTTAATTTGGTACATAGAATTAGTGAAGGTAATAGGGAAGTGTCTTGAAACCAACTATGGGAAGACTTTGTGCTTTCACAATTGATTTCAATCTGTGTTTTCCTTTTCTTTTTGTGTTGAGGATTTTGGGGTGACTTTGTGCCCCCATTATCCTTTGTGATATATTCTTTGAGCAGTTGAGGTGGAGACTTTGTGCTCTGTATCATCCTACTGTTACTACGCCCTTTTTATCACTGGTTATTTCACTATCTGAAAGAAACTCCTGCTATTTCCTATAAGGACACTTCTGAAAGAAGAGAGGTGCCTTCAGTGTTTATAGCCAAGATTTTCTCCTTTGTCTGTGTGCATCATCTCTAAAAGAAGAGAGATGGATGGTTTGTCCCACCCCTGTGTCTTACTTTCTGCTTATTTATATTGTATATAGCTCCGCATATTTAATAGGGAACCTCCCCTTGATGAGAGGAGAGATTTGTCCCCTGTTGATGTAATAAACCTGCACAACTGGCTGACCAATCTTCCTACTATGGTTGATCAGACCTATTTTGTTGATCAGTATGTTGATTGACAAAATATTAACCCAACAAGTCTGTTTGGAATATTTATCTCTTATATTTGTAACTATTTCACCTTGATATCCAAATTGTAAACATTGGTGCATTATAAATGGCATTTCTTTTATTCTATATATCTATGTTCATCCAAGAAAAACATTGTATGATCTAGTAGTTGGCACCACATAAAATAGAGTTTGAATTGTCTTTGATTTAACTTAAAGAGGTAAAATAACATAACCAAGGGGTTATTTTCCAATAACTTCATATGTCAAAATAATTGTAGAAGTATAGACCAATTCATCTAAACTAGGCCAAGGATAGAAATAAATTGCGTAGTACATATATTAGAGATTCATCCATTTTCAATCATTATTCTATCTTTCATTTCTCCTTATATAAATGATTGTATAATTACTAGTCTAATACATGAATTATCATGTGGCATATCTTTCCTCAATAAACACAATTTGAATATGTGTTTCTTTCTTATTGATTGAATTAGTCACTTTGATAAATCCATCAAATGAATGATATTATTAATCCATAGGAATAATGATGTACTTTTTTTTTATATCACATGGGTATTTATAATATTAGTTGATTCCTCCTTATGAGTAGATTTTTTAGTTGTCATTTTTATATTTATATTTTTATTAATTAAATATTTAATTATACATGTCATAAAGTTAAAAAATGTATTTCTAGCATACCCTTGAATTAGGTCATAGTAATAATATGTGTTGGAATCATCAGCATCAAACCTTCAATTTCCTCATCATGACGTGCTAGATGTTGTGGTATTCTAGGTTGCGATGGGGATCTCAAGATGTTAAGTTAATTACATGCATCATATAGATACCAATTATTTTCATACACAACTTTGTTCAAAATAACTACAGTCATAAAAGCACACACACTATTATATTTTTATTTATTTCTTATATAATAAAATCCTTTATTACAATCATGTATAATTATAGTAAAAGATAAAATGAATATACATAAGTTTTCATAGAAGACAAACTCAAAACACATTGAGAATTCAAATACTCAAAAACTCAATAATTTTTATCAGAGAGCTAACCATATCCTTATACACATGCTAAATATATGTAGGCTTCAAAGATAACATGAATCTTCACTTCTTGACCTTTTGTTTCCTATTCTATTCAGTCCAAGGTAAACGTTAAAATTTATATTCATTACATTGATTTACATTAATAAAAACAATATGTAAACTATGTAAAATTATGCATCTAACACATATAAATTCCTAAAAAATACTTGCAATATATGTTTCAAACTTAAGCAGTTGTCTCATCTCAAGATATAGATACTAATAGAGTATAGATGTTATGAAACTAAATTTTTCTAGTGGAGTTTCTTTTAGATACATTTCCTGAGAAGTATGAAGAAGATATGGTTGCAATTTTGCTCGAAGCTTCATTTACCATTTTTTAATTATTTTGCATTACTTATCCTCATTTCAAGTTTTCAACTAAGTAGCATACCAAATTACTCCCCTTTACAATTTTCAATATTATAGTATAACCGATATGCCACCTTTTATGGGTTTTCAACATTACTAGTCTTACTTGCAAATATTTATTACATGCAAAACGATTGTTGAAATCAAAATTGAGAAAAATTGTGGGATCTCACTACCTTACTTCAAAAGTGGCATTAAAAGAGTTGTTTACACATGTATCACTTAGGTCATATATGTAAAATTTATCAACATTATAGAGTAAGATGTTGCAGAAATTTTTGCTTCCAAGTCTTACTTATAAGTTGGCTAAGTGGGAGGGAGTTATTATGGCTATTGTAGCACTCTTCTTAGCTTACAGCATGATGTAAGGGCATCTTAGTTAGATTCAATTTTGTTTTGATTTATTTATTTATGTGTCTTATATTCCTTATAGGGTCTTATTATGGTGTTAGATTACATGAAACATTCAAATTAACATTTCCTACCAAAAACCATTATTTGAATGCTTAGGAAAGTTGTGAGAGGTTTTTGGATGTTTCTTAGTTAGGTAAAGTTTGTATAATGTTTGTGTTGGGTATATAAGGGATTGATAGAGTACATACAACATGTGGTTAAGTGCTTTAAGTTATAATTACTTTGTAAGCCCATATGAGGTAGTTTAAAGAATGGGTTGGAGGTTTTGAAAAGTAGTTATGGTAATTACTTTTGATATAAAAAGCTTGTCATTTTGAATTTTGAGTTGGTTTTTTAAATGTATTCAAAGGCATGGGTCTCTAGTCCCAAGAAAACAATGAAGGAGGAATCTTACATTTTGATATAAATGTTTTGCACCATGTTTCTTGTGTATTCCAATGGAGAATGTTTGCATTCTAATTGCTCAAAGAAAGATGATTCAGAATGTGATACTTCTAGTGTTTAAACTATTTTTGGTAAGTTATTCATGTTTTTGAATATATTTTTTGAAATTCATTTGTGATATTTCATGTATTTGATTTAGAAGATAATACAATTCTATGAAAAGGTGTGCAAATAGATAATAAGCATTTAAAGTGTAACAAAAGAATACACAGAGGCATTTTGATGAGTGAAAGTTGATTACATAATATTTATAAAATGGTATAAACCTGATTCCAAGTTTTTAAATCTATTTTGGAGACCAAGTTCCTCATGATAAAATTTTAATAACCTACAGACTAT
Organism: Torreya grandis; assembly: GCA_037957365.1. Taxonomy (NCBI): domain Eukaryota; kingdom Viridiplantae; phylum Streptophyta; class Pinopsida; order Cupressales; family Taxaceae; genus Torreya; species Torreya grandis. The sequence continues at coordinate 3,469,534 of JARHVA010000552.1, forward strand.
ATATGCACTCAGAAAAGGACAAGATGTTGAGTATTTGTTTGAATAAAGATGTTCATAGATGGGTTATTGATGCCAAGAGGTTAATTGAGTTTTTTTTAACTTCTATTAACCTTTTAAAAAATTTTAAACCCTAAAATATATCAAATAACCTCAATAAAGCATTTGTAAACCCTACACATTGTGACTGTGCACACATAATTGGTCCAAAAACATGGTCAAGAGTGGAAGTGAGGTGTTTTAAGACACTTAGAAGGTTGGAAAAGGTTATTATCTATTCCTTAGACCTTAATTAAGTATAAATAAGGTTTAGTCCTTTGGATAAGTCTTAAACCCCAAGACAGTGTTCTAAAGAACCTGTAGACTATGTCTGCATACATAATGGGAATAAACACTGAATATAAAAGCATAACATAGTTGAAATCAAGACTTAATATTGATTTATAAAGTTATATAATGGTAATATATTCCTAAAATAACCATTATGACCTTTTGAAATCAAATATAGACCATTAAATCTCAAAAGAATGGCCCTCGAGTGCATATAGAGGCAACTAACCTTGAACTAGTGTTTGATAAGAAAAATGTATGTAAAAACCATTTATACAAGTATAAATACAAAAAAATTTGTTATTAGATATTTCTTAATGTGAGATAAGATATTTTGGAATTTTTTGGTTGGTTATGTTTGTGTCCATACAGTTATAAGGATCTTTGTGCATGAAGGAGTAGGATAGGCCTAATTAGGCCTAATAGAGAACAAAAAGGGCTTAGAAAATTGTCATGCAGTGTGAGTTTATAGTTGAAACTTAATTTAGATAATAATAAGGATAAATTTTACCTAAATTGGTAAGTGGTTTCATAATTTTCATCTATACAAAGCCATACTAGAGGAATTAGTCAAAAAAAGGTTTACTACATGAACTTAGTTTAAAGTAGAAAATAGGGTATGACCTCAAGAGATGTTTTTAAAGTTTTGTGATTGGAATAAGGGGTAAAAAGGGGTATAAATAACAAGGATAAGGTGTCTAAAACCATTGAATGTAAAAAATGAGTTGAGAATCAATAAATGACCCTTAAACCAATCACCCCTTCTCAAGGTGTGCAGAGTTGTGTGTGAAGTGGATAGATGCTTTTGAAAGGTGTATACCATGGATAAAGATATATATTGAGACCATTAATATCATGTTTAAAGTATTAATAACCTCAAAATAATTAAGTAAACTTGGAGTTTTTCATGGAGTGAACCTATGAGTCATTGCCAAGATATGAATAAAAAACAAAGACAAAGTTAGTGAAAGTTTGATTTCCCTCCGCATCATTTGGTATCATATCCAGGTTAAAGTTATTAGTTGATTATGAAAAGGATTAACATCATGTGTTTTGAGGTGAATTTTAGGAAAGGGAACCAAGAATAGTGTTCCATGAAGAGAGTTAACAGAGATCAAGAAGATTTGGTCAAGAATATGGTAGACCAATTGACATAATTGATTGCACCATTGGTCATGAGGATGGAGGATATTGAGGATGATATAAAAGAGAGAGTACAAAGAAAAATGATATAAAAATAAGAAGGAACTAAAACTCAAAAAGGTCAAGTTGCACCTTTACATCCAAATATAAATGAGAGAGAAAATAAAGAGGTGGCTCAAGAAGGCATGGGAGTACAACACCATGCATGGGAGGTCAAATCATGTGCAAGTGGTAGACAAAGAAGAGATGATGGTCATATGATAAGTGGACCAAGATAAAGGTTTCAAGGACAATGTTAGTATTACCATAGAGAGGGACATAGAGCAGTAGAGTGTCCATTGAGTATTAGCAGAGGTATGCAATATTAGAGGATGAGAGAAGTGAATGAGGAAAGAAGATAAGAAATAAATGAGTCTTTGTTGATGAGAAAAATATTATTGAAGTAAAGGAAATAAGTTAAATATACAACTCAAAGAAGAAGCTTATTCAAAATTAGATGCAAAGAAAAAGTTAAAATTTGTGATTTGGTGATTGATGGAGGAAGCACCAATAACATTGTGTCTTTAGAGATGGTGCAGAAACTGGATTGAAGAGGATACCACATCCACAACCATACAAGGTTGCATGGGTTCAAAAGGGAAATCAAATCCTGGTTAGTGAGCAAATTTGGGTTGAATTCCAAATAGAAAGATATCAAGATAAAGTATTGTGTGATATTATGCCCATAGATGTTTGCCATTTATTGTTAGGAAGACCATGGCAATTTGATAGGAAGGCTATTCATGATGGTCAAGCTATTACATACACCATCAAGAAACATGAAGGGATACACACTCTTTTCCCATTGAAGGGTGAATATGAAAGAAAAGATGAGAGAGTAATGATGATTACAACAAAGTAATATTGGATAAAACCCATGGAAAGCTTTGGGTTTGATCAAGGCACCAAAGAGAGAAGAAAAGATAAGATGTCTTGAGATGGTTAGTATGAAGCATTGTGAGTCCACAAAGATGGACATGAGAGAGGTTAAACAATAATTCAAGGTGATATCAGAGGTCATCAAGTGGCAGAAAGAGAGTAGTCTTCAAAAGGAAGAAGACATAGTACCTATGAGAGTGCTTAAGAAAGAAAACCAAAACAAGAAAGGTAGTCAAGCCTATGAGAGAGATGACAATAGAATAGTAACAAAAAATACAAAAAGTGTGGATGAAGATTGTCATGTGAATGACACTAAGCAAGAGAGGATGAAAGATTTAAGGAAGGAGGCTAATAGAATATCTATATAGGATCCAAATTTTATTTTGAATGAGTTGTTTTGTGATATAAGTGTAGGTAAGGAGCAGGTAGCCATTAACCAAGGTTGGGAACTGAGGAAAAAGATATATGTTTAGGTTAAAGGAGTTGAGACTCATCCCATTCAAGAAATAAATTTCTAAGAGATGAATACTATAGGAAAAGAACCAAGTTCCATATTTCAAAACAAAGAAAGTGATCAAAGTTTGGAAAAAGTAAAGGATAAGGACAAGGTAGAGATAGAAGAACAAGTATAGGGGTTGTTGCAACAATATGAGAATAAAGAAGGATAAGATCAAGAGAAGAAGGTATAACTAGAGCAATCTCTCAATACATATGAGATCCATAATAGCATTTAAGTTATAGAGTTACAGTCAAGAAATGTAAATATTAACAAATCATAAGCAAAGGATGAGCTACAAGAAATAGTTGGAGCCAAAGTGATGGAAGATAGGTCTGAGTTCAAGCAACACAATACAAAAATGAAAGAAATGTAATACTTTATAAAGTCATAGGTGGATGAAGGCAAGGTAGAAGTATAATAAGATCTCAATCCATTCAAGGATGTGACAGTGGAAGCTACAAGAACAACTAAAAGAATGAAAGACAAAAGACCTTCAAGAGTTGGAAGAAGAGAAAGAAAATCAAGTAAGTCACATTAAGCTTGGAGTTCATTTTATTTTTCCCTTGGTAGTATGATATGGGGGCATCTTAGTTAGATTCAATCTTGGTTTTATGTATTTGTATAGGTGTATTAGAGTCTTTATAGTGTCTTATTATGGTCTTCTAGAGGTGTTAGATTACTTGAAACATTCAAATTGACATTTCTTGCCAAAAAACATTATTTAAATATTTGAATTCCTGGGAAAGTTGTGAGAGATTTTTGGATGTTTCTTAGCTAGGTAAAGTTTTTCTAATGTTTATTTTGGGCCTATAAGGGATTGATATAGGACATACAACATGTGGTTAAATGATTTAAGTCGTAATTACTTTGTAAGCCCATATGAGGCAGTTTAAAAAATGGATTGGAGGTTTTCAAAAGTAGTTATGGTAGTTAATTTTGATATAAAAAGCTTGTCATTTTGGATTTTGAGTCAATTTTTCAGATGTATTCGAAGGTATAGGGCTCTAGTCTTAGGAAAATAATGAAGGAGGAATCTTACATTTTGATAGAAATGTTTTGCACCATGTTTCCTATGTATTCCAATGAAGAATGTTTGTATTCTGATTGTTCAAAGGAAAAGTGATTAAAAATGTGATGATTCTAGTGTTTAAACTACTTTTGTTAAGTTATTCATGTTTTTTAATGTATTTTATGAAATTCATTTGTGAGATTTCATGTATTTGAGTTAGAAGACAACACACTTCTATGAAAAGGTGCACAAATAGACAATAAACATTTAAAGTGTAACAAAAGCGTACACATAGGCATTTTAATGAGTGAAAGTTGATTCCATAATACATATATAACAATATAAAGAGGTATAAAACTGAGTCAAAGTTTTTAAATTTTTTTTGGAGACCAAGTTCCTCATGACAATATTTGTATAACCTGCAGACCATATATGCACTTAGAGAAGGACAAGATGTTGAGTATTTGTTTGAACAAAGACATTCATGGATGGGTTATTGATTCCAACAGGTAAATTGAGTTTTTGTGAACTTGTATTAACCTTGTGTAAAGTTTAGAACCCTGAAAGAGATCAAACAACCTCAATAGAGCATTTGTAAACCCTGCATATTGTGACTGTGCATATATAATTGGTCCAAAAACGTGGTCGAGATTGGAAGCAAGGAGTTTTAAGACATAAGATTCAAAAAGGTTATTATATATTCCTTAGAACTTAATTAAGTATTAATAATGTTTTAATCCTTTGGATAAGTCTTAAACCCACAAATAGTGTTCTAAATAACCTGCAGACTGTGTTTGCATACACAGTGGGGAAAAAATGAATATAAAAGTAGAATAGAGGTGAAAGCAAGACTTATTAATGACTTATAAAGTTATATAATGGTAATATAGAACCAAAAAAATCATTATTACCTTTTGAAATTGAAGCTATACCATTAAATCTCAAAATAATGGCCCCTGAGTGCATATAGATGCAACTAACCTTGAACTAGGGTTTGAGAAGAAAAATGTATGTAAAAACCATTTCCACCGGTAAAAATCCCCAAAATTTTGTTATTGGCTAGTTATCCATGTGAGATAAGAGATGTTGGAATTTTTTCATTGGTTAAATACGTGTCTGTATAGTTATAAGGGTCTTTGTGTGTGAAAGAGCATGATAGGCCTAATTAGGCCTAACAAAGAACAAAAAGGGCCTAGAAAGTGTCATGCAGTGTGATTTTATGGTTGAAACTTCATTAAAAGTAAATGGTACCTAACTTGGTAAGTGGTTTCATAATTTGCATTCATATAGAGCCATACTAGAGGAATTAGTCAAAAAAGGGCTACTAAATGAACTCAATTTAAATTAGAAAATAGGGTATGACCTTAATGTTAGGTTGTGGAGCTAAAAGCTTCACTGATGCAGACATGGAGGAGGTTGCAGGAGAGTTTACTGTTGTCATAGTCACCGACGTCGGTCAGGCCAACCGACATCGACAGGATCAGACAAGAAGGCAACCGATGTCGGTCAGAAGTCGGCCGGCGTTGGCACCCCCCAGGCAGACAGGGACCGACGTCGGTCACCTGTGTGGTTCGAGCTGTGAGTATTATGGGTAGTTAGTTGATGAACCAAGTGTTTGCATGTTGAGAGCCAATTTTAGACTAAGAGTTGCATATCTAATTATTGTAATTAGGTGTCTAATTATTGTTTGCATGAGATCTATTTAAGAGACTCATTGGTTGTATTGTAAACTTGTGCTAGAGAGTAAGAGAGCAAATAAGCTCCTTCAAAGAGAAGAGAGCAATGGTGTGTTCCTCTTAGTGCCAAAGTACCAAGTGTGGGTGCTGGATTGGAGAATCAACAGGGTTCTTCATGTATGTATGATCTTGGTCATCAGGTGAGCATGGCTACGATAGGAGATCTACATGGTAAGTAATATCATTGATCTACAGGTGTATGTGTGTGCAAGGTCAAGATTCACAGGTGTGCAGAACCAGATTGATTTATAGGTGTGCAAGATCAGATAGGATAGCAACACAATAGGGAGCAGGTTTAGGGGAGATCTACTTGAAGTATGTTTGTGTACTTGTGGAGTGCATGGAGCACTTGTGGTGTGCGTGGAGCACTGGAGAACTGGCAGTAGTGGATACTGGCTGGTTGGAGGTGAACACCAACTCTATGTTTGAGTTGGGTGTTGGAACCTAAGAGAGAGAGAGCTTTGAGGGAATATTTACTGTTTATGTCCTAGAGGTGTGGGAGCCCTAGAGGTGTGTAAGGAAGAAGAACTGTGGCAATCTTCTTTGTTGTATTTCCTTCTGAAAGAGTTTTAATACAAGTTATGTATTGTCTCTCATATCATGTGTTATTTTTGAATTCTAGTTACTTGTGTATTCTGGTTAATTTCTGCATATTAAGTTGCTTGGTAATCAATTGTGTGCTTCTATTATATTTATCCCAACACGTGGTATCAGAGCTAAGGTTGCAGGGAGCAGGTTTTGTGTTTAGTTACAGGTCACTCTCAGGGGTTTTTGATTGAGTGGGAGTAGAGCAATGGCAGATAAAAGTAAGCTAAGAATGGAGGAGTTGAAGAGCACAGATGGTCACTTACAGTCCTATGGAAAGAAAGAGCAGGTAAAAGAATATTGTTGGTTGGTAGCAGATCAGCATGAAGGAACTGAAGATGTAGATGTTGCAGGTGTTGTTGCACAGGATGCTTTGGGAGGTTTCTTGGATAAATTTGAATCTTGGATAATAAATTCTATTACCTCTTTCCATGCAGCCCCAGGGAGAGGAGCTGGTGAGCCTTGTCAGATTATTGGCAAAGGGGAAGTGAAGCTGAAATTGCAGGCGGCGGCCAACACATGGGTGTTGAAGGAGGTCATGCAGGTCCCAAGTTTGGATATGTGGCTAATTTCTTCAGAAAGGTTGGGTGATGAGAGATGCTCAAGAACTCTCATAATGGATGCACTTAAATTAGCTGGTGGTAAGAAAATAGGTACTCTTTATCTACTTGTTTATATTACTGATTCTTCTTCTGTTGCAAAGACGTAGCTTTGTAGGCTTGGTCACATGAGCAAGAAGGAGATGCATGTTCTTAAGAGGAAGACTGATATATTTGACAAGCTTAAGAACTAGAAAACCTTGGTGTTTATGGAGGAGATGGTAGACAGAGACCAGTGGATGGTGCTGGATACTTCTGAGCAGGGCAGTTTGGACATGGGTTTTGATTCAAAGGAGCTCGCAGGTAAAAAGTCATCACTCACAGGAAAACATAGGTACCAGCGTCGGTAGGAAAACTGACATCGATAACAGGGTAAGACCAACGTCGATCAGGAGGATCGACGTCGGCAATAGGGTAAGACCGACGTTGGCAGGAGGACCGACATTGGCAACAGGAGACACTGATGTTGGCAGTGTTGGTAGTCAGGACAGGCGCAGGGTTGGATGCAGACTGTGTGGTGACCGAGGTCGGTCACTGTAATAGATTTTGGGTGGATAGCAAGCTGTTAAGGAGTCTCAAATGCCCATATGGAGGACTGAAGGTGGTAAGTAAGCCTCAAATTTGTTGTTCCTCTTCTTTATACTAGTTGCTGAGTGTAGAGTAGGAAGGATCCAGGAAATAGTGAGAGCATGGCAGGAATATGATGCAGAACCAAGTGGAGACTTGGTAGGGTTGCCAGCAGGTATGAAAGCATAGAGACGAATGGATACCTTAGTTGAAGAATAGAGAGAATGGACACGTGAGATGGAAGACCAGGTCATATGGTCTTGAGGAAGCTGCAGGACAGTGGTACAAGTTTTGACAGGTGGATGACAAAGCAGGACTTTAGTCAATGTCAGGGTAACTACTATGGTTCGTCTTACCAGGGGGATGGTGATTGCAACATATTTTTGTTACTGTATGTGGATGGTATGCTAGCTAGCAGGGTTATACATACAGGGTTTTGCTGAGCTAAGGGTAAGATTAGTTCAGTGGTTTGCTATGAATAATTTAGAGCAACAAAATTCTTTGGCATGGGAGACATGGAGATCACAGGTTGATTTTGTCTCAAGTGGGAGCTGATGTGAATCAGGTGTTGGCGAGGTTCATTACGCAGGATGTAGAACTAGAGCACACTAAGGGCAGGATAGTTCAGTGTCTGAAATCACATGAGGTCTGGTATAGACCTGAGTTTGCCCAAGCAGTGGGTGTTGTCAAAGAGTTAGGAGCCAATTTGGGGAAGTGGATTCTCAGGGATGTGAGAAGGACCAACAGTAGGGATTCATGCTATTCAGGGTCAGGACTTCACTACATGGGTTTGTAGATGTGGATGCGACAGGGTACTCGGATGACAGGAGGTGCACCACAAGTTGTGTGGTGGGTTGTCTTTAGGATTGAGCTTGAAGAGGGATACAAGCCAAGAAATAGATTAGACAGGGTACAGGTACAGGTACAGTGTAGATGTTTATCTCCAAGTGGGAGATTGTTAGGTTGTGGAGCTTAAAGCTTCACTGATGCAGACATGGAGGAGGTTGCAGGAGAGTTTGCTGTTGTCACAGTCACCGGCGTCGGTCAGGCCAACTGATGTCGGTAGGATCAGACAAGAAGGCAACCAACGTCGGTCAAAAGTCAGCCGGTGTTGGCACCCCCCAGGCAGACAGGGACCGACATCGGTCACCTGTGTGGTTCGAGCTATGAGTATTATGGGTAGTTAGTTGACGAACCAAGTGTTTGCATGTTGAGAGCCAATTTTAGACTAAGAGCTACGGATCTAATTATTGTAATTAGGTGTCTAATTATTGTTTGCATGAGATCTATTTAAGAGACTCATTGGTTGTATTGTAAACTTGTGCTAGAGAGTAAGAGAGCAAATAAGATCCTTCAGAGAGAGGAGAGCAATGGTGTGTTCCTCCTAGTGCCACAGTACCAAGTGTCGGTGCTGGATTGGAGAATCAGCAGGGTTCTTCATGTATGTATGATCTTGGTCATCAGGTGAGCATGGCTACGATAGGAGATCTACATGGTAAGTAAGATCATTGATCTGCAGGTGTATGTGTGTGCAAGGTCAAGGTTCACAGGTGTGCAAAACTAGATTGATTTGTAGGTGTGCAAGATCAGATAGGACATCAACACAATAGGGAGCAGAATCAGGTGGGATCTACTTGGAGTACAGTGTGTACTCAGAAAGAGAGCAAAGAGGAAGGCACAGAAGATCCTTCCATAAGTAAGGTCTGTTGAGGTGCAGGTTATTGTAGGTTTAAGGGAGATCTACTTGAAGTATGTTTGTGTACTTTTGGAGTGTGTGGAGCACTTGTGGTGTGCGTGGAGCACTGGAGAACTAGCAGTAGTGGATACTGGCTGGTTGGAGGTGAACACCAACTTTGTGTTTGAGTTGGGTGTTGGGACCTAAGAGAGAGAGCTTTGAGGGAAGATTTACTGTTTATGTGCTAGAGGTGTGTAAGGAAGAAGAACTGTGGCAATCTTCTTTGTTGTATTTCCTTCTGAAAGAGTTTTAATACAAGTTGTGTATTGTCTCTCATATCATGTGTTATTTCTGAATTCTAGTTACTTGTGTATTATGGTTAATTTCCACATATTAAGTTGCTTGGTAATCAATTGTGTGTTTCCATTATATTTATCCCAACATGTGGTATCAGAGCTAAGGTTGCAGGGAGCAGGTTTTGTGTTTGGTTACAGGTCACTCTCAGGGGTTTCTGATTGAGTGGGAGTAGAGCAATGACAGATAAAAGTAAGCTAAGAATGGAGGAGTTGACCTTAAGAGATGTTTTGAAAGTTTTGGGATTGGAATGAGGGGTGAAAAATGGGTATAAATATTAAGGATAATGTGTTTGAAACCATTGAATGTAAATAGTGAGTTGAGAATCAATAAATGACCCTTAAACCAATCATCCCTTCTCAAGGTGTGCAGAGTTGTGTGTAAAGTGGATAGATGATTTTGAAAGGTGTGTAACATGGATTATGAGATCTATTGAGACCATTAATAGCGTGTTTAAAGTATTAATAACCTCAAACTAATTAATCAAACCTTGTAATTTTTCATGGAGTGAACCTATGAGTCATTACCAAGAAGTGAATAAAAAATAAAGACAAAGTTACTGAAAGTTTAATTTCCTTTTGCATTACAGTGTCTTGATGAGTTATGTCACATAAGTGTACTTTGGATTATTTTGGATATCTTAGGCTGGCCTTAAGATATTGGTAAAATATCTTTTATAGCTATATTAATTTTCTAGTTTATCTATTGCCATGTTAAAGAGCATTCGAAGTTGAGCTTGGCTTTGTATAATCCCCTAAACATCCTCATTGCTCATAGTTGTAATGATTGGACAATGGGTTACAAATTTGTTCTAGATATCCTTTGTTATTTTGTCTATTTGGTCCACATAACATTGCATTTGGACCCCTATGAAGGGGCTTCACAACATTTCTAATTCCCAAGTTCTCAGTTGGCTCATTACATTCTCCATGTAAAGAAATGAGTTCTAGAGGGAAGTATTCATTTCAACCACTGATTCTTTCTTCTCCATCATTTATTTTGATGTGTCAAAATTTTTCATATCATATTTGATTTCATCTAAGACCTCATAAAATTGAATTTCTAGTTAGCAACTAACATGGTAATTTGTTTCACCTATGTGACAACTACACTCATGACTTGCTTATATTCTTCCAAAAACTCCAATATAGCATCAACTTCATCGCAAATATTTTTCTCTTATGTTCTTATATACTCATTTCATTTCATCAATAACTAATTATACACTAGTTTAGTTTTGAGGGTCATGAATTAAAGTGACTCATATATAATCTGGCCACCTATAACTTGTTTTTAATTAGGGTAAGTGTCATCAATTGTCTTATTGGCCTTTATGATGTGCTCCTTCAACTCAACATTATTTTGTCACATTTTTCTTATTTTACAATTGGATTTGGTTAGTTTCTTGTGTGATGGAGGTGATAAATTAAGTATCACCTTGAATTTTTTTATCAAGAGTGAGATACACAACATATAAGGTGCCATGTTGAGGTCTAACAATTACTAAAGGTGTTACTAGTGGTTTTCAAATGTGTGCAACATGAAAGGTAAAAGTTGTGCACCATGTGATTTGATCCTAAATTTATAACCACCATGATCCATTAGTATCTTCATGTTCCTATGAAACTTCTTATTTTGGAGTTCCTTCTGTTGATCCAAACCTTTAAAAGGTCAAAAAAGGTTGCACCTGGGCTTTTTTGTTTCAAACTATTTTATATCCAAACCTTTTTGCTGTGACTGTTGATCTTGCATCACTTGGGTTAATTCTAGTTATGTTTGGTCTAAAGTTTTGTGTATGACCTGAGTATTTTTGGTCACCTCCTCTTTTTTAATCTTCTCCTCTTTCTTTCTCTTCTCTACCTTTGCATTCTCTTTTTTCTCATGCTCTTCATTTCTCTTATTTTATTCCTAGTCCCTGTATTTTGTATCATTTTTGGATATATATTTTTGCACTTTTTATTTTTATTTGACATCATTTTTCTTTACCTCATCATAATTTTGTAAGTCTTTCTTATCTTTCTGAGCCTTATCCATAATGGCTTTATCTTCCTATACCCATGACTTCATTGTTTCTGAGGTTGGCACTGTTATGTATGCCCCTAATTCAATGGTTGATCTGGCTGATATTGTCAAGGGGGTTTATCAACCTATGGTCATGTAGACACAAATTAACATTTAAGCTAAAATAGTGCACTTGTGACCACCCTTTTTACACACTTAGCTCATGACCTTAACTAGGGCCTTTTTTCCATTTTCCTACACTTTCCATGTGGACTCACTCATATAAGCTAAATACCAATCCCATAATGTACCTATTTATTTTGAAAATAGTCCAAGACAATACTTAGACTGTTCTCGACCCTAATAACAACTATTTGTCCTCATTGGACAATAATTCCCCATTGAATAGGAACACCCTGCTATGTTGTCATTCTACCAAATAACAACTATTTTGTGAAATTCAAAGTTATGAAAAGGTTGGACTATGAGTTTGATAATCCCCATCCAAAGGAATTCTAAAAATACCACTATAAAGCCACATTTCAAACCATTTTTCACACATGGACCTTCTACACTGAAAAACAATAAAATTCTAATTTCACATTAAGAGCGAATCACCTATTTCTCCCAATTCTAATTATAGACAACCCTACTAGCCCTCGACTAATGTACACCTCTAAGGCCACAAGTCACAATTGAATAACTTAACCACACTAGCATTGCACCACCATTTAAAATTTTGCACCAATTATTCACACACCACCAAATCATGGGAAAACTATGTGGAGTTTGATCCCTTTTTAGAGTATTGGTATGTATGCAGTGCTCAACATAGGGGGTGTTGAGGTCACACTTAAATTCAACCATTGACCTCTTTTTATTCCATGATTAAATTTATTTTCACATGTCATTGAGATAGGGTTTTGAAGAGAAAAGAAGCTACATAGTGATCTATGCATTAAATTAAAAGATCCTGCATAAGCTACATAACATATATGCAAAGGTGATCAGAACCCAAAAATATTATAACCCAATTATCAATCAGACAATGTTGACCCCATTCTAGATAGGAGTGGACCACCATTTTTATTCAATCAGGGTGGTGTTTTGTAAAAGCTCTGAAAGATAATGTTTCTTGTTCACACTCAATTAACATAGTCTACCTATAAAATACAATCCTAGAAACATCCTGCAACTTAATTTTTTAATCAAAGTTCATATTTCTTCTTGCACTTTACCTATTTATCATATTTCCAAATTTAACAAGTTTAAAATTGGTGAATGCTTTATTCATTGTAATATTATTATTCTTGATTTTTCACAGTAGTTTGTCATTTATAGGTTAATCTAATCACAAGGTTTCTCAAAATTGATAAAACATATTGGTGAATTCGCTTATTTTCAAACTTTGCTCAAAATCCTAGATTGCCTTTGCCATTAGGGTTCCATTCTTGTTTTTACCTTCCCTTAGTGTTTCAGATATCAATTTTTATGAATTTCAAATTGGTATTTCCTTAATTAAAAAACCCTAGCTTACCATTAAGGCTTCTTCCTCTTTTTCCCCTTCTATTAGGGTTTCCCCCTCTTGTTATTATGCCTTCTATGTTCATGTTTATTTGTTGCATGTCTTCATTAATCATGTATTTTTTGGAATGCATTCATATTGAACTAAATGTTTACTACTATGTTAATGGAATGTCAGAGCTGAAGGTCTTATGTTTTCCATTCATTCTGCTCTATAATTTATTTAGTTTGAAATCATATTGGAAAATGTGTGGATCATCAATGTAGAAGCTACCGTTATTTTCTATATGGATAGACTCAATTTTATCCATTACCATCATAATTTAATTCCATCCCATGTGCCACAAATGTTCCTTGTTATTAACATTTTTACATCACTGATATGGTTATTGTACCACCCATGTTTCTATGTTTCCATGCTTTTTTTGTTACTATTTTTTTGTGCCTTCACATCTAACTAAATGTTTAATGGTATGTTAATGGAGTGATGGAACGTAACACCAAAAAATTTCTCTCCCTACCTTTTCACATGCCTCCTCCCCTAAAACAGATGGAACATACTTAAAATTTCTCAACCATGTCATGTTACATAGAGGAATTTTAGTTGGTAAAATGGATGGGTGAAATTCCTTAGTTAGATGTGTTGGAGAATGGATGGATGAAAGAACTAGAGGTTTTTAGAAATAATGTCATTGTGTAATATGTGTGTGTGTGTGTGTGTGTGTGTATACATATACATATACATATACATATATATGTGTGTGTGTGTGTGTGTGTGTGTGTGTGTGTGTGTATACACATATATGTTAATGGAGTGATGGAACGTAACACCAAAAAATGTCTCTCCCTACCTTTTCACATGCCTCCTCCCCTAAAACAGATGGAACATACTTAAAATTTCTCAACCATGTCATGTTACATAGAGGAATTTTAGTTGGTAAAATGGATGGGTGAAATTCCTTAGTTAGATGTGTTGGAGAATGGATGGATGAAAGAACTAGAGGTTTTTAGAAATAATGTCATTGTGCAATATGTGTGTGTGTGTGTGTATACATATACACATATACATACACACACACACACACACACACACACACACACACACATATATGTATATATACATATATATATGTGTATATATATATATACATATATACATATATATATATACACACACACACACACATATATATATGTATTTGTATACACACACACACACATATATATATACATATACATACATACATATATATATATATATATATATGTATATACATATACATATATATGTGTATATATATATGTATATACACACACATATATATGTATATACACACACACATATATATGTATATATACATATATATATGTATACACACATATACATATATACATATGTATATACGTATATACATATGTATATACGTATTTACATATGTATATACGTATGTACATACGTATATACATATGTACATATGTATGTATATACGTATATACGTATGTATATACGTATATACATATATATATACATATATACATACATATATACATACATACATACATATATACATATATACATATATACATATATATATATATATGTACATATATACATATATACACATATACATATATATATATATATATATATATATATATATATATATATAGTTATGTTGAGGGTTGGCCTGAAGGTTTTCATTCACTACTAGGGGCATTCAAAATCACCCCATAATAGTGGCATTTTTTATGAATTCTTTTATTATAGGATAAATTTTATTGTTACTTCTAGTGAATAATAAAATGTTCACACTTGTTCATTCAAAAAGCACATAAAAGAATTGTTTTTCACAGAGGATTTTTAGTCAGTAGAATAGAGGGATGAAAGCATTCATGTAGATGTGTTACATGTATCTGAACACAACAATGTTTTATTTTGTTTTCACATGGCTGTTAGTGTTAATGTGCCTTCGTTGATCCATGTTTCAAGATAGTGGATCATTAATATGCAAAGAAGATCCATATTTTAGGGATGGATTGAAGGTTTTCATTCACAACTAGTAACATTCTAAGTCACCTTATAGTAGTGGATTTTCATTACAAACACCTTTATAATAGGGTGACTTAGAATGTTTCTTTTAGACTTCTCTATTTCATCCCTATTCACCAGATACATTACTATCATACATGTTTCATAAGTCTCTATCCTTTTAGAATAAATACATACTAGATAGATAGGGTTATTTTACACACATGTTCAATAGTGCATATTTGTCTTTCACACTCCAATGAATACTTTTTAAAAATGATAATGAATTTCATGTGCATATCAATAGGTTGGTTAATGAAAATATTCAAAAGATTCATATATAAAGTAAAATCAAGGGTGAAACTTAAAAATGACCTAACACTCTCCTAGTAATCATCTATATGTCTAATTTAAAAAGGATATATTGTCTAAGTAAATATCCATATTTTGTAAAATTAAAACTTAGCTAAAATTTTATAATCCTAGACCAAGTCTAACACTATTTATTATAGGTTGAGGACATCCCTTATCAAGAATTCTAATCAAGTTTAATATTTGCATTGAAATTATCTTCCCTAAAGGTATAAATAAATCATACTATGGTTCGTTTGGGCTATGTAGGTAGCACTCAGTCAACACCAGGTTTTTCGATGATAACTCAACGATTGCCACTTCCCCTATTTCCCCCTTTTGATTTTGATATCCTTTTATGTGCTTGTGTAGGACTATGGTTTTTAATTTACAGGTATTCTGTAGGTTAACTTGAGTCCCAAATAGAAACATGTCATATTAAAATATAGGTGAAAGTACCCAGATCTTTAGTTTCAATGCACAACCTTCTAAGACAAAGTTGCATCAACCAGACAATGACACACTACAATTTTTTTCCTCTTACCAATGTGTCTCAATAGATAATGAGTTATTATTTTCAAATATAAATGTATTTTTATGTCATTTCATATAGTCATAGCTCTTAGAATGTTTACATAGTAAAAAATAAATCAATTACAAAGGATAATCTCTAACCCTAACCCTAATTATTATTTTTAACAAATTTACAAATTCTGTAAATACTATAGATTTTGTATTTTAATATATTCTATTATATATAACATCATAAATCATATTTAAATAGTTTATGTTTCCATTTATTTGAGTTAATTATTAATTTATAATAATCTTGTAAACATTTGGTGAACCTGTTATAGTTAGAACACTATTTATTGGTTGTTGATTTTTGTCCTAGGGTTTTAGTAGAATTATATAAATTCCTGACACTAAAATAATTTAGCCTTCAAGCTTGGATAATATTTTTAACATAATGATTTAGCTTCTTTTACCTTGGATTATATCTAACACTGAATAAATTTATTTTGTCACCTTGGATAGAAATCTAACACATAAGATATTTCTTTTGACGTTGTGTTTAATTTTATTATTTCATATAAACATGTTTCTTTTAAAATTTTCTTTTACTTTATTTTTATTTAATTTTACTTGTTTTATAAATTGTGTTTTGTATCTTTTAAAACTACTTATTGATTTTTTTGAAGGGCTACATGATGTTCTACTTCAATACGCATAGCCATAATACACCATTAAACATGGAGTTTAGTTTCCATGTAACTCATGGTATATCAAAAATGCATATGTTCCCCTTGTTTAAAATAATAAGAAGTCTCTTCTATCTATATGATTTGTGATGAATCTAAGAATAATGTATCATGCATGGAATTTACTCTTTACTTACCCTCGAAACTAGGGTTAGTGGGCTACATGCATGGTTCTACCTTTATATTTATGCTCTAACTCATTGGGCCGACACTAATAAATGAACAAGTATATATGAGAGCATACAAATCCCTCAAAACCTTGTCTAAATTACTCTTTATCCTTGATATTTTCTTGTGTTATCTTCATAGCTATTGGATTTGCTTGATTTATCTTGAGTACATAGTCATAAATTTTATTGATTCATTTTACATTATATAGTACTAGATTAAGTTTTTTTTTACATTTAAATGGGTTTACCAAATGAGTATTTATTTCATATTTTAAATAGGATCATAAGGTTTATTTTTACATCTCATACTCTGTTTCAAAATTTTAGTCATTATGTGAAATCATGTTTAAAAAATGAATTTAAACAAGAAAATCAATCACACCTTGAGTACTCTTATACTATTTTTACTTCTTATTGTGAACATATTACTTATTATCATCTTTATCTCAAACCTTTACCTTATTATGAGTTGGGTCATGGAAAGTATTAGTTTATTTAGGGGCAAGAAATCTTCTCTACTTCAACCAATATTGGAACTCCCACTACTTATTGTAATATATAATATAATTTAGTTCCCATTATAAATATATGTCAAAGAGCATGTGCTCAACCCTTTGGGTTTGCTCCTCTTCATCCTCAACATATCTCTATTATTTATTATATACCCCTTAGTCTATATGGTTTATATTATACTCTCAAATCCATGTTATTCAAACTAGATGAGGGAAACCTCCCTTAAATTATCAACCCCAAGCACTTATTATCAATATCCCTCCTTTGCCTCCTCCACTAAATTCAATAAAATCTCCCAACCCAAAAGGTATGATCTCAATGAGCGATTGCATAATATACCAACTACGATTTCTATTCTAGAGTTATTCAAAATGGCACTGACTTATAAGGGTATTCTAGATGCAATGTTATGAGATACTAATATTCCTATGAATGCACAACCAACTTCATTTTCTTCTATTATGAGCACACTTAAATTTATTAATAGTACTATATTTTTTGATAAATAAGAAGTACCTTTGCAATACATTACTACGAAGAATCTTACACTATTTATCTAGGTTGAAATTCATGGAAATTTGATTGAGTAAGATTTATTTGACAATGGTTCTGGAATAAATATTTGAAGATATGAATTCATGAAAAAACTAGGATTCAATAAGAATAACCTTCAAAACTTTAAACAATCTATACATAACTTTGATAATACTCCAACATCAATAATGTGAATTATTACATTGGATATATTATGCCTTTAGACTTAAAAGATAACTCCCTTCAACACATTCTTAACTTTCCCACTTCCTCTCTTTGGTGGAATAGATGTGTAAATTAATAAGATGCCCCTTTCTCTTCACACTAGGTTGAAAGGAAAATGCCTTTTTAAAAAATGAATGTGCAAATTTGGTGATTTATGATAGTTATCATTTATGTCAATAGAAATATTAACCTCTTTTAAATTATTTTTTGACCTATAGGACATTGATAGGAGTGATGTAACTGATATTTTACAACTACTAGATAATTCATTCCTTGTTAATATGTTCACTAGGGATCAATGAAATTTTATCGAAGAATGTATTTGTCATAACCATAGTGGGTTAGACCACTTCCCACTCAAATGTTTTTATTAGAAACTCATTACAATGTTGTCTTTTGAACAAAGGCTCAATTAAAATTGAAAATGTAAATTCACTAAAGCTAAATGGTAACACCTTAGAGCTATGATTTGGAAGTCCAAAGATGATGTTATGGATCAAACCATTGCTTATAAGCTTCTCTTTTGAAGGTTGCCTATTGGCCATAACACAATATTTCTTGCTATCAATCCTCTTAAGTGTCTAGTTTGTAATCTTCTTAAGTTTTTCATGCATGTCATTTGGAAAAGTAGGTTTACTAAAAGGACATGACCTATTATACATAATGATCCTCCTAATATGTTTAGACATTTATTGCCTTATAAACATGTTCTATACCTTAATATTTCTCATAATATGATTGTTCAATCTTTTATATAGTTGATTAGCATCCACTTGTGAAAAAATAGATGCATTGATGTTCTCAATAACTCTTGTATTATATTTGAAATTTTTGTTCAAAATCTTTACTGTAACTATATTCTACAGATGCATAATATTTTGAGATTGTTCTAGAAATATTCTGCCCACAATGTGGAATTAGATCAACAAATGATGAAGATTAATAAGAAAATTAATAAAACTGAAAGATGATAAAGTAAAGTTTTATAGAATGTTGAAATTGTAATTGGCTGGTTTTGAATTGTTATTGTTTTGACTTATTTGTATTCTCAACTTGAGTTGCAATTCTCAACATTATTAACATGAAAAAATAATGTAGTTTAAATAATAATAAATATATTTTTTTCTACTTCGATGTGTGTGTGTGCATGCGTGCATGTGCACACATACATATCATAATAAAAAAGGCATAGTATGGATAATTTTTTTTTGTGTCTAGATCTTTGAAATAAAATCTAATGTACTTGGGAATCTATAAAAACTATTTTTTATTTTTATACACGTGCATGGGTGAGTGCTAAATAATATTAATCAACTAAAATATGGAAAACTAAAAACAAAATACATGATTCTAGAGGGAAATTAGATGAAGATATACACCTTAACATATTTGAGCCTCCACCCTTGTCTAAAGTCATAAACAATATTTTGAGTACAAGTTTTTTTGTAATATTCTGGGTAAAATCTAGATAAATTTTTTAGTACTACTCTAAATAAAACTAAATACAACATTGAGTGCAATCTTAAGTAAAATTTTGTAATGTCAATGTTAATTGGATTTAAAAAACCTAATCATAAATGAGCCTCCACATTTGAATAAAATCTTATTCATCAAAAATATTGGACTTACAAACTCTATCAGTCGCAAGCCTCCAAATTCATCTTATTGAATAAATGAAAATGCACATGCCCTATTAACATGTATTTGATTATGTTGAATAGGATGTATGCACTCATTTTGAAATTTAAGATAAAATTATAAAACTCATACCTAAAAAAATATATTAAACACATCATATATAAGATAAAATATGAAAATGTTTATATATAAAACACAAAAATGTAATGTATGAAGCATATATGTTACGAATAAGTTTCCTAATAAAATAAGTAACATAAGATCAATACTAATATGTGCAATGTACCTTTGTATATATGTACTTTTTTGCACATAAAACAACATAACAACCAATGGGTAGCATGGATAATCATGTAGGATAACTATGTTTAGTTAAATTTTACATGGAGCAATCATTTTTTTAAAGGTCAATTGCCAAATCAATAATTTATGGCTAGATTTATTTTATGAAAAGTATTAACTAAATTTATTTTCATAGTAAAAATGGATGCAATTAAATTTAAATAATAGTTTAATTTAATTAAGGATGTGGTGTTCATTTTGTAATAATTGATGTCTGAAGGAAAGCATGTATCTTCATTTTGAATCTGGAAAATGACAAGGAAAATAATAACAATTTATACTTTTTGATGCTTCGGAGGGAAAGTCATTTCCTCCATGAAAAATAAGTGAACTTTATGTGTGTAAAAGAAAGTGCAAATAAAACAAACTATTCAATGGTGGCCAATACATTGAATGTGTTTGACATACAAGATCTCTATTTTCAAAAATATAATTTTATGAAACACTTACTAATTTAATAATATTTTTCAATTTTTTTTTTCGAAAAAAAATACCTCAAGTTCTATGTAGTTATATAGAAATTTAAGTCATGATTGTAAGGTAAAAAAAATACCTCAATTTTTATGTAGTTATACAAAAATTGAAGTCATGATTTTAAGTCTTAATAGAAAGGAGACTTTATAACATTTAACACTATTAAAATTTCTATTTTTATTATAGTATATGTAGATTAATGTATGTGTATTTTTAAGAGTTTCAATAGATAATCTTAAATTATTAGTGAAATTTTAGGGATTACTTACTTCATGATGAGGAAAATGATAATTGTATTGTCCTCCTCTTATATTTGTTTAGGTGAGAAGGAAACATTTTCTTTGAGATTGGTTATTGATTTATAATGATTATTTCTATCAACAAGCATGTACGTGAAGCATGAATATTTTGATAAAAATATTTTCATTATATGTCATGTTTATATCTTTTAATAATTATAAATGTGAAGTAGATATATCTTGATATATTTTTATTTTTTATTTTTACATGTCATGTGTTACTTAGAAAACTTAATAGTATTTTTTAAATTGATGACTTTGTCAATATCTATACTCCTCTATGTTTTAAATTTTTTCATACTTAGTGAATTTGACAGGGCTATAAATATTGAGGTTTATCAACCATTCATAAGCACATATTGGTGTTTATTCTAGTTTATATTGAATGGTACAATATATATTTTATTTAATTGGGAAACTAATAATTTATGATTGTAATAATTATTTATCAAAAGCATCAATAAATCTATTTATTTTGTGGCACTAACAATCCATAAAATTAAATTTAAATAAATTAGTTGAAGTAAAAATATTAAGACCAAACAACTCAAATTTTTCTAAAAGCCTAGAAAATAAGCAAATGTTGCAAAGTGGTTATTCCATGTGATGATTAATTATAATAATGATAAAAAATATTTATAAATTAATGTATTTAATGTGGGAAAGGAAAATAATTTTTTTTTAGCATGGCAAAGATGGAAGTCATTCGATTTTTTCACATGCTTTCTCAAAACCAATTTCGATGAAAAAAAGTTTTCTTTTATGAAGAGCGAGCCCATTCCATCTCTTCCTAGATTACAAAAATATTATTTAGTGTACCTATTATGAATGAAACCAATTTCCTATAAATAAATGATGAGGGGTAATAAGTACGATCTCACATGTAGAGCAAGAACTTTTACACTAATCTTGTAAGACATATTCATGAGGAGAGTGAAGGGTGCTAGTTAGTAATGAGCTCTGAATCCCTAACCTTGGCAAAATGAACTTTATAATGCCATGATATTAAATTCCATTATTAGTGAATTTACCAAGAGAATTGGTATACATAATGTCTAGGTAGACTTTTCACAAAGTTGAACCCATAGTATTCCAAAGAACTTGATAACATTCTTAAGGGAAACTACTAATTCTAAGGCATTGTCAACAACCATATAAGTCATTGGCTCATAAATATATTTTATTTAAATAAATCTTCACAAGAAGACCTTTGGCCCTTATATTTTGAAATTAACCACTTGAAAATTATTTTTGAGGGCATCTTCATAGGCCAAAGAAGTTGGTTGAGCAAAAAATTCTCCATGATAATGAGCTACCAAACTTTGAGAATATCTGATAGTTTTGTGGCTCGATTATTGGCATCACATATGACCTTCACTCTACCAACCACTTATCTATAATATATGAGTGAAAACCTATTTAGAAACTCACTCCCTAGCTTTTAACTAATGCATACAAGTATGAATTTGGGCACCACAAACTCGGTAAGCCTCTTTATTATTGATCTTATACCTCCACTTGGAAGTTTATTTATTTAAATCCTCACTAAAAAGAAAGAACATCCAAATCCTAAAAGGAATGAATGAACTAATAATATGATGTCTCGTAGTCCTTTTGATGAAAAACCACTACTTATTTTTCATAAATTTGGAGGAATGCAATAGTCCATGAAATGGCTTCCCCTCACTAGGAAATCTAATTTAAATCCATAAAATGGTGTGAAGCAAGTTTATATATTCAATTGATATGAAAATGAGTCCATTTATGGTTAAGGTGAGTTATGTTAACATAAAATTTATACTTAACATTACTTGGGGCATCAGACACTCAATACCAAACTTAATAAGGAGATGGTTAGATATGTTCATAGCTCCCAAAATAATGGTGAAGGGGAGATCAAGATTATTTTCACATGTGAATAGGTTTTGTTCTAAAAAAAGGATCTATCTAATCTTTTCATAGCCTTATCAGTATCTTGACTAAGGTTGAAGTAGGTAAACCATGGGGCAATGGAGGAGTGATGCTAGAGATCAGTGGGATTAGACACCCCAAGTTTATTGCACATGTACAACCATGCTTCTCTTTCATTTATACACCACTACATCAAGATCAACTCATCTTTATTTTCCATAGAGTTAATCATGTTAAAATCACCACATAGAATTGAGTTAGAATTTAGAGGCGTGTATGCAATCTATGTCATTAAAATGTTTCCTTTTCAACAAAATTATTGGACATGTAATTTTTTTCAAGGTCAAGGGAGTGATCATTAAAATTGAAAAGGGATCACATAACCCATTGAGTGGGGTCAAAACCCCAACTGATGACATGAGAAGCCAAGTCTAAATAAGTGTTACCACTCCCCCATGTCTAATATCATGATTTTACCCATGGCACACAACTCCAAAACAAATAGATTTGATGATGGATGAAATAAAAATAATGAAATTTTAACTTTAATTGTAAATAATACTTTCATATTCCCAAAAAATTGGCAAATGATCCTAACCATAAACTTACAAGATGAGTTGAAAAGGCCATGTACATTCCAAGAATAAACTATCATTGGTAAATATCAAGGTTTATATTGGTCCCATCATCCACATCATCCCAAGCCAAAAAACTATTATAAAATTATGCTTAATTATTTTTGCATGTATTGTCACCAAGTTGGGAAGTATCCCAATTTTCTTGAACATACCCACCATCCTTGGAAGGAGGCGATTGTATATAAGAGTAGTACATAACTATTTTGCATTAAAAAATACTTAATTATTGATTTAGCCCAATTATTTCACCTCTAAAGGGTGTTATGATGGTTGAGAAGTATAAAAATAGCGTTGGGGACCACAAAAAATTGCCACTACTTATGGGATGTATGAAATGATTGGCAATGAATGCTTGCTATTTTGTTGCAGTATAGCCATTTATTGGTTTGTATAATTAGTAGGTATTTTCCAACTCCATGAGACAGTTGGTTGGCCTGTTTGTTGGTGATAAAAGTCCACTTCTCACCATAGTAGTGATATTTTAATTTACCTCATGAGACATTTTGGGTTACATACTCTAACATGAGTTATAAATGAGAGGGTAGTCACAAATCTTATGATCTATGACTTGACACCAAAATTAGGTGTTAGGCATATTGATACACAAAACACTATGCAACATTCAATTGTGTCCTATCTATATATTAATTATTTCCTTGAGATCCTTGGAAGGATTGACCTTGACACAAACACATTTTTGTGGCCTAACGACATATAATTTTCTTTGGTCATGAAAAATTGAATGACCTAAGGGTTTCATTAATTATTCTATGAAATTTAAGTGGGTAATTGTAGTGCAAGAAACTCTACCTAGACCATGATTTTGAGTTTGTCTTATTCAAATATAACAAGATCCCTAGTTCAGTAGAAAAAACCCCTAGAGTGTTGTAGATGAACCATGGACCGTGGACTATAATAGATTTAAAATTCTCAATATTTGAAAATTTAATAATAAAAAACCCTTTGGTTAGGTTTTTCATACCCTTGAGCTTAATATTGTGGGATTGACAATTATTATGCATGATTTTTGATGGGATTTGGGAAACAAAATAAACAACCAAAGAGAATTTCTCAAACCAGTGACATGCTTTATCAAACTTGGCACATTTTTAAAATAATGTTAGTACAGAGTCCATTGTAAGGGATTTGTTACCCCATGGAAGAATTTTGGTACAAATTTCTTGATTTGTTTTGATACCATTATTATTCAAATCTTCACCGAAAACACTCACATCAAAGAATGTTAGAGCTAAAAAGTTGATCATAATATAGACAAACTCACCACTCAAGAGGTGGTTCAATGGTAGGTTCAATGTAATTAATCTGATGAAATGATAATACTCTATCTATAATAATAATATAACAGATAACTATTATTTAAGAAAAAAATTAATTAATTAATTAATTATTTACTTATTTGGGGTTGTTTTAAGAATATACCCTTTTATTATTAGTTAAGAAGTTACAGTTATTTGGTTTATAACTAGCCATTCTCACAAATTAAGCAAAAATGATCAATGTTTTATGAAGACCTTAAAACATGAGAGGCCCAAAGTGAGTAGTACTTAGGGTGGGGCCCACAGATCGAATATATTATGTGACATTGAATTTCAATGTATTAATCAAGTATGCCTATTTGGTAAAAAAGGTCAATTCATTTTTTTACCTCATGATGCAACATCATAGCAAAATAATTGTTACATTGTTTATGAAGAGAAATATTGAAGAATTTTTTTGAGTGACCATTGAAAAATTGTGATGCGACCTTTAATACTTTCCATATGGGAAGCTAACATAACACCTCATGTGTTTAGGTTGAAATATTTGTGGCATAAGATCATATTTGCCCAACAAATTACACTCAATGTGAGTTGAAGACATCAATAAAAGATACATAATATTTTTTTCCCACACATTATCTTTTTATATGCATCATAGACTCACAATATTTTGTGAGGAGGTGTTGTAGAAATATTTTCACTCAGATGAGTATTGGTATAGGTTTGTTACAAATCAGGATTTCCTTAAATTAGTTTTTTCAAATTAAGAATTATTGTTATAATTATATTATTCTAGAAGTATGATTCATAGGTATTAATGACAACATAGAGTATCTACCCATATACATAGTTTCATATGATTAGAAAATGTAGCAAACATGGACAATTTAGAATAGGATAATCCAATTGAGGTAATGCTATAAGAAAATTATTTGATAGCCCATCTTTGCAATAAAGTTATAAGGGACTAGTTAATCTAGTGCAACACCACACTGAATGCAATAAAAACTTTATGTTCGATCAAAAGTATCTACCCTTGAATGCCATTACAAATCACCATGGGAGTTACATGAAGAATTTTAATTTTTCATTGAAGAGGATGGGCATAAAACATGCAATCCATCTCATAAAGATGACATGTTAGATAATACATTACAAAGTATGCATCAAAAGTGACGAGAAAATATAAAATCTATATACATATGTTGAGCATAATTTACAAGAATATGGCTTCACATGACCCAACATCAGTTTCATGTAGAATTTTTTAAAATAAGCTATTGTTGATCATGATATCTATTTATTTTATCAAAAATTGAATTAATTGATGTATTAATCCTAATTAAGATAAACTGATTTAAATGAATGGAAGTGTTGTAAATAACCTTTTAATCAAGAAAATTAAAAGAATGTAACTGAAATAACTAAAAATAAATGATTAAAAGTAAGGCCAACTATGGAAGAAAATGAATAACATATCTATTCTTTGTTCATTAGTTGACTATGTCAAACTGTCAGAATGCAAGAATATAAATACAAAAGAAAACCCACAAAATATCCAAAAGCAAGAGCTGAGCTAAAGTAAGGATAAGAATTTTATAAAAATATTGTCCTCTAGCTCAATCTTGTGTTTTGTATAAAAATATGTGGATTCAAGACACAAGTAAATGCAGCATAATAATATCATTTTTGTTTGTATATGAAATTTTGGTTATCAGAAGTGCGTGGAAGATTCAACATTGACTGATCCAAAATAAAAAACCCTAATAAAGTATGAAATGCTTAAAATATGATGTAGGGGCATATTTGGAATGCTCAATGACTGGTCTAGGATGTGTCTTGGGGTCTTGTTTGTGAGTGAAATTTGAATTTGAGTCTAAAATAAGTTTTCCCGCCAAAAAGGATTTTCAAAATTTCAAAATGTTTTAGGTGGTATAGTAAAGTGTGAGTGAGTGGTGATGATATGTACATTATGAAAATTTTTTTAATAGACCTTTAAGGTCTCATTAAAGGTCCTAAGTTGGTTATGAATCAATATGTTAGGATAGCTGTGAGTTGGTAATGAGAGTGGTGAGCAGGATTCCACCACCTTACATGGGTGAAAAGAATGTAGAAGTTTCTTGAATCAAGAAATAATTATAGGTCTTGTTTAAGAGTCTAATTGGTGAGTGGAAAAATGGGATAGAGTGTGGTGATTCAAAGCAGAGGTAGATAAGGAGAAAATAGGGTAGACAATATGGAGAAGTAATAAATGTTTGCTAGGATAATGTATAAGACTTTGTGAGTCCTTTTTATCATGAATAAATGTTTTAGATGAATGAATTTATATTTTTAAAAGTTTTCCTTTATTAAATATCAAGAATAAAGTTCTTTATATGATCTTAATGCAAGAGATGCAATCTGATGTGGTTCAAGAAATTGGTATTCAGACCCCCTATTTTGAGTGTCTTAACTAAGTTGTAGACTGTATTTTTCAGTATAGGTTATCAATAGAAATTGAGAATGGTTATTACACTCTTGGAGGAATTTTAAATGTGTGTTGAGTTTACAAATTATAAGGAATAATAATCCATTCATCCATTGTTCAATTTATTTATAGGCAGACTCTTGTTTGGTAAGTTGTTCTTTATGTGCAAACTGTAGATTGTTGTCAAGGAAGAAAATAATATGTGATTAGTTTAACATACATGTTTTAAGGTTAAAATTATTTATAGTATACAATATTTTAATAAGGAATCCAATAAAGCTTAGGAATAATACAAGGTTGATAGGTAAATTTTGTGTTTCCTGTATCTTGCTTGGTTCACACAGACTATGTAATGTTCCATGCAAAGAGATGATCAAAAATTTGGTTTGCACGAGTCTTGAGCTATGTTGGTAAGATATTTTATCATGTTTAAAGAGTTTCTAAAACTTTCTTTTGGTATGGTATTGTGTTAGACTAATTTACAGAAACTCAGTCATGTATACTAACATTTCCTCAACATAGTCAAATAGATTTTGATAGGAATTGCTTGGATAGTGGATTGGATAGCACTATTTAGTGATTGATAAGTGTGTATTAGGTCAAGATAGTGATAAATAACCTTTTAATAGATCCTTGAGACACTCTATAATGTTGGAAATCAAATTTTGTTTGCTCTCAGCTGGTTATAAGGTCCTAAAGGCCCTAAATTAGGGTTTTTTCAATAAATTTAGTTACAACCATCAGAAAAAGGTTTTTTTTGTAATATTACTATATTTTACATGCTAAAAGTGATTCAAGAATTTTTTGACCTGTACAGTCTCTACAGTATGGATTTTTGTGACCTATGTTGTGCTTAAGGGCTTAAAGACCTAGTTGGTGATAAGCTAGTGAAGGAAAGACAAATTTATCCAAAGAAGAAGGGTAAGAAAGAGTTTATTTAGTTTTGGAAGCCAAATGGGTTTCCAAAAATGTTTTGTGTTTGTATTAAAGGTCTGTATTTTACCCAAACCTAGAAGTTTTCTAGCTTAGGAGGGTTAATTGAGAAAGGGTGTTGTGAAGGAAGTAGGTGAATCCCAGGGAGTTGAGTCAAGAGGGAGATGTATAAGTTTCATGGCCCAAAAGGGTCCTTGATATTGTAATCATTTTCTTAATAAGGTTTGTCAATGCTCCCAACAAGGAGACTCACCCATAAATAGGGCTAGTAGGCTTAGAAGGCAATAAGAGGAATATTGAATGACATGCATGGTGATGAATGATAGAAGTGGATTGATGTGGTTTAAAATAAAGTGGTTGATTATTATATGTGTTTTGGAACTTTTGATAAGCATAAATTTGAGTTTTGGTCCATTTTTACAAGACAAGCCTAATATGGGTCAAGAAGGAATGACAACTTTGCAAGCAAGTGTAAGTAGAAGTGAAATTTGATTAAAGATCTACATAAAAATAACTACAAAAAAATAAAAATATGGAGTGTAATGAGGTTAATCTGAGCTCAATCACCCCCACAATGATTGATTGTTGCCTACATATACAATACTCTAAGGAGGGAATCAAGCCTCGCGTAGTTCGCCCACCTAGAGTGTTTTGTGAAATTGTGTTCCTTTGACTACATGTATGAATATATAATTGGATTGAATAATTTATCAATAATTCACTTATGGATGGATAAATAAGGATTTAAACTTATTTGAGGACTTATTTTTATGAACATAATTAAACTTGGGATGAATAAAGAACTTTTGCTCTTTGTGCACACTTGTGTAAATAATCCTTTGTATTAAATTTTCTATGTGATTCCCAAGTGAGGAAATAAGTGACTTGGGTGTTCCTTTATATAAATCCAAACAGGGATACCACACGCTAGGAATCCTAAATACATGGAAAATAAGATAAAGGAGAGCTTAATTTTAAAATCTGACCATTAGAGGGCCCTAGAAAATAATGTTATGCAAGGGACTTGTATGCTCATCATTATTATCCTATCTCAATGATTTTGTCCCATATGGCAGGGTGAAAAAATGAGGTTCTTGAATAGTCCAAAAATATGCTTAAGGTATTTTTAATCAATAATATCATTTTTATAAGTAATAGATTATGGGTTAAAACAAAAATAGTATTCGATAATGTTTAGGATAAGATATTGTGTAAAAATATGTCTGAATTAAGTGCATAAGTGAATTAAATGGAAAAGGGGTAAAATATGACATTAATAAAGTATTCATGACCAAATGAAATTGTTAGATTAAACTAAAGTCATACATTAATGTGTAAAACACACTTTGTCTTTGAATAAATATTGCAACCATTCAAGGCACCGTAATATTTGGAAAACCCTACAAAATGTGTGAAGTAGTTACTTTATTCTTTTTTAAAATTAAAATTTGAGAAGGTTTCAATTTACAACTTAATTGAATTTGAATATTTAAAAATTGCTTGAGCTTTGATATATTAAATTTTTTGAAGCTTTAAAAATTTGAATTTGAGAAAAGAGAAAGGAGGGAATACACTTGTATGTGTGAGACAAGAAATTATGATTTATGTAACTTTGATTTGTAAATGATGCTTGTTTAAAGCATTAAAGAGTTAGTGGCTTCTGTGAAGCACTTAGCAAAGATGGTTCCTTAGTTAAACCATTGGAGAAATTTAGGGGTGATCAAGTCCCAAATTTAATTTACACATGTAGAATAGAAATAATACCCATCGAGGGATGTGGAGACCTCAATTTAACTCAATTGATATTTGTAACCCTAAGACATGACATATGTTGGAATCCAAAATAGATCCACCACTTAAACTGAGTCAATGACTCCAAATGGCTTTATAGATTTAATTTCAACTTTGTTCTTGAAATGCATGATCAAGACTATGTACTTGTTGAAAACTGAAATATGAGTGCATACTCCCTCATAATCTATGCTAATGACTAAATTTTAAACAATTTCAACTTCTAAAACTTGTAATTTGTGCCAAAACTAATTTTTGCTCCTTGAAAATGCTTATCTCCTGTATGAGAAGCCCACTTGAATTTCCCCCTTTTGAGGGAGGGAATTGATTCTAAAAGTCACTTCTCTCAAAATAAAATCAACTTCAAACATGTATAACAAGATATAACATTGAATAATTTTGTACATTTGAAAAATATATTTAGATTTTAATATTTGTACCATTTGAAATATGTATTTAACACATGAGGCAAGTCCTATCAAAATGTATAATTGAAGCTCGTATAAATATATCATTTAAGGTCATACAAATGGAAGTGTAAAGTTAGTATGTTATAGTTAGTTAGGTATGATATGGATCATGCCACTCATCAAACACAACAAGCTCAATAAGCACACAAGCACACCAATTACAATGTCAAAACCAATAAGGCCAAGGGTTGCATACAAGGGACATATTCAAATCTTTCAATAGTATAATATTTCACATAGGAGGCCAAGGGCCACATTTAAAGGACATGTTTAAATGTTAAACACAAAGAGACATGTTCAAATTTCACACACAAAGAGACACACTCAAATGTCCCACACAAACATGGGCCAAGGGCCAAAGAAAAGGACATGTTAAAATGTCCTACACACTAAAAATGATCTCATAAAGATGCTCAAAATTTTTTCACATAAGGGCCAAGGGCCAAACACAATAGATAGGCAAGTTGTAATCTACTATGTAAAATAAACAACATCAAAATGAGAACAGACTTAAAAAACTAATCTACACTATGCATATGTCATTTAATCATATCCTAGCATATAACATGTTCATGTACACTATGTAAGACAAAGATAGTAGTAAAGCATTTTTAAATAGTATAAAACTCAATAGTATAGGAGTCATGGAATGATAACACATGTTCATGCTATTACCTATAGAGAAATATGCCCCCATTTTAGCAAGGCTACTACGTAGAGGCAAGTCGAACATCTTAATACTTGTAAGTTTGTATGCCATGCATAACACTCATAAATACTAGTGAAAAGCATGTGTGATAGAAAAATAATAGGTTATCTACTATCTATGAGATAAATAACATATATTTCATAAATGTAAACTATATTTTGAATCATGTTTAGGTCCCTAATTTTTGAATTTTATAAAATATTTTAAATGCTTTTGTAGTTTTGAATTATATGTTTTTTTTTATATTTTTATGATATATGGAAACTATAACTACTAACATTTTTTTTTAAAGACTAGGCCTCTAAAGTAAAATAATAGGTAAAAAGGTTTGAATAGTTTTAAAACATATGACAATGTGAATTATGCATTAATAATTATTATATTACCATGTATGAAAAATATTTCCCCATTGTAACATAGGGAGGCATGCAAGAATATCACTAGTAGGGACAAGAACATATTGTAATTCTCATTTCATCAAACGTACACTTGTCTAAATATGTCACATTATGAAGAAGGTAGCTCTGAAAATGAAATACTGAAAACAATGATTTGCATATTGAATATGTACATGATGATTAAAGATTGATAATGTGAAAGATCTATGAGTGGAAAGTTCAATTTTTGAGTGAAAAATAATAGAAGACAAGAACGTTAGTATATGACAATAATGTTAAATGACCTTGTCCTAATGTTGGTGATTTTTTCCTTGATAGAAAATGAAAACTTTTTAGCGCAGAATGTGAAATTAGGAAAATACATGGCAGATCATGACATAATTGAGCATTATTTTGAACTATTTAGATCTATAAAGTGAAGAGGAAGAGCCAAGAGGAAAATAATTCCAAAATCACCAAGGGCTTAGAAGAATTAATCAAGTGATCAGATATGCATGCAAATAGAGGAATAAGATGCAATAGTAAAAAGGATATGTCCAATTACAAATTTGCTTTTTTGCATGTTTTTGAATTCTTTTGATATTCTATAAATGTAATAAATTAACCAATGATCTCATTAGTATGAGGATCATAACAATATATATTAATTGGTAAATGGATGACTTTCGGGGAATACTTTGAATTTACGTGAATATTGGTTAAAAAGATGTTTGAATTAGTTTTCTCTTGATTTATTGTTGCGATCTCCTTAAATTATGAACATTTCACTTTCATGCTTGAATGCAACATAATTATGATATTTACCCACTATTGGTCCCATGGATCTCATCCATGATATATGTAGATTTTTAATGCATTCATCTGGTGTAGGATCAACATGAAATATGACTAAACATGTTTTTGATTTAAGTGTGACTAGTAGCTTAATAGATTTGATGTAAAATTAAGGCCATGTGATGTTACCCAAGTGTTTATGACCATATCTTAGATATTGAATAAGTGTCATGCTATATATATGAGCTTCACAAAAGGATGAAATATCAACATTGGCACATTAAATGCCATTTATGAGGATATTAAGAAACAAAGGCTATATATACAATGAATTTTTTACTATTGAGGCTTTTAGATCCTTATTTGTAACCTTAACATGTTTTTAATCCTCATTTATCAATAATCCTTTCTTAAAGATTCTTTCTTGCTTGCCTTGAACTTGTTTGTGTAACTTCTCTTGTAATAATTTTGATTTATGTATATTTTATGTCTCGTCTTGACCTTTTACATTTGTGTCATTAGATTTTTCAAACATGTGCTACCTTTGATCATATTTTATGAGAAAAAAATTTCTTGAAAATGATTTTTGTGTCTTGAGTTTTATTAGTTAATAATGAATTTGATTTTAGCATACATTATTTTGATAGTTTCTCTTTACCCTTAACCATGGGATATTTTTCATCATTATAATTATTAAAGACATGTTAATCTTGCATTTATAAATTGACCAATGAAGGAAAATTAGAAATAGATTGGTGTTGATCTTCATTACCTTTGTTTTTGGTTGCAATTATTCACATTAACATATTTAGGCATACATAAAATTTGATTCCATTTTGAATCAAATTTTATTGGAGGAATGTGCTTGGAATCATCATGGTAAAACCCTAGAGAAATTTGTGTAAATAAAGTATGATATAAATAATCATCAAAAGGGTTGAATTTTTAATGTTGTATTTGATCATATATCATATTTATAATGTTAGTATCATAGTAATCATAAAAATTTATGTCTTGTAAATTTGAATCAACCCATAAAGAAAGATTTAGAATAGAGTGTTGTTGATATTCATTATATTTATGCTCTGTCTCTTTGTTATGCACCTTTTTTTCTCCATTTACAAATTATATTTTTAAAATTCTTCTATTTGAAACTTTTGAATTTGTAACTGGTTCTCGACTTAATATTATTTATTTAATTTTTCTTTTTATTCTTACAATTTGTGGAGTTGTGATTGTGCCTTTTAATAATTTATTTTTGCCTACTCTAATTTCTTTTGGATTTGAATAATTTATTGTTGATCCTTTTATAACTATTTTTTATCTCATTGATTGTTGCTAGTACTTGACTCTCCAATTTCATATGTAAATATTTGATCCCAATGAATTATTTATAGAGGAGAGGTAACAATTGGATCATTTAATTGAGATGATTCAACTTTACAAACCTGAAAAGGATGGTCATTTACATAAAACTCATATGAGTATCTGTGATACATGAATTTAATACATCTATGCAATGTAGATGGTAGTTTTTCCATCATGTGTATCCATGGTATCCCCAAAAACAAATTCTAATGCAACTACTTAGGCATAACATGAAATATAATAGATACTATTTCAGGTCCCAATGTAATATCTAAAGATATTGATCATAAAACATGTCTTGAGATATCATCAAATCCATTAATAGTTTGATCCATTTGTTGAAGATTATTAAAGTTAATAGCCAATTTTTGTAAGAAAGTACCACTACAAATATTTACTTCCAAACATGCATCAATCAAAACTCTATTGATTCCTTTATTTTTTATTTCCACTTCTATAAAAAGGGGGACATTTCACATATTTATTTCTTGCATGAGAGATTCATTATTTTCAAAAGTAATGATCTACTCAGTGTATTTAAAATTTCTCATGATCGAAAACTACAACATAACATAAGTGGGAATATTTATCTTGTAAAAATTTATCATAAAAATGGTAAGAGTGGACCAGTAGTGGGAGAATGAGTAGGAAACATTTTTGAATAGACATTTAGAAAGACAAAAGTGGGTGGTGACAATTTGATCCAATAAGGCAGGGTGGAGCCCCCTCAATACTTGTCAAGTGGGAAAAACTATTTATTGACTCATGTTAAGCACTTATCTATTATCTCTTCTGATAATTCGATGGGGATCAATCAAATAAGGTAACATCGAAAGATTCCCTTGGTCAAGGAAAGGGAAAGGTAACCTAGGCTGACAAACTGAAGGATAAGGTTTCTGAGCAAAAGGAGCTTTGACCATGTGAAGAATGTTTCATTTCAAAGGATGAGAAGGGAATTCATATAAAATTACATAAGGCATTGATGCAAAGAGGCTCTTCGATAATGGAATGCACACTTGTAGGCAAATTTATTGGGGCTAGACCTAATATCAATGTGATTAGAATATGGGCAGAAAAAATTGAAAATAAAAGGTTTTATGGAGATTTATGATATGAATAATGTTTTATTTTTTATCAGATTGAGAAATTTTGATGATTGTACACAAATCCTAGTAGGTGGACCTTGGTTTTTTAGTAGATCTAGCTTATTTGTGAAGAAATGGTAACTAGGTTTTGATTGAGAGAAAGAGGATGTGAATCTAATGCATATTTGGGTAAGGTTAGCTGGTCTTACTCTTAAGTTTTTGGATGATAATCTCTTTAGTAACATTGCTAAGAAATTTGGGTATCTGATTGCATTTGATGTAGTGACAAAAGTAAGAACCAAGTTTTTGCATGCTTTTTTTTGTGTTAATGCTTTTGTTAACCAAGAGATCCCCAACTTTTTTTCTTCATAACTTTATAGGGGAATGGAAGAAAAAGAATAGAGTTTGAAAACTTGGCTATGCATTACTCAAATTGTAACAAACTAGGACATTTTACAAATCTCTATCTATTTACCTTTAAGATTAGAAGTTTTCAAATAGATAGGAAGGTTAAACAGAGCTAGAAAAAGAAAGATCAGGGAAAATTTGAATTACATATTAAATATGGAGAAACAAAGGAAATATTTCAAGTAAAAGAGATGATGCCAATCATAATGACCCTCTTTTAGAAGTACAACTTGAAATAAATCTAGAAGAAAAAGTATAAGAGAAGGGAAAGATCTCGAGTGAAAATGGTTCTACGCAAAAGCCTATGGAAGACATATACAAGGTTAAAGATAAAATGACTCTAGTAGAGATATATATTATGATCAAAATATCCAAGATAAACACTTTTGGTGATGGATAAGAATAAATTAAATATATATAGTATCAAAATGGAATAATTGATATATAGGATGTCCAAATTTAGGAGTGGGGATCAATAGAGGTCAATTACATAAACGAAGATTCCTTTAATTTATCAAGTAAATATTTCTCTTCTCCTATAAGCTTAAATAAATTTTATAATCTTCTCCTAGTAGGTGAAGAAGTAGATATGGATCCAAAAATAGTCCCTTTTATAAAGTAAGACATTAGAACTAATTTAGATTATGCATAATTACTGATAAGGTCTCATTTAGAAGTTTTGTAATTAAATCAAAATGCATCATATATAAAAAAAATGGAACTAATCAATCCCCACTGAATAGTAAAGATAAAGGAGAAATTACTCCAACTATGACTACCATAAGGGGGACATGAGTAGTGGCAATTGGATCTCCATCTAAGTTAGGTAGAACCAATAAAAAAGAGGTACAAAGAAGAGTAACCAAAGGAGAAGTAGTAGATGGATCTAAAGTAACACCCCCTTAAAAATGGGAAAAAAATTCAAAATAA
Organism: Torreya grandis; assembly: GCA_037957365.1. NCBI lineage: Eukaryota > Viridiplantae > Streptophyta > Pinopsida > Cupressales > Taxaceae > Torreya > Torreya grandis. The sequence continues at coordinate 3,505,470 of JARHVA010000552.1, forward strand.
AAGACATACATGAAAGTTGTCTCTTGGAATATAATAGGATTGAAGGGTAGTAATAAACATAGAGTCTTTAGAGATTTTAGAAAGAGTCAAATCTGATGGTCTTACCCTTACAAGAAACCAAAATGGATTAATTTTTTTTTAGGAAAATAAATAAAAACTTTGGAAAGAAGTGTAAGGTATGTGTGTTATTAATTTGAGAGTTTCCTATGGTTTAGCCACATTCTGGAATAATAATTTTTTGACAAGAGATGTTGTGAGTAGATCTAGACATCATTTGGTAGTGTTGTTTTCAAATAAAGATTATGGAACAATGTAGATCTTTTCAAATATTTACATGCCAAACTCTACAAGTGGTTTAATAATTATATGGTAGGAACTTTGGATGTTTAAATTCAATTGTAAACATCTTATATGGGTGAGTGTAGGAGAATTCAACACACCTCTATCTTCAAAGGATACAAGAGGAGGTAATCAATATTTTTTAGATGGCATAGAAGATTTAACCTCTTTTACTTTTGATTGTAATATATTATATGTAGACCTAAGAGGTACCCCTTTCACATGGTCAAATAGAGGAATAAGAGAAAATTTTATTCAAGTAAGATTAGATAGGGTTTTGGGGTCATTGGAGTGGTTCATTCAAAGGATTTATATTATTAATCCCTCCCCCTAGAATAGGATCATATCACAATGCTTTGGAGTTGGTCAATGAGGATACAACTAAGAAGGATCAAACACCTTTTAAAATGGAGTATACATGGTTTAAGCACCTAAAAATACATTATAAAATAAAGGAATGGTGGCTATAGAGGCTCACAGATCTACCACGTTTACACTGATTGTTAAAATGGAAATGTCAAGAAAAATATCATGATATGGAACAAAGAGGTATTTAGAAATTTATTTTTTCTTAAAATAAGGGATTAAGGGAATAATTATCTAAATTAGAGGTTAATGTAGTAGTGCATGGTTTGGATGCTCAAGATATATTGAAGGAGAAACAACTACTGTGTGAATATCACTCTATGGTAGATAGAGAAGAAACTATAATGAAATTACTTAGATGATTTGAAACAATAGAGTATATATTGTAAAATTAAAAACATAATAAGCAAATCCACAACAAGAATTATCAAAAGAGTAGAATACTTGAATATTATGACCGAGTTGCTTCAAGGGGGTAAGATCTATAATAATGCAATAAGATCAAAATTCATAATATGATGATAAAATACTAACCACTAACTCCTATATATATTATAATTATCCATGGTTATTCTCTAGACTGACCATACTAAAAACATTGAGAAATGCAAGAATATAATATGAAGGTGTTTAAACCATATTTCAACCACATATATCCCTAGATGCATTGTAGGTTAAGGGCATAGCATGCCCCTCCATTCAGAACAACATTGTCCTTAACATTGAATCAAATAAGGATGTTGCTACATGAACAATTCATCCTCCCATGTTGCATCTTTAGAATACAAGTTCTTCCATTTGATTAAATACTCCTTAATGACTTTGGTCCATAGTTATTTAATGTATGTGTGAAGTATCTCTTTAGGGTACATAATGATTTGACCTTCTTCATCTAATTTAGTTAACTTAGTCTAAGTGGGAAATCTATGTCTAGTTACCTTATTCAGGCAAAATACATGGAATACTAGATGTATGCGAGTGGATTTGGGTAATTCTAGCTTGTAAGCCACACTACCAATTTTCTGTATGATAAGATAAGGGCCATAATACTTAGATGACAACTTTTTATCATTTTTTCTATTACTTTAGAGACATCTTACTATATGGATACAAACACATAAAGACCAAATCACCTATGTCAAAATTTTACTCACTGTAATGTTGATTTGCTTGCTGCTTCATTCTATTTTGTCCCTTTGTTAAAGTCTCTTGCAAACTAACTAGTGCCTCCTGTTGATGGTGAATGTGTTCCTCAAAAATTCCTACCTTAGAATGCACTATCAAATTTGAAGTGATGGATGGGGGGTTATACCCATATAATGACACAAAATGAGAGATCTTGGAAGAAGTGTGAAAAGAAGTGTTATACCACCATTCATCAAGTGGCATCCAATAAACCCATTAGTCCTATTTGTTAGAAACAAAACAATAAAGATACCGTTCTAGACATTTGTTGAATACCTCTATTTATCCATCATATTAAGGATGATAGGAATAGATATGAGCTAATTGGGTGCCCAAAAACTCAAATAATTTAGTCTAAAAATTACATGTAAATATGGGATCTCAGTCACTTATAATGATCTTTGGAGTACCAAGCAATTTCTAAACTATATTAAGAAAAGTGTAAGCTATTGTATTGAAAATAAATGGCTGTGAGTTGATCCATAACTACCATGATAACATTTTACCCTAAGATTGTGGTAACCACATAATGAAATCCATGAAAACCTCTTCCCAATGCTGGCTAGGGATGGATAAAGGTTGAAAAAGACCTGGGGTCTTAATATTTTCACCTTTGTTTTGTTGACATACCATTCACTTAGACACATATTTATGGACATCCTCCTTGAGTCCTTCCAAAAATATATCTTACTTTATTCTATGATATGTTTTCAAAAATCCGAAGTGACCTCCAAGTGGAGAGCCATGAAGTTCTGGAAGAATTTTATGTTTGAGGAAAGAATGCTTACAAAGGTATAAATTATTTTTATACCATAATGTGTTCCCCTCCCATGTATTTTTCTCAGATGTGTCAAAACCCTACTAAAGATTTTGAATAAAATTATTGGTATCACTATCATTCTCATATTCAGATCTTTCTTCCTCTAGACAATATGCCTACCACATGGTCATGGCACATAATAATGCCTCAATTGATTCATCTCATTAGTAGAGGGTATCTGCCACCACATCTTATTTTCCTTTCTTATACACTATTTCAAAATCATAGCCTAACATTTTAGTCACCCAATTTTGTTATTCTTTAGATGATAATCATTATTCTAAAAAATATTTGAGGCTATCATGATCAATCTTTACCTGAAAGTGACGACCCATCAAATGAGTTCTCTATTGATTCACTACATGTAGAATAGTCATCATCTCTTTTTCATAGATTGGTTTGAGCCTATTTTTCCCCTTTAGATATCAACATAAAAATGCCAATGGTTTGCCTTATTGAATGAGTACAAACCCCATGCCATATCCTGATGCATCACACTGCACAACAAATTTAAAAAAAAATTAGGAGTAGCCAAAACTAGAGTTGTGCACATAGACATTTTCAACTTTTCAAATGCCTTGGTAGATGAATCATTCCACTAGAATGAGTATTTATTTAAAAAAGAGGTGAGTAGGGATATAATTCTACCATAATTTTTGACAAACCTACAATAATAACCAATTAGCCCTAGAAATTCCCAGAGGTTTTTGAGGGTCTTAGGAATCTACCACTCCATCATTGCTTGGATTTTTTTAGGATGAAATTTCACTCCATGTGAAATAATACGACCCAAGTAATCCACCTCTTGGACACCAAAAACACATTGGAAGGTTTGGCATAAAGTTGATGTTGTTCCAAAAATGAAAGTACTTGTTTCACATGTTTTAAATGGTCTTCCCAAATTTTTTTGTAGATGAGGATATCATAAAAAAACACTAATATAAAATTTCTCAAAAATGTCCTAAAACTAATATTCATCAAACTCTAAAATGTAGATGGTGCATTTGTGAGACCAAAAGGCATAACCATAATTTCACAATGTCCTTCATGAGTTTTGGAAGTTGTTTTAAGTATGTTCTCATTGTAGATACAAATATAATGATACCCATATTGAAAGTCTAACTTGGTAAAGTAAATAACACCATGCATTTCATCTACCAAATAAATAATTATTGGAATAGAAAACTTATCTTTGATGGTGTACTTGTTGAGTTCTCTATAGTCTTGGCACATCCTCCAATTTTCATCCTTTCTACACCATGAAAATTGGAGGGGAATATTCACTTTAACTATGTCAGATGATTCCTACCTCCAACATATCCTGTACCATATTTTGAATTTCACTTTTTTGGGCATAGGGATACCTGTAGGATCTAGTGTTGGGTGTTATACTTCCCATAATGAGCCTAATGGCATCATCATGTGCATAAATTGGAGGAATTCTTTTTGACGTGTCACTAAAAACAATAGAATGGTCCTCTAGCACCCTTTCCAAATCAGGATGTGTAGACTCCTTGGTTGGTTGAACCTTTATGGAAAATAAGCATGCCATAAATCCTTCTAAACCTTTTTTGAGCATCTTCATCATCTAGTGAGAACTAACTAGTTTTAGAGATTTAGCCCATAATATATGTAGGTTAAAGGTCCTACCTTCTAAATGGAACCTCATGAATAGTTCTTGGAAATTCATCTCAATAGTGCCAAAAATGGTGAGCCATTGCACTCAAAAAACAATATCAAATCCTCCTATGAGAATAACAAACATAAAATAATATAATAAGTAGTATCCCATAGCAAAGTTAATACTATGGTGTTTTATATAACATTTGACTATACCACCATTTGAAATCATGACCTAAAACTATGGAACTGGGTAGATGAAATAGTTCAAATGAGTAACCAACTTACTGTTGATGAAGTTATGTGTAATCCTAAAGTCAATTACAACAATCACCTTTTATTTCTTCAAGATCCCCACCACTTTAAGAGTTTAAGGAGTACTAATGCCTAAAAGTGCATGACATCAAATAGTAGGTTGAGAATATTTAGATTCATCCTTGGGTTATTCCAAATTTACCCATGAAGCCTCATAATCTTCTTCTTCCTCATTGGAACCTTCAATGTAAAACAAATTATTTTCAACACATCAATGTCCTTTGCTCCATTTTCTATTGCAACCAAAACACAAACCTTTTGCATGTTTTTCTTTAACTTGTTGAGGTGTCAATCTAGTAGGATGCAAAAATGATAGTGTTGAGAAGGTGCATTAATAGACATTAATGAAAGGTCTTCATCTGATCACTCTTTTTAATTAGACATGTGTGACCTTGGTATGGATTCAAATACATTAATAATATCAAACATGTGAACCTCCAATTAGATGATATCTTTGAGGCCACCAAAAATAGGTTAGTTAGATTTTCCTCAGTGATATCTACCACATGTAAAGAGAGATTCTAAAATTGATGATTGTAATCCTTTATAGTCCCAATCTAGTGTAGCTTGGATAGCTCACCGAAGTAGTTTTTAGAGACATTTTTGTGATAGTGGAGCCACATCTCCTTAGAAAATATTGACCATGAAATTGGGAGACCCTTTTTTTTAATTTTTAACACACAACTAATGATACCAAATGAACTGCTGAGGTTCTAGATACAAAGAGGCCATGACCACCTTTTGTGAACATGGAGTCTAATGTATATTAAATAAATTTTCAATTTGAGTAAGCCATGTAAGTGGATCATTTCCATCAAAATTTTTCAAGTCCATTTTTGGAAACAACAGATTCATACCAAGATTGGTGTTGTGATTGTTTGGAGGAGGAAAACCAAACTAGAGTGGTTGAGGGTTATTTTGTAATGGCTGAGCTGCAAGGTTGGCCAATTTCCTAGTTAATTATTGCAATTGATCTTGTAAGCTATTTAGGTACCCTCTTATCCTCGTGATGTCCCCTTTAACCGCATCAAAATAAATTAAACTAATTAATTTATTAAACTACCTCTAAAATACATGGATAAGAAGTTCTAGACTCCATGCCATCCTTATAAGGAGTTTCAAGTTTTATTTCCCTTTCCCACATCAATGAGTGTTAGGCCTTACCATGTACAAACCCTAAGAGGGTTATGACCCTAAAAAAGTGTATTAATAGATGATACCATTCTGATCACCCTTCTAAGATAAATCTAATGACTGTTAATGTGCACAAGGGTGAATTTGATTTGTCTTAAATAAGTGTACTAGTAGAATATACCATTGTGATCATCTCATAGAGATGAATCCAATGACTGCTAATTTGTACAAGGTAATACAAATTCTAAACTTTTTTTTACTTGGATTTTTTTATTTTTTGTAAAAAAATCAAAGAACATAAATGAGGAGATGAAAAAATTCAAATTTTCCTGGATCACAAGTTATTTTTTCTTTAACTTCTGGTACTCAAAATGCCAGATTTGAAAAAATTGCACCATAAAAACTTGCTCAAATCGAATCTATGATACCACTTGTATTGAAATTACTTACATGATTCACACTAATAGAATTATGTATTATAATTTTAATAATAAAATCAATAGATCCAAAACAACAATTGGTAAAAGAGAAGAATAATTTAATATTATGACTGAGCCACTTTAAGGGGGAAACCTTCACAATACTGTAATAAGATCAGAATTCCTAATATGATGATAAAATACTAACTGTTACCTCCTATATATACTCTGTATAGCCATGGTTATTCCATAGGCTAACCATACTAAAAACATCAATAAATGCAACAAGATAATATGAAGGTGTGTAAGTGATAAGTCAACCACACATATCCCTAGATGCACTATAGGTTAAGGGCATAACATAAATTTTTTGGTGGTATATGTCTAGAGCCATTTAACTAAAGAGAGGGGGATAGAAATACTATATTTTTTTCACCTCTCTACTTTGAAACATAGAGCTCATAAATACATCAAGGAAACATAGAAGAGGAATGGGGAATTATGTTGAGTTAGAGATGTCATCAAGGAATTATTTATTAACTTCTTTAAAAATCTGTATGATGAAAATGCCAAAACTAAAGTAAGATCAGAACAAGAGATTATTCATGTAATCCTGGAGCTAGTTTCATAGGAGGATAATGCAAACCTTATGGTATGTGCTTCATATGAAGAAGTTAACTCGACCATTTTAATATTGAAGAAGGATAAAGCAATTTGGATTCCAAGAAGGCTTTAGGAAACTTATAAATAATTAAATTTCCTCTGTCATGTTTTCAATCCTTATTAGTGGGTTTCTTGAAGGGTATTTTAATATAAAAAGAGGCATCAAACAAGGTGACCCTTTATGCCCATTTTTATTTATTATTATGGATGAGTCTTGGATTAGATTGCTTTCATTACTCTCAGTGATGGAGACTTGAAAGGTTTCCAACCAACTCAGAATATAGATCCTTCCTTACATCAGTAATTTGTTGATGATACAATTATTATGGTTGAATCTTCTTTATGAGAGGTAAGAAAACTAAAAATAATTATTCAAATTTATGAAAATGCTTTAAATTAAAGAATTAACTTTGAAAAAAGATCATTGTACTTTTTCAACACACCTAAGTTAAGACGTAATAGGATTTTTACTATTCTGGTGTGTTAATGTTGACGCAGTGGATTGCACCCTTGACAGGAGGCTGAGCTCTTGTCTTCCATGCATCACAATGGAAACTCCTCTCTTACCTATGGGTCTGGCAGAATTGAGAGGAGAGTCTCTAGATAAGGGCTAGCTCCCTTTGATGTATCTTTATGGTCCTAGATTTCCTACTGCTAACAATGGGGGGGTGAAAAGGGTGAAGGATGCTAAAAATAGAACCTAAACTAAACGGTGATACACTAATTTTTTTTATCTACTTAGCTTGAACCTACACTTTCCACCAAGAACAAGCTGGCATACACTTCATTTGATATGAGAAACTCTTCTACATCAGTGAGCTAGGGGTCCTCTTGAGATACAGGGAGGAAGAACTACTAGAGGTGTTCTAAGACACATTATGGCAGCCTATTCACATGCGCCTATACTATGTTGTAGACACTTCAGATAGATCTACAAAAGAAGAAAATTCACAATACACTAGACATGCTAGAATCATTTTGTGAAAGCATAAAATAAAAATGAATTAACATAAAACAAAGCCATAGACATATGCAAAAGTGTAAGCTCAAATGGAGGAAAAAATGCTATGTCTTGACTCAAGGTAAAATCCGGTAGAGCTCCGCCTTACAAGCCAAGAGATATCTTTCTCAAAATGAGAAGTTTTCAATATATAGAGCAAGAAAGAGGCCTTTTGGCACCCTTTTACAAATGGCCCATGTGCGTTTTGAGCATTGGGAAGAGGAAGCTGCTTGATAGATAATGCTGTGTTAGCTCTTATTTTGATTTTAGGCATTTAAGATATATTAAACATCATATGTGAAATTATGGGCCATGCCATTTGTTAGAAAACAAGACCGCTCCTTCAAGGCATTCACATAGTTTGTCTACTCATCAATGCAAAGTGAAGAAAAATGGGTCATGCCATTTACTGTTTATGCCCCTTGATGACCACTTGGTAGATACTATGTCAACCGCTAGAGTAACTCCTTGAGTCGACACCTTCCTTTGCCACTTGGACTATTTTGTCCATTTTTGCACTTGGCTCTTTTGCCTCTTCTTGGCTTTGTCTTTTTTGGTTCCTTTGTCTTTTGGGGGCTATCTTTTGCTAATTCTTCAGCTCCTTGGACTCCATCCTCAATGATTTCTTCCTTTTGGGTTTAAGCCTTTGAATTCCTTCCAGTTCATGCCTTTTATTTAAATATCAATGGCTATTTCATTACCGTAAAGTTGACATTCGTGCACCCATTACCATTTGGTCGATTCCTTCAGCCTTTTCTTTGATCCCTTTGCAAGTATTCCATGCCCTCCACAAGGGCACTTGTCCTTTGGGCTTTGGGAGATTCCCTTGAACCTTTCAATTGAACCGATCGATTAAACCAACAATTGGTTCAACAGTTCAATGAATCAATGGTTCAATACTGTGTTCTGCTCATTCATTTGACTACTTGAACCAACTACTTGTTAGGGTGTGGAGCTAAAAGCTTCAACTGTTTGCAGACACAAGAAGAGGATGCTGAAGAACCAGAATCACTGACGTCGGTAGCATGACCGATGTCAGTCAGGTGCAGTGCAGAAGGAAACTGGCGATGGCAGGAGGTCGGCCGACGTTGGCAGCACCAGGCAAGCAGGGACCGATGTCGGTCGCCTGTGTATTTCTAGAACTGCTGTTGATGAACAATCAGTTAAGTGAAGCGAGTGTTTGCATGTCAAATGACTAATTATAGTCACGAGCTGCGTGTCTAATTATTGTAACTAGAGTTCTATTTTTGTAAGCATGGGATCCTATTTAAAGACCCATAAGGCATGTATTGTAATAACCAAGAAGGCAAGTAAAAGCATTGAAGCAAGCAAGGTCAAGGAGATCTACAGGTGTAAGGTCAAGGAGATCAGCTGAAGCATTCAAGGAGGGATAATAACTCAGGCTATAGAGTTGTTGTGTTGTGCAAGAGAGAGAGGGAAGAAGGTCTTGAGGTGTGGCAAGCCTTTGAGGTGGAGGAAAAAGTGGCATCTTCCTTATTATATTTTCTTCTAGTAATATTTAATACAAGAGTGTGTATTGTCTCTCAAATTCTTTGCTGTCTCAAGTTTCTAGTTACTTTATCATTCTGGTATAATTCCATGTTTAATTGCTTATAAGAAAGTAATCAATTATGCTTCTATTGGATAAGGGGTCTCCTAACAATTGGTATCAGAGCATATTGATTGTTGTAGGTTTTCCTGACAAGTGGTATCAGAGCTACGGTTTGCAAGAAGCAGGTATTGTTTTTGATTACAGGTCATTCACAGGGTTTTCTGATTGAGTGGGAGTTTAGCAATGGCAGAAGAAAGTAAGCTACGAATGGAGAAGTTTAACGGCAAGAATTATCAACATTAGAGGATGCAGATTGAGGACTATCTGTATCAGAAGGATTTGTACTTACCGTTGGGTGGGGTTGCATGCAAGCCCACAGATATGAAGGATGAAGAATGGAGTGTTCTTGATTGGAAGGCTCTCGATTCCATAAGGTTGAGCCTTGCATCATCTGTGATTTCTAGCTTATCACAGTGCAAGACAATGGAAGAGTTGATAAAGTCCTTGGCGAATTTATACGAAAAGCCCTCGGCTTCTAATAAGGTATATCTTATGAAGCAGCTATTTACTTTGCAAATGCAGGAAGGTGGATCGGTACATACTCATCTCAGTGATTTCCATGGTTTGGTAAACCAATTAGCTTCAGTCAATATTGTTTTTGATGATGAGGTAAAGGCTCTCTTGATTTTATGTTCTTTGCCTGAAAGTTGGGATGGTTTGGTTATGGCAGTAAGTAATTCTGCATCTACTTCTAAAATCTTAAAATTTGATGATGTTGTGAGTGTGATCTTGAATGAGGAAATATGCAGGAGAAGCATAGGTGAATCATCAGGGAATGCTCTAAGTGTAGAAAGCAGGGGAAGGCAAAGGGAGAAGATTGAGCAAGGGAAATCAAGGTCGGGAAGGAGATCCGAGTCCAAAGGTATTACCTGCTAGTTTTGTGGAAAGAAAGGACATACAAAGAAGGAGTGTTGGTTGAGAGATAAAGAAAATCAACATGCAGGTATTGAAGAAGCAAAGGATGCAAATATTGTGGTACAGGATGCTCTCATACTTTCTTTGGATAGTCAGGTAGGATCATGGATTTTAGATTTTGGTTCATCTTTTCATGCATCCCCAAACAGAGATTTATTTCATGAGTATGAACAGGGAGACTTTGGAGTGCTCTATTTAGGGGATGGTATGCCTTGTCAGATAGTTGGCAAAGGGAAAATGTAGCTAAGATTATAGATTGACAACACATGGGTGTTGAAGGAGGTCATGCATGTTCCAATTCTGAAGCAGAGTTTGATTTCTATAGGAAGGTTGGGTGATGAGGGATGCACAATAACCCTCACAGTGGACTCTTGGAAGGTTACCAAGGGAGCACTTGTTCTAGCAAGAGGTAAGAAAGTAGATACTCTTTATCTGTCTACTTGTATTACTGATTCTACTTCTGGTGTAGATTCGAAGATGTGGCCTAATAGGCTTGGTCACATGAATAGGAAGGGAATGGAATTTCTTGATTCAAAAGGTATGTGTTCAAATTCAGAAAGCATAGATAGAGTTCATTGTAAAAAAAGGAAATTTGATGCTTTTGATAGGAACAAAGAAGCCTTGGTGTTTATGGAGGAGATGAAGGACAGAGATCAGTCACAGGGCCTGAATAAATTTGAGCAGGGCAGCATGGATAGAGGTTTGATCCAAGAAGAGCTCACAAATGAAAATTTCATCACTTACAGGAACACACAGATGCTGATGTCAGTCACATGGGACCGATGTCGGTCAGCCAGATACCGACATCGGTCATGTGCAGACCAGCAGGGTTGGTAGGTTAGGTAGGAAAAGTTTGACGTTGGTCATAAGGACCGATGTTGGCAGAAAGGACGCCGGCATCAGCCAGGGAAACGACGTCGATAGTCAGGGTCAGTGCAGGGAACTGACATCGATCAGGAGCAGACTGGGAGATGACTGATATCGATCACTGGAACAGATGTTGGGTGGATCTATAAGTCTCAAACACCCATATGGAGGTCAAAAAAGGTATGTGAACCTCATATTCATTGTTCACCTTCTTTATATTGCTTACTGATAGTCATGAACTAGGAAGATGGAAGAAGCAATGGAGGTAGAATCCAGAAACAGTGGGAGCTTGGCATGGATGAGGAGTGTGAGTCCTTGGAGTAGAGCCAAATAGGTATTTATTGGTAGAGTTGTCAGCTGGAAGAAAGCACTGGTTAGAGGGATGGATTCCCATTTTAGAGAAGAGAGTGGATGGACACATGAGATAGAAGGCTATGGTATATGGTCTTTTTTAGGTTGCAGAGCAATGGAGGTTTAACCATTGTATTTTATCTTTACCAGGTTGGATAATATTAGCTACATTATCCTGTTATTGTATTGTGTTACTTGTTGCAGGGTTTCATATACAGGGAGTTTTCTGAGCTAAGGGTAGAGTTGGTTCAGAAGTATGTCATGGAGAATTTGGGAGTAGCAAAATTCTTTTGGCATAAGATACAGGTATAGCATCACAGGTTTGCGTGGTGGTTAGTCTTCAATAGTGACTTTAAAGAGGGATATAGAGCCAAAGGAACAAAATAGATGGTGTACAGGTAAAGGTACAGTAGCAGCTGTTTATCTCCAAGTGGGAGATTATTAGGGTGTGGAGCTAAAAGCTTTAACTGTTTGCAGACACAAGAAGAGGATGCTGAAGAACCAGAATCACCGGCATTGGTAGCATGACCGACGTCAGTCAGGTGCAATGCAAAACAAAACTGGTGACGGCAGGAGGTTGGCTGATGTCGACAGCACCAGGCAAGCAGGGACCAACGTCGGTCCCCTGTGTATTTCTAAAACTACTGTTGACGAACAGTCAGTTAAGTGAAGCGAGTGTTTGCATGTCAAATGAATAATTATAGTCACGAGCTGCGTGTCTAATTATTGTAACTAGAGTTCTATTTTTGTGAGCATGGGATCCTATTTAAAGACCCATAAGGCATGTATTGTAATAACCAAGAAGGCAAGTAAAAGCATTGAAGCAAGCAAGGTCAAAAAGATCTACAGGTGTAAGTTCAAGGAGATCAGCTGAAGCATTCAAGGAGGGATAATAACTCAGGCTATAGAGTTGTGTTGTTCAAGAGAGAGAGGGAAGAAGGTCTTGAGGTGTGGCAAGCCTTTGAGGTGGAGGAAGAAGTGGCATCCTCCTTATTGTATTTTCTTCTAGTAATATTTAATACAAGAGTGTGTATTGTCTCTCAAATTCTTTGCTGTCTCAAGTTTCTAGTTACTTTATCATTCTGGTATAATTCCATGTTTAATTGCTTATAAAAAAGTAATCAATTGTGCTTCCATTGGATAAGGGGTCTCCTAACAGTTGGTATTAGAGCATATTGATTGTTGTAGGTTTTCTTGACACTACTTTGAACCAACTGATTGAACCCTTTGATTTAACTAACTGATTGAACCATGTAATTGAATCGACTGCTTGAACCAACTGCTTGAACCAACCACTTAAACAAATTTCTTGAACCAACCACTTGAACTAATAATGGTTCAAAAGTTTAATAGTTCAACAATTTAATATTTCCATGTTTAAAGTGATTTAACCAAGCACTTGAACCTATCACTTGAACCAACTGCTTGAACCAATCACTTAAACCAACCGCTTGAACCAACCACTTGAACCAACAATGGTTCAATAGTTCAATGGTTCAACGGTTCAATATTTCCAAGTTCAAAGTGATTGAACCACTTGAACCAACAATGTTTCAACAGTTTAATGGTTTAATACTATGTTCTTCTCATTCATTTGACCGCTTGAACCAACCACTTTGAACCAAATGATTGAACCCTTTGATTGAACCAACTGATTGAACCATGTGATTGAACCATTTATTTGAACCAATCGATTGAATCAACTACTTGATCCAACTACTTGAACTAACTACTTGAACCAACTGCTTGAACTAACCACTCAAACAAATTGCTTGAACCAACCACTTGAACCAACAATGGTTCAATAGTTCAACAGTTCAATGGTTTAATATTTCCAAGTTTAAAGCAATTGAACCAAGCACTTGAACCAACTGCTTGAACTAATCACTTGAATCAACCGTTTGAACCAACCACTTGAACCAATAATGGTTTAATAGTTCAATGGTTCAATGGTTCAATATTTCCAAGTTCAAAGTGATTGAACCAAGCGATTGAACCAAGTGATTGAACCAAGTGATTGAACCAAGAAATTGAACCAAGCGATTGAGCCAAGTGATTGAACCAAGTGATTAAACCAAATGATTGAACCAAGCTATGGTTCAAAGTTCAAGTTCAAAATTCATGTTGTTGAACTAATTCATCCTCTTGCTAAAAGACTTGTGCAAACCAAAAATTAAACTAGCTCATAACAGCGGGGGAGGAAGGACACTGATTTTTCCCTGTAAGGCCAGAATGGTCAATAGAATGGTGATTCCTAGGGGAAGCATGCCTGCTATGCTTAGAAACTAGTAGCCTCAAATTCCATTGGGCACGGAGTCAAGATGCAACTTTGAAAGAGTCAGCAACAGCCTTGTGAGATCCAAGAATCAATCATGAAGCTTTTACCCCAAACACAAAGGAAAACACACACAAGGCTAAAAACACTACTTGTGCAAACATTACTTAGGGAAAATAGGAAAATAAAATTGAAAGCAAACTACAGTGTACAACTAACCAGGTATATTTTCCTCCCTCCTGGATCAAAGGGAAAATTTCTTAAGTCTCCTTCATGGCAAGGAAACTTATGGTGCCAGACAAGTGGCTGAATGGAATGGAGACTTGGTGATCTGCTCCTCTTGTCTACCACCTCGATTGGCTTGCTTTTGAGTGGATCATAGTCAAATATGCTTCCAATATATATGTACTCTTTTTGTTCTTGGAAGCTTGTCAAATTTTGGCTCTTCATGCTGGCATGTTTTACCAAGAAATCGATGGCTATTGGCTCATCAACATAAGCCCTTTGATATGCATAGCTCCTTTGACATGCATCATGGTTTGACCCATTTTCTTCTGCTTTATTGAAGACCCTATCAAACTCACCTTCTACTCCTTCATGGCTTTCTTGAAGAAGGGTGACTGTTGTGATGTCTAAAATGGAATCACAGAGTGATTGCTCATCCCACATAACATCACCTTCTTTTTCAAGGCTCTCTTCTTCAAAGCTGTTCTCAAGATAGATAGGCTTCTTCTTTTCCTGCTCAAGGATCAGAGTCTCTAGTTGTTTAAAGACATCCAAATGATCCTCCTCCAACTCAGGCTCCATGACATAGTCATCCTCCTCATCAAAGGAATAAGGAAGTTCATCAAATAAGGGAGGAGAGAGGTCACCATGCTTACTTTCCTCTTCATATTGCTAGAACATCCACATGTATGCATGACTTGTGTCTTCTCCATTATCGATGATGTCTTCAAAAGTAGCATCCATGATGATTTCTTCCTCATTGACATCCATGAGAGCTTCTTGATCAGCTTCAAATTGGATCCTTTCTTCTTCGCTTGCCTCTTTCAAAATAGGTTCCTCCTTGATGACTTTAAAAATATCATCTTTAGATTCACCAACCTCTTGAAAGGATGAATCTGAAAGCTTGCAAGCCCTTTACATACTTATTTGAGTCCCAATGCTACGTTCTTCACCCTTAGTCATCTCATATTCTCCTTGAAGAAGGGTGCAACTTGCCCCAATGATTTCAAATGAATCATTTGAAACATGAACAAGAGACTGTCCATGCTCCTCCATGATGTCTATGGTGATCTCCTTCTCATTTGCATTCATGGAGTCTCCTTGATCAGTCATGAACTGAATATACTCCCCTTCACTCACCTCTTTCAAAATAGGTTCCTCCTTGAGAAGGGATGAAGTGGAAAGCTGAAGGTTAAAGTTAGGTGGAAGAGGAGGCAATCCTTGAGCTAGAATCGAATGATTCTCTTCCTTCCATTTGGCCAGTACTTCATCTATATCAGATGTGGCTTGATATCTCTCTTGGAGGGGTGTAGATGGGGTGTGTTCAAATGTAAGATCTTCTACTTGATCTGAACCGTCCATCACACTTTGGCGCATGAACCTCATTCTGGATTCCAACTTTGCAATTTTCTTGGCTAGATTTTCTTGAAATAGTCTTTCTTGGAGCTCATAAGAATCATCATGGAAATGGGAAGTGCATGAAGGATGACATGGAATACAAGAAGCTTCTTGAGGAAGGGTGGGAGGGATTTGAAAAGGGCTAGCCTCATTTTGTACCTCACACTCTTGGACAATGTCTTTCTCCTCCTTGTTGTTCCATGACTCAACTACTTTATTCCAGCTCATGATATTAGGACTGGACATATCCTTTTGGGGTGATGGGGCTATAATGTGAGAGGGTAGTGAGGGTTTGGATTCCACTTCCCTTGCTACCAAAATAGACTGTTGTATTTAAATATTTTCTAATTCAATCTGCTTATCAAGATTGGCCTTATAAACAAGATTTACTGTTTCAGGACTCTCCTCAACATGATTGGGGAAAGGACTTTGATAGGCTTGACTTGGCTCATGAGTAGGGGCTGTGTATGACTGATATGAAACTTGGGGCAGTGGGTATGTAGGTTGATAGACTTATAAGGCTGCCTCTCATTAATACCCAGCCTCCCTTCCAAAGATGCAATCAAACCACTCACATCTAACATCTCATTTGTAAGCCTTTGCCAATTGGCTCTTTCAATGGGAGTCCATTCACTCTTAACCATATCTAGTGCATTTCTCACTTGATGGATGACATGATCAGGGGTTTCTTGGCCACATCCCCTTCTGGTGTCAAGCTCTACTACATACTTTTTGTATTCTAGTAGTGCTTGTTTGAAGGTGGAAAGGTGCTGATTAGCAAAGAGATTAGGTTGAGTAGGATAAGTGACACATTGAGAAGACTGGGCATAAGACTGATATAGCTCATGATAGGGATGAGATTGGTCATATTGGACCTGATAAGGATCAACACAAGGTTGGTAAGGATCATATCTAGGCTAGCCAAGGACTTGCTCAAACTAAGGAGGAAGAGGCAAAGCCCAAAATGTTTTGCCAACTTGTAAAGAGCAAAAATCATAACCATACGCATCTTTATTGCTTGAGGTGATTTCATGAACAATCTAAGCTTGATCAAAACTATATGAAGGAATACCAGACCCATGATTTTGAGCAATGGAATTATACATACCAAAATATGATTTATTGATGGCACCAAGACTGCTTAACCAGCTGATTTAACTCGGAGTCACCATTGGTGTTGATGAAAAAGCCTCCAAATGCTAGTTGGTTGAAGAACACACCAAAATTCTTCAATTTTTTGGATAAAACTTATTTCAAAATCACATGATTAAAGGTTAGATGCTGTATTAATGGTTCATTCAGCTGTAATAAGACCAACACCAATCCTGGAACTTTTTTGAGTGTTAAAACATGATCCCACTAGGCGTGCCAAAAATTGTTGATGCAGTGGATTGCACCCTTGACAGGAGGCTAAGCTTTTGTCTTCTATGCATCACAATGGAAAATCCTCTCTTGCCTATGGGTCTAGAAAAATTGAGAGGAGAGTATCTAGATAAGGGCTAGCTCCCTTTGATGTATCTCTGTGGTCCTGGATTTCCTATTGCTAACAATGGGGTGGTGAAAAGGGAGAAGGATGCTGAAAATAGAACCTAAACTAAATGGTGATACACCAAATTTTTTGATCTATTTAGCTTGAACCTATACTTTCCACCAAGAACAAGCTGGAATATACTTCATTTGATATGAGAAACTCTTCTACATTAGTGAGCTAAGGGTCCTCTTAAGATACAGGGAGGAAGAACTACCAGAGGTGTTCTAAGACACACTATGGAAGCCTGTTCACATGTGCCTATACTCTATTGTAGACACTTCTGGCAGACCAACAAAAGAAGAAACTTCACAATACACTAGACATGCTGGAATCATTTTGTGAAAGCATAAAATAAAAATGACTTAACACAAAACAAAGCCATAGACATATGCAAAAGTGTAAGCTCAAATGGAGGAAAAAATGCTATGTCTTGATTTAAGGTAAAATCTGACAGAGGTCTGCCTTACAAGCCAAGAGATATCTTTCTCAAAATGAGAATTTTTCAATATATAGAGCAAGAAAGAGGCCTTTTGTCACCCTTTTACAAATGGCCCATGTGCATTCTGAGCATTGGGAAGAGGAAGCCACTTGATAGATAATGTTGTGCTAGCTCCTATTTTGATGTCAGACATTTAAGCTATATTAAACTTCATATGTGAAATTATGGACCATGCCATTTTTTGGCAAACAAGACCGCTCCTTCAAGGCATTCACACAGTTTGTCTTCTCATCAATGCAAAGTGAAGAAAAATGGGTCACGCTGTTCACTGTTTGCACCCCTTGATGACCACTTGGTAGATACTGTGTCAACCACTAGAGTAGCTCCTTGAGTTGACACCTTCCTTTGCCACTTGGACTGGTTTGTCCATTTCTACACTTGGCTCTTTTGCCTCTCCCTGGCTTTGTCTTTTCTGGTTCCTTCATCCTTTAGGGGCTATCTTCTACTAATTCTTTAGCTCTTTGGACTCCCTCCTCAATGATTTCTTCCTTCTGGCTTTAAGCCTTTGAATTCCTTTCGGTTTGTGCCTTTTATTTAAAGATCAACAACTATTTCATTGCCGTAAAGTTAACGTTTGCATGCCCATCACCATTTGGTCAATTCCTTCAGCCTTTTCTTTGATCCCTTTGCAAGTGTTCCCTACCCTCTATAAGGGTGCTTGTCCTTTAGGATTTGGGAGACTCCCTTGAACCTTCTGATTGAACCAATAATTGGTTTAATGGTTCAACGGTTCAATGGTTCAATACTATGTTCTACTCATTCATTTGACTGCTTGAACCAACCACTTTGAACCAACTGATTAAACCCTTTGATTAAAATGACCAATTGAACTATGTGATTGAACCAACTAATTAAACTGACTGTTTGAACCAACTACTTGAACCAATTACTTGAACCAACTGCTTGAACCAACCACTTGAACCAACTACTCAAACCAACTGCTTGAACCAATAATGGTTCAATAGTTCAACAATTCAATGGTTTAATATTTTGAACCAAGTACTTAAACCAATCGCTTGAACCAACCACTTGAACCAATCGCTTGAACCAACTGCTTAAACCAATCACTTGAACCAACAATGGTTCAATAGTTCAATGGTTTAACGGTTCAATATTTCCAAGTTCAAAGCGATTGAACCAAGTGATTGAACCAAGAGATTGAACTAAGTGATTGAACCAAGTGATTGAACCAAGCGATTGAACTAAGTGATTGAACCAAGTGATTGAACCAAGCAATTGAACCAAGCGATTGAATCAAGCGATGATTCAAAGTTCAAGTTCAAAGTTCATGTTGTTGAATGGGTTCATCCTCTTGCAGAAAGATTTGTGCAAACTAGAAATTAAACTAGCTCAGAACAATAGGGAAGAAGGAGACTGATTTTGCCATGTATGGCCAAAATGGTCAATAGTTAGATTAAGGAGTTGTCAACCACTTATCTTGGAATGCTTCTATATGTTGATAATTTACCTTCCTTGGCATGAATCCCTTTGTTGGAAAGATTTTAGAAGAAATTAGCCAACTAAAAATGCTCCATTTTATCCTAGACATGTAAGTTACAACTTATAAAGAGTACCTTGTTAAGTTTACTAGTATACTTGATGTTATTATTCAAGATTCCTAAGCTAATAGTAGAGAAGCTTGAAAAGATTATGAGAAGATTCCTCTAGGTTAGATCATAAGAATAAAATAGATTCCCTTTGGTGGCATGGGAAAGGGTGTGCACTTCAAAATGCAATGGAGGTTTAGGACTAAGGAAGATAAGTTGGATAAACAAGGCTCTAGTCACTAAAATTTCCTAGAGATTCATTTCATTTTTTACTCATTGGGGCAAAATTATCCAGACTAAATATTTGAATTTAAGAGAAGTTATTTAATTTTTTTAAGAATACCAATTTGTGAGAGGTTCCAAAATTTGGAACTTTCTTATAACCACCAAACAAAACATTATTAATAGATCTAAATGGAGTGGTTGTAATGGAGATAGGGTAAGATTCTAGGAGGATGCTTGGTTATTTGATTAACCTCTTATTTATTTGTAACCATGGAATCAAATTTCTCTTGACATCTAACTCTCTAAAGAGTATAAGGTTTGAGACTATATCTAAACCTCTGAGGAATGTAGACATTAGAAGCATCTCACAAACACCAATCTCCCAGGTTAGGGTTAAGTTACCCATGTCAACATCAATAATACCCTTCGAAGCTTCCATATTTATAATATAACTCAAGATGATGAATTAATTTGGATAAAGTCTTTTGTTGGAAATTATAGTGTGAAGTCTGGTTACAATTTGATCTTATTTATTCCTAGAGAGATTTTTCCTTGGTCTAAATTATGGAGTAAAACCTTATCGTAAAGATAAATATGTTCCTATGGTTGGTTGTGAAAAAACAAATTTTAGCCATTGACAACCTTATAAAAAGGGGCATGTTTATTATGAATAGGTGCTTGCTTTGTGAATAATAAAATGAAACTAGGGATCATCTATTTATTAATTATTCTTATGCTCATAAAATATGGATCAAGATTTTAGATAAATTACAAATCATTTGGGTGAATCATCCTTCTATGCTATACTTATGGTGGACATGGACATACTCTCCCTTTATTAATGACAACGTGCGTTATATTTGACACCTATCCATGAGCCACATTATCTTGGGTATTTAGAGGGAATGAAACAATGAAGTGTTTAGAGATAAGAAACTCCCTAACAATAAGGTGGGTGATAAGATCCTAGAAAGTATTAGGGAAAAATTTAGAGATAAGCCTCCAAGTAAACCCAATAGAATGATGGAGGAGGAGGCAAAGATAGCAGTTAACTGGAAGATAGAGGATTATAATGCAATTGTAAATGATCCAAGAGAAGATGAAAGAAAACAAAATAGATGGAGAACCCCAAATCCTGGGTGGTTTAATATTAACTTTGATGGGGCTTCGAAGGAGAACCCATGGGTCTCAGGTGGAGGAGTAATCATTTGGGATGAAAGAGGATGTTTTATTATTGCTTTTATAGGTTGGATGGGTGATCAAACAAATCATTGGGTAGAAGCCCTAACAAATATTTAAGGTTTAATAATGGATAAAGAATTAGGGATAAACAAGTTCATAGTGGAAAGAGGCTCATTAAATATCATCAACAGTCTATCTTGGAAGAATATGATTGGATATAGTATCAAGTAAATTATGGAGGAAGACTTTATTTTAACTGAATCCTTTCAATAAATTAATATTTAACATATGTATAGGGAGGGGAACCAATCTACTGATTGGTTTAAAAATGAAGGGGCAAATTTAATTATGCTTAAAATGTGGACCAATAAGGAGAATTTACTAGTAATAATTTGTCAAAGGATTGAATCATAAGCCTACTTCATAAGATAATGGATATTATGTACATATGGATAATCACTTGTAATGAGTTTTGCATTTGATGCTTCATCATGTTTATAAATATGGTTATCATGAGGTGGTAAAACTTGACACATGTAAAGGGTATCTTGTGTTTGATTTCTAATTTGGCTAATTACAGTGTTAGTACATGCCAAAACTCAAAGGATCTCAAGAATTATCGAAAAAATAATGCCCCTATGCATGATTATTTAAAAGATATAATAAAGCTTATGGGAAGAGAAAAAACATTTCCAAAGAACACAAAAATGGGGGGACATATTTATAGGAATGAACCAATTATGCTAGATATCATCAAAGAGAATGAAGAGTTATGGAACATTCTAGAACAAGGAGGCATATAAAATTTTATGCAGTAGATATAAGGGTATGATGAGTATGTTTTTGAGATGTTTGTGAAGGGATGGAACAATTTTTTTTTTGAGATTGATGGGGTTGAAATTGAGATCATAAAAGACCTGAAAGCCCTTGTCACAGGTCTAAAAATGGAGGTCACTAAAATCTATAAGATCGACAAAAACTGTAAAGAGGAGAAGAAAAAAATTCTACTTGAAAGGGAGGAGCTCATCCCTCTGTAAAATGCATTCACATAGGAGAGTTTCCCTCATCCATTTGGAGAAGTGTCTAGACAAGTTATGTTGTATATCACTTTGGAAGGACGACAATAGGTAGTTCACTGGTCACATTTCATTTTTTTGAATTATTTTTGACATAATGTGCATATTAGTATTCATTTATTCATTTTGCACTCTCTTGAGAGTTCTGTATTGGATGTCAAAATGGGAAAGAAAACTCTCTCCATGCATTAGGCTATTATATTTTTGATCTTCAAGCTCTTCAAAGGAATTAATAAGGGTCTAACATGTTTCCAGGAGGGGAGGCATAATCCTGGCAAGGAAGGGAGCAAGCTATCATTGAGGAGAAAAAAATTTATTTTTAAAGAAGAAAAGGATGTTAAGGTTTTGAGTAATGTTGTGAAAGTGGGGACATTAATCAAAGAGGATCAGTCTATCTCATAGGGGAAACATAGTGCCCATTGCATGATAACCCCATAAAAATTCAAGAGGATTTTACTAAGGATATAGTGGAGGGCCTATAACTTCTCAAAATAAAATATGTTATCTTCTCTTTGGAAGATAGGGAAATAGGGGATGATATAATCACTAATTAAGCTAAGAATAAAGGAAAAATAGACTCCCCATTAGTTGTCTCAAATTTTGCTAATCCAAATATGGAATTTTATATGCTTTGGGAGTTTTTAAGAAACCAAATCAAGGAGGATAAGTTGGGGGAGGATCTTGGATTAAAAAATCCATTTATTAGGTGGCTCTTTAGGGAACACTCTGCCTTTAGGGATCAAGTCAAGATCTCATAAAAGGAAATTAGTATCCTCAAGAATAAGGATGATCATTATGAAGTGAAATTTCAACTAAAAACACTCAAGGATATGGTGGATTTATTGGAATGGGAGAATATGGAGTTGATAGAGAATACAAAATTTTAAGTGGAAGTTAGCAAAGACACTATGAAAAATAGTATAGTTGGCATTGATTATCTTAGAGGATTCTTGGGAGACATGATTGATAAGGCTGAGACATCATCTAGCAAGAAGTCTAAGTGCAATGACTATGCAAAGGAGGTTGGACAAGTCCCTCAACAGTTCCCAAATCTATATAGGGACTTGAATAGTATGATAAAAAACTGGGATGAGGTGTTCAAAGCTCCAAAGACTAGCTATCTTTCTATTATTTTCATGTTGTTTATTTTCTTGTATCCTATGGGTCTTTTTAACGTAATTTCTAATGTTTATCTGGGCTTCTAGACCCACTTTATTTTTATTTCATGTACAAGGTTAGGTCCCTGATTCAAAAAACCCTTTTATTTACCAATAATAATAAAAATTGCTCATGATGGAAACACAAGCAATAGGTTGTGTATTACTAGAAAAAGTTTTATCCCTTAATGTTGCATATAAAATGTCCTTGTAAATTATTGAACTTTTAATATATCTAAAATTGAAATATTTAAATGGGTAATTTTTAGTTGATCTATAATATCACACCCTTTATATTTGTTTGTTTTCCTCGTGAGAGGTGAAGGGGGTTGTAGAGGAACATGTTGACTACTACCACTATGTGGCAGTCTACCTGATTAGTTGTTAATAAATAAATCATATGCTCCACTATAATCCATGTGTGAATAATGCGAGTAAGATGTAGCTATTAGAACCTTGAGGTCTAGGAGGAGGAGCAATGAAAGGAGTCATACGTGACCTTTGTTGTCTAATAGTAACTAGTAATAACTTCAATTGAATATTAAAATAATCACGAGTAAATAGAACTTGGTATTATTGAGGAACAAGGACAATAATAATTTAAATTTCTATCTTATCTTTTTCATGTCATGTTTGAGTTTATGAAATTTTGTATTAATGAGATTTGAGTCTTAGCATTTGAATTAGTTCATCTTCTTGTAGTAACAACCATACATTCATTTTGTATATTATAACAAGATATCAAAAAATCCATTATTTCTATCAATTAAAATGCTTATTATTATCAACTAAATTTACATGCATAAAGGAGCTAATGATTATGATTACAATACAAGAAAAAATAAAGGTATGAAGGGTGATCTAGGAAAGGGTTTGAATGACTGTGTGGGATCTCAAATATACTTGCTTATTGATTAGTGTCAGCTCAAATTTTTAGAGCACCAACTACAAAGGCTAAATTGTGTTTGTAGCCCATTAACCTCATTTCCAAGGGTACAGTGAGAGCAAGTTATCTAGACGACACACTCCTCTCAAGTGCACCAAAAATTGAATGGCTAAAAGAGGCTTCCTATGGTGTAAACAAGGGACCCTCAAAATTTATGATATACCATGAGGAACATGGAAAATAAATTGTGTTTAGTGTTATATAATGGATATGAGTATTGGATTAGTACCTCTCACATCACAATGTTTATGAAATAGATCATTTTGAAGCCCGTAATGATAGTCACTATGTAGTTTTACAACTTCTAGAACACAACTATAAAAACAAGCAACAAGTAATATAAAATAAAAGTTGAAAGATTTTTGTGTAAGGAGTCATAGTTTTATGATATATTTTTAAATAAAAACTTCAATTGAAATCCTAGACCACACAAAAATCAAGCAAGTAAAAATTAGTGTACAAAAAAAATTATGGGTTCACCAACATGTTTTATCAAAATTTAAATTAATTGATGTATTAATCTTAATTAAGATAAATTGATTTTAAATAATACATTGGCTATAATTAACCATTATGAAAAGAAAATTAAAATCAAATGACTGAAATAATTGAAAAATAAATGATTGCAAGCAAGGATAACTATGAAAACAAATAAACAACTTATCTTTTTTTGTTCATTGGTGGATTGTGTCAGACTATCAAAATATAGGAACATAAATAAAAAAGAAATCCCATAAAATGTCAAGGAGTGGAGATGAAGCAAGAATAGGAATTTTGAAAAAGATAGGAGTGCTATAGCAATAATTTCCTCTAGATCGATCATGTTGTTGATTTCAAAACACACCTTAATTTATCTCAAAATCATGGTACTTCTTTTTACTTTAGTCTTTTCGAGTTTAATGATACTTATTGCGGTCTAGTTGATTTAAACCACAATTTTATGTACCTATATTATTTTAATTATATATCAATTTATCTACACTTCTAAGCCCTCAAATATTCTCCATTGTGTCAACCACATTGAAATGATAAAATTTTATGTTTTTCACATTGACTAAAAATGTGTTTTTCACCTCCATTATGGTGAGTTCCTAATAGCCTTCAAAAGGGTGAATTGGTTTGGGGAGTCTTATTCTACTTTTTCCCACAAATGATGAAAATCCCAGAATGGTACACTAATGGTTAGATTTTTAACCATATATTTTTATTTGTAACTCTATTTTTATGCTATTTGTAGTGATGGAAAGGTGATGTTGAGGTGATTAACTTTAATGTTTTTCATTTTGACTAGAAATGAGTTATTAACCTTCAAAAATTTTATTTCCTAACAGCCTTTAAAAGGGTAAATTGGTTTGGGAACTTTTGTTCCATTTATTCCCGAAAAGGCTGAAATGTCTGAAATAGTGCACATGCAGTTAGGTTTTTGGTCATATCATTTGACTTGTAAATTAATTTTCCATTCCATTTATGGCATTGAAAAGGTGACTTCAAGGAAACAAAATTTTATGTTTTTCATTTCACTAGAAAATTAATTATTGACCTTCTAAATTGTCAGTTCCTAATAGTCTCCAAAAACCTAAAATGGTCTTGTTCCACTTGTTCCTGTAAGGGCTGAAATTTTTGAAATGGTGCACAAGTGTTCACGTTTTTGACCATATATTTTGACTCAATTTTCAATTTCTTATGTCATTTGTGGATTTGGAAAGGTGGTTTCAAAGTGATGAAATCTCTAGTTTTATATTTTTTCCAAAAGTTTGATCTTGTGATTCATAATTGTTTGTTCTTGACAGCCGCAAAATACTTGTAATGGCTTATGAACCAATTTTTTGACCACTTGTCATTTTTTGACCAATTTTTATGTGTTATAAATAATTTTTTGATCTATTTGTGGCAATGAGAAGATGGTTCAGGTCCGGATGTCATGGTACTAATGTTTTTTGTGTAAATTGTGTCGTTTAAATCATGTTCTCATTTTCTTGACACATTTTGTTAAAGTGATATTAATTGCTAAATTTGACTTTTATCTTGTCTTTTTTTACAACAAAGAGAGGAATGAAGCTAGAATTGGATGGAAAAAGAGAAATCAAGTTCACAATAAATTCAAAGAGTGGTTTTAGAGGTAAATTATTTTCCTTCCATTGACCCAAGTTTTATTAATAGCCAAACCAAATATGTTTCGAAAGGTTGGCTCTTTATTGATTATTGGAGGAGACATTGGACCAGACACTCTCCTTTTATGAAATTTCATGTTTTTTTAGTGTAATCTCTCCTTTTCTTGTTGGCATTGTTGTCATGCTACAAAATTTATAACTGATTGATTGATGTAAACTCAAACTTGTGTTATTCAAGCAAACACTATTATTAATAAAAGTTGTTGTGATTTGATTTAATTTCTTGTGCATGTATATGGTGGTGGTGTTATTATTCTCCCTTATTTATCATCCTTGGAATCTTTCATCATCTCTATTAGTGGTTGTGCATATGTTAGCCAACTAGGAGATTGATTTCACTAGTTCCATTCATCAAAAGAATCAGACTTGGCTTCATGGAATAAGGCTCTTTATTTATTTTCCATCTTTATTATACACCTTTTTTTTATCAAATAAATTAATCTAAGGTTAGATTATCCATGCTTTAAATCTATTTTCAATTATTTATCTCGATTGTAAAATCTCTTCCATTACTATTTACACATTTTCAAATGTTTTTTAATGGAATGAAAACACTTTAAAATAAGCTTTATTTTATTTGTTTTAAAATCAAAACATTTATTACTTGAATGCATGTGATTTTTATCTATTCCAAAACACATTTAAAACTATCTTAAAAGAATTAAAAAACTTGCACTTTCATTTTAGTTGTTAGAAACTAAAACAACATTTAAATTTCAGAATCACCACAAGCCCCTTGAATTAAAACAGTTGCACATTGATCAACTAGGTTACCCAGTATAATGTGACTTGGTATATACAAACCTTGGGGAGAATTTAGATATTTTTTTAGGAGAGGCTAGAATTTTCATTGTCCTACCTATGTTGGTATACTAAACAACCCATCAATAAACTAATACTAGAAGGAGGACCTGAACTGAAATTCTGAATGGAAATTTAAAATTAGCATTTTAGAGGTGTTTCCCATGCCAAAGTATGTCCAACATCAAATTGTAAAGTAGGAAAATATGCGCAAGATAAAATTATGACTTTGAATTGTTATAATTTAGTGAACATAGAAGACCTAAAGCAGATAAAGGAAAATTAAAAACTCAACATATCCAAAAATCTAGTAGCTAACCAATGACTATTACATATTTCATCAATCCTTTTGATGCTCCTCAAAACCCATCAATACCTACTAATCCTATTTGTCTTGGTGGAGATAAATGCTTAGTAAACATTACATTAGTTTCCCGTGATTTATTAAAAAACATCAAAATGTTCTGCCCTAAGTATGTGTATGATGGAATCTAAATTATCAAGGAACACATTCAAGCGTTCAATGATGTTACAATCATAACTCAAATTGCTCACAAAGATGTGGCTTACTAGTTATTTCCATACACCTTAGATGATATGGCCTATGACTAGTACCTTGGATTTATAGATGGGTCCATAACCTCTTGGAATGACTTGGAAACTATTTTCATTAATCATTTCTAAGTGATTATTAACTCAACGGTCCTTTGTCATCAATTTGTCACAAATCATAGAGAAATAAATGAACCAATAAGATTTTTTAATTGATGTTTTCATAAGTTTTATAAGTGATTACAAGCCCCATACACATAAAATGAAGTAGCTACCATAAAATCTTACCTAAGAGCTTTGGGCCCGATGACCTCCATATTCATCTGAAGGACTCCCATAATACTTACAACTTTATCCTTTGAATATCATGTAACTATCATGATTGAGAAACAAATGATGCCACAAGGATATGGGGCTGGTCCATTGAATTTGTTAGGATAGACAGGGGAATATACATATATTTCAATGATCAATCACACTCTGATCACCATATACTGCTGGTGAATCAAATCTCAGGTGTAATGTATTTAAGTCAAAATCAGATTTATAACCTAACTCATTTGAACCATATTCCCAATAATAAACAATTCATACCTTAAAATCACATGTTGCCTCAAACAAAAATTCAAGAAATTATTCCTATAGCCTATAACAACATTGCTGTTATGCTTAACATAGATAATTATACTTCTAAGAACAAATTTTTTAAGGATAGTCTATCATTAATAAATCATAAAATGCCTATTAATAATTCCCAAATTAAAATGCATTATTATATCCTGACATTTCTAAATGTTATGGGGCCTATTGTTAACATGAATCCACAAGCAGGAAACAACCATAATACTAATGTGAACCTTGAAGTGGAAAATTTATAGCAGATGGTTCAATAGTTGAAAAATGACATGGTTAATTTAAGGAGATAAGTGCCTCAAAATCATGATCAAGCCACACATAACCATTCATAAAAATAATATAACTTCTAAAGAACCAATTGATAGTGGAGTATTAGGCCAAACAATGGAGTTGTGCCCAATCTGCTTGATAACACTAATCAAATAAATAATAATACTAGAAAATTCATAAACAACACCTAAACTAATTATATTAACATTATATTAGCCTTAAACATCTTCCAAAATGAGATAGATAATCTTGAGATAGTGCCTACACCTTATAACAACTCAAACTAAAGTGGTGGGAATCCAGGTACTAATTTAGTCTTGGAGACTTATGAATTCCCATATGAAAGTGAAAATGAGCCTGAAGATAACTTGGATGAGGTCTGTATACACACAATATTTTTAACTTTATCATTAACTAACACTTTCTATCTTTTAGGAACCTATCGAGTTTCATTCGTTCTAACTACATGCCTTAAAAGGTGTCCCAGGAAAGGGGTGGGCAAACCATTGGTGCTTCATAATATTATTGTCTAATCATATCATTCTTTGTATTGGTCCAACTTCCTTAGTGTATATCCTTTTAAATTTGATGATGTCTCCCTGAAATCCTAAAACCTTAAAATATGGCCAAGTCTAAAATACTAAAATCCTGAAATATGGCTAAGTCTGAAATCCTTTTAGACCCTCCAAAACCTAAAATTTGCATTATATCTCCTAGAGGTTTGAAACCTATCTTAAGCATCTTGAAAGCAACCACACACACACACATACACACACACACACACACACACACACACACACACACACACACACACACACACACACACACACACACACACACACATCTTTTTTGAGCCCCTTTCATGCCCTTATCATACTCCTGAAGAAACCTTCCTTCTCAATATCCCCTAATAAATCAAAAACACACTTTTCCAATTAGTTCAACCACTTTACACCCATTTTCCTTACTAAGTAGGCTTGGTCAAACCTATTTCATTTTGATCTCTCAGAGACAAACATTGAAGGTCTTATTCCTCCCTCCATCGACAATCTCTCTAAGCTTATTGACTTGGATCTATCTAGGAAGAAATTGTTAGGGTTACTTGCACCTTCACTAGGCTCTCTTATTTTGTTGTTTAATTAGCCTTCATAGAAACCAACTGAATAAATCAATTCCATCCTCATTTTTAGATATTTTTAGGTTAAAACATCTTTCCCTAGCATCCAAAAATTTAAACCACTCCATTTCCTTTTCTTTCTTCTATAGTCTCACTAAACTTAAAGAGTTATATATTTTTGATCCAACCACTTAATAATGAGAATTAACTCAATGTCAATTCTATGGTTTGATAACCTCATGTCTTTAGGGATGGATTCATGTAATTCATTTGAAATTCCATCATTTCTTGTGACTCAATATCACTTGCTTAATTTGGACCTATTATCTAATAGTATCACATAAAATATTTCGACTTGGATGTGGAATTTACCATCTCTCATTAATATACTTCTTGTGAATAATCAATTCATGGGTTTTTTACCATCAAGAATGAAATCAAAGTATTTTATTACTTTATATTTTCACAACAACAACTTAGAAGGCACTCTTCCTCTTCCTCCTCACATTGAGAGGATTATGGACCTATCAATGAATTGGTTTAACAGTTATATTCCTTTTGATATTGATGCATTAATACGGGAGAAATCAAAGTTATCATTATAAAAGAATAATCTTAGTGGGAATTTTTGTATAAAAGGGGGTCAATGCATCATTTATGGAGTAGGCACTTATCTAGTTTTCCAAGTTAGTTCTAGACTCATTACAACTAGGCGTAAACTTGTTATGTTCCCATAACACTCAACATTTATCACTCAATTATGTTAGCATACATTCACATAAGGCACAAGCCTTATGTACTCACCTAAATCTCAATAGAGAAATAACTGGGGCTATGTTGGGCTAGTTATGCCATGGTGCACTCATTACTAATAGGACTTGGTCATCTCCACATAGGGTTTGGTAAGTTCATTGGCGCAAGCCTTTTCTAGGGTGACTAGTTCTAGTCATAAGGGAATAAGCCTATATTAGGTTGATTCTATTGTCTCAAGGGTGCAAGGCTTTGTTTAACTAAGTTTAGCATCATTTTACACTTTTAGGGGTCGTTGGAATGTCTTAGATCAAGTTCATACTAGTCTTTCACCTCATTCAAGGATATCATCTCCTGGGTGCATGACTCCCTCTACACTTAAACTATTTCAATAAATTAGGATAATGTCATCAACTAACATAAGGATGCCATTAATTTTTTGAATTGAAACTTTGGTTAAACATAACATTCATATATTGAAACTAAACCATCCTAAATTAGTACATTCATTACATAATTCAATAGCAAAATAAAAAACATTTAATCAAAGGACACCATGTATTAATACAACCATTCTTATTCTTTACTTAAAGCTTAAATACAAAGCATAATTCATATTGCATAAAATAGAGTATTTAAGATAAAATATAAACTTTGATAAACTAATTATCTATCCACAGGCTCACATGTGAGCTTGGGATAATACAAATAGAGTCATTATGGTATTCAAGCTAGTTATAATGCTAATAGTGACCATTATATACATGGCTAATTCTATAAAGATTCACTACATCCATTCATGTCCTCCAACTTATTAGTTTGAGATCAGCTTTATAACACATAAGAGCATCTTCATGTTAGGGTAGAGAGCACACACCAGGTGCTGAGTTGGAACCTTGGTTGATCTTTTTACCAACTCTATTAGCTTGTACCCTTTGTGTTAAAATTACCATGTGAAGCCACTTATGAAGATACCTTGAAAAATTGGGTGCTAATTAACCACCTACCATTTGGTACAAGATATGTGTCAATTCCTCTAACTGGCATAAAATATACCAAAATTATAATCATACCAATTGATTGCCTCATACTGAGATGTCCATCACATTGCTATGAATCCATACTTAGTTGAAATAGGGGCCCAACATTACCCCATACATAATTACTAGTTTACCCTCAGACTAGGATACCAAGCCTTAGGCATAATGAACTCTAGTGTGCTCTCCCTCATCTCAATGTTGAAGTCCTCAAATCCATTGATAGTTGATTCGATTTTCTCTATAGTGCTATCTATTTTTGTGGAGGTAGTGATAAGTGATAGTACATCAGTTTTGTCTAACTCCTTCCTAAAGGCTTCTAGCCTTTCCTTATCCTTTTTGACTCTTCCATCTAGGATTACTCTTTAGTAATAGGCCTTACTTTAAAAGGCACAAAAGAGTTCTTCCAGGTTTTGATCCTAGTCCTTTATCTATGCACTCAGTGTGTCAACCCTACCCATTATCTGTGCAAGCTCTACTCTACTCACAGAGTATAACTACATCATCAACTATTCCTTCTCCCCCTTTGGCTATTTGAGGTGTGATTTTATGACTAACATGTGGTTGAAAAATTTCTTGAAGATGGAAATAACTAAATTTTCACCTTATTGTAGCTTTGTAAAGAGGTCTTCTATCTCTTTGATCTTGGTAATGAGCTCTTTCTACAACATGATGCATGAGTCTCCTTCTACTGATTCCTACGCTAGTTCTACTTTCAACCTTGGGAGAATTTTATATACTAGATTGCATAATTTATTAACCTTTAAGAGGTTTGATGTGTCAACACTAACCAAAAAGGATGGAATGGTGGTCTCTATGCACTCGACTAGTTGCTACAGTTTGAACTTCATGGCTTGCACCTCCTCCTCGACATCTATGGTGATTTTCTTCCATTTTTTTCCCTAATATCATTGATGATGTTATTTCATGTGATGCTAGTGGCCATTTGGATGAGTGCATTGGTAGACTTAACTAGGTTCATGGTGTGGGGATTTAGGATAAAGGAGTCCTATACTTCCTTAGGTTTATCTATGCCCAAAATAGCCTTTTAGGACACCTCGAAATGAGGCTCATCCATGTAGCTATTGAATAACAATGAAAGTTATTTGCACATCCTATCCATGGAAGATTTAGGGGGAATGTATTAAAACATGTAAAATTCTTCCTCTATCCACCCCTTTTGTGTCCTCTCTGAGGCTCAATTCTATGCCTTATTTTTTTGTAATGACCAACTTTGTTTACTCTTCTTCTTCTTCCTCAGAGCTACTACTTTATTCAACAATTTCCTCAAAGGTTTCTTCTTCATATTCCTAAAGGGGTTATTCTTCAAAATTTTCCCTTTTATCTACTTTTTCTTATCCCTTGGCACCAACTTTTCCCTCCTCTTGTTTCTGTTGGGTTTCCTCGACACTCCATGTTTATTATGTTTCTAAGGCACCAACATCACCTTCTTTTTCTACCCATTTACTACCTAGGTGCACCTATCATGTAGCTCGATCTTCTTCTTTGGTGGGGGTGTTGTATTTTCTATCATTAGATTAGTTGGTTCTATGCTTGCAGCAACCTCTTTCTTCTTTCCTTTCCTTTCCTTCTTTCTCTTATCCCTCTCTTATGTGGCATTTTTTTCCTCAGCTTCAACTCTCTCAATTTACTCCTGAGTCATGTTTGCTTCCTTCATGGCCTCTATTTTCTTCTATAGTTCTAACACTTTCAAGATTTTTACCTCACTCATACCCAATTTTGTCCACTCCTTTCTCTTTTCCTCCTTAGTTCGTGGAGGCTGTGTGAAGAGATATTTTGATGAGGTGCTAGGTGGCTTCTTTACTTCTCCAAGTAGGTGGTAGTTCCACCTTGGAGGGCCTTTTGAGTTAATTCAGTGCTAGGCTCTTCTCCTACTACTTATACAATGTAGACTTTGGTCATTTCTCCTTCCTCTTCCTCCCTTTATTGTGCATGGGCCTCTTTCACCTCAATTTATGCCAAGGTTATCATTAGCATTATAACAAGATCCTTAAACTTATTTTTCTTCTCCTTCTTGATGGAAGAAGTAGTCCCTGGTGTGAAGGTCACATGATTTTTCATTGGGAATGAAGGGGTGTCTTCTTCACTAGAGATGATATTTAACTTTATGTGCTCTTGAATTTTTTCAAGAGTTTCTCCTTACTTTTTTTTGGGAGACTTATTCTATGATATTAGCATCAACTTTCCTTCTTCGTCAATCTAGAGGGGCTGATTATCATCCTTCGTAGGGTCAACACCTTTCTTCTAAGACTTCATCTCATAGTAAATATTGAATATGTGCCCCATGATGAATTCTCTCTGAAGGCAATGGAGGTCTGTACGATCCCAATCATCCTCCTTGTCTTTTGTAGATTTTCCTCTTGGGTGCACAAACTGGCATCAAAACTTGCTCCTTTTCAAATCTATGGCCTTTACTGGGATGTCTAGCTACTATGCATTAGGGATTTTCCTTAGTTCATCCCTAAAATACTTTATGGAAAATACATAAGGGAGTTTGATCCAGCTTAAATGGTTACTATCTGTGAGTACCAGATGCACTACATAGAAGTGTTGCATGATGAAAAATGTCACCATTCTAAATATGTATTTAGGAAGCTTCTCAGGGATAAACCATTCCATCCTAGATGCCTTTATATATTACACACACTTCCCCATTACTCAGGTCTTGTATTTCTAAGAGAAGGAAAGGGGTATGTGAAGTCTTGATACTTTAGTATCAGGGAATATTTGTGCATCGAGAAGACCCAGAGATTGTCTTCATCTCTATTAAACATGTAAATCTCCTTTATGACTATCAATATTAATATTGACCACCACTTGAATGTCTCTCACACCATATAACACTCAAGCATGTTCTTCACCATATTTTTAGTAATGAATTTCACTATGTTGAACTTGACCCCTTGTGCCATGTGGTGAACAATGCACAAGTAGGCCTTGATGATGTTTGTCCATCTCCTACTTTGGAAAATTTTGGAGCTCATAAGGCACATCACATCCCTCATTCTAGGGTCCCTTATATATTTTATTGGGAACATGAATCCTCACTTTTATTACCTAAAGAGTTTCATGACCCTCTCTACTTCAACATAATCTACCATCATTTGATGGATGTCTATGCTAGATGTTGGGATCCCAATGATTCTATCGATTAGGCACATCAATATTTGCATATGCCTCCCTACAAAGTAGAAGTGATCTCCATGGATGTACAAAAGGAGAAACTGTACAAGTTCCTCTATCTTCCCAAAACATGACACTCATAGAACTGAGTTATGTCAATAGTCACAAGCCTATCTTGAATGGAGACATCAAATAATGTTATACCTACCTCTATATTTTCCCTCATGTCAACCATCCAATATTGTGCTAGCTCTTGCATATTTCTTTGGGTGTAATGGTTGTATTATTTTAGCCTACAAGTGTGCATGAAAGATGCCTAATTCTCCCCCATTAAAACCTCTAAAGAAAATTACATTTCCCTATATGACATCTTTATGAGTGCCTCAAGGTCAATCACTATGAAACTAACCCCTTCCATCGATCATACCTTCTTTGTAGTGGCTATCTCATCGATCATATGTGTCCATTTGACATCCTTCTATGCCTATGATGGACCAAAACTCATCCATTTCTTTCCCATCTTGAACTAGCTATTGTTGAAGTGTGGTCTATTGATTTAGTTGAAGCCTCTAATGTTTCTGGATGGAACTAGAATAGTAACCAATTATGGTAGCTGACCATGCTACTGCACGCCATGATCAGGGAAAAGAACTCTTCACCAATAAAACAAAGATTCATGGTTTTTAGATCAAAAGACAAGTCTTGCTATGGGGCAAGAGGAGAAAACCAAAGGGAAGGCACATGAAATTGGTTTCCTGGTGGAGAGTTCCATTCACACATCATCAATTCTAGGGAGAAAATGGCCTTTTGCTAGTTTATCAGGATAGAATGCCATTGTCACTACCTCTCGGGGAGCAGTGTCTGAAGTACTTCAATTCTTGAAGTATCGAATGAGTCCCCCTGTACATATGTATATTTGTATAGTCTTTTGCTTTGTTTTGTTCGTTTCATTTTCATTTTTGGAGCCTTTCTTTTTGGGTAGCATGACTCCGTAGCCCAATGGCATACTTCAAGGAACTGAAGATTCTAGATTCTACTCCCTTCAATTGATTTTTGCAATAGAAGGAAGTTCACCAACTGGAGCCAGCTGTTGTCCCTAAAAAATTCCACTCATTTTTGGGACAACCTACAGATCAAAATTGTCTCTTTCCTTTTCAAAATTTGTCCTGGGCATTTAAATTCCTCATTTTTCAAGCTTCTCAAAAATCTACGGACTCTTTCAAGGTTAGAGAAAACTATGGACTCTACAGATATGTTTCTACGGACTCAACATGCTTGAAGTTAGAAGGTTCAATAGGTTAAAAAGCTTCTGTAGGTGAGATCAGTCAAAATAACAAGCTTCTAACAATTGGTTATTTTCAGAATTGGTTTATCGCCTTGGTTCAAGTAGAAAATTCCATCGGCAAGCATTAGTAGTAGGTTCAACATTTGGTTCATCCACTTTATTTAAGTAGCTGGTGACCATTGACAACCCCTCAGACGTCAGATTTTAAAGTAAAGGAAAATCTGTGGATACTCAAATAGAGTGCGGGACTTTATAGAAGAACCAAGTGACTGATTGGAAAGATAGCCCGATTGCTCAAATCGCAGTAGGAAGAGACAAAGTTGGAAAAGACAAAAAAAAAAAAAGCAAAGGAAAATCCTGACTAAAGAGAAAAGCCTGTGGAAAAGTGCCCAATGGAAAAAGACAGCAGAACGTGACAAGTGTTTGCACCCAACATGCAAGAGCGGCATTTTTTGTCGCCCTTGCATCTTTTGGTCTCTTCTATGCAGGAGCGGAAATTTTTGCCACCCATGCATCCCCATTTCCTCTCATCTAGGTGTAAGAGCCGTGATTTTTGCTGCCCTTGCATGTTCTTCAACATGTGTCAGCGGTAATTTTTGCTGCCGACACACTTTCTCCCTGACGTGCACAGGCAACAATTTTTGCTGCCTATGCACAATAACTTCTCCAATATGCAAGGGTGGAAATTTTTGCTGCCCATGAATTCCTTCTCTCTTCTTCTTCTCATGCACTTTTGTCATGTAAAAGTGCATGCAATTTTGTAATGTGTAATTACATGTAAAAATCTGGAAAAATATCTCAAAGTCAAAGATGAGTCATCTTTGACTAAGATATTTTTATATTTTAATATTTTCTAATTTTGAAAGTTTCTCCCTATATATAGTGGAGACCTCTTTTGTAAATATATCTCTAATAATTGAGAGCAAAAACTCTGTTGAAATTGAGACACTTCATGAGACTTTATGCTGAATTTGTAAATCATATTTTGTTGAATGAATGAGAAGCAGGTTTATTTCAGACTTTGTGTTGAAGTTATCTGTGTTATTTAGGAAACAATTCTTATGTCCTCTTTCCTGATAATCTCTTATTTGTCTGATTTAATAAGCAAAGTGGATGTGTTAATATTATCTGAGGGCATTTCTAAAAGGTAGAAGAGAGACTTTGAGCTACTTTTATCTTTGTGATTCTGTTATCTTTTATAGTTTCAGGCGAAGACTTTGTGCTTTGTTTCACTCTATGGTTACGTTTGTTTCAAATCGGTGAAGGAGGCTATGGAAGACTTTGTGCTTACGTGAGTTTCCTTGTGAACTTTGTTACATACTTCAGGTTATTTTTTGCTCTACGCTGGATACCATTCCTGAAAGAAGAGGAATGTTGTTGGCCAACGACTATGATTTCTCTCTCTTGTTTCTTGTACATCACCTCTGAAAAAAGAGAGGTGGATGCTGTTATACCACCCCAAGTATGATTTTTTGCTTAATTATATATACATATAGTGTATAAATATCCATAGGGAACCTCCCCTTGATGAGAGGAGAGATTTACCTTGTCTAGATCTGGTAAACCCACACTTTTTGTGGCATAAATCTCCCTGTGCTGTGGTTGATATACCCATTTTGTCCTCAATTAGTTGACGACAAAATATTCACCCAACAGTTTTTGGCGACTCCACTAGGGAATCAAATGTGCAGTCTGAAACCTCAAGTTTCAGATTTAAGCAGTCCCTACCCTTATCCATTACATAGTCTGGCGACTCTGTTCCATGTCTTACCCATTATCATTATAGCCTTACCATCTCCCTCCATCTCTATTACATTATCTAGTCTGCAAAACCAAAGCCGCTGGGAAGAATGTGCATTTTGAAGCCTCAAGCTTCAACTTGAAGTAGTTTCAGTCCCTTTTTCATTTGAAATTTGGCAACTCCATGCTACACAAGAAGCCAAAGATCTAAGGGTGTTTTTGACCCCATGTTTGAGTTGGCACAACAGAGCAATTTTGATCTATTTCCTCCACCGCCTTTCCTCCAACAATCTAGGAGTCTTCCTCCTGACCTAATCGGGTCACCAACATAAGGTAGAGCTTCTTTCCTGCTGTTAATAGTGCCCTGCCTATAAACACCCCACCAATATTTGTTATCCCACTTTCCATAATCCAACATGGGCCCATCCACCTAATTTATAACTTTCCTAGGTGCTTGAGGTACTTGGAGTCATTGAGCAAGACCAATGTTCCTTTAATCAATATCTTTCACTTAATATATTTGTCAGGCTAAAGCTTCTGACGTGCCTTCTCTATTTGCTGACTCCATCTTACTTGGGCACACATCTCATCTAAGAACTTCATGTCCTCTATACTTTTGCTCAATGATTCTTGGTCATCTAGTTGACTAATGCATGTAATGCACAGAGAGGGAACCAGGAATTCCATCAGTTGAATCACCTTTGTGCCAAAAACTAGTTCAAATGGTGTAGATTTGTTCATGCACTTGTAGGTTTTGTAGTATGCCCATATTACTATTGACACTTGATCATCTCATTCTTTGATTCTAACATCACATATATTCATGAGGCATATTCTTAAGATCTTGTTGAATGCCTTAGTTGTGTCATTCACTTGTGGATGAGAAAACATTGTCTTATGGTGTGCCACCATGTATTTAGTCAGTAGGATCTACACAATTTCATTGATGAAGTGTGTGTCTCTATTGCTAGTCAAATTGAGTAGACACCCATAATGAATTATGATGTTATCTTATATGAACCTTGTAGCTATGGTAGTTATGTAGTTCTTGGTTAGTGTTGCCTCAACCAACTTAGTGAAATAGTTGGCTACCAAAATATATATTGTGCCTATGCACCTTGTTGTGGGAATAATTAGCCCAACAAAATCAATGGCCCATTTTTTGAATGGTACCTAGGATAGAATGGGTATGAGAGGCATCTCATCTTGATGGTTGGGATTCCTTGTGCATTGGCATATGTCACATCCCTTGGCATAATCTTTTACATCTTAGAATAGGCTTGGCCACTATAAACATGATTACAACACCTTGTGTGTCATTGAATCTCTAATGCAATGGCATCCTATGATTTCCTCATGCACCTTATGTAAAACATAGTCCCCTTCATGTTCTAAGACACACTAGCATAGGACTTCATCTTAGCTTAGTTTATACAGTTCCCCACCAATGAGCTAAAAAGGGGTAGCATGAACTACAAAATATTTCTTCTCTTTGGTTATCATGGTCGAGGGTGTAGATCCAGATGTTAGAAAAGTGATAATCTCTCCAAAGTATTTAGGAACATGCTAGACTTGTAGAGTTTTGCATCTGACATGTCATCCTCAATAGGTGCTACCACATCACCAGAGTTTATGTGAGATAAATTGTCTGTGCCCAAATTCTCTTTTATAAGTTTTATGACAACTAAAAACTAGAATTCTTGAAGCAAAAATATCCATCTATAAATGTGCCCACTTTCATAAGGTACTTAATTTCCTCATAATTAGTAAAGAAGGTGAATAGGGTCACCAACAAGTATTGCCTAAATTTTTGTAGGGTGTAGACCATAGCCAGTGCCTTATACTCGATTATTGTATAGTTTTGATCTGCTTACAAAGGAGATGGGATGATGTATTTTGAATTCATTGGGTTTCTAGAATGATGCCAATAATAGATCCAGTTACATCGACATGGATGTGGAATAGGGTCATCTAGTCAAGAAATTGTAAAATAGGCACACTAGCTAATTTAAGATTTAGGGTTTTAAAGGCATCTTCTTGCACTATGCCCCAATATAATGGGTCATCCTTGCATAAGATCTCCTTTAAAAATTCTAAAATATTTTCATAGATCCTTATTAATTTCCTATAGTGGCTGCAATGGCCAAGAAAAGTATAAATGTCTTTCCACATTGAAGGGGTCTAGAGCTAAATTATTATTACAATCTTCATAGGATCTATGAGTAGACCATATTTACAGATGATGTGCTTGAGCAAGGTTACAAAGGGTGTTGTGAAGATGTAATTCTTGAGGTTTAAATATATATGTATCTACTTGCACCTTTCAAACATGAGGCACATGTTGTCATAATGGTCCTTCATTAACCCATAAATTATTTAGTCATTTATGTACACTTAGGATAACTTTTGGATGAAGTCATTACATGTGGTGATCACCACTTTGGAGAACATAGCTGGTGTATTCGTGAGTCCAAAGGGCATCAAATTTTATGTGAAACAAACCCAATCAGTTACAAAGGTTATCTTGGGATTATCTTCATCTTCAATTTGGACTTGATGGTATCCTAAGAATCCATCAGTGAAAGTGTAAATTTCATAACCTACACTGTTGTCCAAGAATTCATTGGTGAATGGAGTTGAGAAGGGGTCGATGATGTATGAATCATTTAATAATATATAATCAATGCAAATCTAAATACACCCATCCTTCTGGATACTAATAACCATAGGGATCACCCATTCAGATTCTTACATAGGGTAGATGATGCCTATGACTAACATGCCATCAATCTCTATCTTGACATTGGCATAGAGATTGGGGTTCATTATGTAAGGGTGATTTTTAATAGGTCTTGCACCATCCACAAAAATTTATACTCATTTTCCCAAGGGATGGGTGGGTTCTCTTCATGTCTCAATAATTCTAAGGGAACAAGTATCTGAACTCTTTTAGGAGATCTACAATTCATGCCAACTCTACATCAGACAAGTATGCACCCATCGTAAACATCTTTGGATCTTTTTCTATGTTGATGTCTACCTTGGTAGTTTTGAGTGGTACATAATAAGGGTCATTCATTTCCTAATGTGATTCCTCAACTTGTCTATTACCCTTATTGGTTTTTATTTGAAGATGAGTAGGGTCTTCCTCATTAGTGGGGTTATCATCTACTTAGTTTATAAGTTTTTTTTGCCTATTAAGGTCATCCAATGGTGCACCTTTCATGTTTCATCATCTTCTTCACTCAAGTCAATAATGAGTGTTTGATCTTCAAATAAATTTGGGAGTGCCAATCTTTTTTCTTTGAGCATATCTTTTAGGTGATCCTCTAGGATTATAGTATCTTTGAACACTACCCTTTGAATTAATTGTAATGACTAGATCAATTCTAGTTTTTGTGAAGAAAAGGAGAAAGTATGCACAACAGTTCCTTGAGTGCATCCTATTTTGTTGTCTTGCAATACATTTCATTGACAACATATCATGTTTAAACCCATGTCTTCAAGGTTCTGTAGAAGGCATGTACCCATAGGTTCCTTAGGGCATTCTCGCTATAGATAGTCCATGTTTTTTTGCATAAGTGCACGTGTTATAGAGTCAAAATTGTTGAATTAGGTAGAGATGTCTAGGTCCTCATTAATTTTCTTTAATCTAGTTTATATGGCTGCTTTTACATCTTGCCAAGTTGGCAAGATGGGCCTTTGTGTTGCCCACTAATGAGTGACTGTTCTCCTCAAAATATACACTAGTGTGCCCATTCTATCCATTTCCTTTGGGATACATGATTCTAGGTCATGGACATACTCTTCCACAAGATTACTCCCCTCATATCTTGAGAGTGACACACATTTTCCTTTGCTCAGGCAAAACACTTTCTTGCCCTTCTTCTTGGCATAAAGGACCTGCCTCTTAGGATTACAATCAATCTAAACCCAGCTAGTCCTCATCAATTTTGGTGCCTTCATGTGCACTAAGTGGCACCTCTGACTAGTTGTTTCATAAGCTTCTTCGACCCATCAATTGTAAGCAATGTCAGTGGTGTTCAAGGCTGATTGTCCATCTTCCTAAGTAATCACTCCTTGGTCATTGGGGTTGAGAGTCTTGGTGACTTATGCCATGATGTTATATATATGTTTGATTTCATCCTTGAGATCAACACTTTTTATGTATGGGGTCCTTGGTCACTTGCAAGGGGGATCACTACCCTCTTCTTGTCATTTACAAAGGTTCATATAACACCTCTTGAAGTGCATATCAGTGTTATTTTCATTGTACCATGGCCTTCCTAGGAGTGCTCAATAATTATGTTACTCTTAACTTTATCACCTTACAGTCAGTTCAAAATTTAGGGCCCATGATATCTACAATAGTGCTCTTCAAAATTTTGATTGGTTGTGCTTGAGTCTTATTGGCCATAGATAACACATGAAGGGAAGACCTTAAGGCTGGAATACCCATCTTTTCCCATGCATTCTTTATCAAAATATCAATCTTAGTGCCCATGTCCATAAGGACCTCATATACAAACCATCCGTCAATAGTGGCATTCATAAGGAGTTATTGATCATACTTTGCATTTTATGTATGCCTCACTTCTCATGCTCACTCCATGTGTGGCATAATGACTTGAAATGAATTTCACCTTGCATGTTCTAAGAGTAAATCCTTCAATGGGGGTAACATCCCTTCTATTAAGAGGCATATGATCATTGTTAACTCTTGGATTTTAGTCTTCTAGCTATCTTGTTTCTTATAAGAGGTGATATCTTATGCTTCTAGGTCACGTACCAGTTGGAGATCTCCTTAAAAATTTTGAATGACATTCATAGCATGTTGTAAAACATCTTTTTGGTGCATAGGGTCAGCATAAGGAATAAATTTGGGTTCTGGCCATGTGATGCATTGAGTGTGACTCTATTCCTCATACTTTAGTTGAAACTTTGGTACTAACACAACTAACAACTAAGTAGTGAATCCATTGTGAGTAGTTGTCTACACTTTGATGGGTTCTATGTGGGTTAGTTACACCTTTGTAGTCTATTTATCCATTTTCAACTCACACCAGATCATTCTTACATCCTTATCTACACCAAGATAGCCTTGGGTCAATTTTTTGTACAAGTCAGGACATTTCTTAACCTTATATATTCTTTGATAATACCCACATGTTGGATGTGTAGGGTAGTCATGCTGATAGTGATCAGTCAAGCCACACTTGTAACATGAGGGTGGTGGGAATCTTCTTCTATTGCATTCTCCACCTTACTTTTTGGTGCCTTTTTAAATTCTATATCCTATATTTTATTAACCATAGACCTCATTTCCTTAGGTCACTTGCCCTCTAACTATTGTAGTTTACTATCATGCACCTCTCTCCATGTTCTTATGCATTTCATTAATCACTCGATAGTCAGTTGTGGTGTAAGTATAGGCATCACACAACCAATAATATATGGTTATGTTAACCTGATTGAATTTTTGTAACAAAGGGCAATTATAAACATGATGCACCTTATGATAGACCTCATAGCTTCGAAGTAAAGTCTAGACATTCACTCGAGGGTAGTTGTTCTTGTTATGGCCTTATATCTCATAGCTTGTGCATCATGATTCACTTTGAGTTCATCACAAGGAGGCCATAGACACAATCTATGCCTCCATGAATGGGCTAATCCTAGTATCAGTGTTCTTGACTACCTCAGCATTGAGCATGGATTCAAGTACTTCGTGAAGGTTCATGAATGTCTTCATATATAGGGATATTATAAATGGTACTAACAATCCTCTAAAAAACATTATGCATGTTGGGAGGGGTGAATGTCATGAGGAAACTTGGAAAGAAGAGTTTTAAACATGACATCATATAGGTGCACACTTTTTGATAGTACTTGGTTAATTTCCTTGAGCATGACAATGCTCTACTATTCAAGCTCAGGTATATCAAATTACTTCAATAATGCTTCCTTCAAAGTTTCATAATCAATCATAGCCTAATTAGGATCAAATTTCTTATACCAAGTATGAGTGTGATCAAGCAGAGTTATTATGAACTATGTTGCCTTGCACTTTAATGGGTTATACCCTAAACATGTCATTTTAGTTCACATTTTAACACATGCTCTATGACATTTTCCATGCTATGGTATTTTGGCAAGTGTATACACATCTCATAGTAAATTTTATATAGGGGCACTACTAGCATTTGAGGCACTTGACCCCTAACATCTATATGGGTGGCAGCCCTTCAATGCCTCCAGTCACTAGTTTAGGCATTATACCGATTATTACTATTGGCATCATTGATGTTAAAGGTATTTTTCTACTCACTTGTGGTGTAGGGCCACTTTATATGAGGTGTTACCCAATCTATGTAGCTGACATTAGTTGAATTGGAATACTTGTGCTGATGTTTTGTATTATTGAGATATCACCCAAAGGTCTAGAGGTATCCTCTTTAATTATTAATAAGGAATTACTTGTTCAATTAAAAAGTTATACTCCAAGTCTATAAAATGTTCAAAGTTAATGTTGACAATAGGATTAGTTATCACTCTTCTTTCTTCTTGTGGGGGATCTAGTGCATGAGCATGCATCATAGGTTCAAAGGGGGTAGGCATATCTGATGCATCTTCAATGGTTAAATTCTATAGGAACCCAGATCATTCTATACCTATAAAATTTTGAACTTGATCTATGGATTCATTATTTATCTCCTCCTGGCACTATTATAATTCAAGAGATCCTTCCCCATGCCCTCCCTACTTGTAATAGGTTCTCTCAGCACTTCTAGGTTCTAGATCTTTTATCAGCCTGCACCTTTTCTTGTTATAATTATATCACATGAGCTCTTAGGTGTTAATCTACTCATCCCCTTCCATTACACTTCACCTATACATCCCCTTCTCCCCCTCTACACTAATCATATGCGAAATGACTTTAGGATTCCATTTTCATGGTTTCAAAGTTGTAATCCACCATCAGTTTCTTAAGCTTTGAACCAAACTCTTTCTCAAACATGCCTCTAGGTTCACATATAAATTGATACTCTACTTCTTGAGGGCAGGAGTATGCTAACACTATAAACTCAAACATGTAACTATTCAACATCGTTGCCACCATTTGTCTATAGCTCTAGTTTAAGTGGCATCTAGGTTTGACATCCTCTCTAAGTTCTCCTTCATCCACTGAAGGTACTATTCATAGCTTCATCTTCTATGGATCACATAGGCAACCAACCATCGATATACATATTTAGGTAGTTCATAAAATAAGACCTCATATAGAGCATTATATAGGTTATTTTGGACCCACTTCCCTAGCTTATATCCTT
Organism: Torreya grandis; assembly: GCA_037957365.1. Lineage (NCBI taxonomy): Eukaryota > Viridiplantae > Streptophyta > Pinopsida > Cupressales > Taxaceae > Torreya > Torreya grandis. Next base: position 3,549,971 of record JARHVA010000552.1, read on the forward strand.
TATAAGATGGATGATTCAATGCAATTCTATCTTCCACCTATTACAACTAATGCTCAATATTCTCAAAATGGATAGTGTTGACACAAGAAATTGCACCCAGGGCAAGGAGGTCAAACTCCTGCCTTCTCCTCACAACATGGAAACTCCCCTCTTGCCTGTGGGATGGTGAAGCAGGAGGGGAGAGTCTCTAGATAAGGGCTAGCTCCCTCTAATGTATCATTGTTTATTCCAGCAAGTGAAAAATATATTTATATATATACAACTATATAATAAAAAGGGGGGATGAAAATAGAGAAAGATATAGGAAAACAAACCTACTCTAAATAGGTGATACACCAAAATAAGTCAACCTTCACACATCCACTCTTGAAATCAGACAAATGCATACGTACTCTAGACACTTGGCAGAAGGACCAAACTGCAAGAAACTGACAGGGAGGCTATAATGGAAAAACATAACAAAGATTCACCAAGGTGATATGGAATGCACACTATAAGCAACTTCCTCTATTTTGGTCTTCTCAAATACAACTCTTCTCCTTTTAGTTGCAGAAATGGTGCGTTGTAGATAACAGGTCTACTGGTGTTGAACCTGTGAGAGCATCAAGAAACAATGACTGGACACAGACAAACACTCAAGACATACTCTAAAATATCTATCCAAATGGAGGTAACAAATTGAATTTTATTTGATTCAGGTGAAATTTTACTAGGGCTGCGCCTTAGCAAAATGTGGAAGATCTCTCTTTTTTTAATGACAAATCCTCAATATATAAGTGAAGAAAGGAGGCCTTTTGGCACCCCTTTTTTTACAAGTGGCCCATAGTAGGCACTGTGTCAACCACAAAAATAAATTTGGAATCATTTCCTTCTACATCCCTTGGATGTTTCATCTGCTTCTGCATCTTGGCCATTCTGCTGTCAGGAATTGAATTTATGAGCCACACCATTTTCCTGCTCTGCAGTGCATATTGAAGGAAACTAGTCGCGTCGACTACTGTTGTGCCTCTTTGATGACCACATGGTAGGTGATGTGTCAACCACTAAAATAACTTTTGAATCATCACCTTTTACATCCCTTGGATGTTTCATCTACTTTTGTGTCCTGGCCATTCTGCTGTCAGGAATTGAATTTATGAGCCGCACCGTTTTCCTGCTCTGTAGTGCATATTGAAGGAAACTAGTCGTGTCGACCACTTTTGTGCCTCTTTGATGACTGTATGGTAGGCTCTATGTCAACCAATGAAATAAATTTTGAATCATCACCTTTTGCATCCCTTGGACATTTCATCTGCTTCTACACTTGGCCATTCTACTGTCAGGAATTGAATTAATGAGCCGCACCATTTTCTTGCTCTTTGTTCTCTAGGCTCTTTGTCCTTTTTTGATCCATCAGTCCTCAGGGATGACCTTCTGGTAGGTCACTGCATACCTTGGGCTCATTCTAGGTTGGCACTCGGGCATCTGTCATCCTTGCACTCTCCTTCAGCTTCCTATTTTTCCCTTTTCACTGAGAGCGCATCTACCCTTGACATGTGTCGTAATCCACAACTTGGGCACCTAGAAGACATTTTGAAATGCAGACATTGACACATGATGGATTTTTTGAGCTGATAATGGGATGTGGTAGCATCCTCTAACATTAGAGCACCTTTTTAGAGTCGAGGAAGTTGACATGTGGTTGCTTCCGTAGAGCCTTTAGCTGCCTTAGAGAAAATTTTGGCCCCTTTTCTAGTTTCTAGTAGACACTGACACTTGGCACACTCTGCATATCTCCTAACAACTCATTCGGGCCCACCATAGTCCTCTTTGAAGCTAACATGGGAAACCCATGGATGTTGCCACTTGTCAGCTTCTGAAGAGCCCTATAGGGGATGTGTGGCACATTCTGCTGCTCCAAAAAAAACATGTTGAAGTCCTCTATGATTGCCACTTGGTGCCTTCCATGCTCTGGCTTCCCTTGATTAAAATTTGATATTTGCGAGCTTGTCACCATCCTTGGCAAAGTTCATTAGGTCCGTTCTTGAATCATCCATTGAACCAAAACTGCATAACTTGAAGACGGATGAACCAAGTACGACCTGAAAGAGACTAGCATTAAACAGTAAGGGGAAGTTGACCAAATTTTTGCCTGTGGGCAAAATTGGTCAACAGATTGGTGACTCACAGGGGAAGCATGCCTGCTATGCTTAGAAGCTAGTTGCCTTGCAGTCTATTAGGTGTGGAGTCAGATTGTAACTTGAAAACAACAATAGCTCTGATAATTCCAGAATCAATGACGCAGATTCACTCCAAGAGGAAAAGAAAATGCACACAAAGCTAAGAAAACTACTTGTGCAAACAACACTTAGGTAAAATAGGGAAAGAGAGACTTAGTAGCAATGCTTCAGATGTATCCCATTAACTGAGATACATAATTCTTCACCATCTAACCTGGAGAGTTGGAAAGCATTATGCTGATTGCACTGAGTGATTATGTATGGGCCACTTCATAGGGCATCAAATTTTGCATGCTTTCTGGGTTTGGATCGATCCTCATCCCATTTTAGGACAACATCTCCTTCAGAGAAATATTTTGATGAAGATTTCTTGTCGGAGTGTCCTTTTGTTTGCTATTGGTGAATGGTCATAGAAGTCATAGCCCAGTCCCTGATCTCTTGGAGCTCCATCATCTCGCACAACCTGACCTCCATGCTAGTTCCTTCCTCTAACTACAGTTGACGAGTGATGTCCAATGTTGTAAATTCAAGTGAGATGGGAAGCCTAGCTTCCCTTCCATATATGAGCGTATATGAAGAATTTTTGATTGCTCTCTTTGAAGTGATTCGATAAACCCACATAATTGTCTTCAGCTTGGCATGCCAAGTCCTCTGATTTTATTCTATGGTCCTCTTTATGATTCTAATTAAATATTTGTTGGTGGACTCAGCCAACCCATTCCCCTATAGGTAATAATTTGATGAAGTGCTGAGATATATACCATACCTTAGCACCCATTCACTTGTTCTAGTTCCTAGAAAAGCCAAAATGTTACCTGCAATTATGGTGGCTGAGACCCCAAATATTGTTACCAGGTCCTCATAAAACTCCAGGACTACACTTTCATTTGCTTATTTTAGAGCAACAGCCTCCACCCACCTTGTGAAATAGTCTATGGCAGTCAGGACCCACTTGTGCCCAGCACTGGAGGGAGGATTGATCATCCTTATGAAATCTAGGCCCCACTACATGAATGGTTGTTCCACCTGAATAGGCTGTAGAGGCATGGCAGCCAACCATTGCTTTCCATCAAAAAGTGCACACTTTTGACACTTTTTTACCCAGGCATGGGTGTCCTTGAAAAGAGTAGGTCAGAAATAGCCAGCTCTTATTATCCTTGCTGCAGTAGCTCTAGGAGCAAAATGGCCGCCTACTGGCCCATCATGGAACTCAGCCAGTACCTTATCAGCCTAGTTTGGGTCAATGCATCTTAAAAGGACCCCAAAGAGATCCTTCCTAAATAATACTTCATCAACCAGAACATAAGGGAGAGACTGAAGCCTAAAGTACCTTCTTTCAGTCTTATCAAGACCCTGTGGACACTCACCAGTGAGAAAGAAACACCTCAGGTCCGATGTCCAGTCCCTTATGATAGCTGGTTCTTCTGCTTAGCTACATTGTGAATTAGTAAGTTGTCTTCCCTTTTCTACTGAAGTCCATAGTAAGGTGTTCACATAGGCCTCTTCCCCTCACCAGCTTGGTGATCTTGATGTCTACGTCATACTCCATCACCTTGGTGATCCACCCTGCTCTCATCTCACTTAAGTCTCGATTAGTCAAGAAATCCTTGATGCCAAGATGTGGAACCATGAGGTGAATCCTACTGTTAGACAACATATGCTTGAATTTCTTCAGGCTCTACACTACTGCCAGGACTTGCTTTTCTACATACATGTATCTGACTTCAAAATTTTCTAACCCTTGGCTAAAGAAAGCAAGTGGTTGTTCGAGGTCATTGCCATTTGCTTGGGTAAGCATGGTGGATATCACCTCTCCTTTGCTAAAAGTGTAGAGGTTGAAGTCTTTGTTGAAGTTGGGGCTGATCAGAGTAGGAGCCCAGGTTATGGCCTGCTTGATGGCTTCAAAGCTGTCTTTTCTTTGTGTGGTCCACTTGAATTTCTCACCCTTTCTTAGCATAGAGGTCAGGGGCTTGACCATTTCTGTAAAGTTTGGAATGAATCTCCGAATGAAATTTATCCTACCAAAGAAACTCTGTAGGCCCTTTTTATGTTTTGGTAGAGACATCTCTTGGATAGAGCAAACTCTCTTGAGGTCAATGGATAAGCCTTCCTTGGACACGATGTGGCCAAGGAGTTTCCCCTCACGAACAATAAACACACATTTATTTGGATTAAGAGAGATGCCAAACTCCCTACACCTTTTAAAAATTTGCCTGAGGTGTTATATGTGTTGGCTCGCTTCCTTGGAGAATACCATCACATCATCGAGGTATACCAGCATGTTGTTATTTATCAAGCCTCCAAAAGCCATATCCATGGCTTGCTGAAAGGTAGCACCAGCATTGGATAGCTCGAATGGCATCTTCTTGTAGGCAAACATTCCCCATTTAGTGGTGAAGGCTGTCTTGTGTTGGTCATAGCCTTGCACTAGAATGTGATTATACCCTGAATAACCATCCAAGAGGGAGAAACGCTCACTGCCTGTAACCTTCTGAAGAATTTGCTCCATGCTTGGGAGGGGATAATGGTCTTTGAAAGAGAATTTTTTAAGGTCTCTGAAGTTGACACATAGCCTGATCTCCCCATTTCTCTTTCTAATAGGAATAAGGTTGGCCAGCCATGATGAATGTTTGATTACAAATATAATTCCAGACTCAATCAATTTGGCTAGTTCCATTTGCATGAGGGGCTCAATTGTCAGATTGACATGCCTCTACCTCTGTGTGACTGGCCTAGCGCCTGCTTTGAATTCAATGGTGTGTTGGGTGAGTCTTGGGTCGAAGCCCTTTAGATCACTGTAATCCCATGCAAAAACATCTGAGAATTCTTGACACAGCAAAATGAAAGCTTGCCTTTCTTGAATCGTGCAGACTTTTCCAAGCACAAGCAGCTTGTCCTTGAAGATCTCAACCCTTTCGTAATTCTCCTCTTTGGTTGTGATGCATGCCTTGTCATTTATTAATTGGTCATCTCCATTGAAGATGCTCTCAAGCATGACTAGACCTTTAGGGAGCTTATTGTTCTTAAACTGAACAATCTGATTGCCATATTGCTGCTATAACTTCGCTTGGTTCTGTGTTGCGAACTCGACTTCTTCTTGTAGGAAGAAAGCTATTTGCTGGTCACTTTTAAAAACATGCCAATTTGCAATGTTATCAGGGACAGAAGGCTGAACTACCACTTTCAAGTGGCATGAACCATAGTCTCGACTTATTTACTTGGAAACATTGAACTGAGTGCCAATTGTTGCCAGACTATCCACCTATTTATTTTGCTTTCTGGGAATGGAGGTGATATTGAAAGTAAGGAAATCTTCCACCAAGTCCCAGAACTTTTGCTTGTAGGATTTCAGTAAAGAATTCTTGGTCAAATTTAGGCCTCTCACCTGATTTACAATCAACTCACTGTCTCCCAAAACTTGCAACTCCTTAATCCCTCTTTTTTTGCCCATTCAAGGCCATGTATAAGAGACTCATATTTTACAACATTACTTGTGCAAGAGAATTGGAAATGGAAAGCTGAAAAGTACCTTTACTTTGAAGGGGAGACTAACATCACCCCACCACCAGCTCCCAACTTACTTTTAGAACTGTCAAAGTACAGCTGCCATAGACCAAGGTCATCCTAGCTAGCCTTCATTATTTGGCATGCAAGCACCCTCTTCGTGCATATAGTAGACTCCAAGGTCTACCTCCTGAATGAACTTGTAAGGGTCATGTTCGAAGTTATCATTTCCCCACTCATCCAAGAGTAGGTCTGCAACTCCTTCAAGATTAGAGGATGGAGATTGGTCTGTCTGGGACTCTTCCAGGTCGATAATAGTGTAACTAACATTGGCTGCCTTGGGTGAATATGGTTCTAGATGGTCCTTATAGAGTGGCTCAGATTCAATTTTTACCTTGGTCCCATACTTGGTTTTAAAAACTAGATATGACCAATTCACTGCTAGATAGCCACCTATCTTTGATGTGAAGTCCTTGGACAAGCAAATTGTGAAATACAGAGGAACATCTGCTACCACTATACCATGGGGATTTGAGAAGGTTGGGCAAGCATGAAATGTCAAGCTTAAACCCTTCAAAATCCCAACTATTTTTGTAGGTGTCCCATCTAGTTGCAAGACTCCCTTATTCATCTCTTCATATTTTAGTCCCATCTTGTTTGCAATGCACTTGGGAATCACTGAGGTACTAGCACCACTGTCAATGATGTAGTTGTGTACCAAGAAATCCCCTATGACCAAAGATACATAGAAAGGGGGAGTTTTCTCTTCTTTCTTTACTTGACCTGAAGTGGAAGGCTGTACATTTGTCATCAAGACATTATCAGTGCTTGCTAGAATAGCTTGGTGATCCAGCTGATGCAATTCTTTCTTTAGTACGTCCTTCTATCCTAGAAGAGACAATGAATCCCATAAAGAGATGTTCATATGCAACTTCTTCATCTAGTCCACTATATTGATTTGAGGACTGCCTCCCTTCAAGTTTTCTTTGGGGCTGATTCCAAGCTGAACTGGAGGCTGAGGGGTTGAAGGTGCAAATAGCTGTTTGAAGTTTGGGGCTTTCTAATTTGAGTGCGATGGAGAAGGTGCAGCTATCAATTGGATAGTTACTTCGGCTTCTCCCATTGCTCTTCTCTTGAATCTCGTATTGGCTGCAACACAATCAGCCTGATTGTCTGCAGTGCCCACATAATTCACTAAATAAAATTCCCCTTCCAAATGATTCATGAGGGTAAAATCAGGCTGGGCCTGATTGTTACTCGTGCTGGGTTATATTGGAGCCTTAAAGACCTAGGAATGAATGGCTGCCTGATAGTCTGCATTTGGGTAATAACCTGTCATCTCATTTGTATAGACGGCCTGTTCATGACCATATCCCATGGTCAAACAACTTGGCTGTTCCTGTACCAGGTTGTTCTGAACGGGCACCATGGCCTTAGATGATGAAGGGGGGCCTGGGTTGTAGTTTTGAAATGGCCTGGTTTGAGTGAACTAACCCTACCCTTGATTATAGTTTTGAAAAGGGGGTCTAGGAGCTTGACCATAATGCTGGTATCCCTGATTCGGTCTATTGCTTTGAGCTTGTTGCCTTTTAATGGTTACAAGTTCATTTGACATACTCTGTAATAGACTCTTAACTTCATGAAACTCATTGGATGGAGCAGCAACTGGTTTCTCTATACTAGGCAGAGGAGCTAATGTGGGAGTAGGGGCCTGAATTGGAGGTAGCATTTTTGGGAAAAGTGGCATGTGAGGTCTAGGGGCTATTTTCCCAGCCTGTATTAAGCAATTTTTGGCTGCTATGGCTATGTCATAGGTAGCAGGCATCACATGCCCTCCCATGGATTGTATCATTACTGCAATATCACTATTTAATGCCTTCAAATAATATAGGAAAGCATAGTTAGTAGTTGGTCTTACCAAAATAGGGATTCTATACCAAGTCTTCTGAAATTGCATGTTGAAATCTTGCATATATTTGTGTGGGGCTCTCTTTATGGTCGTCAGCTGCTCAGCAAGTGAGAGGTCATTGCTCTTTTCCCCAAAATGGTCTGTTAACTAAATATCCAATTCATTCCAGGAATGGATTGAATTTATAGGCAAAGTCCTGTACCAGTCAAGAGCTTTGCCTTTAAGAGACAATGCCAGTAATCTGACTATGACATTTTCCTCTATGACATTATGAATATTGATGAGGTTAGAAACATTCCTAATGTGCTCAATGACTATAATGGGCCCCTCTCCATCAAAAGAAGGCACATTTTTTAGGGCTACTCCTGGGATTGGGTCATATTGTGGGAGATTCAAGGGGCTTCCACCATGAAAGGCCGCAAAGTGTAATGCCATAGCTGGGATGGGATGTAACTGTGGCTCTACTATGTATGGGTTCCTTACAACAGGTTTGGAAGGGTGGCTTGTTGAGTAAGGATGGGTCTTCCTAAACCTCAGTCTTTTTGTTGAGTTCAAAGGCAACTCAATGAAATTGAAAGGAACCCTTAGAAGCAGACTTTGTGGTGACCTTAGGCATAAGAAGTTAAAACTAGTCTTGGATTTAAAAAACTGAAGATCTTACTAGTGGAGGTGCTAGATGCTGAAAAATCTTTGATTTGCTGTAACAGGACCATCATCAATCCTAAAAACTAATTGAGTTGTAAAGCTATGGTCCCACCAGGCGTGCCAAAATTGTTGATGCAGGAAATTGCACCTAGGGCAAGGAGGTCAAACTCCTACCTTCTCCTCACAACATGGAAACTCACCTCTCACCTGTGGGATGATGAAGCAGGAGGGGAGAGTCTCTAGATAAGTGCTAGCTCCCTCTGATGTATCATTGTTTGTTCTAGCAAGTGTAAAATACATGTATATATATACAACTATTTAATAAAAAGGGGGGATGAAAAGGGAGAAAGATATAGGAAAACAAACCTAATCTAAAGAAGTGATACACCAAAATAAGTCAACCTTCACACATCCACTCTTGTAATCAGACAAATGCATACGTACTCTAGACACTTGGCAGAAGGACCAAACTGCAAGAAACTGTTAGGGAGGCTATAATGGAAAAACATAACAGAGATTCACCAAGGCACTATGGAATGCACACTGTAAGTAACTTCCTCTATTCTGGTCTTCTCAAATACAACTCTTCTCCTTTCAGTTGCAGAAATGGCACCTTGTAGATAATAGGTTTGCTAGTGTTAAACTTGTGAGAGCATCAAGAAACAATGACTGGACACAGACAAACACTCAAGACATACTCTAAAATATCTATCCAAATGGAGGTAAAAAACTGCATTTTATTTGATTCAGGTGAAATTTTACCAAGGCTGCACCTTAGAAAAATGTGGAAGATCTCTCTTTTTTTAATGACAAGTCCTCAATATATAGGAGAAGAAAGGAGGCCTTTTAGCGCCCCATTTTTTACAAGTGGCCCATAGTAGACACTATGTCAACCACCAAAATAACTTCCAAATCATTTCCTTTGTGTCCCTTGGACATTTCATCTGATTCTGTGTCTTGGCCATTCTACTATCAGGAATTGAATTTATGAGCTGCACCATTTTCTTGCTCTACAGTGCATATTGAAGGAAACTAGTCGCGTCGACCACTGTTGTGCCTCTTTGATGACTACATGGTAGGTGATGTGTCAACCACTAAAATAAATTTTGACTCATCACCTTTTACATCCCTTGGATGTTTCATCTGCTTCTACATCCTAGCCATTCTGCTGTTAGGAATTGAATTTATGAGCCGCACTATTTTCCTACTCTGCAGTGCATATTGAAGGAAACTAGTCGCGTCGACCACTGTTGTGCCTCTTTTATGATAGCATGGTAGGTGCTGTGTCAACCACTAAAATAACTTTTGAATCATCACCTTTTTCATCCCTTAGATGTTTCATCTGCTTCTTCATCCTGGCCATTATGCTATCAAGAATTGAATTTATGAGCTGCACCATCTGCCTGCTCTTTGTTCTCTGGGCTCTTTGTCCTTTTCTAATCCTTTGGTCCTTAGAGGAGACCAACTGGTAGGTCACTACATACCTTGGGCTCATTCTAGGTTGGTGCTCGAGCATCCATCATCCTTGGACTCTCCTTTGGCTTCCTATTTTGCCCTTTTCACTGAGAGCACATCTGCGCTTGACATGTGTCATAATCCGCAACTTGGGCACCTAGAAGACATTTTGAAATGCAAACATTGACACATGGTAGCTTCCACTGAGCTGATAATGGGATGTGGTAGCATCTACTTACATTAGAGTGACTTTTTAGAGTCAGGGAAGTTGACACGTGGTTGCTTTCGTAGAGCCTTTAGCTGACTTAGAGAAAATTTTGGCCCCTTTTCTAGTTTCTAGCTGATGCTAACACTTGGTGCACTCTGCATAGCTCCTAACAACTCATTCGGGCCCACCACAATCCTCTTTGAAGCCAACAAGGGAAACCCATGGATGTTGCCACTTGTCGGCTTCTGCAGAGCCCTGTAGGGGATGCATGGCACATTCTGCTACTCCAAAAACAACATGTTGAAGTCCTTCATGGTTGCCACTTGGTGCCTTCTTCACTCTAGCTTCCCTTGCTTAAAATTTGATGTTCACAGGCCTGTCATCGTCCTTGGCAAAGTTCATCGGGTCCGTTCTACTTGAATCATCCATTGAACCAAAACCGCATAACTTGAAGACGGATGAACCAAGTGCGACCTGAAAGAGACTGGCATTAAACAACATGGGGGAAGTTGACCAAAATTTTTCCTATGGGCAAAATTGGTCAATAGATAGTTAAAGCATTGTTCTATCACACCATTGTAACAACAAAATTTAACATGGGTCTTGATAATAGGACCAAAATATTGTAAAAAAGGGGTTCAATGCATCATTTATGGAGTAGGAACTTATCTAGTTGTCCAAGTTAGTTATAGACTCATTACAACTAGGCATAAACCTAGTATGTTCCCATAATGCTCAACATTTATCACTCAATTATGCTGGAATCAAGTTACATAAGGCACAAGCCCTATATGCTCACTCAAAGTACAATAGAGAAAGAACTAGGGCCTATATTAGGTTAGTTATGTCATGGTGCTCTCATATGTTATAGGACTTGGTTATTTCCACATAGGGTTGGTAAGTTCATTAGCACAAACCCTTTCTGGGGTGACTAGTTCTGGTCATATGGGCATAATCCTATATTGGTTGATTCTATTGTCTCAAGGGTGTAAGCCTTTGTTTCATTAAATTTAACATTATTCGACACTTTGAGGGGTTGATGGAATGCATTAGATCAAGTTCATATTGATCTCACACCTCATTTAATGATATCATCTCTTGGGTGCATTACTCCCTCTACACTTAAGCTATTTCAACAAATTAGGATGATGTCATTGACTAACATAGGGATGCCGTTAATGTTCTAAACTAGAACTTTGACTAAACATAAAATTCATGTATTGAAACTAAACCATCCTAAATTTATACATGCATTACATAATTCAATATCAAAATGAAAGACATTCAATCAAAGGACACCATGTATTACTACAACCATTCTTCTTCTTTACTTAAATCTTCAAATATAAAGCACAATTCATATTGCATAAAATAGAGCATATAAGATAGAGTATAATCTTTGCTAAAGTAATTATCTACCCAGAGGATCATATGTGAGCTTGGGCCTACAAAAATAGAGCTGTTATGGCATTCAGGTAAGTTCTAATATTTGCTAGGTTGTGGAGCTAAAAGCTTCACCCGGATGCAAACATGGAGGTTGTTGAGTGTTACAGTCACCGACATCGACAGGCCAATCGACGTCGGTCAGGGGTCGACAAAAGGCAACCAACATCGGTTAGGAGTCGGCCGACGTCAGTCACCTCTAGACAGACAGGGACTGATGTCAGCCACCTGTGCGGTTCCAGAACTATCGATTTCACGAACAGTTAGTTAACGAACCAGTTGTTTGCATGTTAAAGACTAATTTTAGTCTTGAGCCGCTTGTTTAATTATTGTATGCATGGGATCTATATATAAGACCCATGGGGCTATATTGTAAAGTGTAGAACCAGAAGAGTTCTTTTGATGGTGGAATCACAAGGGTTCTTCCATGGTGTGTAAGATCAGGTTGATCTATAGGTTATTGCAAGATCAGGGAGAAGATCTACATGGGTAAGTAAGGTTAGTTGATCTACAGGTGTGTGTGTGTGCAAGGTCAAAGGAGATCTATGGGGTAGCAAGATCAAAGGAGATTTGTAACACAACAAGGAGCAAGATCAGGTGAGATCTATTTGGAGTACGTTGTGTACTTGTGTACTGGCAGTATTGATACTGACTGGATCCCCAACAAGTGGTATCAGAGCAAGGTTGGAGGTTCTTAGAGTGAGGTTCACTAACACCTTGGTCACAGAGTGTGTTAAGTGTTTTTTGATTACAGGTCACTCTCAGGGGTTTCTGATTGAGTGGGAGTATAGCAATGGTAGAAGAAGGTAAGCTGAGAATGGAGAAATTCAGTCACAGGTGTAGCACCACAAGGTGTGTGGTGGTTGGTCTTCAAGGTTGGTCTTGAAGAGGGATACAAGCCAGGATACAAATTAGACAATGTATAGGTATAGGTACAGGTGCAACTATTTATCTCCAAGTGGGAGATTGTTAGGTTGTGGAGCTAAAAGCTTCACCTAGATGCAAACGTGGAGGTTGCTGAGTGTTACAGTCACTGACGTTGACATGCCAACCGATGTCAGTCAGGGGTCAATAGAAGGCAACCAACATCGGTCAAGACTCGGCCGACGTCGGTCACCTCCAGATGGATAGGGACCGACGTCGGTCGCCTGTGCGGTTCTAAAACTATCAATTTCACGAATAGTTAGTTAACGAACTAGTTGTTTGCATGTTAAAGACTAATTTTAGTCTTGAGCCACTTGTCTAATTATTATATGCATGGGATCTATATAATAGACCCATGGGGATGTATTGTAAAGTGTAGAACCAAAAGAGTTCTTCCGATGGTGGAATCATAGGGGTTCTTCCATGGTGTGTAAGATCAAGTTGATCTGTAGGTTGTTGCAAGATCAGGGAGAAGATCTACATGGGTAAGTAAGGTTGGTTGATCTGTAGGTGTGTGTGTGTGTGAAAGGTCAAAGGAGATTTGTAGGGTAGCAAGATCAAAGGAGAAATACAACACAATAGGGAGCAAGATCAGGTGAGATCTTCTTGGAGTACATTGTGTACTTGTGTACTGGCAGTATAGATACTGACTGATTGAGGTGAACAACAACTCTGTGTTTGAGTTGATTGTTGTGACTATAATTGAGAGAGAGAACTCTTGATTGAGAATTACTGGGAGCCCTAGAGGTGTGGGAAGCCTCATAGGTGTGAGAATAATGTGGCATCTTCTTGATTGTATTTTCTTTTTGGATGAGTTGAATACAAGATTGTATTGTCTCTCAAATTTTGTGTTGTTTCTGATTTCTATTTACTTGTTACTTCTGGTTAAATTCTGTGTTTAGTTTCTTAAACAAGGTAATCAAGTGTGCTCTTAATTCAGACAATTGGTGTCAGAGCTTTGTGAGCCTAGGTCCTATCAATATTAATGGTGACCATTATATTTAGGGCCAACTCTGTAGAGCTTCATTACATCTATTTGTGTCCTCCAACTTATTGGTTTGAGCTCAACTTTATAACACATAAGAGCACCTTTGTGATAGGGTGGAGAGTGCACATAAGGTGCTAATTTGGATCCTTGGTTCATCATTCCACTAACTCCATCAACTTATACCCTTTGCATTACAATCGCCATGTGTAGTGACTTATGAAGATGCCCAAAAAAACTAGCTGCCAGTTAACTGCCTACCAACTAACACAAGATGTGCATCGATTCCTCTATTTGGCATAAAAGATACCAAAATGACAATCACACTAAGTGATTTCCTCATGCCAAGATGTCTATTGCATTGGCACAGATCCATACTTAGTCAAAATAGGGGCCCAATAGGGCCATTCCAAATTCTCTATGTAAATTTGAAATTATAGTATTAAACTTGTTAAAGAACACACTAAGTAATAAAATTCCTCCTAATTTCATAAGTAATTACCATAATCTTCATGTTTTGAATCTTTTTGAAAATCATCATGAAGGTGAGATTCCCAAATGAATGGGGAAACTTAAAATAACTTCATACATAGAATCTGAATGGTAATCAATTGTGAGGATTTATTCCCTTATCCATTGAAAAATGATACTCTTTGTAAGTACTTGATTTGGGGAATAATAATTTAGAAGGCACCATTTTCCACTATATTGAAAACCTATCATAATTATAGAACTTGGTGTTGAGATGAAATAAATTTCAAGGAAACATCCATATGAGATAATTGGCCTACCATAGCTTCAAATCTTAGACCTTTCTCACAACAAGATTTCAATGTCTATTCCAAGCAACCTTATAAACTTACTTGCAATGGACAAAGCATCATAAAATAGTTCATATTATCTTCATGAATCACTAGAATTTCCATATACAAACCAAATAATGTTTTCATTAAAAGGATATGATTGACGGAGAAAATAATATATTTTATTTAATGTAAGCATGTGTTTTCATGAATAAAATGTAATCTTTTAAAATAAAGCTTTATGAGAGATGAGAGTTGGTTAAAAAACCAACCAATAGGTAAAACTACTTGAACATTAGAAAATAAACAATTTTGGTTCATTAAAATAATCCAACAAAGTCCCCCTTGATCCAAAGGGGTATATAAGATAAAATATTTGGAACAATGACTCTAAAATCATCAAAGAAACTATGTCATAATTGTAACTAGTGTATATACATCTTGGTACTGATCAAAACTCATGCCACTCCATACTGAAGCCCACCCTACGAGTTATGGCATAAAATGTTGATGAACATGATCAAATCCTACTTATCCCCTGTGACCATAATACCATACTACAAAAGAACACAATCAAAGCATGCCCAATTATATCAATCCATATAAGGCTCCACCCAAAACCCCATCAAGGTGACCAATTCATACTATGTATGACACATCTCCTTGATATCCAATTTTTTTTTATGGCCTTTGCTTAACATTAAAGGTTCTATCAACTCTTGTCAACTCATGCTATCAGTGACAACTGATCAAAGACCAATCAATGCTTGTATCTTCTCCCCCTATCAGATTAGAGGTTAGAAGTTGTGCATCAATAAAATCAAAATAAACTAACAATGTATACTCCATATCATGAATATCAAATATAAAAATCCAAAAATGAAACTAAATTCAAGAACACAAGCCAACAAATGCTACTACAATATATCCTGATCTTGAGCCTAGTAGCTCCCATAAGACGAGTGAATCACTGATCACTCAAAATAAGCTATCAGGTCCATCAGGGCCATAGACCTTGTCCATATAGGATGCCTCTTAATCAGTGGAAGTGTTAGAATAATTAGGATAAGTGGAGTAATCAAAATATATACCACTAGAATGATCTACCTAATTTACCTCAACTTTATTTTTATGTGGAGAATGGGGTCATCTAAAGGGACATACATCTGTAATATGTCTTATGCCACCACATGTTTAAAAAAAATCTCTTTCCCATGAAAGCAAGATCTAGAAGAAGCTGAATCACTAGAAGAATAACAAGAGTGATAAATTTTTTTATGGTGATGTTTTCATTTTGAAGATCCTAGAGAGTGCCGATGAGAATGCTATGGAGATCATCTACAATAGTGTGAAGAGTGTCTCAGAGAATAACTTAGATAGTGTTTCAAAGAATGCTTCTAAAACTATCATTGTACATGTCAATGATCTCTATGATGGAACTTGTTCTTTATATAATGATCCTTTTTAGTAGATGTACTCTTCTTATTTACAATTTGTCACTCATGCTGAGTCAATAACTTATAAATATAGTCAAATGTGGCACTAGTAAGCTTATCACTAAGTTATAGTATTTCAAAAAAATTGGTGTATGTAGAACTAAGGCCATGTAATGTGATGAAAATTAACATGTCATCATCAATTCTACCCCTTGTAGTACAGTACTCTTATTTTAGAGTTTTCATGCAAGATAGATTCAGATACATATTCTTTAATGTTAAACTTATTATTAAGCAACTGCATTAAGAGATCAATCTTATTATAGGAATGTGTTTTGTCATATACATCTTTTAATAATTTTCATGCTTTCTATGTGCCAATTTTAATAGATTAAATATGAATAATCATCTGTGCAAAACATGAATATTTTAATAAAGGAAGAGCATGCTTATCCCATTTTTGATACTCAAATAATTTTGTAGTGTCAGTGGGTGGCATAGTGTCTTTTTTAGTTATGTCCCACAAATCATTAAAAATAAGAATATTTTACATGTTCATCAACCATTCCTTATATATTTTCAATGTAAATATACCATTTGTAGAGATCAAGCTTATAATTTTTTCCATGACTTATAATGAAGTAAAACAAAAATGAATGCTACCCTGGGTTTTGCCTTGATCCTCATAAGCAGATTCGGTATAAAAGAGTTTGAGATATTTTTTCAAAAATTCAAGCACACCTTATATCTCCCTTTACAAATAAAGTCACAAGAATGTTTTTGACTAAAATATATATACCCAATGGGTTTTGAAACATGGACCTCTCCTTGTTATCAAGAGACTAACAAAACAACTTTCCTCAGTTGTGTTAAAGCAATTATAAAATATAAAAGGAAGATATGCTGTTTTAAGTTTCACTCTTTTGGGTTGTCAAAATAAAAAATCACATACATGTGAATTTAAGTCATTTAACAAAATTTTTGCAAGTAATTTTTTTTCGCTCTATTAACTCATTGGTAGAAGGATTTGACCACTAAGCAGAAAACATAACCTTTAGTGTTGCATCACTTTTGAATGCCTGAGTAGTTGTGGCATATTACTATACAGATCACTTGGTGGAGTTTGAAAATAAAATTCTATTACCTGTAATATCTGATGGCTTTGATAGAATTTGACCAAAACAAAAAAATGTATAAGTACCATACAAATTCAAAATTCTTATTTATGTTATCTAAGGGTTGCCATATATGTATAACCATTATTCAACAATCCAAACAAAAAATACCTGGTTGATCATTGTATACGCTTGTGTTGGTTTTGATAAAAAAGACCAAAAAAATTGTAACCATACCAATAAAAAACACCATACATAGTACCAAAATGCCATATATCAAAAATGTCGTACATGTTGGTTTTGATCTATTTTTGTCATTTTTTGGTTTATTTAGCCATTTTAGATTGCTACATAGATGAAGCATCATATTATGGCTTGGAAATGTGGTGAAAAAAGTTTGGATATAATTATTTGTACTAGACGGATGTGTCATATAACTACACTTCATTTCAGTCTTCTTGAATAATTTTTGTGCTCCAAATTTCCACTTTGTTTTTAAAATTGGCTAGATTATATGATTTTTTGGAGTCTTCCAAGTGGTGCTAACCAAAAACAAAATCCTCCTTCAATGTGGCTCTGATACCACTAATGGATCAGAGATGATGGAGGAAATAATATGTTTTATTCAATGTAAGCATGCATTTTCATGAATAAAATGTAAGCTTTTAATATAAAGATTTATGAGATATGAGAGTTCGTTATGAAACCAATCAATGGGTAAAACTACCTAAACATTAAAATATGAACAACTTTGGATCATTAAAATAATCTAGTAATGATTTAAAATATGTCATAATTCTGAGTATCCTTAAATGTTTTGATCTATCCAATAACAATTTATCTCGTGACATCCTCCAAAGATGGGATCCCTTCAAGGTTTGAAATCCCTTAACCTCTCAAGAAATCATCTCAATGGAAAAATACCAAAAACATTAGGAGGCATGGGTCAACTAAAGTCTTTGGATCTTTCTATAAATAGACTAAATCGAATGATTTCATTAGATCTTAAAGCCCTCACTTATTTACAAGTCTTGAATCTCTCCTAAAACATGCTTGGTCAAAAGGCACCCCTTGGAGGGTAGTTTTAACATTTTTAAAATCATCTTACTTAGGAAATTCTAATCTAAGTGGGATTCCATTTAGCAATACAACATGTAGGTATTTTGGACATGACCAACATAAGTACACCAATGGATATACAAGTGCAGTGAAGTGGAGGATCCAAAAAATGTTGAGATAACATGGTGGGCATGGGAAATCATAATGGGATTGAGTTATGGAGTGGGGTTATCTATTGTGATTGGAATACTCAATTTTAAAAATAATTTTAGAAAAACAATCTTCAATTTTTATGATGGTATTATTTTAGGTATGCTTCAAAGAAAATAAAAAGTATAGAGGTTGATTTAATAATCATGCTAGAAATGTATGAGCAGCTTGAGTGACAATTTGTTGTTTTATATTATAGGAGTCTTCTAGTCATGTAATTATTATGAGCATCTTATGAGCATGAAGTTCTTTTACTATTAAAAATGCTCACAGGGACTCTCATTTAGTAAGTGATATTTAAGCATGAAGTTGTTTTATTATTAAAAATGTTTAAGGTTACTTACATTTAGTAAGGTAAGTGATATTAGATTTATATGATTTAACATATGCATGCTAAATTTTCTAAGTTTTGATCACCAAACTCAGATGTCTCTGTGATCAAAATATAAAATGTAAACTTCTATCTAGTAATTTCAAATCACCCCGACCAAGACTTCACCTTTTGAAAAGCAAAATTTAAGTGTCCTAGCCAACTCAATTACTATTTGAAAATTGTAGTATCACAATGGCTATATATGAGAGTTTAAATGCCTATGGTAACCTCCCAATTAATGCCAATATGCCATAATTTAGTCAGAGTCTAGAGCAGTTACAGAGGGGTGTCTGTCTAATGGATTGGTCCATACTTCTAGCAAATCTCTTGATAGAAAAAAGGTGAGAAATTTTGTAGTGTTGTTTTGATTGATTTTGAGGGGTGGTGGTGGTTCTTTCATCACTGATTGTAGTGAGATTGAATCACATTTTAAATATTTTGGTTGATTTTTGAAAAAATAATAGATATCATGAGGAAATAAATATAAGAGTGGTTTAATTTTTTATTTCATTCCACATGATATCTATTGTTTTTTTTCAAAAATCAACCAAAATGTTTAAAATGTGAGAAATATTTCATGATATTTATTTACAAGCTAAGGTCCTTAAGAATATCATCTCTTATTTAGTGTCATTTTACTAAGGCCCTGATCCCAAAATATTTTAGTCTCTCTTGTTGATATATATGTACTAGTGATTAATCTTTATGTCTATGTAATCACATTTTAAAGATTGTTGTTAATTTTTGAAAATATAATAGTGTAGTCTTAAGGATTGTAAAAAAGGGGGGTTTCATTCTAAAATTAGTGAATATTTTAGAGTAGTTGAGCCCATTATTAAATTTTTTGAAGATGCATATCTAGCTCTCGATGGTAAGGCATGTGTTTAGGGGAAATGTTCTAATAGTGGAACATGTTCCAATGATGGAACAATAAAATTTTCAATTAGGACCTAATAGTTGTATATATTTGTTTCAATAATTATTTTATTTCTATCTAAAAAGTAAACACATTTAATTATGTCTTTGTGTAAAATGTACTATTACTAAGACATTGAAATTTGAAAATAATACATGTACGCAATAATATATAAAACTCAAAATTGAATATATCTTGAAACAATACAAAAAAAAATATGTATTTGACTATTCAAATAAAGTGCAATGCTACAAAAATTAAGTGTCAACATTCATTGATAAAGTACTGATATGTATAGAAACCCATAAATTTATGTACATATATATGTCCAAATCTATTCAACTATTGGAATCAAGTGTGCAACTTTTACATTCTATTGAATATAAAATCAATGATTTCATCCCATCATTCAACTCCTCCAATGTCACCTACCTCAACAGTTATGCACAACTTTTGCATTAAACACAGTACTTGCAAAAAACTTAATGGTGTAAGGCTCACTAATTAAAAAATAAATAAATAAATATATATATAAAAAATTCAAACACAATTTAAAATTTACCTCCAAAATTTGAATAATCTATCCAATTCCAAGCATATCAATGAAATTTTGAATTTGATTTTGTTATAAACTTCATAAATATGACGCCTATGAGACTATCCAACCATTTCATTATAATTCTTGCAGACTAAATATTTCATCACAATAAAGAGTAGAGATTTTGACTTACAAAGTAGAGACATTCAAGCACATCACAAAGTAAAATAAGATTAATAGTCTCCAACAATAAGATAATTCAAATTTTGGAGGTAATTTTTAAATTGTGTTTGAATTATATATATAAAAAATTCAAACACAATTTAAAAATTACCTCCAAAATTTGAATAATCTATCCAATTCCAAGCATATCAATGAAATTTTGAATTTGATTTTGTTATAAACTTCATAAATATGACCCCTATGAGACTGTCTAACCGTTTCATTATAATTCTCACAGACTAAATATTTCATCATAGCAAAGAGTAGAGATTTTGACTTACAAAGTAGAGACATTCAAGCACATCACAAAGTGAAAGAAGATTAATAGTCTCCGACAATAAGATAACTTGGTAGAGAAGTGCTTTCATCATTAGTCCCATGTTAGAAGCTAACTCTTGTCTATAACATGCATTAGTCTAAAATAAATATGATTTTATTTATTTCTAAATTTCCACCTCAAGTTTCAATGTACATAATATTTATTAAATGAAATTGAAGTTTCATAGTAATTGGCCCTCACAAAGACAAAATACTGCTAACAGTTAACAAACATAAAGAGGAGAACATGTTACACAATGCAATTTCACCATTACATCCATTCTACATACCTTAAAAATAACTAATTATGGCTATTGACTCCCAAGTTGAAACACCAATAAATGAAATTGCTATAGAAAAATTAATTAACCACACATCTAGTCTTAAATTGAGATGCCATAATATAACACATAAAGACTTCCTAGTGTTATCTTTTTGAATTACTCATCCATAAAACATAAATATTACTCATCCATAAAACTAATTATTGGGTTCTAAATTTAGCCAAAGTGGCAATATACTTAGAGTATTTTATTTTTAAACTATAATCTGGGGGGTTTGGTACTGTACAAATATCAATGTTGTAATTATTTCATTTATTTGCTATTGATTGTGGGCCAGGTAGCAATCCCTTTGATACTACTATCTTTTAGGCTATAATTTTTAGAATTTGATCCTTATCAAGATTTTAATGGTAAGTGAAATCCTAAAACTAGGGCTGATTTGGCTAGAGACCTTAAATTCCAATCAATGTTTGAATGCATTGAGATTGGTTAAAAAAGGTTTGAGGTTTGACAATTTTAGGCATTTGGGTGGATTGAAGAATCAATATTTCCTTAATTTGATCATTTGGATAGGTTGATTTAGAGTGATTAATAGCATTTCCCTTGTAATTTTGAATAAAATAGTTATAAACAATATTGAAAATAGACCATAAGATGTAATTTTGAGCATTTGGGTGTGTTGGACAACTTACATTAGCCTAATCTACCCATCTGGGTAGGTTGGTTTGTAGGGACAAGGAGTTGGGTATTTTGATTTAAAAAAAGGTGTTTGGTGTTAGGTCCATGCCAAATGTCATTATATTATGAAAATATATAAGAACATATGATGAAGTCTACCTCAATTAATCTCATCCATTCATTTTATATAACTTATATTGGTTTGTTTTCATCTCTTCATGCAACCTTGAGGTGACTATATATACAAAAAGTTATGTGTTCATCTCATCTCTTCATATCTTCATGCATTCTTGAGTTGAATAATATAATTTTTCTAGGAAGACTGGTTGGATGTATAGTCGGGGTTGAGGGTAACTATAATGTATATAAAGTTATGTGAGCTAGGCATATCATATTATGATGTATACTAGGTTATGGAACTAACATCATATACCTCATAATATTATTTATGTATGAAGATTGGTATCTATTAACACCTATCTCATTTTCAATAATATGATATTAAATAATATATTATAGAAACATATAAAAATACCATACCAACTAAACAAACAAAAATAAATAAACTTTCATTAATGTAATTTTAAAGCAGTGTTTTATATGAAATTGGTTTATATCATACAAAATATTGATCTAATTTGATGGTAATGTTATGGTTATTATAACCAGGTGGGGTTGCCATTTTTATTCTCAATATTTTAGGTCTTATTTTCACTATTCAATGCTATACTCACATTCCCATAGGAATGTTCAATGCTGATCAAGGAAAGGTCCTCAGGGATGTACAAACTCTCCTCATATTTCATGGATAGAATAGTGGGAGATCTACCAATGGAGATAGCGATCCCCACTAGCTTTATCATATTCACTTACTAGATGGGAGACCTAAATTCAGATGCTTAAACATTCATACTCACTCTTCTAGTAATACTATACAATGTCCTAATTTCCCATGGCCTAGGCCTAACACTATGAACAACAGTCATGAATGTGAAGTAAGCCACCACTTTGGCCTCTATTACAATGTTGATATTATTATTGGTAGGTGGGTATTACATAGAAAATATCCCTACGTCCATTACATGGCTAAAGTATGTGTCATTCAATTATTACTACTACAAGATGTTGTTGGGTATACAATACAACAAAGATGAAATGTATGTATATGATAATGATATGATGTGCAGGATTGTTGAATTTCCTACCATAAAATATGTTGAGCTGGATCATTTATTGGTGGATATGGATGCCTTGTGTTAGAGTTACAATCACTGAGAGGGGGGGTGAATCAATGAACCTAGATATTTCAATTTCAATTATAGTCCTTTCAAACTATTAAACAATCAACATATATCAACTTGTTTAAGCAACATTAACAAGAGAGATCATTCATTAAATGCATACACAAGATCAAACATATAACATATATTTCCCGTGGGAAACCCTCATGGGGAATAAAACCCACTCTCAAGCTTGCAACACATGGACTACTTATCCTATAATAAATTACAAACAAGAGACTGGTCAACTCCTTTACACCATCAAACCTTGATCATGTCCTCCTGACCAAAGGCCTTTAGTGAAACACCTATTTCATAAGGAGAAACTCACCCTAAGGAAGATCAAGTCCTTTAGATCCTCCTTTGAACACCTCTACCTTAAAAGTGATGTATTTAACACTTGATGTTGGATCTCTATTTATCTAACCCCTACACAAACTCTCTCTCTATCTCATACAAGACTCTCACATAGGCATGCCACAATCTCTCTCATTTTTCACTCAAACTATCCTCATATGCACACTCAGACCTCTTCACATATCCTCAAACTACAAAAGCACTTTTTTGACCTCAGAAATATGACCTACATGTCATAACATAGTCATAGAATTGATATACTCATCAATTCATCAGCTATAAACTCTACCTCTCCTTTACTCCATAACTCTTAGATACACCTTCCACAAGTCTCTCTCTCAAATCTAGAAACCAACACATTTGATTTCACCATTTATAGAACTATCATGGTTATCAACATCTTGGTTGGCCATTAGGCATGCCTTAACCCTTAATGCATCTATCATACAAAGACATAACTTAATACAATCTTTATATGTTGGCCATAACATCTATAGGTTACCCTTAAGTAACTACACCTTTCAATTAGGCTTTTATAACTCTTATAAGTCTTATGGAGACCTATTCACCCATTTATAACTTCATCAAATATAATAGGAACACAAGACCACTTATAAAATCATGGAACCATTCTATATGATCTATAAGTCCCCCTTAAGTTCCAACAACCAACATAGTACCCTTCTGCTTAAGCACAATTTGCTCAATCAACATTATTTGCATAGAGTCATCATGAATGAATACATAGTCAACTTATAAACTTTTTTTCATAAATAATATGATTGGTCAAACCTTTGCAATGTACATAGATCATCTTCTTGGAGTATACAACACTCCCCAATAGCCAATTCATCAAGAGATGTCAAAACAAGCTCGAACAATCTTCTCAGGTTACATACAAAATACACACAAACATAATAAACTTTGAACCTTCATAAATATGAATGTGCAAACTTTCATATCTTTAAATATATATTTATAGATATTCCTTGGAGTCCTCTACAAGTTCACTTTTTACACCATGAGAAAATTCTACATAGATTGAGAGATATAGCCAAAATACAAAGCACTAGGTTTTTCTTTGAAAATTTAAATATTCAAAAGCAAACAGTCATAGTTAAACCTCAAACACTATGCTCACATCTTGTGTCCTAACTTTTCAAATTAAACATGCACCATTGATCTTCTCAAAAATATAATGTATAGTGCACTAATGCCCAAATGTTAACCCTCAAATAGTTGACCTCATCTTGTGCAATCTAGCAACTTTGACCTCATGCACTCTACCAATATCTTGAGACTGTCCTAGCTTTAACTATGATAGACAATTTTCACTTTGACCTCTTGAATTTAAAGTGCACCATTGATGTCTATCTATATGATCACTCGCTCATTGTTGATCCTTGGAAGAAGCTCAATCTTTATCTCTACTCGATGTTAAACATTGAATAGTTGGAACTATCTCATTGCTTCCTAACTTCTTAGAGAAATTCACTCCATCGATGTTGCTCGAACTTAACTTGTGAAAAAATGACCAAGTATGGGAACCTTTGAAATTTATCTATAAGGTCAACTTTACGCCTCCATATCTTTTTCTTCACTTAAGTGCATGTTCTAAAATTTGGATGATATGATCTCTTCATATAGGATAATCCAACCATGTGTCAAAATACTCCTAAAGCCTTTACATGTGTGAGATATAATGCCATTAATCTTCTTATTTATATATTTTTTCCATAGAGCCAACAATGTCAAGAATTGGCTAGAAGGCCAACTTTGCATATGTATATATTTTGACGTGCTATGACACATGATCTAAAATTTAGCACAAATAAACTAGGCTCAAAATTGAATAAACCCATATAATAATATTGTTATAAAACTTACACATATGTGAGATATTCCATCACCAAACTACTTACTCAGCTCTTTCTTACCTCATGCAAATTTGGCTACATATTGGAAAATAATGTCAAACTGTTTGGGAGCCTAACTTTGCACTTGCGTATATTTGAATACACTTAGGTGCATGAATTGAGATTTAGTTAATATTAACTAGGGATTAACATGATCACAACCATATAACCAAATCTCCTTGACTCATCCACACGTGGTAATGGTGATGTCAGCAAGCTACCTATTCAGATTTTCTTTCACTAGACCAAAATGTTTAGAAGAAAATAATGATCAAACAAATGAATAAAACTCATGCACACATGCATTCAAAACTTAGAAAACATATTAGGGACCTGTTTCACATTCTCAATACTCCATACTCATCCCTAAACATCTCGAACCATGCCAAAATTGAAGATCAACTAAGCATCCTTTAAGCATACTAGGACAAACACATTACATACTTTGTCATTGTCACTTAGACTATCAAGGAACTTCATCCACTCACCTGGACACCTCCATGACATCATTGAAAAATATCCAACAATCTCCCCTTTTTCATTGATATCAACAAACATAATTCAACTCACCTTTTCTCTTTTCAAGCACTCTCATAATAAGAACTTTCTCCCCTTTTGACATAATGACAAAGTGGGAAATAACTCATCTTGAGGACCTAAAAAGACTATCAATAGGAAAGGACCATCTTATAAATATGATACAAAATCCCTCTTACCTTGATCCTACCTCTTATTATCTTGAAAACATCCTTCTTACTACATGCCAACATTATTCTTCAACCAAGCACTACAACCAATGAAGACAAAACACACAAAACATTGAAATCTACTAGAAATCACCAAGAAAAGTTTGAGAGGGATTCCCCCTAAGATCTCTGAGCCATTACACCTCTTGAGCATCTTTATATCTTCATACACCATGAAGAACCATCATACTAGCCTTGTATTTTAAGACATTTCTATGACCACCGACTCTACATCTGCACTATAGCTTCTTTAAAAACCTTTAGATCAAGCTCATGTACTTGTTGATCCTCCTTAACCTAAGCTCATGAAATAGATTCTATTGATTTGTAGAGAAATAAATGACACCTAATCTTTATCTTAGATTTAAATGTAGCTTTTAAAAATGGTTTGGTCATAATATCTACAAGTTGCTCTTTTATAGGCACATATTCCAACTTAACACTTTGATTAATCACTTATTCTCTTAGGAAATGATTTATAATAGGATTGTTCTTAGTTTTTAGTGCATAATATGATTATTTGAGCTATTAATTACACTAGTGTTGTCACAATAGATAGGACAAGGTCCTTTTATCTTACCTTAAAATCTTCCAAAGTTTATTTCATCCACATGACTTGCATGCAATAAGAAGCAACTACTATACATTTAACCTTAATAGTTGATAAAGACACTAAGGCTTGTTTTTTATGTAGCCAAAACACAAAACATTCCCCATGAAGAAGACCCTACAACTGGTACTTCTCCTATCATCCACACATCCTACCCAATCTGTATTAGTATAAGATCAAAAAGAATTCTTTACTCATGGGATACCATAAACCATACTCTATAGTGCATTTAAGATATCTCAATATATTTTTGACTAATTTTAAGTAAGAATCTCTAGGTTCAGTTTGAAACCTTCCTAAAAGACCCACTTCTTACTTGATATCAGGCCTAGAAGCAGTAGAATACAAAAGACTTCCAACCATGGATCTATACAAAGTTTGATCAACTTTTGATAAGTCATCTAGTTTACTTAACTTGCACCCTATGATCATTGGAGTACCCATTGATTTACAATCCATCATGTCAAACTTCCTCAACATATACTTGACGTATTTAGCTTGTGAAATGAATATCCTTGCATCAAGTTAATTGATCTATAATCTTAATAAGAAAGACAATTCTCCCAACATTGACATTTCAAACTCAGTTTTCATAGTATCTACAAATTCTCTACTCATTTTATCATTGTAAAATCTAAAAACTATGTCATCAACATATACAAAAACTATCAATTGATGATCACCTTCTATCTTAATGTAAAAATTACTATCAGCTACCCCCTTTTTAAAACCTTGACTTAAAAGATACTTATTTAACCTATCATACCAAGCTCTAGGAGCTTGTTTAAGACCATACAGAACCTTCTTCAATTTACATCCAAAATTTTGATTACTTGACATGAAGTATCCTTCAAGTAACTCAATGTAGACTTATTCTAAGTTGCCATTAATGAATGCATATTTCACATCCATTTGATATACCTTAAAACCCTTGAAGCTAGTATATTCCAACAAGAGTCTAATTGCTTCCATTATTGCTATAAGAGCAAAAGTCTCATCAAAATCTATTCCTTTAACTTGATTAATATCCTTTACACAACAATCTAGCCTTGTTCCTTGTGACTTCTCCTTTCTCATTCATATTTTTTTTGAAAACCCACTTGGTACCTATCACATTTTTATCTTTTGGTCTAGGAACTAGATTCCATGAATGTTTTGGGTTCAATCATGGATAATAGAGCTGAGTCTTGTTGATTCTAATTGATCAAAATTCTCCTTCTAGTTTGTAACTTTGCACCAACATTTCTAATAATTTGAGAGATTGGATGATATTTCTAAATTATTCTAGATGGAGATTTAAAATCTTGTATTTCTTCTTCTTCTTCAACTTCATCATTTATTTGAATGGATAATTCATCATTATTTGCAACAACATTTTGAATTGAGTCACTTACCTACAATTTTGGCTTCTTGACTCTATTAGTTTCACCTACCCTCACATTTGAACTTTTAAAAATATTGTGACATTTCTTGTTGAAGCACCTATAAGTAGTATTGATAGAATAATAACCTAAGAAGATGCCCTCGTCAGACCTTGAATCAAAAATTTCAAGATTCTTTTCATCTCTTTTGATGAAGCACCTACTCTCAAACACTCTAAAATGTTTGACATTAGCTGATCTATTCTTCCATAAATCATAAGGAGTCATATCACCGTTTGCTTTGATTTAACACCTATTTAGGATGTAAACTGAAGTGTTGTCTAGCTCTTCCCAATAACCATCTAATAGTTTGGAATATTAAATCATAGTTTTACTCATCTCTTGAACAATCCTATTCTTTTAAAAACACCATTTTGTTGTGGTGTTTTAACAGCATAATATTGTTTCCTTATCCCTTGTTTTTCAAAAAAATAATCAAATTCATGAGACCAAAACTCACCTCCTCTGTCTAATCTTACATACTTGATCTTTGACCCTTTATCATTTTCTACAAGCACTTTGAATGCCATAATTTTTTTTAAAGCTTTTAATTTTTATTTAATAAAACATATCCAAGTCATCCTAGTAAAATCATCAATGAGAAGCATGAAGTAGCTATTGCCTTGAATACTTTGGGTTCTCATAGGTCCACATAGATTAGTGTGGATAAACTCTAATGGATTTGTAGTGTAAAACTCCTTGGATTTTTATCTTCTTTTGGTTTGTTTCCCATGAAGACATGCCTTGCAAAGAGAATGAGGAATATTAAAAATCTTGGGCATATGCCTTACCAACCCCTTTAAATTGATGTTTACCATGTTATCAAAATTTATATGTCCAAGCCTTCTATGCCAAAGCCACATTTTTTCCAATTGACTCATGAATCACTCCGCCTTCTTAGATTCATGGAATACATACATGTTATCTATTTTATAAACATTTGCAACTAATTTTCCATCTTTTCTTACTTCACAAACATCATCATGAAAAGTTATAACATTTCCTTTATTACACATTTGGTTCACAATTAAAAGATTATGTTTCAAACCTTCTACATATAAGATATTATTAGTCCTAGAATGACCATTATCGAAACTCATAATACCTTTTCCAACTATGTTATCATATTTATTGTCACCAAATCTCACTGAACTAGGGTTGGTCTTCCTGAGAGAGATAAACTTGCTATTGTCTCCTTTTATATGATTTGAGCATCCACTATCTACAAACCATCTCTTGTTTCCATCTTCTTGAGTATGCAAGGATGCTTGAACAAATATTGACTTTTCCTTTGGTAGACCACTTAAATTCTATTTATTTTCTTCTTCAGACTTAAACTTAGTCTTCTTGAACCATTTGATGGTGTCAATGACTTATATATCCTTTTCCCAAAAATCTCTATTATAGATTTTGGCTATATGACCTTGTTAGTTACAATTGTAGCATATAAGATTCATTTTGATCTTTAGAGAGAAAACATAATCCCTATATTTATGACCAAATTGATTATAGGAGAAGTAGTAGACATTAAATACATCATTCAAATTTGACTTACTTTTCTCTTGATTGTTATCTGTCCATGAATTTTCATTCTTAACCCTTTTGGTGGAGCTGAAATCCCTTTTGTCCTTGGATAAGAACACATCTGAGTAAGTCATGACTTTATTTTCAAATTATTCCTCCCTTTGGTTGAGACCATTAACCATCATGACCTACATATTTTTAACTATTACTTTTAGATATTTCACTTACATCTTCACAACATCCATGCTTGAATTGACATTCGATAAATCACATAATAGTTTATCTTGAAGACAAGATACAACCTCTTTGTCAACCATTGTACCTTTGATCACCTTCAAGTAGTTAAAATTATAAGAAGGGCCTACTCTAATACCAATTGTTAGAGGTAAAATCATTGAGGTGGGGTGAATTAGTGAGCCCAAATATTTCAATTTCAATTGTAGTCCTTTCAAACTATTAAAAAATCAACATATATCAACTTGATCAAGCAACATTAACAAGAGATCTCATTCATAAATGCATACACAAGATCAAAAACATAACACATAGTTCCTGTGGGAAACCCTCATGGGGAATAAAACCCACTCTCAAGCTTACAACACATGAACTACTTATCCTATAAGAAATTACAAACAAGAGACTAGTAAAATCCTTTACACCATCAAACCTTTATCATGTCCTCCTGACCAAAGGCATTTAGTTAAACACTTATTTCACAAGGAATAACTTCCCCTAAGGAAGATCAAGTCCTTTAGACCCTCCTTTGAGCACCTCCACCTTAGAACTGATGTCTTCAACACACGATGTTGGATCTATATTTATCTAACCCTTCCATAAACTCTCTCTCTATCTCATGCATGCCTCTCATATAGGCATGCCATAATATCTCTCCTTCTTCACTCAAACTATCCTCATATGTACACTCAGACCTTTTCACATATCCTCAAACTACAAGAGCACTTTTTTGACACCAAAAATATGACCTATAGGTTATACATATAGTCATCAATCTTCTCTACTCATCAATTCATCAACTAGGAACTCTACCTCTCCTTCACCCCATAGCTCTCACATATATTTTGCACAAGTCTCTCTCTCAAGTCTAAAAACCAACACATTTGGTTTCACCATTTATAGAGATATCATGATTATCAACATCTTGGTCAGCCATTAAGCATGCCTTAACCCTTAAGTCATCTATCATATGAAGACATAACTCAACATAAGCTTCATAGATCGGCCATAGCATCTATGGGTCACCCTTAAGTAACTACACCTTTCAATTAGGCCCTTGTAGCTCTTATAGGTCTCATGGAGATCTATTCACCCATTTAAAACTTCATCAAATAAAATAAGAATACAAGACCACTTCCAAAATCATGAACCTATAGTCATGTAAAATGTAAAATTGTGTAACTTTACTATGGCTAAGACACCTAATCCATAGATCCTCTTGTTGGCTCACACAACCCTTCTAGGCTACTTTTTTCACTAATTCCTAGTCATCTAATACTTTCTAAACTTAGACCTTTTAGACCCAAGTATCCCTTTTAGGCCCATATCCATCCCCCTAGGTCTCATCCCCTTAAGACAATAATGCCAAAATAAGATAGGAACACTAGAATCTAGGGTGTCCAATTTTTTGTGCTATTGTCCAAGTTCACTTTTGACTCTAATAGTTAGATTATTATGGTTTCTTATATTTTTCCCTATCAACCTCATGTGAATTCATTTAACCCATGATCATTAGTTTCCCTATAAAAGGCCATTCAAAGTCCATTTAGAAGGGTTGACACTCATTTACAAGAGAGACACAAGAATACAAGCAAGTACACTTGAGCAATCTTCCTCATTCTTTACACACAACCTTCCTTATTTCAAGCCTATTGAAGTCATTGCACTGATCCATATCCAATTGAAGCACATCCAATTTCACATTCTAGTTGCATTGATTATATATAAATTGCACCAAGCACTTTAATGGGAAATCTACATTAGCTTGATACCTCTTTGAAGTATTGATATGTAGACAACATGCCCACACATGGGGTGTGAAGTGTGTCTAATGTATCCTTTACACACTAACCACTTCTCTCTCTTTCCCTAGTTTTCATTTAAGTTTAAGCACTAGGAGCTCCTAAGAGTTTTTACGATTAAAATAGACAAATAGAGATCTCCATGAAGTCCTAGACTCTAAAATTTTAGTGATAGGGTAAAAAAATCATTCTGAATAGAACCCACAAAGTTTTCAGCCTTAGGACAACAATGCTAGAATAATACTACAACACCGGACAACAAGGTGTCCTATTTTCAGCACTCTTATCCAATCAAAAAATGAAATCTAGAGACCTGTTTCCAACTATTTTTTAATCTTGTTCCTCCAATTTCATACCTTGTCTCAGTCTAGATCAATTAAAATAAGCTAAGTTCTAATTTCTCTCACTTCCTAATATATTTAGAAAAAGGTAAAAATATAATCTATTTACATAAATTAGTAGGTTAATTCCTGAATATTTATTTACAAATTTACATTGCTCATCCCATTTATTATTTAGGAATATAACTCTAATATTATAAAAAAAAATAAAATATAACCCATTACATATGATCTATAGGTCCCCCTTAAGTGCCAACAACCAATATAGTACCCTTTTGCTTAAGCATAATTTGCTCAATCAACATTCTGTGCACACAGTCATCATGAACGAATACACAATCAACTTCTAAACCTTTGTTCATACTACATATGATTGGTAAAACCTTCATAATTCACATAAATCATCCTTATGGATTATACAACACTCTCTAATAACCAATTCATCAAGAGATATCAAAACAAGCTCGAACAATCTTCTTGGGTTACATGCAAAACACACATGAAGACATAGTAAACTTTGAACCTTCATAACTATGACTATACACAATTTTAGATTTTCAAATCTATATTTCAAATGTGCCTTGGATTCCTATACAAGTTTTCTTTTTACACCATGAGAAAATTTTTCCATGATCAAAAGAAATAGCCAAAATACAGAGCACTAATTTTTCCTTTGCAAATTCAAATATTCAAAGGCAAATGGTCATAGTTAAACCTCGAACACTATGCTCGTATCTCATGTACTCACTACTTAAATTAAACATGCATAGTCAATCTTGTTTTAATTTTAATGTATAGTGCACTAATTTCCAAATGTTAACCCTTGAATAATTGACCTCATATCATGCAATTTGTCAAATTTGACCTCATGTGTACTGTCAATCTCTTTGAGATTGTCCTAGATTTAACTATGCTATATAATTTTCACTTTGACCTCTTAAATTTAAAGTGCATCATTGATCTCTATCTATATGATCACCCATTCACCGTTGATCCTCAATGTTAATAATTGAATACTTGGCATCATCTGATTACTTCTTGACTTCTTGGAGAAACGTGCTCTATTTATTTTGCTCAAACTTTAACTTGTGCAAAAATTACTTAGTATGGAAACCTTTACAATCTGTCTGTAAGGTTAAATTTACACCTCCATATCTTTTACTTTGCTCAAGCACATGTTTTAAAATTTTAACCATATGATCTCCTCACATAGGAGAATCCAACCATGTGTCAAAATACTCCTAAAGCCTCCACATGTGTGAGATATAATGCCATTAATATTCTCACTCAAATTTTCTTGCCACAAGCTAACAATGTTAAGAATTGCTTGGAAGGCCAAATTTGCACATGTATATCTTTTGAGGCACTTCGGTGCATGATCTAAAATTTAGTAGAAATGAACTAGGATCAAAACTAAATAAACCCATATGATTATCTTATTTTGAAACATCCACATGTGTGAGATATGTCATCACCAAAATTCTTACTTAGTTCTTTCTAACCTCATGCAAATTTGGTTAAGTATGGGAAAACAATGTCAAACTGCATGCGAGCTCAACTTTTCACTTACATATATTTGATTGTGCTTAGGTCCATGACCTCAAATTTAACACATAATAAATAGGGACTAATTTCATCACAACCATATGACCAAATCCCCCTAATGCATCCACATGTGGCAATGGTGATGTCATTAAGCTACCTACTTAGATTTTTTGCCACTAGACCCAAAATGTCTAGAAGAAAATAATGATCAACCAAATGAAAACCACTCATGCATACAAGAACTCAAAACTTATAAAACACCTTACGGACCTCTTTCACATTCTAAATAATCCATAATCATCCTTGAACATATCTAACCATGCCAAAATTGAAGATCAACCAATCATCCTTCAAGTATACTTGGACAAACACATTGCACACTTTGTCATTATCACTTAGACTATCAAGGCAATTCATCCACTCACCTGGACACCTCCATGACAAAAATCTATTTCAATAATTTTCAAAAGAAGTGTTTCCTCTTGATATGAATTTTGTCTATAAATTATGCAACATCTTTAACCATTGATTAACCCCTATGCACCAATATTTTAAGCTCTTCCATAGCATTATAAAACTCCCATACACCATAATTGTAAATCTTTATAAAGACCTACATGGCAATAAAATTGTTTATAAATTTATATTTAAAATAGTAATTCATATATATATGAATTAATATTTTAAATATAAATTTATAAATAATTTTATTGCCATGTAGAATACCCAATTGGTTACTTGGGATTTCTATGGTTGGTTTACATAATGTGTTTCAAAAAATATATATTTGTTTATTTTGTTTTATTATAATATTATATATTTTTGTTCATTAGGTTAGATGCAATGGTTGAGACATGGCATCATCATATAAACTATTAAGGTTCATCTCAATAAGTTAAGAGCCCCTTAATCCCTTAAAATAATAACCAAACTTCATGAAAGTTGAGTTTTTAAAACTTAAGTACACATAGGGAACTATGACTACTAAGAATCAATGTAACCTTTTGTTTAACTCTAATTCAAACATTTTACCACATAAATAGAAATCAAACTCATTAATATATAATGTCAGGGATAGTATGTGAGTTCAAACCCTTTTGATACTACTTGTATGCAATAAAATGTGCTTGCCCTACTAATTATACTAATTCCCGCTAATTTAGGCTAAAACGACCTATTTCCTAGTCACAAAAACTGGCCCAAATTCCATACCCATACTAATATCCCTTGTAACCTTTATCCTATCCTAAAAAATAATTAATCCCATCATTAAACGCATAACAAGGCCTATTACCTACTAACCTATCCCCTAATCCCCTAGCCATTTTAAAATTCAAGAAAATTCTAACTACCCACCCACCACCCTACATTAGCCTTTCCTAAACCCCTAAAACCCTATGAAGAGATTTATAGAATTGGATAATTATATAAATATCTCCATTTTATCCCTCTTCCTCTAGAATTCTCTATTCTAGAGGATTCCATGGGAAATCCTCCACCCTAGATCTTAATGGCCCAAATTCAAATTTGGACCATAAGATCTTCTCCATTAACCTATAAAACTAAGACACTCCTCCTTGATCAAGCTAATGAAAAATTCAATGATAAAGTTCACAAGTGAATCAAGAGATCTTCAAGTAAGCCATTGACACACTCATCAAGCCAATTCAAGCAAAGCCCATATCCATTCTGTCTCAAGGAAGCTATTATCAAACTTTCACAAGCAATCCAACATCTTAAGTCTACAAGCTCAAGCATTTGAATTTAAAGCCTTGAAATGGAGATATGAGAAGGTAAAAATGATGGTAAGAGTGCTTTAATAATTTTTATTTATCTTTTTTATCCATTCATATTGGTGTTGTTAATTTTGGGTTTTATATTGTCATTTTGATAATATTGCTTGAATCCCAAATTTGATGCACATTTTGGCCACCACAGTGGGAGAAACCTCCCTTATTTAGGTGAAAAATATTTCTAGAAAGATTTTAAGTGATTACAGGGCCAACTGGAAGTAAAATCAAGCACAAATTTTGAGTTTTTCATGTGATTCATGAAAGTAGCGATATTACCCTACAAGTTGTGGTATTGTAGTAATGATATCATCAATGCTAATCATGATATTGTATCTTAGTCATTAGTGATTATGGGTTTGAGTAGGGTTTTAGGTTTGAATAATCTCTCTACTTCAAAAATATCAGTATTACCCTATTAGTAGCGATATTGTCAATTCTAGTGGTGATATTACAACTTCTATTAATAATCTTGCATTCTAACATCTGTTAGGCTAATTGTGAAATATTTTTTAAGCGTGTTGTTTGTAGTGTGTAGGGTAAGAAATTATCCTCTAAATAATAAAACAAGACTATCCTAACATATCAAAAAATCTTTCCACTCTCAAATTTACGATATTACCCTGCTAATAGCAGTAACATAGATTCTCGTAGTGGTATTGCAAGAAATAGTTGTAAAATCTATATCATCTGCTATCTTTGATCACTCTATGTTTATGTAGGCTTCTTTA
Source organism: Torreya grandis (assembly GCA_037957365.1). Lineage (NCBI taxonomy): Eukaryota > Viridiplantae > Streptophyta > Pinopsida > Cupressales > Taxaceae > Torreya > Torreya grandis. The sequence continues at coordinate 3,585,512 of JARHVA010000552.1, forward strand.
TCTCTATTGTTAAAATTATGTACAATAAATAAGCTGAGGATATCACCTTAGAACAAAGGGTAGGTTTTGCTTATCTTTGATAATCTCATGACTCTATGAATAGTGGTATTGCCCTGTAAGTAGCAGTATTACCAATTATAGTAATGATAATATTTAATCATAAAAAATTGGTAAGATTCCACCCCTATCAATCTTTGGTTCCCCATCAATATTACACCTAGCCTCTATTTAATAGATAGAGAAGGATATAGAGGATTGTAAGTTTCTAAAACATCACCTTTTGGTCAAAACATCTTTTCTCAATAACCCACCTTAGCAAATATTCCTCATTATGTCTTATTTGCTATCATTTTGGATATCTAAGCATTGGATTACAAGGGAAAATTCTATTTTACATGATCTATTAGGATTGAAAGAAGTTGTTGACATCTCATTTCTATTGATTTGGTTAAAACTTGTAATATCATTACTTCTATATTTGTGAAATTGCCTTATAAATAGTGAGATTGTCACTCAGAGTAGCAATATTATATGATAACATATCTAAGATCTATTTAGAATTCTTTTAGACCTTTGATCATCACTAATTATATTAAAAATAAGGCCTTGTAATTACTTTATAGTTTATATGATTTTTAGACTTATTAAGATAAGTAGGTATAATTAGTTTAAGTCTTATAATATTGCTAGTCGAATCTAGTCTTAAGCTACAGTTTTGTTGATTCTATTAGTGATATTACAAATAATATTGCCATTTATTTCTAATAGTATTGCATCCTAGTAGTGGGATTGATTATTTTGGTTGTGATATTTCCATGTGTAATTATAGGATTGTAGAATTTAGATAACCAATCTTTTTCGCAAGGCTTGGAGGACTTTTTGAGACAACTTCTATTGATTTCTAACTTTTGTGTTTACAGGAAGGGGTGCCATTTTGATTCATTTAATTAATATTTATCATAGTTTATAAATTTTGACTTGAATAAATCATTATTTTCTTATTTGACTATTGTGTGAGTGTCTATTATTTATATATAATTTGTCATATTGTGTTAATCTCACATAAGTATTTAGAAATGGTTAATTAATTGTATTGTGAGCTTGCTTGTTTGTTTAAGACCTCCCTTAGGATATCACATGGTATGGATTTCATCACCATGAATATGGGTTATTATTTAGGGGTTAGTGTCATGGATTTCACCATTGCACACTAACCACACTCCACGTTCTAGTAGAGTATGACGATTAGGAGACCATTATCATTATGGCCTAAGTGGTATTCCCCATAAAGGGTTATATGGAGTGAGGGATGATTAAGTCCATATACCTAGGGAAATTAGATAGCCTCCTACATGAACTTGTGCCCAAATGTACCATTGTGTATATAGGGGACTCCCTCTAGATCCTTGTGTAAACCTTAGAATAGGGGACTGTGGTTGTCATAGGTGTTCCATTATCGATGTCAGTATCAGTGCCCAAGTGACCATCAAGAGCAAGCAAGGTCAAGAGGGTTCACTCAATTCCCTAATGGGTCACTGGTCTATAACCTCACTTGTGTAGCTGTTAGATGGTGTGGACATCATGTTACACTCCCATACATTTTACTAATTGTGACTGTACTTGTGCATGATTATTTATGTGTTGTGATGACATGTATTTTGTTTGATATCCAATTCAGCCATACCCATAAATTTTGTGTGCATACTTTAGAAAACCGATAAGATCACTTCCCTTATCCCATCATTATCCTTTTATCTCATTCTTTCATCCCATCATCATCCCATCTTGACTATCCATATCACATTATCTCTCTTTTTCATTCCATAACATTTATCTTAGTCCACATATCACTTTCCACACTCATCCTAATATCATCCTTCTTTATTAATAATTTTTATATTTTGACCATCATATACCCATTCCCATAATCACATTATATCATTCCATCATCCTACACTTAGTTAATAGTGCCTCTTTTGTCTACACCCATCCCATACCACTTAACATCCACTACCTTTTTGTCATATCCCTTTTGACCATCACACTCCCCCATATCCTTCTATCCATACCATTTTCACTTCCTTATCCTACCCACACCTTATACGATTCATCTCACTTATCACCATCATATTCTTTCCTTGTGCATTTTAATTAAATCCTTATCATACTTCCATCCATCCTATAAACATTCTCTCATCTATATCTATTCCATAGTATTTAATATTTACTTCCATTTCACATCCTTATTTATTTGACCTCACTTTTATTCACTTCCATAACAAATTCCTTCCCTATTTGCCTTATATTGACAATCCTATTTATATCTCATAACAGCTCACACATAGTAATTATCCACTTTCTATCCATTCTCTTCATCTATTTCCTTTACATTTTCATCTCATACCTATATCCAACTAGTATTTACCTTCATCCATATCCTCATGTAATTATCACCTTTCTTTTTTGAACATCCTCCTTTGCATCATATAATCCATATTTTACACCAATCATCCACTTATCCACCCATATTGTATTTATATCATCCCATCCCCTCACTTGTTTATCTTCATACCCCATTTTTCATCCATTAATATAATTATTTCTTAAGTCATCACATTTCATTATATAATCCATCTGTTGATCATCCCTCCATCTATATTACCCTTATATCATCTTATCACCACCCAAGCTGTTATATCTATTTAGTCCCACCCTCCACATCTATCTTTCATTATTAATCCAAAATTCTTGAGATTATTTTAACTTATCTTCCATCCATATTCTCTGTGAGCATCACCACACAATTTCCCATGTGCCTCCATAATACACCTTATCCACTTCTTAGTCATTCCCACACATTATCTATCTTAATTCTATCATTATATCATCCCATAGCCATCCATACATCCATCATTCTATAGTCATGGTAATCATATAACCAATCTTATCTTGTCCTCATCTTGTCCATTTTATCCTAATCACATCTTATTTACTCCATCCAATCACATCTATTCTAGCCCCACCTATCCTTTTGTACCATATCATATTTACCCCATATTATTACCCTTCATATAGACTAAACCTTCATCTCTTCCACACCATATCTACTTCCCATTTGATGATCCATATTTTGAATCCTTAATAAATTCTTCAATCTATCTCTTTCCATCATAATATCCCATTTTGCCTAGGCTACTCAATCATCATTAGTTCATTATAATTTCATCCGCGTATCCATTACACCACTATAAGTCTCCCCTTTATAGCTATATCCTTGTCTCATCCATATTATTGACACCACACTTTGTCACATCATACATCCTAGCCTCATTTGCATATCACCTATAGAAACTCATCTCATTTATTAATTATCCCATAACCCCTTTTTGTAAATATTGTCCACTTTTCATAGTTCATCTTCCATTATCCACTCCTGTCATCACATCCTTTCATATATATATTTTCTCATTATATTATTATATCATCACACTTTCATATAAGTCCATAGTCCATATATCATAATCACATCCTCTATATTTGTCATCCATTTAGTACCATCCTTTTTCATTATTCATCCCGTATCCATACCCATTGAATTCAAAAACTATCTTTTCAATAATCTAAAATCCATCCCCATTTGTCCACATATCATATCCATCTCTTTTGTTTTATCTCATTCTCATTAGATTATCTATCCATAAAAATCCATATATATCTACATATCATCCTTCTTAATCCTTCATTGTGTGTAGCCATCATCTTATCACTTCATACATCTATCTTGACTAGTAGACCTTACCCATATATTCTTCCATCACATCTCATATATCACCATCCACTCTTCCTCATCACCCTTTTGAGTATTAGGTGAAGACAAAATATCAAACTATTGGTGGACACCCATCACCCACACATCATTAATCACCCTATCACGACTTGAAATTATTATTGAACACAGCCTTATAATACATCAATCTAGCACCCATCACTATCCTTTTATCCCAATCATGTGTCTTTGTACCCTAACACCCATAAAATTATAAAATTGCTAGTTGACAGAGTTATTTTATCCCATCATCCTCCTTTGTCTTTGCTAGATTGATCTCTTAAAATATCTTTATTTCCTGATAATTTCTAGATACCTGACCTATCAATTTTATCCATTGACCACTAATAGTCTCATCTTTTGACCAAGACCTATATTTGAAAGACCCTCAATCACACCTCATCACACCCCATATTCTTAATCCTTCACCATGGTCATCCAAACATGAGCTCAATTCCACCAAGGACCAGGCTCGAATCAAGAGGACAATACTAGAGGATAAATCATGGACCAAATTAGGAATATGATGAATTTTATAGTGACATCCCTACACCTCAAGGAGAAAATGATAGAAATAAACTCCTCAATAATGATGGTGTCCATCATCTCATCGACCAATACCTATTTGAAAATCATGATGAAGTGTCATCTTAAAGTAGAGAAATTGGGGGTACCTTACCACCCAATTATGACTGCACCTACCTAAATAATATCATCCACCCATCAGAATCCCCATAATAAAATAATCATTAAGAAGTGGACAATGGGTTTTTAGATGAAAGAGACCAACTACCTCTTATTAATCACCACATCGAGGCTAACAGAAGACGGGCTACCATTAAGGATTTTTTAGATTAGCTTACACAATAAATCAACCTCCTTCAAAATCAATGCCCACCATCCCCACAACTTAATAATACCAACACCTCCCATGATGCCCAAAACCCTAACAATATCAAAAATAATAGCCATACCAATCATGCCACCAATAACAACCCTCATACCCATGCTCTACAAATAAGCCATAACCAAACTATCAATCCTATTGGGGGTCCTACCTCCTCCCAAGAATGCAAGATGATGAAATAAACCCTCAAATAGGTGGATCCTAGGTCCCAAGCCATTAAATATAAACATAAGGATTTTTACCCATCACCCTTGGATATCAACATTCTACAGATCCTATTCCCCTCACATTTTCAGATTCCAAAATTTGAGAAATATAGAGGAAAAAGGGACCCATGGGATCATGTACATGAATTTTATGTCGCTTGTCATGAAGTAGCCTATGAATAGGCTTATCTATTAAGGCTCTTACTTAAAAGTCTAATGGGACCAACATTAGAATGGTTCATTCACTTTCCTAAGGGGTCAATTTAAAGCTTTGGAGAACTAATGGAGCAATTCATTAGACATTTATACTTCAATATAGAGCATGATGTATCCATTATTGACCTCTACAATATAAAACAAATAAATGGGGAAAGCCTTGTCTATTTCTTGTAATGGTGCCAAGCATTAGAAAGTTGATTGAGATGTATTATGCCTGAAAAGGAGTTGGCCAAAATATTTGTAGACAACCTCAATGCAAAATTGAAATATCAGCTAAAAATATAGTGTGAAAAAACTTTTGATGAAATTATATAAAAGGGCATACAAATTAAAAAATCCCTCATAGAAAAAGGAACCGTCAAGCCATTTTATCACAATAAGCACAATTAAAATACAAAAAATTCATTTTCAAACAAACCCAAAGTCTTCAATAAAAATAAGAATGTTGTCAAAGATGGGGTGATGGACTCTAAGAAGCAAGTGAAATATGTCCAAAACATCCAAAGGAAAGGGCCTCTACCACAACCTTAGGTTTCTTCCATCAAAGTACCTTAAGGCAAGCTAAGACCCTGTAGAGGCAAGCAACCTCTTACAAGCCTAGGGATCCCATTGGAGACTATCTTAGAATAGTTGGTTGCAGCCAACATGATCACCTTTCTATAAATATGGCCTGTAGATAATTTCTAACCTAAACTAGACTAGTATGATGATGATGAATGTTAAAAATTCTATAGGGTAAAGGGACATGACATTGAGAATTTCATGTAATTAAAACACTATGTACAAGATTTGATCGAAAAAGGTGATATTGAGTTGGAAGGTGAGCCCACTCCCAGTTAATTAGGAAATGGATAGTTGGGTATCTATAAAGATCCTCTTACCAAGCATGAACAAAGGAATCAAAGACCACAGTAAGACTAGGGTCAGGCATGCTATTCCAATTACATTAACTAACATAATTTACCATATCACTATATTAATACCATCAAAATCCACAAGATCCCCACATCTGATAGCTCCTCATATTCTATTTTGAAGATTAACTTGGTCACAACCAATTGTACCATCATTACTTGATGTAACTAAATAGTCATATTGAAAGCATCATCCAAAAACCATCTACTTATTCCACTGTACCAAGGGGGAAAACTTATAAGAAAGCTACAAATGGGTCTGATAAATCTTATGATATTATTCAATAGCTAAACAAGACCCTAACCCAAATTTACCTTATGGAGCTCCTTAAAACATTCACTTTGCATAGGGAAATATCAAATCAACTACTTAATAACCTAAAGGTGCCTAATAACCTAGACACAAGCTAGTTTTAGGGATTAGTAGCTCATATATTCCCCTCCCAATAACTCACCTTCAACACTCAATATTTAGCACCAATTAGCCCACACCATAATTATCCACTATACATTGAAGTTTCCATTGCCCATCACTGTGTCTCCCATGTACTTATAGACAGAGAATCGACACTCAACTTGTGTAATGTGGACTTCTTGAGAAATTTGGGATACTCTAAATCATTTCTTAGGCCTACTCTTATCATGATAAAGGCATATGATGACAATGAGTGACCATCCATTAGGTTTATTTATCTTCCTATCACTGTGGGACTCATAGTTCACCAAACCCTAGTACATGTGGTCAATATGGACCTACCATATAATATGCTTCTTAGGAGACCCTACATCCATAAAATGTAAGCCATCTGACCTACCCTTCATTAGTGTCTCAAATTACCTCATTCAAGAATGAAAGTCACCATTCTTAGAATCATTGAACATTATAGTTGTCAAATGAATCAATATACTCCTCCATCATTGTCTCAAGACATTGAGAATTCCATCCTCAGTCCTATGATTGCAAAATATATTTCTCTTGATCAACTAACATCCAAATTTGCCCCAAAACTAGATCTTACCAAATTAAAAATTACATCTATCAGTTGTGGTGAATATGAGTATAAGATCCTTTGCATCGATCATCTTCTGTTATCTCCCTAAAGCTACAGGTCCCTTGAGATGAAGGAAGTCAAGCCCATCAAATACCAATTTGGGCCTATAATTTTTTAGAGTGTAGGGTTCCTATTTGATGAACATATTAAATATGGAGAAGATTCTTGACTCATTCCTGATGATGATATCTTCATTTCACCCAAGGAAAATTATCCTAAAGTCAACCACATGATGGAGAACATGAATTATAAAGGAAAGGGAATAGGAAGATAGGAACAAGGTCAAATAGTGCCTATCAATGTCAAAGATAATTCATCCTACTTTAGTCTAATGTAAAAACCATATGATGATGACCCCTTTAATATTATTATGGATTTTATCTTGACTAATGAGCAAACTCTCCCTGATGAAGATATCGTAACAGGTTCAGTTTCTAGCCAATTCAAAGAGTTATATATCACTAACCTCCTTTCTGACACCTCCATCTTTACCATTAACATCTCCCTCTATTATCCTTCTCTCATAGACTAGGATATCAAATAGGATCCTAACTTTGACATGTTTTAGAATGATGAGGCCATTCTTGAATATATGGGGGCTAGAAATTTTATGCCATCTAGAGATCATAAGAAAGATTTTCTATCAATTTGTGTGAATCATCATACTTCAAAGAAAAAGAATTATTGAGAATCAAGATGATGATGAAAGTTCAGAAGAAGAACAAGAGTCCTCCATATAATTGGATGAAATCCCATTCACCCCCACTCAATCATAAGAGTATCTAGACATTAACACTGAGCTACCAGATTGTTACCTCTGACATGCCAAAAATCAAGTACCCCCCTTATTTATAAGATCAATCTCCCTCAGTCATTGAGGAAGTCATATAAATAAACATTAAAACTGAATAAAATCCTGAGATCATGAAACTGGGGGCATCTCTTAATCAAAGTGTGAAATCCTCATTACATTGCTTAGGGAATTTATTGATGTCTTCACATATAGTTATGAAGATATGCCAAGTTTGGATCCCTCATTAGTATTCCACCATCTATATATACATCCCAATGCCAAACCCATCAAAAATTTTTGCACGAGATGCATCCAAACGTGGTAATACTAGTTAAGGAGGAATTACAAAAATTCTTGGATGCATGATTTATTCATCCCATTGACTACTCTGATTGGATATCTAATATAGTCCCTATCTCAAAACCATAAGGTAGAATATATATATCTAATGACTTCTATGACATCAATAAAGCATTCCCCAAAGATGATTTCCCACTTCCTAATATTGATATGATCATAGATTCATCTGTTGCTTATGAGGTGTTATCTCTCATGGATGGATTATTAGGGTATAATCAAATAAAAATTGCTCTTGAAGACCAACACAAAATAGCATTCATCACTCTTTGGGGCACATTTTGTTATAAGATTATGCCTTTTGGCCTTAAAAATGCATGGGCAACATACCAATGAGTAATGACTATCATCTTCTATGACATGATGCATGATATAGTGGAGGATTATGTTGATGATATCCTAGGGAAATCTCACTTACGATCTGAGCATCCTGCTCTCTTTCATAGAATTTTTGAAAGACTATGAGAATATAAAGTGCAATTGAACCCTAAAAAGTGTGTTTTTGGCATAACATCAATAAAATTGCTAGGGTTCATTATATCTAGGAGAGGCATTGAGGTGAATCCAACAAAGGTTTAAGCAATAACTAAAATTCCACCTCCTCAAATACTTAAATAGATTCATAAGCCTTCAAGGTAAACTCTAGGCTATTAGACGCTTTATCTCACAACTCACTAATAAATGTCATCCCTTCTCTCACTTTATCAAGAAAGGGACAGGTTTTTATTTGAATGAAGACTATCAAAAAGATTTTGAAAGTCTTAAACAATACTTGGCAAATCTACCTATTTTGTCTCTGCCAGTCTCAGGCAAGCCATTACTCCTATATATCTACTACACCATATGCCATTGGTGCCTTGCTTGCATAGCATAATGATCAAGGAAATGATCAAGCTATTTATTATTTCAGTCATACATTAATATCATATGAGCTAAATTATAGACCAGCTGAGTGGGCATGTTTGGATGTAGTCTTTTCATCACAAAAACTTTGACATTATATACTTAACAATTAGGTATAGCTAATTATAAAAATAGATCCTTTAAAATATTTCCTATCTAAGTGAGTATTAACAGGTCAAGTAGCTAAATGGTTCATGTTGCTAAGTGAGTTCAACATTGAATATGTCTATCAAAAATATATAAAAGGATAGGTCATCATAGATCACCTGGTAAAAGCTCTATTGGAATCAATTGAGCTCATTACCACTCCTTTCCCAAATGAATCTATCATGAACACCTCATAGGCCAAAAGTTAGAAATTATACTTTGATGGCTCATTTACTACTCATGGGTTAGGGGAACGAATCCTTCTGGTCACCCCTCAAAGTGATCTTATTCCTAAGGATTTTCATCTCACATTACCCTATACTAATAATATTTTAGAATATGAAGCCCTCATAGTAGGATTCCATCTTAAAATACAATGGAACATCCAACACTAATAGGCATTTGGGGACTCTTAACTCAACATCAAATAGGTAATTGAGGAATTCCAAACAAAAGATGAAAAATTGCTCCCATATAAAAAATTGATGGATTTGTCAAAAACCAATTTTTAATCCATCACATTTGAGCAAGTACCAGGAGCTAATAATAAAATAGTTGAATCTATGGCCACCATAGGATCTCTCATTGACCTTCCTAAAGATGTCTTGGAAGGTAATTTTTTGATTGAGAAATTAATAACTGTGGCCCATCAGTCATTAGCTCCTCTCTAAATTTTTATTATTGATAATCCCAGTCTTCCCTAGTACCATGATATCTATCGATACCTTTATGAAAATCCTTCTCCCTAACCTAAATTTCCATCAATGAAAATCCTTCATCTATTGAACTGCTTATTATACCAACCTAGGTAATATGCTCTATCAAAGAGGTTATGATGGAACCCTATTAAGATGTCTAACATCAGATGAGGCCACTCAAGCCGTTAAAGAGGTCCATGATGGTATCTATGGGGGGAATATCAGTGGAATAGATCTTGCCAAGAATCTCCTTTGAATAACATACTATTGCTCAACCATGGAGAAAGATGCCTACAAGTATGTGCAAAGGTGTGAGGCTTGTCAAAAGCATGGAAATCTTATTCATGCACCAGTGTAGGAGCTGTATCCTATCATGAGTCCATGGCCTTTTTCTATATGGGGTCTTGATCTGATTGACAAAATCAATCCTAATTCCTTGGATGGACATAAGTTAGTCATAATAGCTACATAATATTTTACTAAATGGGTAGAGGCAACGCCACTATCTTACACAACTAGCCTCTAAATACCAAAATTCATCCTTAATTAAATCATTTTCCATTTTAGCATCCCCAACAATATCATCTTAGATAATGATAAATCTTTCAATAATCAAGATTTTGAGGCATTATGTTGAAAGTATCACATCATGCAACTTTTCTCTTCCCCTACTACCCCCAAGGTAATGGACAAGCAGAAGCAATAAATAAGACTTTAATCAAGATCTCAAAGAAAATTATCAATCAAGCAAGACACAATTCACATACTCATTTGTATCCATCATTATTGTCTTATCACACCAATGTTTGTATAACTATAGGGGCCACCCCTTATGCCTTGGTATATGGAATTGAAGCTATACTACCCATGGAGGTAGTAATCCCTTCTCTTTGTCTCTCATTATGGGGCATAGTCACTAATCATAACCATCAATAGGAGCACCTACAAGAGTTGGAACTCCTAGATGACAAATGGAAAAGAGTCCTGAATCACCTTCGGGCATATCAAAATAAGCTAAAAAATTAGTATCACAAAAAAATTTAGGCCTGAGAATTTGAAGTAGGTGACCTAGTTCTCATGTAAAAATAGAAAAATACTAATGCAAAAAGAGACAAGAAGGGAAATTTTGAAGCAAATTAGCTACGCCCCTATATTATTATTGATAAATTTGACTCAAGAGCATACAATTTGGCCATGCTTGAAGGAGAAGAATTGGATGATCCCATGAACATCATGTACCTCAAGTGGTTTTATGCCTAGTCTCAACATACTCCATCTATAAGACCACCCAATCCTCCCCAATCTCAAAAAAAAATCCATCCAATGGCGAAAACTAGCTTGCTAGCACTTTAGGCAAGTACCATGGTAAAAATTGGTTCCTGACACCATGGTAGGGATAACCTAGCCTTGGTCTCAAATAAGTGGGAATTTTCACCAAAGATCAAAATTTTGACAACAAAGACAACAAGGGCTACCCATGGACCATTTATTGGAGGGACCTTCTTAAGTCATTTGTTTATCCTTGGAGATACTATCTATATCCCCAAGCCTTATCATCACTCATAATATCTATCTAATCCTGTCGATAAGATCTTTATGATAGACATGTCTTCTCTTAGCCTCAGCTACATCATAATGGACCATTGTCACCCATGCTTGAAATTCTGACCAATGTTTCCCACTATCATTATTGAGAGTTATCCTAACAATGGGGTCACTATGATACTGATTCCTAGAAGGATTATCTTGACCTCTTATTTTGTGACCTATAATTCGAGCCTTATCATGAACTAAAATGTTCAAGAACCATGCATAGTTTGTACGTAGCTCCTATATCACCCTTGCCTCACTGTCACTACATCATTATAACTTATCATCCTCACCCTTTATCATCATCATCCTCCATCTCTTAATTAGAACTACATTAGCCTGAGGTCTCTTTAGGCTATGTAGGCAACACTTGATCACTTCCTCATGTCCAAGGATATCTCAACCACTCCCTTTAATCTCTCTTCATCATCTCCATTTTTTTCTATCCTATCCCAAAATCCTCCATGCATCATCATCATTTTCATAATCACTCTATGGAAAACATGAATGTTTGCATGTGTCTGAATGTTATATGTGCATGTATAAAATGAAGTGTTTCTTTAGTTAATTTTGTGGATGTGTGTGTGTAATTTTTTATTATGGGAATGGGGATGGCTTGGATGATCATTTAATAATTATCTTTGAATGAATCATCCATTTTAAATGGAGTTCCCCTCATGCATCTTTGATATGATGCCATGGTCCCTTCATGACCATTAGCATATCTCATGAAGATGCAACATCAAAAGGGATGGCATATACTCATAAGCTTGATAACCTTCCTAAAAGGACAAGTCCCATCCCAAAATAAAACCTTACCCATGTCCTAAGCTAGTGACCAAAAAGTATCCACCCTACCTACCCATTACCTCAAGCATCTACCCAAACCTACCCATCTGATATATCCATGATGCAGGAACATTCCTATGAAGGGTCAATCACTGAGCTAAGCAGGGGATTAATATATCTCAAATAAATCTCTCAACATAAATAATCCATCATGTATACACCATCCATAACATAAACACTATCATATCTCAAAATGACATCATCATCCATCCATCATAAGATATATCAAACATCCCATTTAACCATCTAACCATCACATTCAACATATACATTAATCCATATCACTAAAGCAAAATCATAACACCACTGGCACATAAATAAGGTCCATAAATCATGATAACACCATCATGTTAAGACATATCCATGAATCCTAACATCATCATCACATACATCATAATCTCCATAACACAAACCCATAAATCATAAATCCATCTAGATGCATCATCATTATAACTGATGTCCATGTGGCATAAATCATACTCACCATAAATCATGTCCTTCATCACATAAATCATGATCATAATCACCAGAAATCATAACATAGATCATAATTCATTCAAAAACATCATCTTCATCATCATAATCATAATACCTATCCATGAATATCATCATATGTATCAAAATGCCATAACAAATAGCCATAACTCATAAAAACATCATCATATCCTTAAAACATCTCAAACCATAACATATTCGTAACACATGTGCACAAAATACCATCATTTACATCCATAAATCATTGTAACATCATCACATAAATCATCTCAATCAATAACCATTACATAAATCATAATATCCATAAATCATAAATGTTATCACATGAAGCATCAAGAACCATAACATATGTCCATAAGAATAATTACAAAGCACATCCATAGTCATAATCATCATCATAAAGGTCATCACATGTATCATCAAAACATATCCATACATCATCATAATAATAACATCATCATACAAACATCCATAAGTACACACATCCATAGGCATCATAACATAGTGTTAGGTTATGGAGCTAAAAGCTTCACTGTATGTAGACATGGAGGAGGTTATTGAGGTGCAGAGAAATTGACGTCAGTCAAGCCAACCAATGTCGGTCATATTCAGAGCATAGGGGTGCCGACATCAGTCAGGATCGGCCGACGTCGGTCATCTCCAGGTAGACAGGGACCGACGTCGGTCGCCTGTGCAGTTTTGAAACTATCAATTTCATGAATAGTTTGTTAACGAACCAGTTGTTTGCTTGTTAAGGACTAATTTTAGTCTTAGAACTGTGGATCTAATTATTGTAATTGGATGCCTAATTATTGTTTGCATGGGATCTATATAATAGACTCATGGGCTGTATTGTAATTTGTGCTAGTTAGAGTTAAGCAGGCTAGCTCCTTCAGTGTGTGAAGAGAGCAAGGGTAGCTCCTCCTAGTTCCACAAGGGTGCCGAGTGTGTATGATCAGGTAGAGCTACAAGTTGTGCAAGTTCTGGTAGAAGATCCACTGGGGTACTAGTTTGGAGAATCATAAGGACGTGGTGAGGCAAGGACAAGGGTTCTTCATGTGTGTGTGTGAGGTCAAAGGAGATCTACAGGGTAGCAAGATCAAAGGTGATAGCAACACTTCAAAGAGCAAGAAGAGGAAGGCAAGGTAGATCCTTCCAATTGTAAGATCATTTGAATTGCATGTTGTTGCAAGTTCATGGGAGATCTACATGGTAAGTAAGATCATTTGAGTTGCAGGTTGTTACAAGTTCATGGGAGATCTACTTGAAATACTTTGAGTACTTGTGTACTGGCAGTAGTGATACTGACTAGTGGTACTGGCAGTAGCGATACTGACTAGTTGGAGGTGAACACCAACTCTGTGTTTGAGTTGTGTGTTGGGACCATAATTGAGAGAGTGAGCTCTTGAAGAGATTTATTGTTTATGCCCTAGAGGTGTGGGAGCCCTAGAGGTGTGTAAGGAAGAAGACTGTGACATCTTCTTTGTTGTATTTCTTTTTGGTATTAATATAATTGGGTATTGTCTCTCATATTCTGTGTTATTTCTGAATTCTAGTTACTTATTACTTCTAGTTAAATTCCACATTTAAGTTGCTTGGTAATAAATTGTGATTCCTAGATCCTATCAAGTGGTATCAGAGCATTTATGTTCTAGATTCCAGACAAGTGGTATCAGAGCTAAGGTTGCAGGGAGTAGGTTTTGTGTTTGATTACAGGTCACTCTTAGGGGTTTCTGATTGAGTGGGAGTATAGCAATGACAGAAGAAAGTACACTAAGAATGGAGGAATTCAAAGGCATGAATGGTCAATTACGGTATTATGGAAAGAAAGAGCAGGTAAAGAAAAATTGTTGGTTGGTAGAAGATCAGCATGAAGGAACTGAAGAAGCAGATGTTGCAGGTGTTGTTGCACAAGATGCTCTGGGATGTTCCTTGGATAAAGTAGAATATTGTTTTATAGATTTTGTTTCCTCTTTCCATGCAGCTTGAAATAGAGTATTTTTCCATGTTAAGGTCCTTGAAGACTTTGGAAAGATTTATTTAGGGGCTGGTGTGCCTTGTCAAAGTTTTTGCAAAGGGGAAGTGCGGCTGAAATTGTAGACGGCCAACACATGGGTGTTGAAGGAGGTCATGCAGGTCCCAATCTTGAAGATGTGGCTAATTTCTTCAGGAAAGTTGGGTGATGAGAGATGCACAAAAACTCTCACAGTGGATGCACTTGAATTAGCTAGTGGTAAGAAAGTAGGTATCCTTTATCTATCTACTTATATTACTAATTCTTATTTTATTGTGAAGACATGGCTTTGTAGGCTTGGTCACATGAGCAAGAAGGAGATGCATGTTTATAAGAGGAAGTTAGATGTCTTTGACAAACTTAAGAACTGGAAAGCCTTGGTGTTTATGGAGGAGATGATGGATAGAGATCAATGGATGAGACTGAGTAACTCTGAGCAAGGTAGTTTAGATAGGGTTTTGATCCAAAGAGAGCTCGCAAGTAAAAAGTCATCACTCACAGGAGAACACAGGTACCGACATTGATCAGGAGGAACCAACATCAAATAGACAGGTGCCGATGTCGGTCATGTGCAGATTAGAGCCGGTGGTGTCAGGCAGGGTAAGACCAATGTCAGTAAAGGAACTAACATCGGTGATAGGTAGACATTGATGTCAGTCAGGGAACTGGTGTTGGCAGTCAGGACAGTCGCATGGTACTGACGTCAATTGGATGCAGACTGTGTGGTGATTGAGGTCAGTCACTGGAATAGATTTTGGGCGGACAACAAGCTATCAAGGAGTATCAAATGCCTATATGGAGGACTGAAAGGGTAAGTAAGCCTCAAATTCATTGTTCCTCTTCTTTATACTCATTGCTCACTGTAGAGTAGGAAGGATCTAGGAAATAGTGGGAGCATGGCATGAATGAGGAATTTGATTCCTAGAATGCAGAACCAAATGGGAGATTTGGTAGGGTTGCCAGTCAAAAGAAAGCACTGAAAGATGAATGGATTCCTTGGTTAAAGAATAGAGAGAATGGACACATGAGATGGAAGACCAGGTCATATGGTCTTGAGAAAGCTTTAGGATAGTGGTACAGGTTTGACAGGTGGATGACAAAGCATGGCTTTAGTCAATGTCATTGTAATTTTTGTGGTTTCTTAACTAGGTGGGTGATGATTTCAACATCATCATGTTACTGTATGTTGTGTGTTTGCTTGATGCAGGGTTATACATATAGGGTTTTTCTGAGCTAAAGGTAAAGTTAGTTCAGAGGTGTGTCATGAAGAATTTGAAGGAGTGAAATTCTTTGGCATAAGTGTGTTTCTAGAGACATGGAAAATCACAGGTTGATTTAGTCTGGATGATTGTGTGAAACCGGTTAGCATGCCGATGGGTTGGACAGTTCTATGAACAGTGTCCTGATTCACATGATGAGGTTAAGTACATGCGTACTAGACCTGAGGTTGCCCTTGTAGTGGGAGTTGTCAACAAGTTTGGAGCCAATTCAAGAAAGAAGCACTGGAGGGCAGTTTAGTGGATTCTCAGGTATTTAAGAGGGACCAGCAGCAGGTTAACATGCAATGTAGGGTCAAGTTATTTTCTACATGGGTTTGTAGATGTGGATGTGGCAGGTTACTTGGATGACAGGAGGTGCATGACAAGATTTGTGGTAGTTGGTCTTCAAGGTTGAGCTTGAAGAGGGATACAAGCTAGGAAATAGATTAGATGATGTACAAGTACAGGTATAGGTGCAACTATTTATCTCCAAGTGGGAGATTGTTAGGTTGTGGAGCTAAAAGCTCCACTATATGCAGACATGGAGGAGGTTACTGAGGTGCAGAGAAACCAATGTTGGTCAGGCCAACTAACGTCAGTCATATTCAGAGCATAGGGCTACCAACATCGGTCAGGATCGACTGACATAGGTCATCTCCAGGCAGACAGGGACTGACGTTGGTCGCCTATGTAGTTCCAAAACTATCGGTTTCATGAACAGTTTGTTAACGAACCAGTTGTTTGCATGTTAAGGACTAATTTTAGTCTTGGAGTTATAGATTGAATTATTGTAATTGGATGTCTAATTGTTATTTGCATGGGATCTATATAATAAACTCATGGGCTGTATTGTAATTTGTGCTAGTTAGAGTTGAGCAGGCTAGCTCCTTCAGTGTGTGAAGAGAGAAAGGGTAGCTCTTCCTAGTTCCACAGGGGTGCCGAGTGTGTATGATCAGGTAGAGCTACAGGTTGTGCAAGTTTTGGTAGAAGATCCACCAGGGTACTTGTTTGGAGAATCATAAGGACTTGGTGAGGCAAGGACAAAGGTTCTTCATGTGTGTGTGCAAGGTCAAAGGAGATTTGCGGGGTAGCAAGATCAAAGGTGATAGCAACACTTCAAAGAGCAAGAAGAGGAAGGCAAGGTAGATCCTTCCAATTGTAAGATCATTTGAATTGCAGGTTGTTGCAAGTTCATGAGAGATCTACATGGTAAGTAAGATCATTTGAGCTGCAGGTTGTTGCAAGTTCATGGGAGATCTACTTGAAGTACTTTGAGTACTTGTGTACTGGTAGTAGTGATACTGACTGGTTGGAGGTGAACACCAACTCTGTGTTTGAGTTGTGTGTTGGGACCGTAATTGAGAGAGTGAGCTCTTGAAGAGATTTACTGTTTATGTCTTAGAGGTGTGGGAGCCCTAGAGGTGTGTAAAGAAGAAGACTGTGGCATCTTCTTTGTTGTATTTCCTTTTGGAAGAGTAATAATACAATTGGGTATTGTCTCTCATATTTTGTGTTATTTCTAAATTCTAGTTACTTGTTACTTCTAGTTAAATTCCACATTTAAGTTGCTTGGTAATCAATTATGCTTCCTAGATCCTATCAAGTGGTATTAGAGCATTTATGTTCTAGATTCTTGACAAGTGGTATCAGAGCTAAGGTTACAGGGAGCAGGTTTTGTGTTTGATTACAGGTCACACTCAGGGGTTTCTGATTGAGTGGGAGTATAGCAATGGCAGAAGAAAGTACACTAAGAATGGAGGAATTCAAAGGCACAAATTGTCAATTACGGTGTTATGGAAAGAAGGAGCAAGTAAAAAAAAAATTATTGGTTGGTAGAAGATCAACATGAAGGAACTGAAGAAGCAGATGTTGCAGGTGTTGTTACACAGGATGCTCTGAGATGTTCCTTGGATAAAGTAGAATCTTGTTTTATAGATTTTGTTGCCTCTTTCCATGCATCCCAAAATAGAGTATTTTTCCATGTTAAGGTCCTTGAAGACTTTGGAAAGATTTATTTAGGGCTTGGTGTGCCTTGTCAAAGTTTTGGAAAAGGGGAAGTGTGGTTGAAATTACAGATGGCCAACACATGGGTGTTGAAGGAGGTCATGCAGGTCCTAATCTTGAAGATGTGGCTAATTTCTTTAGGAAAGTTGGGTGATGAGAGATGCACAGGAACTCTCATAGCGGATGCACTTGAATTAGCTGGTGGTAAGAAAGTAGGTATCCTTTGTCTATCTACTTATATTACTAATTCTTCTTTTATTGCGAAGACATAGCTTTGTAGGCTTGGTCACATGAGTAAGAAGGAGATGCATGTTCTTAAGAGGAAGTCAGATGTCTTTGACAGACTTAAGAACTGGAAAGCCTTGGTGTTTATGGAGGAGATGATGGACAAAGATCAACAAATGGGACTGAGTAACTCTGAGTAGGGCAGTTTGGACAGGGTTTTAATCCAAAGAGAGCTCACAGGTAAAAAGTCATCACTCACAGGAGAACACAGGTATCGGTATCGGTCAAGAGGAATCAGCATTAAACATATAGGGGCCGATGTCATTCATGTGCAGACTAGAGCCAGTGGTGTCAGGTAGGGTAAGATTGATGTCGGTGATAGGTAGACACCGACGTTGGTCAGGGAACCAACGTTAGTAGTCAGGACAGTCACATGGAACCGACGTCGGTCAGATGCAGACTGTGTGGTGACTGAGGTCAGTCACTGGAATAGATTTTAGGTAGACAACAAGCTATCAAGGAGTCTCAAATGCCCATATGGAGGATTGAAAGGGTAATTAAGCCTCAAATTCATTGTTCCTCTTCTTTATACTCGTTGCTCACTGCAGAGAAAGAAGGATCCAAGAAACAGTGGGAGCATGGCATGAATGAGGAATTTGATTCCTAGGATGCAGAACCAAATGGGAGATTTGGTAGGGTTGCCAGCTGGAAGAAAGCACTAAAAGATGAATGGATTCCTTGGTTAAAGAATAGAGAGAATGGACACGTGAGATAGAAGACCAGGTCATATGGTCTTGAGGAAACTCCAAGATAGTGGTACAGGTTTGGCAAGTGGATGACAAAGCATGGCTTTAGTCAATGTCATTGTAACTGATGTGGTTTCTTTACCAGGTGGGTGATGATTGCAACATCATCTTGTTACTGTATGTTGTGTGTTTGCTTGATGCAGGGTTACACATACAAGGTTTTTCTGAGCTAAAGGTAAAGTTAGTTCAGAGGTGTGTCATGAAGAATTTGAAGGAGCAAAATTCATTGGCATAAGTGTGTTTCTAGAGACATGGAAGATCACAGGTTGATTTTGTCTTCAGATGATTGTGTGAAACCGGTTAGCATGCCGATGGGTTGGACAATTCTATGAACAGTGTCCTAATTCACATGATGAGGTTAAGTACATGCGTACTAGACCTGAGGTTGCCCATGCAGTGGGAGTTGTCAGCAAGTTTGGAGCCAATCCAGGAAAGAAGCACTGGAGGGCAATTCAGTGGATTCTCAGGTATCTGAGAGGGACCAACAGTAGGTTAACATGTGATGCAGGGTCAAGTTCTTTTCTACATGGGTTTATAGATGCGGATGTGGCAGGTTACTTGGATGATAGGAGGTGCACCACAGGATTTGTGGTGGTTGGTCTTCAAGGTTGAGCTTGAAGAGGGATACAAGCTAGGAAATAGATTAGATGATGTACAAGTACAGGTACAGGTGTAGCTATTTATCTCTAAGTGGGAGATTTTTAGGTTATGGAGCTAAAAGCTTCACTGTATGTAGACATGGAGGAGGTTGCTAAGGTGCAGAGAAACTGACATCAATCAGGCCAACTGACGTCACTCATATTCATAACATAGGGCTGTCGACATCAGTCAAGATCAGCTGACGTCGATCATCTCCAGGCAGACAGGGACTGACGTCAGTTGCCTGTGCGGTTCCAGAACTGTCAATTTCATGAATAGTTTGTTAACAAACCGATTATTTGCCTGTTAAGGACTAATTTTAGTCTTGGAGCTGCGAATCTAATTATTGTAATTGGATGTCTAATTATTATTTGCATGGGATATATATAATAGACTCATGGGCTGTATTGTAATTTGTGCTAGTTAGAGTTGAGCAGGCTAGCTCCTTCAGTGTGTGAAGAGAGCAAGGGTAGCTCCTCCTAGTTCCACAGGGGTGTAGAGTTGTAGGTTGTGCAAGTTTTGGTAGAAGATTCACCAGGGTACTGGTTTGGAGAATCATAAGGACTTGGTGAGGCAAGGACAAGGGTTCTTCATGTGTGTGTGCGAGGTCAAAGGAGATCTACAGAGTAGCAAGATCAAAGGTGATAGCAAGACTTCAAAGAGCAAGAAGAGGAAGGCAAGGTAGATCCTTCCAATTATAAGATCATTTAAATTGCAGGTTGTTGCAAGTTCATGGGAGATCTACATGGTAAGTAAGATCATTTGAGCTGCAGGTTGTTGCAAGTTCATGGGAGATCTACTTGAAGTGCTTTGAGTACTTGTGTACTGGTAGTAGTGATACTATCTAGTGGTACTGGCAGTAGTGATACCGACTGGTTGGAGGTGAACACCAACTCTGTGTTTGAGTTGTGTGTTGGGACCATAATTGAGAGAGTGAGCTCTTGAAGAGATTTACTGTTTATGCCCTAGAGGTGTGTAAGGAAGAAGACTGTGGCATCTTCTTTGTTGTATTTACTTCTAGAAGAGTATTAATACAATTGGGTATTGTCTCTCATATTCTGTGTTATTTATGAATTTTAGTTACTTGTTACCTCTGGTTAAATTTTGCATTTAAGTTGCTTGGTAATCAATTGTGCTTCCTAGATCCTATCAAGTGGTATCAGAGCATTTATGTTCTAGATTCCTGATAGATGTCCATAAGAATAATTACAAAGCACATCCATAAATCATAATCATCATCATAAAGGTCATCACATGTATCATCAAAACATATCCATACATCATCATAATAATAACATCATCATACAAACATCCATAAGTACACACATCCATAGGCATCATAACATAGGTCTATAACATAAAATAGAACATAAGAATCATAAATCATGAATCCTCATAACATACATCTCATCAAAGACATATGGTCCAAAGGCCCACATGGGATCAATGTCAAAAAACATATACAGTTTACATCAAGCTCATGGGGAAAGAATGAGCTATTAAAAAGAATCCCCTATATAATACAATGAAAATATCAAAAATCTCATGGCTACAATGAAGGTGGTAGTCTCAACCCCTACTCCTCAAAGGATAGCACACTAATGACTGGATTATCTTGAATGAACTATCTCTCTACTCAAGTGGCACCATGATCTCATGGAGGGTCTTATAATATTGGGCCTCTCGAGTCAATGACATGATCTGACTCATCATGTCCATCATCCCCTACCCCTACAAATCTTCATCAAATACATCTTAGGCCCTCTATTTTATGGTCAACTTGCCCTATTATCTTTGGATCTATGCCTATAAAGGGGCTAAATACCCTAGAATCCCATCTACTTGACTCTAGAAAGCAACTATCTATTCCCAAGCCTGCTCCAAATATGTGCCCTATTACCTAACTTGGGCCTCTAAAGTCACAATATATGCATCCCTCTAGTGGATCTACCCCTGTAATACCACCATTTATGTATATAGCCTAGACAACTCTCCATCCTCTATGCCACTCAACCCTATAAAACAGAGATCTCCCCTTGTGCCTACATGAGCCATCCATCCTCCTAACTCTATGCAACTTATAGTTGGGCATGTAACTGATATCTCTCCATCATAATCCCCCAAATCTCCATGATGTATGCTTAGATATTTTCCTATAGGATCACTACTAATGCATCATCTTCTTCTGATCTAGGAGGATGAGAAGGTCTCACTCCTCCTACTAGTTAAATTTGAGGAATTTTTGGAGCTACTGGCATCATACGCTGACTAGCACCTATGGAATATGCACTTGTAAAATTGACTTCACCCCTACCTATCCTAGATCAAGTCCCTATCCATCATCCTCATTCACTTCATCCACATCCGTCACATCCTCCCCTCCTCCCCCTCCATCCACCACCTCTTGAACCCTCACCTATCTCTACTAGTGAGTTTGGTAATGGATCTGAGCCCACACTACAATGCATTTCCCTATTGACTACCAATTATGGTTGGGTTAATCACCTGGGCACTTGTACCTACCACCAAGATGCATATGTAGTAGTCACCCCTAGCTCTGATATCACGGATGTAAAATCCCACTATCATGGCACTACCCAATCATAATCAACAATAGTGTCAAGCCTCTCCACTGGCCTCCCTTAGTAAGGCCTCTTTTACTCTCTTCATGTAAAAATGTGCTCAAGAGGTGACACATCTTGAAAAAAAATGAACTATCATTGTACATGATTAGACCTATATCTCTCAATGATACAATCCTACCTATCGATAATGTAATATGGGGTCAACATGAACTAAGTACATGCCTCATACCCCCATCCAAAATTGATGCCCCTATATGGTATCCAAGTAATGTGATCTGTCCATAGAGTGTTGAAGGCCTTCTTATAGAAAACCATATCTCTTGCATGGCCCAAAAAATCTCCCACTATCACTCACCATCTAAACACCATGGGCTTCCTTAGCTCCAACCTTACTAATGTCCCCAATAGATACTAGATAGTGATGTGCCCCTGAATATAGATCTTTAGTAGTAATGAATGAACAAAGCTCTGTACTTCCCTATACACCCCTAGATGTAGCTCTTTATACAAGTGGGATAACACCATCAGTCCCCATATAAGTACTCAATGATCATGAATAATGTCATCAACTACATCCCCTAGGCCTAGGTAAAACCATCACTTGCTATTATCTGGAATTAAGATGCCAAACACAAGAGCCATCACCGCTAAGGTCAGTCGGTCTAAAGTCCCCTCTTATTAGAACCTATCTAGGTTAATGGATCCATCATGCACACTGATTTATAGGCTACCACCCAACCATTGTAGTGTCCTCATCAAAGTCTAGGATATCTAATAGATTCTCATGCCTATCATCGGTAAGTGAAAAATAATATACACATCCTCTAGAGTGATGGTCATCTCACCTATCATATAATGGAATGAGTTGGTCTCTAAGTGCCACCTGTGGAGCTAAAAGCTTCACCAAATGAGTGAGATTGCAAAGTTATAGGTTTACACAGTCACCGGCGTCGGTCAGGAGTGATCGACGTCGGTCAAGAGTTGACTAGGAGATGTGGGCATCGGTCATGGATCGGCCGACGTCAGTCAGGTGCAAAAAAGTAGGAACCGATGTCGGTTACCTGTGCATCCAGAAAGCTATTTTCGTGGATAGAACATAATGTTTGCATGATAGGATTAAGTGATAGTCTTAAGTCTGCATCTCTATTTTAAGTAAGACTGTTTAGAGCCCTTGATTAGGAGGTGCATCTAATGGCTGTAGTTGTATTCTAATGTTTCCTAATTATTATATAATAGGATAATTCTTCTTAGCTTATTGTAATGTATTGTAATGTTGAACATTACAGAATTGTATATGTGAATCATTTCAGGTTGTTGGAGTTGATTGTAATTGAGAGAGAATTCTTGAAGGAAAGAGATCTAGAGAGAGATCTGTACATCTAAGAGAGGTGTGGAAGAAAAGAAGTTTCTTCAATTGTATTCCTTCTATAAAGAGTTTAATACAATTTGTCAGGGTGGTTTCTTGTATCTCTTGTTCTTTGCTATTTATCATTCTAGTTACTTATCTATCTGGTTTAATTTCGCATTTAATTGCTTTCATATTGTAATCAACATTGTTGGTTGATCTCCAACAAGTGGTATCAGAGCTCAGGTTGACTAACAGGTGTTTCAGATCTGGTTAGTGTGTATTGATTACAGGTTACTCACAGGGATTTTTGTTTGAGTGAGAGAAGCAATGGCAGAAGAAAGTAAATTGAGAATGGAGAAGTTTAATGGCAAAAATTATCAACATTGGAGAATGCAGATAGAGGATTATCTGTATCAAAAGGATCTATACTTACCGTTAGGTGGGATTGCAAAGAAGCCCACAGACATGGATGATGAAGAATGGGAAGTTCTTGATAGAAAGGCTCTGGGGTCTATAAGACTGAGTCTGGCATCTACTGTGATATCTAATTTATCATAGGCAAAGTCTACGATAGAGTTAATGACTAATTTAGCAAATTTGTATGAAAAACCCTCAGCTTCAAATAAGGTATATCTTATGAAGCAGTTATTTAATTTGCATATGCAGGAAGGTGGATCTGTGTCTAATCATCTAAATGATTTCCATGGAATTGTAAATTAATTAAGTTCAGTCAAAATAGTGTTTGATGATGAAATTAAAGCTATTTTAATATTATGTTCTTTGCCTGAAAGCTGGCATAGCTTGGTAATGGTAGTTAGTAATACTGCATCTGCTTCAAATATTTTAAAAGTAGAGGATGTTGTTAGTGTAATCTTGAATGAAGAAATTCGCAGGAAAAGCACAGAAGAAACATCAGGGAACGCTTTAAGTTTTGAGAGTTAGGGAAGGCAAAAAGAGAAGAGCAAGAGGAGATCAAGGTCTAAGTCAAAGATGAGAGGCAGATCCAAATCTAGAAATGGCAGGAAGCCACACTGCTGGAATTGTGAAAAGATAGGGCACATAAGCAAAGATTGCTAGTCAAAGCCAAAAGAGGACAATCAACACGAAGGAAAATAAGAAGCAAAGGTTGCAGGTATTGCACAAGATGCTTTAATATTCTCTTTGCATAATAATATAGAATCTTGGGTTTTAGATTCTGGTGCATCTTTCCATGCAACCCCCAATAGAGAATATTTTAGTGACTATGTCCATGGAGATTTTGGAATAGTTTATCTAGGGGATGATGAGCCTTGTAAAATTATTGGCAAAGGAAAAGTGCAGATGAAAATGTAGAATGGCAACACATGGGTGTTGAGAGACGTCATGCATGTTCCCAGCTTGAAGAGGAATTTGATTTCTATAGGAAAGTTAGGGGATGAGGGTTGTACAATAACTCTCACAGCTGAATCTTGGAAGGTTACCAAGGGTGCACTTGTAATGGCCAGAGGTAAGAGAGTAGGTACTCTCTATTTATGTAATTGTGTTACTGATATTTCTCCTTCTATATTATCTACTTCAGATGTAGATGCAAAGTTGTGGCATCAAAGGCTTGGCCACATGAGTGAGAAGGGAATGACAATTCGTAAGTCAAAAGGTATGTTTCCAGATTTGAAAAGCATAAATCTAGATTTTTGTGAAGACTGTATTTTTAGAAAATAGAAGAGAGTGAGTTTTCTCAAGACTGGGTCAACAAAGAAGAAGCACAAATTATAGCTTGTTCACACAGACGTGTGGGGACCAGCTCAAGTTACTTCTATTGGAGGATCATAGTACTATGTTTCCTTCATAGATGATGCTACTAGAAAGGTATGGGTCTATTGTATTAAGAAGAAATCTAAAGTATTTGAGACTTTTAAGATTTGGAAAGCTATGGTTGAGAATGAAATAGGCAGGAGATTGAAGTGGCTGAGATCTGACAATGGTGGTGAGTTCTGCAGCTATAAGTTCAACTAGTATTATTATATGCATGGAATCCATAGGCAAAGGATGGTTCCAAGGACACCTCAGCAAAATGGAGTTGCTGAAAGGATGAATAGAACAATCATGGAGCGTGTAAGGTGTATGAGATTGCATGCTGGTTTGCCCTTAGAGTTTTGGGCAGAAGCTGTGGATACTGCAGTGTACTTGATTAACATAGGACCCTCTACAGTTCTAGATGGTGGAATTCCAGAAGAGGCATGGATAGATAAAAAGGTAGATCTCTCATTTCTCAAAGTTTTTGGTTGTGAAGCCTTTGTGTACGTTGATAAGGAAAATAGAAAGAAGCTAGATGCTAAGTCTATGAGGTGCACATTTATTGGCTATGGCTCTGATGATTTCAGATTCAAGTTTTGGAATCTAGGAACTAACAAAATAATTAAGAGCCATGATGTTGTTTTCAATGAAAAAGTGATGTATAGTGATCAGCTGAATCAATTTGGGTAGAGCAATGGTGAATTGGACGAGGTGTCGGTCCAAAATGAGCTCACAAGAAAAATTAATCACAGATAGAAAAACACAAAGACTGACATCGGTCAGGCAGGAACTGACATTAGTAATACAGGAACCGATGTCGATCATACAGTGACCAACGTCGGCCAGGCAGGAACTGATGTTGGTCAGGGAGAACTAACATCGGCCAGTTACAGGCCTAGAAGTGATCGAGGTCGGTCACTATCAGAGAATTTGGGCAGACAGTGTGTTGTGGATGAGTCTCAGACGCCCATCAGGAGGTTAGAAAGAGTAAGTAAACCTCCAATTTGATATTCTCCTTCATTATTCTATTTATTGCTAACTGATGGTGGAGAACCAGAGAGTTTTGATGAAGCAATATAGGTGGAATCCAAGAGTCAGTGGGAGCTAGGCATGAATGAGGAGATTGATTCCTTGCGAGAGAACCAAACATGGGATTTGGTTGAGTTGCCAGCAAGAAAGAAGACATTGAAGAACAGATGGATCTACAGATTGAAGGAAGGTGAGAATGGAAAGATGAGATATAAGGCCAGGTTAGTAGTGAAAGGATTTGCACAGAAACTAGGTATTGACTTTGGTGAGATTTTTTCTCTTGTTGTTAAAATGACTTCTATACAGACTGTATTGTCTTTGGTTGCTATTGAGGATTTTCATCTTGAGAAGCTAAATGTTAAGACAATGTTTCTTCATGGAGATTTGGATGAAGAAATATATATGGATCAGCCGAAAGGATTTGAGGTTAAGGAAAAGTTAGTGTGCAAATTGAAGAAAAGCTTGTATGGCCTCAAGCAAGCTCCTAGACAGTGGTATTTGAGGTTTGACAGATTTATGACTGAGCATGGCTACAGTAGATGTCAATCTGACCATTGTGTGTATTTTAAGAGATTGGATAATGGTAGATATATTATTCTGTTGTTGTATGTAGATGATATGCTGGTTGCAAGATCACACATGCAGAATATCTCTGAGCTTAAGGTGAAATTAGCTCACACATTTGCCATGAAGGATTTGGGAGCAGCAAAGAAAATCCTTTGCATGATCATCAAGAGAGACAAGAAAAATCACAGGTTGATTTTGTCTCAAGAGGATTATGTGGACAAGGTGTTGAAACGGTTCAATATGTAGGATGCAAAACCGGTAAGCACACCTATGGCTGGACATTTTAAATTGAGTAAAGAACAATGTCCTAATTCACATGATGAGGTAGAGTACATGAGTGGAGTTCCATATGCTTCTACAGTAGGGAGCTTAATGTATGCAATGGTTTGTACTAGGCCTGATATTGCCCAAGCAGTGGGAGTTGTAAGTAAGTATATGGCCAATCCAGGGAAGGAGCACTGGAAAGTAGTTCAGTGGATCCTTAGATATCTGAGAGGAACCAATAGTAGGCATTTGTGCTATGGAGGTTCAGATACTTCTCTACATGGTTATGTAGATTCAGATATGGTAGGTGATTTGGATGGCAGAAGAAGCACCACAGGATATGTTTTCACTGTAGGTGGAATGGCGGTTAGCTAGATATCAAAGTTGCAGATGGTTGTTGCCTTGTCAACTACAGAAGCAGAGTATATTGCAGTCACAGAGGCTAGCAAAGAGATGATATGGATGACACAATTCATGGAAGAGCTTGGAAAGGAGCAAGAGAGTTGCAGACTATACATTGATAATCACAGTGCAATCCATTTGGCTAATAATTCAGCCTTTCATTCAAGAACAAAGCATATACAGCTTAGGTACCACTTCATAAGACAGGTATTGGAGGATGGTGAGTTAAAGCTGGAAAAGATCCATATAGATAAGAACCCTACTGATATGTTAACTGAGCCAGTAACAAAAGAGAAGTTGAATCTTCATTCAACTTCTATTGGTCTTCATGATTGAGTTGAAGATGGAGGAGCTAGAAGATGTTGCTGTACAGGTATTGGTGCAGCTGTTTATCTCTAAGTGGGAGATTGTTAAGGTGTGGAGCTAAAAGCTTCACCAAATGAGTGAGATTGCAAAGTTTCAAGTTTACACAGTCACCGGTGTCAGTCAGGAGCGACCGATGTCAGTCAGGAGTCGACTAGGAGATGCCGGCATCGGTCATGGATCAACCGACATCGGTCAGGTGCAAACAGGCAGGAACTGATGTCAATTATCTGTGCATCCAGAAAGCTATTTCTGTGAATAGAACAGAATGTTTGCATGATAGGATTAAGTGATAGTCTTAAGTCTGCATTTCTATTTTAAGTAAGACTATTTAGAGCCCTTGATTAGGAGGTGCATCTAATGGCTGTAGTTGTATGCTCATGTTTCCTAATTATTATATAATAGGATAATTCTTCTTAGCTTATTGTAATGTATTGTAATGTTGAACAATATAGAATTGTATATGTGAATCATTCCAGGTTGTTGGAGTTGATTATAATTGAGAGAGAGAACTCTTGAAGGAAAGATATCTAGAGAGAGATCTGTACATCTGAGAGAGATGTGGAAGAAAAGAAGTTTCTTCAATTGTATTCCTTTTGTAAAGAGTTTAATACAAGTTTTTAGGGTGGTTTCTTGTATCTCTTGTTCTTTGCTATTTATCATTCTAGTTACTTATCTATCTGGTTTAATTCCACATTTAATTGCTTTCATATTGTAATCAACATTGTTGGTTGATCCCCAACATGATCAATCTTGAAGGGTGGCATCATCACCATGTCATGTAACCCCACCAACTCCAACACTTCATACTCCTCTAGCAGCACATGCCACATCTCATAAAATATCTCAAGATGCCAAAATCCCTAAATGCTCCTGCATCATAAATAAACACAACTTGTCATCATCATCATCACCATCACCCATACCTTCTTGATTCCTATATATACCCTATCTAGTATATCTAGTACCCTCACCTATCCTCTCATTTAACTCATCCTACACTAACTACCCTAAAACCCATGATCCCATCTCACATTAAACACCTTATGTCCCTCCACTACCTAACCTACTACCTCCCTTAGCCTTCCCCCCAACTAATTTTCCTTTCCCAATCCCAAACCTAACCAACAAATCCCCTCTCCCAATCCTATTACTATTTTATAATCGTACTACTATCCTAGTAGTGGTATTACAATACCACTATTTTTTATTAATAAGATTAAAATCTTTCCACTCATAGTCATAGGGCTACAACCCTATCACCCCTTCCTCATGGGATTGCAATTCTATGATTTCCTACTCATGGGAATACAATCTCATGATTTCCTAGTCATAGGTTTACAATCCCATGACTACCCACTCATAAGATTTTAATCTCGGCACTTCCCTATTGATCCTACCATAAATCTGACAATCCTACCACTTGCATTTACAACCCCATGACTCAGGGTAAAATTTGTAGTCGCAAGATTGTAGATCTGCAGTGCTCTCCATTTTTTTTGTCATACAACTAGCCTAAAATTCATCTAAAACATCAAAAAAGTACAAAAAATATAATTTACAACATTTCACTTATTGGAGGCCCCACCTCTGGCTCTCTTTGGTGTACATGAACTCATTCTCCATGATGGGAAGCTTGAGGAATTCAGTCTATTGTGATTGGCTTGAGCTCTATATCTCTAAAAGTGATGTGTGCAAATATCTCCTCAATATCTCCCCCTAGCCTATATCAATGTTCCCCCCACCCCCACCCATATCCCATCTCCATTTTCTCCCCAGATATAATTAAATTCCTTCCAATATCTATCAACATCCCTAGCAACATCCTAAAAGCATGACTTACCCACCCCCATTAAAATTTTTGTTTTCCCATAATAACAAGGCATAAAAGCTCGGGTCCCTTTCTGAACTTTGAACACATCCTGATCAATATTTTGTAAATCATTATCCATTATCACTATCCCCAAAGTGGATCTATATATTAAAAAAAATCTTGGATTTTATGATAAGTGGCTCATTATCATCATCCTATCTTTTTGAGCCTTTCAGAGCATGTGTCCTTGCTACCGAACCTATCATTCGCTCAAATTTTAATCAAATCACCCTCTTTATCACCAAATCACTTTCTAGATAAATTTTCCACTGTCTAGACCCATAACTCGAGCAACTTATCCCAATTGGGGCAATCCTATGATCCACTAAAGAGTACCTCATACCCCATCAACATTATCACTTCCCCACCCCATGATGTTTTAATTGAGTCACCATCTGGGTTGGTTTGTCTCCACATATGCTTCTTCGAGGGGGCATCACATCCAACATCCTACTTATCAACCATCAATCATCCATATTACAATTTTTTTCTTTGAAAGGCCATTACTTTGCTCCACTCGTAATTCCCTCTCAAAGAGGGGCAAAATGTATGCACTAAAATGTGCTCACCTTGCTAATTATACTAATTCTTGCTAATTTATCCTAAAATTGCCTATTTCCTAGTCACAAAAACCCCTTGGCCCAAATTCCATACCCATACCAATATCCCATACAACCTTTATCCTAGCCTAAAAACCAATTAATCCCATCATTAAACCCCTAACAAGGCCTATTACCTACTAACCTATCTCCGATTCCCACTAGCCATTTTAAAATTCAAGAATATCCTAACTACCCAACCACCACCCTACACTAGCCTTTCCTAAACCCCTAAAACCCTATGAAGAGATTTATAGAATTGGATAATTCTAGAAATCTCTCCATTTTATCCCTCTTCCTCTAGAATTCTCTATTCTATAGGATTCCATGGAATAAAAAATTGAATGAAAAATCCTCCACCCTAGATCTTAATGACCCAAATTCAAATTTGGACCATAAGATCTTCCTCCATTAACCTATAAAACTAAGATACTCCTCCTTGCTCAAGCTAATGAAAAATTCAATGATCAAATACACAAGTGAATTAATATCTCTTCAAGTAAGCCATTAACACACTCATCAAGCCAATGCAAGCAAAACCCAAATCCATTTTGTCTCAAGGAAGTCATTATCATGATTTCATAATCAATCCAACATCTTAATTCTACAAGCTAAAACATTTAAATTTCAGGTCTTGAAATGGATCTATGAGAAGGTAAAAATTATGGTAAGAGTGCTTTAATCATTCTAATTTACCTTTTCTATCCATTCCTATTGGTGTCATTAATTTTGGGTTTTGTATTGACATTTTGATAATATTTCTTGAATCCAAAATTTGATACACATTACTAAGGATATAATCTCTATATGAGGTCATCTGCCTAATAAATAGTGTCAAGAATAGGATGTGATTTTAAACACTACTGATAAAACCACATAGCTAGCTAGGCAAGAAAAATTATTTTGGGTAAGTTTACAGTCAACAAGTTCTGGGTAGCTAGTTGACTGCAAACTTACACGATGGCTAGGCCCAATTATGTGGGTGATAGAAGAATGCATAAAAATCATCTATGCATGCTTAAAATTTAAGAATAATATTTTCCATCTTATTAGAGATAAATTATTCTTTGGTCTAGTATTACAGAATCTGCATACATTTTACAACATACCCAAAAAACTCTTTCATTGTATATTTTTTTAATCTGTATTTAAGTATTATACATAAACATAAATAACTTGATTTCTTATTAATAACAATTTTAATGTTTTCACAGTTCATAAGATCATGTAGAATGATTTTTTGGGAAAAACTATGTGTGTGATTTTAGATCCGAGGTGTTTCAAATCATTATTTATAATTCATCATTAGAAAAAACATGATGATGAATCATGGATAATGATTCAAAACATGTCATATCTCAAATCACATAGTTTAAAAAAAAATCATTTTACTCAACTATATTCTTCAGTGTAAAATCACCTTACATCTTCTATCTAATGCATGCAAGACAACCTTAAGGCTATTTTTGATCAAGAGACTCAGCTCAAACTTAAGCTTCACCTTATGATGATGATAAATATTCACTTTATAACAAGCACAACTTAACCCTTCGAACACCATTTCCTAACCCTAAAAGCACCAATATCCGATCATAAAAAAACCATTCATAAATTATTAATACATATATTCATATTTTTAAAATCCATTTTAACATACCCTCCTCACCCTATCCAAATTAAAGTAACCCTAATTAATTTTCACCTTCACCCAAATATAACACAAAAAATCTAAAATATAATCATTTGAGGCTCATTTTAGGTTGAGCTATGTTTAGTCTTGAACCCAGTATAGAAAGGTATGTGTGTAAATTAACCAAGCTCTCTCAAAACAAGACCCGACAAGTATACACTCTTATTGGCCATATGTCAAGATAGTCAACTGGATAAAACAATAATATATGTATAATAATAAGTTTATTATTGAATGTTTATTTCTCAATGTTCTCATTATAGATAAAGATTTTATAAGGTTTACACATTTAGGTATCCATAAGTCAAGACTTTCAACTAGATTATACACTAACAGATGTACACTTTTAGTATGTTATTGAATGTTTCTTATTATATAATAGCACGATACAAAAGAATAAATGGAAAATGCCATTGCTTAAGTCATGTATGGACTAAAAAATGAAGGGTATGAAATTGGTTGATGTACTTGACTCTGGGGAGGACAATGATGTTATGAAACCCATAAAATAAATTGTGTTAAATCCACCTAAAGATCCTCCACCCAATCCATCAAAATATATTGAACAAAATGTTAGAATTAATGGAAATAATGTTGGCACATCAAAGAAATTTTCCTTAATAAAAGAGTGGATATACGATGACATGAAATAAGCAATAAGGGATGTGGAGGAAAATGGAATATCCATAAGGACTTCTACATCCAAGTGGGGTATCCATCTAAGTACAATGACAACCTAGTTGTGGGGTCTCACAACAACGAAGTGTAAAGGACCAAGAACCATTTTAATAGATGAAAAAAAGACAAAAAATATGTAATGGTGTAAAGACATGGAAAATACGAGTCAGAACCAAAAAATAGAGCACTAATGGCTTGATTTCAAGGATGGTTTTCCTGGTAGATCTTGGTGGGAATGGTTTAAAAATAGGAATTTGGATGTCTTTAAGTAATTTAGAAGGCATTGATCATGACAGAGAAGACATGCTTAGGCCAAGCATAGTTGTAACATTTTATGACAACCTAGAGAGTATGTAAAATAAAGTAATATGGACCATAAAAGATATGGAATTATAATGAAATAGGTGTCCAAGTTGGTAGAAATTGTGGGATGAGGGTCCTTACAAAGACAGGTAGTAAGACTATATCGCACATTTTTACAAAAAGTAGAGAGTGGATTACCATTCTTAGTTGTGTTAATATTGTAGGGTGAATTATACTAGGTTTTTATCTTTTTGAAACTCATAGGTAGTTAACAAACTACATTACAAATTATAATCCTAGTGCATGCATGGTAGCCCAACCACATACATAGATGACAAATAAATAATTTTTTAACTAGATACACCACTTTGGAAGATCAGTTTTAGGTGGTATCTCACCATTAAACATGCATCTTATATTTGATGGCCATGTTATTCACATGGATCATAGAATAATCCATGAAGCAAGAGCATTGGGAATATATTTGATCACTTTGACTACCCACACTACCACATGATGCAACCACTAGATGCTAGTTTATTTTCACCCTTCAAGACCTACTTTAAAGATGATAGATTCAAATGGATGTCCAAACACTTCAACCTAAAATAAGGAAATCTGAATTGGCATCACTTAAAAGCAAGGCTTTCAAAAGAACTTTGACTCCATCCAATATTAAAGCTATAGTTAGAAGAACTAGTGTTTGGCCTCTTAATTAAGATGTACTTCCCAATGACATACACCCTAGTGATGCATTTAATGTCAATCAATAACATGATGAAATAGCTATGGAAAACATACTTTAGTTGGATAGATATGGAAGGGAACAAATCCACCAGATTTAGTGAGAAATTAAAAAAATGAACAATAAAAAAAACTAATCAAAATCAATAAGTAGGGGAAATAGTAGGGGATCCAAGAATGCAACCAGGGCAATAAAAAACAAATCTACATGTTTCTACATTTAGTTTTGAGAAGGAATAGGAATAAATAATGGTGGAAAACATAATTACGATAATTGAATATGGAAGAGAAATGTAGGGAAAGTGGTAGCAAATTTGAAAATACAGTGAGGGAAATTAAAAATACATCCACAAGTTTAAGAATAAAAGAACACACCAATTTATGTGAGCCAAAAAAAAGAAGCTATGACAATTGATGATGTGTTGAGCTTGCTAACACAAGTCAGTCAACCATAATGGGTGAATGATACAATTAAAAATGGGGGGATTTCCCTTGAAATCTTGAATAATGATGTATCATTTTATATGCCATCCCCTCATCCTACCATTATAAGTGGAATAGTTCACTACTATGTAGAATTGGAGGAATGCCATATCAAAGATATAGGTTTGGAACCATTGGCAAACTATGTAGAATTCCCACAAGAACATACTAACAATGAAGAACTATGAAAACAAGTGAGTGGGTCATTAGGGAATTTCATAAAGCTACCATTTGATAGGATTATTGAGAGAGCAGTTAACACAAAAAACATAATTATTAGGTTGAGCAAACAACACAAATTATTGTGTCAGATGAGTATTTGTACTTGATTAAACAAAAAAAAGCACAAAAGAAGGATTTAGAGGAGATAAAATCAAGGGAAAAAGAAAAAATAAATGAGAGGAAGGAAAATAAAATTCTTAAACAAGAAAAGAGGGAATAAAAAAAAATGGAAAGAGAACTAAAAATACAAAGAAAGGACTTGGAGAAGATGAAACAACAACAAAAAAAATAGAAAAAGAAGGAGCATGACATAATTCAATGGGAGAAAGATAGGATTGAAAAGGAGATGTAGAAGCAAAGGCATATAAACAATGGATAAAATCCTCTTCCTTCACAACACCTAACCATGTTGAATTTCTATAACATTTTCAATCCACAATATGTAAATGTCATTAATTTTTAACCCTGCATCCCCTCTTCTCCTATAAACCAAATGTAATTTACTTCTTTAATGACAATGCATTTTCCCATATCAGCAGTCATGCATTCACATGATTTAAAAATAATGCATTCTCTTATTATCTATCGATATAGTACCCAATATAAATCAGATTTTTCAAGTTTGACTCATATTTGGACTAACATGGGAATGATATTAGGTTGTGGGATGCTTATGTTTAGATCAAACCTCTAAATTTTTATGAGGCTAGCTCCTGTGATATATCACTATGATCTACTCACTAAACTATTGATTGTTGGGGTGAAAAGGGAAAGAAAGAAACTAAAAATTAAACCTACTTTACTTTTGGTGATGCACCTAGTTGATTGTCTATCCTCTGAAAGCTTTGAAATGAAGGCACACATATGGATCAAAAATAAATTATTCATATCGGTTCTAAACATAATTTTTTCAAAGGAATGTTTGAAAGAAGATTTGCAGATTGAAAGCATGTACATGAAGGTCTATAAACACACTACATACAAATAATCTTCAGAGGAATTTTTATTCTTAGCTCTTCAATTGACCTGTGGAGGATGAAATTATAGTGGCAGGTGAGGAAAGGACCTGAAAAAGATGAAAACTGTCACACTTGTATGTAAATACACAATCAACAACACACACTACCACCATAAACTGATTTGTAAATAACTCTCTTTATTGACTAATGGTGTAAGTTATAATTTATGTATTTCTTTGTATAATAGCTTTAGGAATAATTAAAATGGCTCCAAAAGCCTACTATATAGCCAAAATGAATACCCTATCCAAGAGATTGGAATACAAAGGAGGAGAGGAGGCTAACTCCAACTCAACTCAAATCTATTTCAACTCTAATATTAATAAAAAACCTCCTAAACTTATCTTTATCTTTAAAAACCCTACATGAAGCTCCCTTTGGCATAGAAAAGCTCTTGTTGAGTTGTTTAACCCTCACATGAAAAAAACCACCAATCCTAGATTTTAACTCAAGATAAAGGTGAGTTTAAAGTGATTGAATGTCCTACTACTACATGGAAACAAAGGAATATGCATGAAAGTAATTAGGCAATAAACTGAAGAGCAAGACTAGTTTACCCTGCTGAGCTCCATCTTGTATGATGTGGTACTAAAATTACATGAAAATATTCATGTGAAGAGAAAATGAGTAGTGTGGAAACTCTATTTGAACTCCAAGATAGATACTTTAATGTTAATCCTCTTCTTGCCTTTACTATAAGGATATAGTCCTCATATTCACAAACCTAATTGAGCTATGACTATCTACTTTAAGAGACTATAAATACCTATTGGTTAAAGATATAACCATGTTGATAAACAAAAAAACTTCTCCATAGTCACACATATACTCCTAGTTTAAAACCTAAGCATAGGTCTATCTAATAAATGCAATTTGATCAAGCTTTAATGACAATAGGTAAACCTGTAAAGCTTACTTCTGGTTTGACCTAAGTCATAATTATTCTTTGTTAAAGCCCCCTTGATTTAAAATTTTAATTTTGACCATTGATTTTAATTTGGGTTTCTTGTATTATGCAAATTGTCAGCTAATCATTTAGTCTTAAGATCCTACTATCAGTCTAACTGCTTCTGCGCTTGTGCTACGTGGTGGCCTCACATTCATCCTCAAGGATATTGACACTTTGACCTTATAAGAACCATATATATCCATTTATATTAATGAAGATGTACCATTTATATTCTGTTAGTCTAATGTGGTTGTGACACTTGGTAATTTCTCATTTTTCCTTGGGATCCTTTGATTCTTTGACCCATGCTCACTATCGATTTGCTTTGATATGATTAAATGCATACCATTGATCTTCTTGGGCCCATTGGCCCTATCAGTCACTATGTAACATTAGATCTTTGTTTAGGTACCCAAGATCTTGACACTTGTCATCAACATGTTGATGCTAAATTTTTGACTTGATACTCACCGTTGATTTCCTTTGTATGATTGAACATGCTTTATTGGATCTTTGGGACCGACTCAATCAATCTATTGCTTGCATGTCATTAGATCTACCTTGATATCTTGATATTTTTCCATCTATCATCTTCACATTAAACCTTGAAACATCTTGAATTTAAATGGAAATTTTCCATAGCTTAAACTTAACATTCATGCACACATCTTAGATTGCTAGATTGCTCCTGCATGATGTCTAAATAATGGTCTAGTTCCTCAAGATTATGTTAGTCATTTTCCTTTAAATAAAGACACCATGGGGAATTAGAGTAAGCCAAAATAGAGGTCATCAACATGATTAAGATAGTAAGGGTCAATATTTGGAATTGTGAGGCCAAAATGCCAACATTTTTGGTGACTCTTAGGGGTTGACCAGCCTGCTCGTCAAGGCAAAG
This sequence comes from Torreya grandis, assembly GCA_037957365.1. Lineage (NCBI taxonomy): Eukaryota > Viridiplantae > Streptophyta > Pinopsida > Cupressales > Taxaceae > Torreya > Torreya grandis. The sequence continues at coordinate 3,623,204 of JARHVA010000552.1, forward strand.
CATAATATATGGTAATAACATGATTGGGATATATATATAGGAATTAAGAAAAATTTCATAATTTGACACAAATAGATAAACATGTGCACCTGCACACTTAGAGGAAACAACAATAATGGAGTATTGAAAGAGGATAATAACTACTAAAAGCATGTGCATATATGCACTTAGAGGAAGGAAACTATGACTATGTACAAAGCAATGAATCTCCTAATATAAATATTTGAGGAAAATCACATTCATAGGAATTAGAAGTTCATCTCAACTCAATTTGGATAATTAAAAGCATTGATTTACTTACAATCAGTGATAGTATAATGTTTACTCCAAAGGATATCAAATTTGGAGTGTTTACCTAACTTTACACGCTCTTCATCCCATTTGAGTACTATATATCCTTGATGGAATGTCTTTGATGAAGCTGTTTTGTTAAAATATTTATTGACTTTCTATTGGTTTAACCACATGTTATGCATGACATCATCTCTTATCTCCTCCAATTCTCTTAGTTTATTCATCCTAACATCCTTTGCATCATTTTCAAGAAGTTCTGGATGGTGTGCAAGCTCCAAAGCTAGAAGCTCCAAAGAGATACATAGCTTTACTTCTCTTCCATAAAATAGAAGATAAGGTCAATGACCGACAACCATTTTAGGAGTGATCCTATCTGCCTATAAGACAGTCTTCAACTTCATATGCCAAGACCTCTGATTGTCTTCCATTGTTCTCTTGATGATTTGAATCACGTTCTTATTAGTGGACTTAGCTTGTCCATTACCATGTCAATAGTAATTTGATGAAGGTGTTAGATAAATAATTTTTTTAAGAGCCCATTCACATACCTTTGCACTACTAAATTCCAAAGAATTATCTGATATTATAGTGAAAGGTACTCTAAAATGGGTGACTAGAATTTCATAGAACTCAAACACAGAGTTCTCATTTGTCTCCTTCAAAGGAACTGCTTCCACCCACCTGGTGAAATAATATATATCTATGAATACCCAATTATGACCAAAACTAGATGGAAGATGTATCATGCCAATGAAGTCTAAACCCCATTGCATGAAAGGTTGATCAACCTGAATAGGTTTCAGTGGCACAACAACTAGTTTTTATTTCCTTGCAAACATTACACACTTCTTAACCCATGTATGTGCATATCTAAATAAATTATTCCAAAAATAACCAACCCTAATGATTTTTATAGCTATATTATTGGTTTAAAAGTGGCCTCTAGAAGGACAATCATGAAATTTCTCAAAAATCTTATCAAATTGACTTGTATCAACACACCTTAAAATCATACCTCCAATGTCCTTTTTGAAAAGAATGCCATATATCAAAATGTATGGAACTAATTGAATCCTAAAGTGTCTTCTTTGTGTTATATTAAAACCCATTGGACACTCTACAATTTGGAGAAATCTATCAATTACCTATGTCTAGCTTGTAGGAGGAGTATTTTTAGCATCATGCTGAGTGTCCTGAATTATCAAAACTATCTCTTTTTATTCTTTCACATCTTCAAAAAGTTTCTCACATAATCCTTTACCTCAAACTATATTTTTTACCTTAAATTAAATGTCATACTCCATGTACTTAGTGACCCATCCAACTCTCTTTTCACTTAAGTCTCTGTTGAGGATGAAATCCTTCACACTTGGATGAGCTACCATTAGTATCATATTATTATTTGAAACCAAATGTATAAATTTTTTTAGACCTCTTATAACAAAAATTAAATTTTTTTATACAAAATAATACCTCTCTTAATAAACCTCCAAAGCTTGACTAAAGAAAGCAATGGGTTGTTCCAAACCTTCACTATTCTACTACATAAACATGGTTGAAATTGTACTAGCTGTAAAAAAACATACAAGAAGAAATACTTAATGAAATATGGATTGAGAAAAGTATGATATTAGATAATTGATTCCTTTATTGATTCAAATTTACTTTTACCTTCTTTACTCCAAGTGAATTATTGGTGTTTCTTCAACATTTGAGTGAGTGGCCTTACCAGCTCTGCAAAACCATGAATGATTCTTCTGATGAAATTGATATTTCCCAAGAATATTTGAAATATTTTCTTATTTTTGGGAAATTATAGAGTAAGGATTGATTCTATTCTCTTTCAATCAATGGAAATATTTGATTTGGACACCACATGCCCAATAAATCTCTCCTCATGCACTGAAAAATGCATTTATTTAGATTCAATAAAACTCCAAATTGCTTATATCTATAAAAAACAATTCTCAAGTGTGTTAGATGATTATTAGGATCCTTTAAAATACTATAATGTCATCAATATAAATTAAAACCATTCCACTCAAAATATCATGAAAAAAAACATCCATTGCCCTTTAGAAGGTGGATCTAACATTGGAGAGTTCAAAGGGCATCTTCCTGTGGGTAAAAGTACCCCATTTGGTGGTGAAAGCTATTTTATATTGGTATTTTTCTATCAGCAATATTTGGTTGTAACTTGAGTACCCATCCAGTAACGAGAATCTCTATGAACTTGATACTCTCTACAAGATTTGATCCATAAAAGGAAGTGGATAGTGGTCTTTCAATGATGCTCTATTCAAATCTCTAAAATATACGCATAATATTATCTCTCCATTTTTATTTCTCATTGATACAAGGTTTTATATGTATGTTAAGTGATTGATATAAAATATTATACTTAACTCAATCAACTTTATAAGCTCCTTTCTCATGAGAAATTCAACCTTGGGGTTGATGGGCCTTTGCTTCTATCTTACTGGTTTTGCATCCTATTTAAGTTCAATAGTATGTTGTGCTAATCTGGGGCCAAAACCCTTTAAATCATAATATTCCCAAGAAAATACATCTATGAACTCCTTGCATAATGAAATGAGAGCTACTCTCTTATAATTAGTGTTTACTTTATACAACTTGAGTTGCTTACCTTTAACTATGCTTATTTATTCATAATGCTCTTTCTTAGAACAAATGCTCACCTTGTCCTTCCTTAGCTGGTCCTCTTAATTTAAAATGTTCTCTAAAGTCACCAAAATTTTAGGCATCTTATTTGATCTCAATTGCATAATCTAATTTTCATATTGATCTTGCCATTTATCATGATTTATTGGGCAAAATTCTACCTCATTCTGTAAGAAATATGCTTATAATAAAAAACTTTCCAAATTACATAATTATTTGGAAATAAATGCCTACATAAAACCTTGATTTGGGTCTAATTTTTATCATCCTTGAGCTGATACACAGTATCATATTGTGTTCCTATGACAACAAGTCTATCTGCATGTTGATTGGCTCCTCTTAGAATGGAGCAAATGTCAAATGCAAGGAAATCTTCCATGAGATCCCAAACTCTATGTTTGTCATCCTTTATGAGAGGGTTATTTTCTATAATTAAACTTAAGACTTGTTGAACTATCAAGTGACTATCACCTTTCACATGCAAAAGCTTAATGCCTCTCTTTCTAACCCATTGAAGGCCATACATAAGAGCTTCATACTTTGTTGTATTTGATGTACAATTGAACTAAAATCTAACAAAAGAAAAATACCTATGATTTTGAGGTGAAACCAACATTATAGCAGCCCCACTTCCATTCTTTGATCTGGATCCATCAAAGAACATATTCCACAATCCTTCTTGACCTTGTTTTGAGCCAGTGAGATTAGATAATAAGTTACCTTCTTCATTCATGCAGTAGAAATAAAAATTAGCTTCTTCAATACCTTTGTATGGGTCATACCCATGGTTATTAGTATCCCACTCATCCAAGAGTAGATTAGGTATGTATTCAAGTGGATTATAAGGTTGTTGATTAATAGTATCCTCATCTTCTTTTAAAATATTATAATTCATATTAGACATATTTGGCATATATGGTTCAAGGTGAAATATAAAAATAAGCTCAGATCTTATAGTGACTTTGGTTCCATATTTGGTTATAAAAACCATGTATGATCAATCTAAAGAAAAGTAACCTCTTATATTAGTAGTAAAATATCTAGATAGGTATAGTGCAAAATATGGAAGTAAATAAAAAACAACTACATCCTATGCAATGGTGAAATTTGGACAAGTAGCAAGTATGACTTTGAGATATTTCAATACACCTATAGTCTTTTTAGGTGACCCATTTAATTAAAATACACCTTTATCACGGGGTTCATATTGTAATCCTAGTTTATCAACTATTGACTTGGGCATGATAGAGGTACTAGCTCCACTATCAATCATACAATTGTGAACTAGATAAGCTCCTATGACAATAAAAAGATAAAATAGAGGAAGCTTAGTCACCTTAGGAACTTGAGGCTCAACAACTAGATTAAATTAGTTTGTAACATGTAATAAAATTACTTAGATGTTTACACAAAATGATTTTATATCACACATAATAAGCAAATAAGAGAGATCACATAAAAATAATTAACAATAGAGTAGAATACTCGATAATATAGCAAAGCCACTTCAAGGAGGAAACCTCCAAAATAATGCACTAAGACTAGAATAATTAACATGATGATCAAAGACTAACCACTACCTCCTATATATAGTCTACTTAGCCATGGTTATTCCATAGGTCGACCTAACTAAGAACATAGAGAAATGTAACAAGAATATAAAATAGGTATGTAAGCCATAAGTAAGCGACACATATCCCAAGACACACCAAAGGTTAATGGCATAGCATGCCCCTCACATTAAAAATAATGTTATCCTCAACATTGAGTCAAATTTATATGTTTTTGTACAAAGGATTCATCCTCCCAAGTGACATATTCATAGGGTAAATTATTTCATTTGATCAGGTACTCCTTAATCGCTCTAGACTATAGCTACTTAATGCACATTTGAAGGATCACCTTAGGATCAAGAATAACTCTTCCTTCCTCATACAATTCTGGTAACTTAGTTTGAGTAGCAAATTTGTGTCTAATGACTTTCTTTAGGCATGATACATTAAATACTGGATGTATGGGAGTGGAGGAAGGAAACTCTAACTTGTAGACCACAATACCAATTTTCTACAAGATCTAATAAGGCCCATAATACTTAGGAGATAGATTGTTATCATTTTTCTATTGATTTAAGGACACACACACACACACACACACACACACACACACACACACACACACACATATATGTATGTATATATATATATATGTATATATATGTATATATATCTATATATATATATGTATATATATGTATGTATATATATATATATATATATATATATGTATATATATGTATATAATATATATATATATATGTATATATATGTATGTATATATATATGTATATATATATATGTATATATGTATATATATATATGTATATATGTATATGTATATATATATATATATATGTATACATATATATATGTATATATGTATATATATACATATATATATATATATATATATATATATATATATATGTATATATGTATATATATATATACATGTATATATATACATATATATATATATATATATATATATGTATATATATGTATATATACATATACATATACATATATATATATATATATATATATATATATATATATATATATATATATATATATATATATATATATATATATATATATATATATATATATATATATAAGCAAACAAAGACCCAATCACTAATGTCAAAATGCTTCTCACTTTTGTGTTGGTCTGCTTGTTGTTTCATGCAATTCTAGTCCATGGATAAATTTTCACACAAATTGGCAAAGACCTCCTATTGATGGTGAATATGTTCTTCAAATGCATGAACCTTAAGATGGACCTTCAAGATTGAAGTGGATGGATGGTGGTATTCATATAGTGCTATAAAATGAGACATTTTAGAATAACTATGAACATAAGTATTATACCACCATTCAACAAGTGGCAACTAATGAACCCATTTGTCTTGTTTATCAAAATGAAAATAATGAAGATATCCTTCCAAAAAATTATTGACTACCTCAATTGTCCATATGATTGAGGATGATAGGATAAACTATGAGCCAACTGGGTACCCAAACATACAAATAACTTAGTCCAAAAATTACTAGTGAAGATGGGATCTTTATCACCAATAATGATCTTAGGGGTACCACACAATTTCTGAGCTATATTAAAAAAGAAAAAGCTACTGTAATAAAAACAAATGGTTATGATAAAGAATAGAAATGAGCATACTTACTGAGATGATCCACCACAATCATGATAACATTTTGACCATCATATCTTGGTAACCCTATAATGAAATCCATAGACACCTTTTCCCAACACTAGTTAGGGATAGATAAAGGCTATAAAAGACCTGGTGTTTTGATGGTTTACCCTTTATTTTATTGATAGATCATACATTCAACCACATATTTCTAGATATCCCACTTGATTCTTTCCCAAAAAAAGATCTTGCTTGATTCTATGATAGGTTTTCAAAAGTCCTGAATGACCCCCAATTGGAGTTACATGAAGTTTTTGAAAGATTTTTTGTTTAAGAAGAGAATTCTTACATAGGTATAATCTATCTTTATGCCATAAAGCATCACCCTTCCATGTGAATTATTCAAATCCATCCAAACCTTGCTAGAGATTTTGAATCAAATCATGGGTAGCATTATCCTTGTCCCATTCTAATCATGCTTCCTCTAGCCAATCTGCCTGTCAAATGGTCATAGCATATAAAAATGCCTTAACTAATTCATCCTTCCTAGATAGTGCATATGCCATTACATTATCCTTTCCTTTCTTGTAAAATATTTCAAAATCATAGCCTAACATCTTAGTTACCCATTTCTATTGTTCTTTAGATGATAATTGTTACTCCAAAAGATATTTGAGATTGTCATGATTAGTCTTTACTTGAAAGTGATGACCCATCAAATAAGACCCCCATTATTTGACTTCATGTAAAATAGCCATCATTTCCTTCTCATAAATGGGCTTGTGATAATTTTTACCCTTCAGTTGATGAATTTCAAATGCAAGTGATCTACCTTCTTGCATGATTACAACACCCATACCATACCTAGATGCATCACATTCAACCATAAAAGTCTTGGAAAAATCAAGAGTAGACAACACTAGAGTGGTGCACATAGCCAATTTCAATTATTCAAATTCCCTAGTAGCTATATCATTCCACTAAAAGGAGTCTTTCTTAAATAAAGATGTGAGTGGGGCTGCAATGCTACCATAACTTTTGACAAACCTGCGATAGTAACCAGTTAGCCCCATAAATCACTTTAGTTACTTGAGTATCTTAGGAATTGGCCAGTCCACCAGTGCTTGGATTTTTTTAGGATCCATTTTTACTCCTATTGTGAAACTAGATGACCCAAAAACTCAACCTCCCAATCTTCAAAAGTACATTTGGAAGTTTTGGCATACAACTAATGTTTTTTTTAAATATTGAGTATTTTTTTTTACATGGTGCAAATGGACTTCCTAATTTTTACTGTAAATGAGGATATCATCGAAAAATACCACAACAAATTTCCTCAAAAATGGCCTAAAAATAGTATACACCAAACATTGAAAGGTGGATGGTGAATTTTTTGGCCTAAAAGGCATAACCAAAAACTCATAATGGCCTTCATGAATCTTGAAAGCAGTTTTGGGTATGTCTTCATCATGAATCTAGATTTGATGATACCCAAAATGCAAATCTAACTTGGTAAAATAAAGAACACCATTTAATTCATCTAGAAAATCATCAATGATAGGAATAGGAAACTTATCTTTGATAGTGTACTTATTGAGTTCTTCGTAGTCAGGGTATATCTTCCAAGTGTCATCTTTATTTTGCACCATAACAACTGGTGAAGAATATTCACTTTGGCTATATTGAATGATTCTTGCATCCATCTTTCTCTTGTAACATCTTTTAAATTTCACTTTTTTTGGCATATGGATACCTTTATGGCTTGATGTTGGGTGGTTTACTACTAGGAATAAGTTTGATAGCATGATCATGCATGTGGCTAGGTGGAAGTCCAAAAATAATTGAATGGGCATCAATCACTTGTAGATCAGGAGGTGTAGATGGTTGAGTTGGGTGAAATTTTTTGGAAAACAAGTGAGCTAAAATTCAATCAACACCCTTTCATAGAATCTTTGTCATTTGATGGGAGCTAAAAAGTTGTGGAGATTTAGCCCTTAATCTCCTTAGCTCAAATGTCCTACCCTCAGAATGATAATGCATGAATAATTCCTAGAAATTCATCTCAATAGTGACCAAAGTGGTGAGCCACCATACTCCCAAAACTATTTTAGCTCCCCCTATGGGAATAATAAACATAAGAAAATCCAACAAGTAGTCTTCCATGGCTAGCTTAACACTATGACATTTTCTTGATTAGCTGACAGTACCACTATCTATAATCATGACCTAAAATTTTAGAGTGAGATAAATGAAACAATTCAAGTGAGCACCCAACTTATTGTTGATGATGTTGTGTGTGCTCCCAAAATAAATCAAAATAATGACCTTCTATTTCTTTAGAAAACCCACCACCTTAAGAGTTTAGGGAGTACTAATACTTGAAAGGGCATGACAAGAAATATTAGGTTGAGAGTCTTTAGATTCCTCCTCAAGAACTTCATCCTCATCAAGTGCCTCCTAATCATCGTCATCCTTGTTGGTACCTTTGATGTAAAATAGATTCTTTTCAACATAATGATGGTCTTTGTTCCATTTTCTATCGCAATCATAACACAACCCTTTGGCTCACTTCTCAATTTGTCGTGGTGTCAGTTTGGTGGGATGAGGATATGATGGTGTTGGAAAGGTGTGATCATGACCAGTAGTGAAGGTTTTCCATTTGACCATCTCTTTTTCCTTTGCCATGCATGCCCATGGGATAGCTTATAATATAGATGCTAGGATAAACATCTAAACCTCCAATTAGATGATATCTTTAAGACCACCCAAAAATAGATTAGTCAAATTTTCCGTAGTGATGTCTTCCACTCGTAAGGATAGATTCTAAAATTAATGAATATAATCCTTCACAGTTCCCATTTGTCATAGTTTGGCTAATTGGCTAAAGTAGTTATCAGAGACATTATTCCAATAATGAGCCAACAACTCATCAGTGAAAATAAACCATGTAACAAGAACACCATTATTTTTATTTTGAGCACACAACCAGTGATACCAAATGAACTGCTCAGGTTCCAAATATAGAGATGCCATTATCACCTTCTAAGAACTAGGAGTTTGATTCAGATTAAATAAATTCTCAATTTGGGTAATCTAAATGAGAGGATCCTTACCATCAAACTTATGCATGTCGACTTTGGGTAACATCAGTTTCACACCAAAATTGGAGTTGTTAGTGTTGAGAGGAGGAAGACCCAAATGATGAAGTGGAGGGTTGTTTAACTGTAATTGAGATGAAAGAACAACCAATAAAGTAGTGATCTAATTTAATTAATTGTGAACCCTATTAATCTCTTTGTGCATCCCTAAAATGTCAGTTTGAACTCAAACAAAGTCATCATGCCACACCAAGCCCTTTATGTCATCCTAAAGTTGAGAAATCAACATATATAAATTTCTATATTCTATGTCACTGATAGGAGTCTTAGGAGTTTCTTTCCCCCCTTTTCATCCCCATGTAGAAGGAGTGACCATATACAAACCCTAGGAGGGTTTTTACCCCAAAAAAGTATACCAGGGGATGGTGTCATTGTAATCACCCTACCAAGACAAATCCAATGATTGCCTTTGTGCACTTGGTTAAAAAATTTTGACACCAAAAAAGTGTACTAGTAGAATATACCATTGTGATTGTCTCATTGAGATGAATCTAATGATTGCAATTGTGCAGGGCAAATTTTTTTTCTAGACTTTTTTTTAAAATAATTTTTTTCAAAAAAGTGATTTGAACAATACTATGTTGACATAAAAAAATTATTATTCCCAAATTGCAAGTTATGTTTTTTCACTCCTTCCCCTCACAGAAGTTATGCCTCACTAGATCTAAAAAAATAACACCACAGGAAACTTGCCCAAATTGAAGCTATGGTACCACTTGTAATGAAATTACTTAGATATTTGCACTGAATGATTTTATATCACATAGAATAAGCAAATATGAGAGATCACACAATAATAATTGATAGCATAGAAAAATACTGGATAATATAGAAAAACCATTTTGAGGGGGCAATATCCACAATAATGCACTAAGAGAAAAATACTCAACATGATGATCAAAGACTAACCACTACCTCCTATATATAGTCTACTTATCCATGGTTATTCCATAGGCTGACCTAACTAAGAACATGGAGAAATGTAACAGGAATATAAAAGAGTTATTTTATCCAAAAGTTAGCCACACATATCCCAAGACACACCAAAGGTTAAGGGCATATCACAACACTTAATTTTTCCTTCTCAGGTTACTTATCAATGATATTGAGATTTAAAATATCCTCTTGTAGATACTCCTTTTATCCTAGGATTAGTAATGTATCCCACATAAAAAATGATACTAAAGTTTTCTTTATTTGATCCACAATCTTGAGAGGAGAAGTGGTTGTCCTTGGCTATAATTTAATAACAGAAAGAACCCCTAAATGTTGTGTGAATTAGGGAATGTAAGGTCCTTTCACATTTTACCCCTTTGGATCTAGAGCTTGTTGATTTTATGTCCTTTTAGGTATCTCATGAGTGGTATCCTTTTGTGGTGGCTGAGAAATAAGAGGAGCTACCCTTTTAGGACTTGAACCTTTACCAATTACCCTTTTCTTGGATCTAGTATGGGTTACAACCGAATCATCAACATTAAGATTTTTTTGGCATTGGTTTGTAGCTATGTGTTCAAAAGAATTTTCACCTTCTTGAAAGTTAGCAAATGTAGTTTCAATAGGTGCTTTACCACTATCTCTTCCTTGTTGGTTTATTACTTCTACTTGAGTGAAAGAAGGAATGTCTCCATGTGGTAGAGAGGCTTCCTTATTATAAGAAGGTGGATAGTTTCCATGTGCAAGAGGATTTGTACCTTATTTCATGTAACAATATTGTTAATTCTCACTAGTTGGAGCCTTTGCCATGTTATTTAGTTGAACCCACTAATTGTTTCATTGCCTTTCCTAAGCATAAGTGTTCTAAGTTGGAAGCATAGATTTGGAATTGCTTGGAGCATTGGGATTGTATTACCTTCACTGATAATTTTTCCCTTGTCCTTAATAATTGGATTGATAGGGTGGCTTATTATATTGATAATTAGGATTAGTATTATGATATGGCTTGTATGGTGGGGCTTTTTATCTCCATTGCAATAAATTTGTTGTTATGAGTCTTGATAAGACTCTCTATCTTTCCCAATCTATTAGTTTGATCACCTTTTATTTGATAAAACTTTGTAAAATATAGAACTGGAGCAATAGTTAGAGCATGAAGATGAATATCTGGAAAGATAGGCATTAGTGACCTTGGAGATAACTTTCCTACTTGTATAAGCAATTTTTAGCATTGATTACTACTTTAAAAGCTTCAGGTAGAGTGTTCCCTCCCATAGATTGAATTATCATAGCCACATCTAAATTAAGAGATTTTAGATAGTACACAAAATCATAATTAGGTGTAGGCTTGATCACTATAGGAATTCTATCTTAAGTCTTCTAGAACCTATAGTTGAAATCCTCCATGAAGTCATGATTGAATCTCTTAGTTATTGTAAGCTACTCCACAAGTGAAATATGATCACTTTTGTCCTCAAAGTGCTTACACAAGACCTCTCTAAATTCATCCCAATTGTTGATTGATGTAGGAGCCAACCCTCCGTACTAGTGAAGTACTTTCCCTTTGAAATAAGTTGTAAACAACCTCATTACTGCATTTTCCTGAGTCACATGATGCACTGAACAAAGGTTAGAAATATCTAAAATATTTTCTATAGGAGTCACTAGATTATCTCTTGTAAAATAAGGAAGAGTCTTCAGAGAAAAAGTTAGAATATCATCCCATTGAGTAATATTTAGAAGACTACCACCATTGAATGACACAAAGGCTTATCTTCTGAGAACAACCATCTAAAGTATGGGATTTATAAAAATGTTTGGTTAAATAATATTGGATTGAACATGAGGATTTTATACAATAGGGGAAACAAAAGGTGTAATATTTGGATTTCACTAAGTGGCTTTCTTCTTCTTTGCTAATTGGAAAGATAACTCAAAGAAATTTATCTCTTTCCCTTTTACAAAGGATCTTGTGACAACTCTTGGGGGCATGAAAAGTATGCAAATCTGAAAATGATTCAATTAGTGTGAATAAGTGGTCCCAATGGGCATGTAAAAATTGTTATCTATCTAGATAGCACCTAATATAAATTAGATTGCTCAAGTCTAACTCATATCTGGACTAACATAAGAATTATCTATGGCTGTGGGATGCTTGTGTTTAAATCAGACCTATAAATTTTGATGAGGCTAGCTCCTTTGATATATCACTATGCACTACTCACTATACTATTGATTGTTAGTGTGAAAAGGGGAAGAAAGAAACTAAAAAAGAAACCTACTTTACTTTTGGTGATGTACCTAAATTAATTGCCTATCCTCTGAAAGCTTTGAAAATAAGGCACACATATGGATCAAAAATAAATTATTCAGATCAGTCCTAAACATAAGTGTTTCAAAGGAAGGCTTGAAGGAATATTTTTAGATTGAAAACATGTGCATGAAGGTCTCTAAAGACACTGCATATAAACAATCTTCAGTGTAATTTTTGTTCTTAACTCTTTAATTGACACGTAGAGGATGAAATTATAGTAGTAGGTGAGGAAAAGACCTGAAAAGGATGATAACTATCACACTTATATGCAAATACATAATAAAAAATACACATTACCACCATAAATTGATCTAAAAACAACTCTCTTTATTGACTAATGGTGCAATTTACAATTTATGTATCTCTTTATATACCATCTTCAAGAATAATTAAAATGGCTCTAAGAGCCTACATATATAGCCAAAATGAATACCCTAGCCAAGACATTGGCATACAAAGGAGGAGAGGAGGCTAACTCCAACTCAACTCAAGTCCCTTTCAACTCTAATATTCATAAAAAAACCTTTTAAACTTGTCTTCATCTTTAAAAACCCTGCATGAAGCTCCCTTTGGTGTAGAAAGAAAGTTTATGAGCTCTTATTGAGTTATCAAACCCTTGCATGAAAAACAATGCCAATCCTAGATGTTAACTCAAGCTGAAGCTAAGTTTGAAGTGCTTGAATATCCTCTTAATACATGGAAACAAAGGAATATGCATGAAAGTAGTCAGGTAATCAACTTAAGAGAAAAATTAGTTTACCCCACTAAACTCCCTCTTGCATGATGTGGTACTGAAAGTGCATGGAAATATCTATGTGAAAATCAAATGAGTAGCATGGAAACTCCATTTGAACTCCAAGATAGATAGTTCAATGTCAATCCTATACTTTCCTTTACTATAAATACAAAGTCCTCATATTCATGGACCTGACTAAGCTATGACTATCTACTTTAATTGATTATAAGTACCTATTAGTCGAAGATATACCATGTTGATAGATAAAAACACTTATCCATAATCACACTACCCCTAGCTCAAAACCTAAGCATAGGTCTTCTTGATAGATGCAATTTGATCAAGCTTTAATGGTGATAGGTAAACTTGTAGAGCTTGCTTCTAGTTTGACCTAAGTCATAATTATTATTTGTTGAATCCCCCTTACTTTCAAATTTTAATTTTGATTGCTGATTTTGATTTTGATTTCTTGTATTGTGCCAATTGTTAGCCCTTTATTTAGTCTTAGGATCTTGTTGTCAGTCTGACTGCTTTTGAACTTGTGCCATATGGTAGCCTCATGTTCATCCTTAAGAATGTTTAATATTTGACCTTATATGCATCATAGATCTCCATTTGTATGAATGAACATGTACCATTGATCTTATTCTAGTCTAATGTGGTTTTGAAACTTAGTATCTTCTCATTTATCTTCGATATCCTTTGACTCTTTAACCCTTACTCACTATTGATCTACTTTAATATGATTAAACATGTACCATTGATCTTCTTAAGCCTATTGGACCTATCAATCACCATGTACCATTAGATCTTTTTTCAGGCCCTAAGATCTTGACACTTGTCATTAATACTCACCATTGATTTTCTTTGTACGATTGAACATGATTCATTGGATCTTTAGGACTGACTTCATTGAGTTGTTACCTGCATGCCATTAGATATACCTTGATATCTTGATATCTTTCCATCTGTCAGCTTCATGTTAAAATATGGAACATTTTGAATTTAAATGGTAATTTACCAACACTTAAACTTGACATTTGTGTGCACATCCTAGACTGCTAGATTACCCCTACTTGATCTCTAAATGATGGTCTAGTTCTTCAAGCTTATATTAGTCATTTTCCTTTGAATAAGGACATCATGGGGAATAAAATTAATCCAAAATAAAGGTCATCAACATGCTTAAGATAGTAAGGGTTGATATTTTGGCTTGTGAAGCCAAAATGTCAACATCTCCTTCAATTCAAATGTAGTTTACTTATGAAATCCATACATTGTTTCCTTCAATAGACATGATCAATGTTCCATGCACACCCACAAAGGAGGACACAATAATGATTACTTTAAAACAAGGTAGTGATAAACCAGACAATCTTGAAGAAGAGTTCATCTTTCCATCACTAGTTTAATCTTTTCATAGTAATGTTTTTTGGAAGAAATAGTTTGATATTATCGTATTAATAGAAGGTAATAATTTTTTTTTAAGACACCATACTACTACCCAATATATTTTTCAACTTTTATGTTCTACGAATAGAAAAATTGTCTAAAATTATTTTAATATCACCTATTTTTTCCATTTTAAGTAAATTTTTTTTTTTCATTTGTCTATTAGTTGTTAATTGTAATGATGTAAGTCATAGTGATATGTGCATTTATGTATGTAAAAACACACAAACATACACACACACACACACACACACATATATATATATATATATATATGTATATTTACTCATACATGTGTGTGTCTATATATATATATATATATATGTATGTATGTATGCATGTTTATATGTTTATGTCTATATATCTTTAAACACACATGCACATATATACACATACATATATAGACACACACATACATATACACACCCATGTATGTATGTTTGTTATATATGTGTATGCATATTTAAACATATGTACACATACACATATAGACATACACATACATATATACATATAGACACACATACATATATAAACACACACACACACACAGATATATATATATATATATATATATATATATATATATATATATATATATATATATATATATAAGAGTTTGCTAGTATTTAGAGGTGAATAGCGTAAGGTTTCATATTTTTCATTATTGGCCAACATAACATATATAACACACACATACCATCCTTGAATGTATGTTTAAACATACATATGCATATATATATATATATAATAGACATATATATATATATATATATATATGTCTATATATATATATGTCTATTATATATATAATAGACATATATATATATATATATATGTCTATTATATATATAATAGACATATATATATATAGACATATATATATATATATATATATATGTCTATTATATATATATATATATGCATATGTATGTTTAAACATACATTCAAGGATGGTATGTGTGTGTTATATATGTTATGTTGGCCAATAATGAAAAATATGAAACCTTACGCTATTCACCTCTAAATACTAGCAAACTATTATAATAAAAGAGAGATTTGTTTTCAGATGTTGTAGCTACATGTCAACTACACTTGATAAGTAAAAAGTATATATATATATATATATACACACACATAAGTATGTATGCATGTTATATATATAAGTAAATATATACACATATACATACATATATGTACAAGTATATACAATACACATTGAGACACATATATAAATGAACATATTTAACATACACATACACATTGAGGGCATGTAACAGATTTATGTCTATGGATTCATGCCTTATTTTTATATATTAACAAATTGAATTTAGTGTACAAGCATAACTCAAATCATAGGAAAAAATGATAAACATAGTTCATTGCCTTAGTGAAGTTAGAAAAAACCTCACCATAGAACAATGATAAATTAGTTCCTCTTTGTTTCCTTTCATTTCCTACAAACCATCCGATGACATTCATAAAAGTATTATTTGAGCATAAAAAAACATTATTTGAGTAAAAAACACTATTCATAGTTTTCAAACATTAATTAGAGGTGTAATTGATTAAAAAAAAAACATAATGAGCTAAAAGAGAGAAATTAATTCACAATAATAAATTGTGTTTAAAAAAATAAGAGATAATTCAATGTATTAAGGTCAATGCGAGTTGTCAGCTATCAGTGGGACAATATATCCCCATCGACTGATAGCTATCCCTTCGGTATGATCCAATGGGACTGCATAGTGGGTTATGAATAATTCATTATGAGTGTACATAATTCAAATTCAAATGGAAACAATCAATCACATATAAAATGGAGGGGTTGATCTTATAGGTAATTGCATATTGGTGTAATAAAAAAAATTACAATCCACTTTAAAAGTTAAAATTAGAAATTATTATGAGTATTAGTTTTTAATACAAAATTATTTGTTTATCAATGAGATGTGGATGAGTTGGTAAATTGACTTGGTTATTTCAAAAACCACCCAGGTTCAAATATTAGTATGGTATTGGAGGCCGATTATGACCATTCATTGATATTCTTGGGCTAGTTGTGGCCATTAATGGTATTCTTAGACCGGTTGTGTCCATTCATTGGTATTCTCACACTGATAGTGGCCATTCATTGGTATTATCAGGGCAATTATGGCTATTGTTGGTTAATTTTTTACTTGTGATACATGAATACTTGGGGATCTAGGCCCCTGATTGTGTCCCAGACTAGTTGGAGCTGTGATCAAAAGCAAAGTACCTATCTAAATTAAAAAAAGAAATGATTTATTTGAAATACATTGTATATATTACATTTAAATAAAAAATTGTAGTTATATTACTCTATGTATCATCAACAATATGTTTAAATGAATTTTTTTAGTGCATGATAAATAAAATAGACCTCAAATGAGTACATGATTATTTTCCTAAATATACAAAGCTTCGTTTATGGGAAAAGTCACCCATAGTTTTGGGGCATATGATATAATTGATATCGATACTAAATGTGTTTGTCATATATATATATATATATATATATATATATATATATATATATATATATATATATATATATATATATATATATATATATATATATATATATATATATATATATATATATATATATTCTTTAATAATCCATTCTTTCAAAGTGGTTAACCAACCTTATATCATGTAATTATAATAAATATTTGATATGTTTTGTAATTTTAGTTGTAAATGTAAAGTATTTGATATGTTTTATAATTTAAGTTGTAAACATATCAACTTTTATTTAAGAGTAATGGTTTAAATGTGTGTAGATACTTAATTTTGGTATAAGATAGTTATTGATTTAAATTATCAATTAAAATTTTACAATAAATTAAATTGACATCAATTAATGAACCTCTTAAACTTTCATCAGATAAGTAAGATATTTATAAATAAAATTATTACTTATAAAATGACTTAATTTCATCATACATACTTAAAATTTTTAAGGTGTCTTTGGTTTTAGTGTACTTCTCAAAACCATATACTTAATAATTCTAATTCATACATGTATCCACTACAACATCAACACTTTGACACAGAATTAAACCCAATCAGTTGGGTTGGCCTTTTAGGTTTTATTATAGACATTATATGTGCTTTCTTTCTCTTATTTTTTATATCATGTAGCATCAATTTAATCCCCAAAAATAGACATATAGGACATGAAAGAGGCACCTAAAAGAGTTAAATGACATTTAGAAAATATAAAAATAGAATATGATATTAATAAGAGACTTAGAAAAAGATGCTCACTCTAGACATTATTGGAGAATCAATACTTAAAACATTTAGTCAAAAATAAAGGAGATGAAATATGAAAACCCTTAAAACCCTTGTTCTTAGATATTATGTGGATGTACAATCATTATTAATTATTTTCCTCTACTAAAACCCATAAATAATAATCGATATTAGATCCATTTTAATATTATTTTTTAAAATGAAATTTATTAAACATGAAGATTTCCCAAAACTACAGGACTTTGAGAATAGGGAGTTTGACCTAATAATGAAAATATTTCCTCAATTAAGTATAAAAATAAAACAAATCTCCTACCTTGTTTTGATGATAGAATTCAAGGTTTGTCCAACATCTCTCATCCAAAATTTGGTCCTCACAAACACTGCCATGTCCTCCACAAACAATTTTAGAAATAGAGGAAGTAAATACCAAACATTTCACACTCTCAACAATAGAACAAACTTCAACCACATTTAATGCAATGGAGATATTATTTGACCCACTCAAACTTGTAGTGGAGGAGTTCCTCTTTCTGAACATAACCTCAAAATCTAGACCTCCACTTTGCATAACATAAATAGGGTTTAACGTGAATCCATATAGAAAAAATTTTACCCATTTAATAGTATAACATAACAGGGTTTAACACTGAGTACCTATAAAAAGTAGTCATAGAATTGAAGATGGAGAAAATATGCCACTGTTCTAGCTTCTCTCATCATGTCCTTATCCAAAATAACTAGGGTTGTCCATAGAGTGAAATCCATTCCAAAAAATAATTTGCTCTATCATTTTGGTATATTCTAAGGAGATTTATATTGCTCAAGGAGGTACATGGTGACTACTATCATGAAGGAGCTCAACCCTAAATGAACTCCAAATGATTAGATTTTAGGGTTTTTGTGTTATATTTGGGGAAGCTAAAAAGTAATTAGGGTTACATTGATTTAGGTTGGGTGAGAAAGGTATGTTAAAAGTGATTTTTAAAATATGAATATATGTATTATTATTTTATGAATGATTTTTTCATGTTCGGCTATTGGTGCTTTTGGGGTTAGGAAATGGTGTTCTAAAGGTTATGCTTTGGTTATAACTTTAAAAAGTGTGTTTTATGACCTATCATGATAAAACCATTAATATAATAAAATGTATAATGTGTTAGATATTTAAACCTTAGATATATGTAGTTAAGATGATATATTAAAATGGGTAAAATTGTTGAAGTCTAATGTGATGTTTTGACACCTTAATTCATTATCAAAAGTTTGGGTGCATGGCTACTAAGACCTTTCCCCTAGTGACATTTGGACTAAGAGATATATCATGCTTTACTCAGTGATTACTTTATTTTAGAATGGTGTGTTATGTCAAAGGAGTACTATTAAATTTATGGTTTAATTTATACAAGCTATCTTTCTACTGATCCTTTTCCATTCTGTAACTGAGTTTTACACTTGTATAACTGTTGCATCGATATTCACTTTCATGTTGTATCCTCTTCCCAATGTTGTGTGACTAATTATTTATTATTTAGTAGACAAGTAGATCATAAAAAATAGACTGACCATAAAAAATAGAGTCCTTTAAAAACACTCAAAGGGGATCACCATATTATTTATAGCCATATGTAAAAAACAAGGGTGCTAGCACCAAGTTCTTGTGGCAGTCTGGTAGGTGGAGAGAATAATGGGAAGTAAGATAGTGTAAAATAGATAAGAATAAGAAACAATAAGCTTAAATCACATTCATTTTTAGTTAAGTAGCTTCTTGCTAATTTTGTTCTCTTATTTACTTTGTCATGTTGGAAATAAAACATGATAGAGATAACAATGACTATATGTAACAAATAAATCAAAAATTTGTTTAGATATTAAATTAATTAAAATGTATATATAATGCATGTATTAAACTAATAATATAATATCAATTATTGTTTGACCTATCATAAGATGTTGAAAATTCTGAATCAAAAGGTCTCGAAGGAGATTTGAATGCCTATCTCTTCTAATAAAGTCGTGTTTCATTTACACTACCATAACTATAGCTATAATGTTATTCTAAGTTCAAAATCTTAATAAAAGTCATTCAAAAAATGAGAATTGTGGGTATGGGTGAAACAAGCATGAGGATTTTTCCAAGAAAAAACACAAAATCATTTGTGAGAAGTGATGGTCTCCTTCCATACTGGCCATTACAATATCCTCCCACTACATCACTAATGATGGCCTTAGCTATTACTATACTCACATTAGTTTTATATTACAAGTCAAATCCAAAACTAATATTTATTAATCCTATTTACAAAAAAATGGATTGAATGCTTATAGCTTTTCATAGCATGCCTATATTTAAAATAATTTCAATCTAAATTGGAAGTAATTTTTTTAGTCGATCATATTGCCCTAAATTCTTAGTCATACTTTTGTATTATATGTTATTCGAATTATCGATGCTAAAAACATACACTAAAACTAATAAATGGCTATTTAAATTCATACACCATTTGCCCCTCGACTGATGTAAAATATGAAAAACTAAAAATAATATACAAAAATTTAACTTCTTTGCATTACTACTTACCCCAAAATGAATGTTTCCTTTCGAAATTATTACAATTGATTCTATTTACACTAAAGAGACTCTTCAATAAGAAAAAAATTTAAATAATAGAAATTAGAATCACCTTTTTTAAGTGTCTTTTGATTTAGGTACAATGCATTCTATAATCTTAAAGAAAGAAGGTAGAGGGACTAATATTAGGTACAAACAAACCCTAACACAATGTGGAAACTTATAATCCATACAATTGAACACAACTCCTAAAATGCCTAGACCTAGTAAAAGAAGATTTCCAAAAAACATATTTGAGAAACCAAATGGAAAATCATGTGACAAGCATACCTTTAAACCTAAGTTACTAATTTTCCCAGCAAGTTGGTCGACAAGAAGATTACTAGGAGCACATACCAATACCCATGTGACTTAGATCAAAATTATATTTCAACAATGAAAGAAAATGGTAAACAAGTAACTATGAATTAAAACTAACCAAAAACATATCTTTTTACCTAGCCTTGACCTTGCTTGGATAAATGATATACAATAGCTACAAAGGTAATAGTTTTTCCCATCCTAGGAGGGCCTTGATCAAAATCATAGGTTTTTGTACAAAATTCTTGATAGTACTACCCTAGATAGAAACCAAAGATTATCAAAATTCAATGATAGTCAAAAGACTTACATGTTGTTAATCATTATTGTTATGCAACCATTTATGTCAATCTCTATGCTCATTAGAATGGATTATGTTTTATATTATAACTTTATTTATGTTTAGATGGTTCAATTTTTCATGTTCTAAAATAATTTTCAACAAACTTCCATCTGGAGTTGGATAATCCTAAAATTATTGTCAATATCTAATGTTCATAGGGATTAATATATAAGTTTAATGGCCAAGAGTAATCATTTAAAAAAATCATTGAGTACACTGAAGAGCGCATCTTTAAATTGTCTATATTTTGGAACTTGATAAATGAGTTATATGCCACCAAATTTTAAATTCAAAAGAGTGATAAATCTATATCACTTTATGATTTCTATGGTGAATGATGGTTGACTCACATAATGTTACATTTTATGTGCCATTTACTACTCTGGTCTCAGACTTTCATGGAATTTGGAAAAATCAATTACAATTACAATTACCCTTAAAGATTAAAAGGCTTAAATCAATAAAGTTGAAATATAATGTAGATTCACTATAATGGAAGAAAGATTATCATTATGAGACTAGTTTTAAGTAGAGATAAAATATAAGTATCACACTCGCATAAAATATTAATTAGCTCACAAAAAACTTATAATAAACTCATTAATGTAGCATTAAAGGATAAAAATAAAATTAATATCAAAATAAAATATAATGCACCTTAGGTGGATGTAATTCAGGTAAATGAGGTTCCCCAAAACATCATGGTAGAGTATTATGAACCATGGGATCCTCAACTTCATGTCCTAGCAAGCAGTGATATATCTAAATGAACAAGATCACAAGTGAGAGGATCAACACATTGCATAAAAATATAATAAGAGGATATTCCATGCCTTTAAATAGAATCCACAACATAGTCACCCCAATCAAAAAACTAGAAAACATTTGTTTATTCCTCCACAACACCAAATCAAATGCTAGCATGAAAAAACATAACTAATCAAAATTATATCAAATAATAAAAATACAATAAAAGATTCTACTTGCAGTCATTCAAGTATGTTTTTATAACTATATAAGTAAAAAAACCTAAAAGAGGTAAAGTATTTAACAGATTTGCAAAGCACCACTTCTAGACATTTGCCCAAAAAAAACACCACTCCTAGACATTTGTTTGTTTATCCTCAATAAAATATTAGCAAGTAATTTTATTCACAAAAATTTTGAATAGAAAAATGGAACATATCAGTAATTATGTCAAATAACATTTAAAAATAAAAGGTTGTAACACATCAAAATATATTAAAAATAAATGGTAAATTACAAAAAATTGCTTCTCTCTCCTCTGACAATAAATCAATAGATATAATTTTCAAGAAAAAAATAAGGAATAAAAAAATAGAAAAAAATTATATTTGATAACAGATAAAAATCTAAGGGTTTGAAAAATTAATAAAAAAATTAAAAATAATAATCAAATAATAGAAAAATAAATAAAGAGTTATTACCTGCAAAAATTTGCCTTTTTCTCTACATCAACAAATCTACAACCATTAGTTATAAAAAATAATCAAAATTAAAAAAAAGGCAAAATAGAACAAATCAGAATTCTATAAGAGAATAGAAAAAAGAAAGGTTTTTTAGTTTTCTCATACCTAAACATAATTCAATAAGAAAAAAGTGTACAATTTGCATACATTTACTTGTTTCTCCTTAAGCACAAATCAATATCATGTCAAGTAACTGTAGACACCCAAATTTCATTTAGTGTCAAAATGTACCTAAATCTATTTAATAATTCTTCTTAAATTAATAAATCACATTTCCTCCCAAATTCAAATAATTGAATAATTCAAAATACTGAATAAGTCAATTATGCACCCTTAAATCCTTATTTTATATAATAAAATCTAGAATTTCCACCTCATCAAAATATCTCCCACCTTTTTCTCCCTCATCCTAACCAAATACACAAAGTTCTCCACCTTTTATGACTCATCCCCTGAGTTGTCAAGGAAATTGAATTAGTCTTGTTGAGTTAGCTAACCAACCCCACTCTTTTCTTAACTATTTTGGAAAGGTCTCCATCCTCATAGGTGAGGACTCATTAGCCATAATTGATCATTTGGATCATTGAAAAATTTCAAATGATCCTCCACCATTGGATCCTTCTCCAAGCATCTATAAATAAGCTTTCAAATCTCCATTTTCAATCATCACATTAAAGAGTCACAATCACATCACAAAATCTATAGATCATAATCAAGAAATTAGATATCTTACACACAAGCGAATCAAAGTGATTAAAATTTTTCCTTTTGCACCAACATGTTGCACGTTCTCTCTTTGTATTGGAGGAGTAAGCACCACATACTTGAAAGAGCAAATCAAATATATATCACAATGGAGAAATCTTGTGCATTCAAAGTGTAAAGTTTGTGATTGTTATTTTCTTTTTTTGTTGCTCTAACATAGTTAAATTTTAGATTATATTACTATTACTTTACTCTCTTTAATGCCTAAATTTAGTTCATAATTTTTGGCATGCTTGGTGGGATCTCTCCCATGTATTTTTCATCTTTTGATCATCATCTTTACACGTAGATAAAGTTTCTCTTTTATTTTTTGTTGTTTATGTTTTAATTTTGGATTTAATCTTCCTTCTTTTAGTGTTGGTATAAGCTACATGTTGTTGTCAATTGTTTTCTATTCAACTTTTTGTGTTTCTCTATGTAACAACGAATTTGGGATCTTTAATAATGAAATTATAGACCATAACAATAAAATTAACCTATTTTCCTATGTTTTTTGTTCTATTTATAGGTTAAATAATGATTTTGTCACTATTAGTAGCGTTTTCATCAGAAATAGTGAAATCATTCTCCTTTACAATGAATTCATCATATTCTACAACAAAATCATCATTTTCTACAATGAAATCATCATTTTCTACAACAAAATCTTATTTATTTATAGTAAAATTATCTTTTCATGTAGCAGATTCATTCCTTTCCACAACAAATTTATTATTGTTGGCAGCGAAATCATTGCTCTTGGTAGTGAAATCATCTGGTAAGCATGAGTCATTTTATTTTCTATATTTTACTTTCTATGTTAATCTTATTTCAATTTCGCTTTTCTAACTTGATTGTGTAACAATGTTTTCATAATAAAGACTGGTTTTTCACTTATTTTTCACTTTTTCTATTATAGGTTATCTCATTTCTATCCAAAGTAAACATTCTAATAATTTGTTTACAAAATACTTGCTAAAGAGGATCAACAAAAGGGATCAATAAAATCCAATTTTTCTTGTTGCTGACACTTTTTTTTTTTTTTTTAAAGTTCTTAGTAATTACATCACTTTTATTTCAATATTTTTGTTTATGGTTGTAAAATTTGCATATGCTCTCTACTTGGCATTACACTGGTAATGATACCTTGAAATCAAAAAATATTTTCACAACTATCTATGTTATCCAAGTAATATCCATGTATGCTCTTTCCTTGGCATTGCATTGGGGATGAAACTTGAAAATCAAAAACAGGTATCTATTTTTATTTTTTCTTTTCTTAGGGGCTCTATCGACCATAAATTTCATCACCATGTGGTATGCCAAACCCCATTTACTAGTGGGGTATATAAATCAAGATCCAATTATTTCAATTACCTAAATAGTTGTGTGTTTTAAGCACATCATGATGTGAGGGGATTTTATTCTCTAATACCCAAGGTTTTAACAACTAACTTAAAATTTGATATCATTGATTATCAACACACTCAGACCCCTATGGTTGTGTTGCACACATTGGGATAAGACCCAATAATGTGTGCCCTCTTTATTGATTTTTTCCATGGTTTTTCCCCCTAGATAAGCTTGTATAAACCTTAATCTAAGGATAACCTTTTTTCCATTAAAATTTGGTGCATCAGTTAGTGGTTAGCACTAGGAATCACACCCTTAAAATCAATCTCAGTGGGTCATGAAAATATCAGGATCCTCCATGGTTAGTGCCTTGAAATATTAGGTCATAACTGAGAGCATGGATGAGTAAGTGACAATATATAGCCCAATAGTTGTTCAAGACCCTTCATCCTAGTTTTCATCCTTTATGTGCAAATTTTGTCTATTGTTTCATTGTGTCTACTATGTGCTACAAAATACTTGTTTTTAAACAATTTTTTTCAAGTTTAAATGTTATCCTAAAAAATCACAAATTTCTCTCTAAAAGCTCAAAATCATTTAGTTAGTAATCAAAATTTTAGTCACTTTGGTATTTTGATTGACTAGAGTCTGATTTTAAGTCTTTTTCATTATTGATTCAATTCTTTCCTTAACAAATGTCACTTATTAAAATAAGCATGGATATGTGGAAAAATAACTTTATCAATTTAATCACAAATCTAAATCCAAATAATCCATGTTTTAACCTAGGATTCTTTCCAACCAATTGATTCAAATGCATATTCAATATCAAATCAATCATCTAAGAAATTCAAATCTAAGTTTTAATATGTATTCATCCTCATTCATCAATCAACCAAATTCAAACTTTAATGGTTATGCAAGTTTACCAATAAACCAATCCAACCAAAATATAAATTAATCAATTCAAAACTTGAATACTTATTCATGTTTACCCATAAATCAAATTCCACCAATCAAAAATGAAAATACGTTGATAAATACATCTAGTTCTAACCTTAGCATCAATCTAAATCAAAATTTTGATTCACCTTCATGACCACTTTCAAATCTATATTTGAACCAAAATTCATTCACAAATCAAACCTAAATTTAGTCAAATCCAAATATCTTCCATCCAAATCAATCTTTCAACTCCTATACCCATCAAACCCAACCTTTCCAAATTCATCAAAACCAACCGTTTGGTTTTACATCCAACCCATTCCCAAACTTGAACCAAACTACATCAAACTCACTTTTGTTTACAAACCCAACAGATTCTAGTCCATCAAACTTCAAAAATACACCAAATCTTAATACTTTCACCTTTAACACAAATCTAATAAATTCATCCTTCCAAGATCAAACTACCTCTTTAGCCCACTTCATTACCAGGGAATCCCAAAACATTCCACATTATCACCTTATCAATAATAAACATATTTTAAAAAATCAACCAAGTCTCCCCTTCATTATTTATAGCCTTGATTGTAATATCCCCAATCACACTAACAAAGGGAATCTAATTATATCACCCCTACCATCTAATATCATTCCATCCCCAAAGTTACAAAACTCCTAACCTATCAAAAACATTACTATGCCTATTAAGAAAAAAATCACTCCTTTAGGGGAACCTTATATTTATTCTTTCAAAAATTGGTCATTGCAAACTTAGTCATATTTACAAACACCAAATACTTGAGCCAGATGTCCCAAAACATGAGTAGTACAGACCTAACGATTGTTGTGTTTATTATAGAATTTAAGGTCATGCTATCAAACATTATACAAGACTAAAGCATTATATCCAAGATTTTATTAACAAAGGGTACATCAACATAGAGCCAAGTGTATCCATGTCTAAAAATCATAGCTTGGGGATATACCAAGATGTCTTTCCTAATCCTAGTCAAGCCACACAACTTATAAGTCAAGGTCATAACCTTCCATTCATTTTTCAAGATCCCCTTTTTGACACATCTATTTTCAACCAATCCATAGTAGATCAACCTACCTTTGACAACCATGGTTTACCATCCATTTTTGATGAAGAACCCATCTTATTAAAGAGCCAATCTTTGACCAAAAACCTATCTTTGATCAAGATCCCATTTTTGACAAAGATCCCATTTTTGACCAAGATCCCATTTCTAACCAAGATCCTATCTTGGATAAAACCTCCTTCATCCAACATAACCTATCACCCATTGACCAAAAAATCAAACCCTTATCACCTATGGAATCTCCCATGATCCCACAACATGTACCCAAGTGATATAGGTACTTATAAACAAAACAATACATGAGCAAGGAATTATCAAACCCATCCATTTTGAAGTAAACACTGGACCCTATAACATCAACTAAAAACCATTTAAAAGTTAATGGAAATATATTAGTGATACTTTTATGGTTTTTAAGGGAACCTCATCCATAATCAAAACATGATTCATTCATAGTTTCTACAAGGACTGTGCTGCCATCACTCCTTTCATCAACACTACCAATACTGCCTTCCATCTTGAAAGATGGTATCCTATACCTTCTAATTGGGACCAACCATATTACTTATAGTTAACTTCCTTCCATGATAATAAAATAATTTCAAACTTCCTAGATGGTTTCCTGCCAGAAGAGTATGAAGAAACATCTACATATTCTAAGGAACAAGCATACCTTAATTAAAATGAATCCTAAAATTCAAATATAAAATCCACACCTCATAGTGAAAACCTCTTTGAGGCATTATCAGATGATCAAAATGAAAATTGTAGTCAAAATCTAAATCAAAATATAGAAAATAAAACATATGAGTCCCTTAGTGAAAAACTCTTTGAGGTGATATTGGAAAATACAAATCTAAATCCTAATCAAAACAATCAAGAATAATCCTTCAATGATAAAATTAATATATCTTCTACATTATCACATTTTTAGGATGGATCCCCATCACAAATTGAAAATATCACTGAAGAATCATTGAATTCCCAAATCATCCCACTTGCAGTTACTCCTAGTTTTGTTGAATGTGAGATTGTTGGTCCCATTCACCCTTTACATCATGACCCATATAATTATCCCCAATATAATTCCATCCCTCTAAATCCTTCATACACTCAACACACATCCTTTTCACTTCACCCTATCTGGCAACACCCTCTATCGTAGGGGCTATGACTATATCTTATAAATTTGGAAGAAGCCAACTTAGAAATCAATGAAGTTATTAAAGACATATATAGAGCGCAAACCTAAAATATCAATAGTGGTAAGCATCATGTATCTTGAACCTTTTTATAATTGAGATGCCAAAAAAAGCAAACAAAAAAATAAAATATAAAAAAAAATCAGAAAGAGAAATAAATTCATCCAAATGTGAAAACCATTTTTATGCCACATTGGGCAAGTACCATGATGAAAATAGATTTTTTATCATCATGCATAAAATAATCATTTGTATATAAGTATCTTAAACTTGGGGGCAATATCATTTCATTTAAATCCTATTCATTCTAAATCATCCCTCCATCCTTACCCATCCTAAAACTTTTTTTAATCCCATCCTTCACTATCATATGTTTACCCTAAACCATCCTTAATTATCCTAAGTTATCTTAAAGCATACTTAACACCCTTACCTATCTAAATCCATCCTTATACATTTAATCCCAAACAAATTGGAACCCATACTTATTAATCTAGTCTTTCCCATCATAAAATCATCCTTCTTCCCATTTTGACCTTAATAAGGAAGTGGAAACATCTTGAGACATGTTAAAAACATCTTGGTGTGTCCTTATAATGTTATTTTGATGACTAGACACTTGTTGCTTATGCCATGTTTTCCCTAGAGTTATCATCTTACTTCCAATCCATTCTCATTCATCCACACTCCATATATAATGTATTCCTTCCATCCCCTACTACTCACTCTTTGATACTAGAATATGGTTTTCCCTCTACTGGAATTCCTTGTATATACACCAACAAAAAAAATTTAAAAAAAATTACAAACCCCAACAAAAATACAAAACATTAAAAAAATCCAACAATAACAAAAAAAACATTAAAAAATCAAAAAATCACTTATCCTTATTGATGTACCCTAGTCATCCCTTTATAGATTACTCATCAGATAGTTTAACATTTTTAAAAATTACATATGCCAAAGGGTTCTACTCTAGTCAAAGACATCCAAAAAAGTCATTTGCTTACTTGTTTTGTATAGTCATTTACTTACTTATATTGTATAGTCATTTACTATCTTTTACATCATGGGTGTTTACTTGATTTTGTAGTATTTGTTTACTTATATTTTTGTTTTACTTACATCATTTTCATTATTGAAAGCATCTTTTTTTATCTTATCTTTATTGTTATTTCTTATGTCTAGATCACTATGGACATTACTAATGGTGATATTATGATCTTTCATATCATGATGCACTAGATTTTATCCTTGTGACTCTATCATCCCTTACTTGCATCACATGATAGTAATCATGGTTTTTCTATACCATTGTTGCATATTATCATGTTCAATATCAAAACTCAAGTTTCTCAACTCTTACTTGGTTGGAATTATTATTGGAAATCTAATACAAGAACAAAATAAACATAAGGCATCCATCAAACCATATCACATTCTTAGATGAATCATCTATGTGTCGTCTCTATATTCCATCCATCCTTATCTCATCCATGTTGTTGAATAATTTAATCCATCATCATTAATCCATGTAGTCACTTCATTTATTTGTTAATTATTGCACATCAATCATCCATAATCATTTTCTAATCTTTTAGTTTAATCTTCCACACTTGTCGATTGGGACTGACAAAATCATAATAGCCATCCTTTCTCCATTAACTAATCACTTTCTCAATTAATAAATCAATAAATTAGTCAAATAATATAAGCTCACAACTTTACAATGGGATATATCATTCCCACATCCATTCCTATTAACCCTGATTCATGGGTCACCTCAAAGAATGCAACTTCTATTGGGATATATTAATTCCCAATCCACTCCTAACATATATCATTTTTAGGGGTCAAATAAATCCATCATCTAATCATAATATGCAATCATTAACTTAACTATGTTAATAACATCCATGGGTCAATCTTACATTACAACATCACTTGTCTTCTCGCATTGGGAGAACTACATCTGGCCTGATATCCCTAGATAGACTTTGTCTAAGGTGGATTATGTAGGCAACTCTTTGAAACATGGGGTCTCTATGGTCAATTTGACCACCACCTCCATCATAATCCATATAATCCATTTCATCCACATTTTTTACTATAATTTAATCAAAGTGCTACATCTCCTTATCAATGCTTGCATAAATCAATTTTGTAAATATTTATCACAAATTGAACAATCTATATTTTTCATTTTATAGCCTATAGTTTACCATCATTAAGATATATCATTCCCACATCTGCTCATGAGACCCCTGAGTCTGAGTGCAATCCAAGCATGCAATCTATAAAGTAGGAAATATACCTTTTCCAATATCTTCTCTAGCATTTAATAACTAGGGGTAAATAGCTTTACACATACCCTCTACATTTTTATAAACGTTAGTATTGAGACAAGTATCTATATTATTGATGATAAATTTATCATTTCCATTCCTCATTCAAATCATTCTTCATCAATTGTTTTTTCAAATTTCAAGCTACATTAAATAAATTTAATCTAAATTTATATTCAAAATATTACAATGTAAAAAATCAATAGAATCATTTGTAAATTCAATACCTTTTTCTATTTATAGATCCACAGTTTATTATTATTAGGATATATTGTTCCCACAATCACTCAATTGACCCTTGCATCATTAGCAACAATAGTAAGTGTGCAATCTCTAAATGATTAAACTATTATTTTTCAAATCCATACTCTAGTTTTCATCAACTAGGGGCAACCTTTTTACACAACAAAAACATTGTAAATTTGACATCAATTCTGACATAACTTGATTTGTCATTTATTCACATTTTTTCATTCATTTCCTCTTTTCATCAATTTTGAGTGTTTATCTATTTTCTCACACAAACCCTTGAGGGGGCATCATCTCACGCATTTTCATTCATTTGGGGAAAATTTTTCCTTTTCCATCATCAACATTCTACTTCTTATACTATTCTTGAAAACAATATTGCTTTGCAATACTATTTCAAAGAGGGGAAAATGTAAACACCTAAATTTCATTTAGTGTTGAAATGTACCTAAATTTATTTAATAATTATTCTTAAATTAATAAATTATATTTTCTCCCATATTCAAATAATTGAATAATTCAAAATATTGAATAAGTCAATTATGCACCCTTAAATCCTTATTTTAAATAATAAAATTTAGAATTTCCACCTCATCAAAACATCTCCCACCTTTTTCTCCATTATCCCAACCAACTCCATAAAGTTCTCCACCTCTTATGACTCATTCCCTAAGTTATCATGGAAATTGACTTAGTTTTATCGAGTCAGCTAACCAACCCCACTCTTTTTCTCAACCATTTTGAAAAGGTCTCCATTCTCATTAGTGAGGACTCATTAGCCACCGTTGATAATTTGGATCATTGAAAAAGTCCAAATGATCCTCCACCATTGGATCCTTCTCCAAGCATCTATAAATAAGATTGAAAATCTCCTTTTTCAATCATAAAGGATTGCAATTACATCACAAATTCTAGAGATCACAATCAAGAAATTAGAGATCTTACACATAAACAAATAAAATAAAATAAAAAAATTTCCTTTTGCACCAAAACTCTACCCGTTCTTTCTTTGCATTGAATGAGTGATCACCACATACTTGAAAGAAAAAATAGTATATATATCGTAATGGAGAAATCTTATGCATTCAAAGTGTGAAGTTTGTGATTGTTGTTTTCTTTGTTTGTTTCTCTAACATAGTTAAATTTTAGCTTAGATTAAGATTATTTTACTTTTTTTACATTCCTACATTTAGTTCATACATTTCCATTTAGAAACCAAAGGTTTTTAACACATCATAATTGCATAAACATAAATTGGTAAATTGCAAACATTTTCTTCTCCTTCCTTTGACAATATAAATCAATAGCCATAATTTTCAAGAACAAAACAATTAAACAAAAAAATAGAACAAACTTCCATTTGATAACATAAAAATAAAGCGTTTGACAAGTTAATGAAAACTTATGAAAATTCTTGTCAAAATTTATAACAAACAGAGGAACCAAGACCCAAAGTGTAAATTTATTAAAAAAATAAATTATAACCCATTTCCATTTTCTTTGATGAATTATTCTGGCATTCAATGCTAAACCATCCACCCAGGTAACCCACATCACGTGAACAAATACAAAATTCAATGATAAATCAAATTTTCATTTTACAAACATGCCCTATGTCTATGGTGAAGTAAATGCCAATATCAATCCAACTAAAATGGAAAATAACATAATAAATTTTAACCAATCAACTTGCACCAAATAAGATTGTTTTATGTAGTCCCTTATAAAACTTGTTATTTTACTCTACAAAAGGCTTGTATATATTTTTGGTATGCTAATCAATGTAATGTGACTGGAAAATAGATTCAAGACTATGGAAAACAACCTCAAGTGTTAAGTGTGCTTATGCACATTGAATAATTCCTCATAGTGAGAATAAATACAATATTATTTTGGCTCATGCACATGGTGAATAATATAAATTTAGTGGACATACTATTACCTTCCCACATGTCATTAGTAAAATTTTTAAAAAAACTTTACAATAGGTGGAAAAACTAGATATCTTAGTGGTTAGAAGGCTTAGGTTCAAAAATTAAGCATATGACCTTTATGTCAACAAATCTCATGTGATGATAATTTTATAATACAAGTTATCAAATGATCCATATTAAGAGGATGTCCAAATATACCACAAATTAATTTTAGTGTTTCTTATTGAGTTGAGATATGTCTCTCCCATGCTATGAAATGTCACCATCAACATTCTAGACTCCAAAAATAGTGATGAAATATTTTATGACTTTCTAAGAGGCTATACCAATCACAAAGACAAAAAATTATCATATTTTTTAGCAACTCTTCCTAGTGAAATGAGAGATATGGAAGAAATAAGGAGATATTTTTAATCTAGAGCTAATATACCCACAAAATTTAAGGAATGGCTATTGTTGTGACCCTACCTGTAATAGATTAGAATAATAGTGCAAATACTAGAAATAATATTGCAAATGAATAGAAAAAAACTATATTTCATTAAAAAGGGAAAATAATTACATTATAATATCATTGGTCCCTTCAAGGGAGAAACCTCATTTGAGAAATCTCAATATAATATAATTCCTTGATGTTTTTCCACTAGTTTAAGCTCATATTTATAATAATTGAAAACTAGCTAATTAATACTTCCCATGAATGTGTGATTATTACAATTAGTTCAAGGGATAACTTAAAAAGCATATAATTTAACAAATTTTATTAGTGACACAATTATAAATAAAGGGTTAAGAAACTATTGATAGATTTGAAAGAGGGATTCCCAAGTCACATTTTTTGGTTTCATTCCATGCCATTGGAATAGAATCTTAGTTATGGTTTGATTATGAAGTTGATGAAAGCAAATATCTATAATAGATTTCAGTTGAATAAGGAGAGAACCTCATACATTGAGATCAAAAAATATAGTCTAAGCTATAACATTATGGCCAAGGAATTTATTTAAATAGAAGACATGAAAAACTGAGTGAACATGTGAAAATGGTAGAAGTTCTAGTTTGTAGGTGCCATGACTAATCTAGAAAAAAAACTTATAAGTTCCATCAAACTTGGGAAAAAGTTTTTAATTATCCTTTATATTGAGATAGGACTTATTATAATGTTATAGTCAGATATAAACCATATCTCTAGGTCAGAATACACATTCAACACTATGTGGAGATTGTCTTTGAGAAGGTGAAGAAGATTGGCTAGGGCATCGGGGATATTTTCAACAAATGCACGTGAGAAGTACACATAATATAAGAAATAAAAGATGGTGGATTATAAAAATATGAATATTTTAAAGGAGTAATCTTGGGGGTTGTGTGATAAGTGGCATTATACCACCATTCTAAAGGTGGTAACTACTTAACCCATTAATGTTGCTGATTAGAATAAAAAAATGCATATATGTTTCCAGGCATTTATTAACAATTTAAATTTGTCCATATATCAATGGCTGGTATCTAGAGATAATTTTCAATTGGGTACCCATACACTTGAGAAGTTCTTGCCATAAGTGACTTGTGAAAGCTAAATTGCAGTTGGATATAATATAAGTTGGGATTCTATGAAGGTAAAAGATTTGATTAAGTAATGTATGGGTGATGGTAGAAGAAATTTAAATATGGGTGAAGGCACATAAATGGTCATATGTAGATATATGATCTACCACCACAAGAATATCTATTTTCACTATATTTTTGTAAGCATTTTATAAGATCCATGGAGATGTATATCCAAATGTGTTATGGAATGGGTAGTAATTAGAGTAATCCAAACACTTCCATTCTCTCATTTTTGACATTATCATGCATCATGTTCCTCAACAAATATATATATATCTTCCTTGATTCTTGGGTAAAAAACCTACAATAAATGTGTTCATAACATTTTAAAAATCTTGAATGACCTGCAGAAGGTGAAGCATGTAACTCAAGAAAAATATTATGTTATAAGGATTGGACATCCAAACAATATTTGCGTTTGGATGTAAGGTCAATAGATAATTGTTGAAGAATTTGATGTGTGTAACTATTTTGGTACCACTTTTGATATATGTCATGCATCCATTTGAAATAAGGATGGATAAGGAAAACATCAATGCATGTTCATCATATTAGCATGATAGTGCACAAGCGACCAAATTTTCCTTGCCCTTTTTAATTGAGTGATATCATAATCATATCCCATTAATTTGGAACCCAATTTTTATTGAAATAGGGAAGAGACCCATTGCTCTAGGAAAATAATTGAGGCTTTGATGATTGGTTTTGGTAAAAAAATTCTAACCCACAAGGTATGGGCAATGATTACTAAAAATATGAAGGAAAGCCATCAGTACCTTCTCATATACATTTGATTAAACCAAAAATTTTCCCACTGAGGGATTTGATAGTAAAGGCAATGGGGATTCCATATTTATTGAGGACAATAACAAGAGCATCGCCACATGCATCACTTTCAATGATAAATTTGGCATGGCCAAAATAAGTGTAGTACACAAAGCATGTTTGAGTATATCAAAATCTTGTTCATCTATGTTGGAAAAAAAACTAGAGTATTTTTATAGCAAGTATGTCAATAGGGTAGAATTTTTTATATAGTATCTAAATTTTTTTTTATAGTACCCAATGAGGTAAATAAATTGATGAAGGCTTTTGAGTGTCATGTGTTTAGGCCATGTTTTCATGGCCTCATTTTTTGTAGGGTCAACCCAAATGCCTATTGTTGAGATAATGTTTCCTAGGTACTCCTTTTACCATTGGCCAAAGGAACATTTAAAAATTTTCACAAATTTAATGGTCTACAAGAGGGTTTAAATCAGTGTCGAGGTGTTGGAGGTTTTCCTCCCAAGTATTTTTGTAAATTAGGATATCATTAAAGAAGACCAAGATGAATTTACACAAAAATGGGTGAAATATTTTATTCGTAAGGCCTTTGGAAGTGGAAGGGGAATTGGTAATCCCAAAGGGCATGAATAAGAATTCATAGTAGCCATAAAGTATGTATAAATAAATTTTTGGAAACATTCATCCTAAAGATGGATCTAGTGATATCCAATCCATAGATTTAATTTGGAGAAGAATTAGGAACCATGAAGTTCATTAAGAATTTCATAAATCACTAGGATAGGAAATTTATCTTTAATAGTGAGCTTGCTTAACTCACAAAAATCAATGCATAATCGTGAATATCCATATTTTTTGTAGACTAGTAGAACTGAGGAGAAATATGAGCTTGTGCTCAAATGAATTACTCTTTCCTAAAGGAGTTCTTGAGCCATATTTTTGATTTTTTCCAATTTGAATAAATGATAGCATTATGGATGAATTTTTGGGGTATATAACCTAAAAGGATTTGAATACAATTATATTCTATCCAATGAAGTAGAAATCTTTGTCATTCCTCAATTATTAATGCATGTTTGATAGGAAAGTTTTGTAATATAGTAAGATGGTAGGAATTAAGAGATGTTTTGAGATGAATAGAGGAGATTTTAGTAATGATTCCATGTGATTCTTTATTAAGGATATTTTTCATGTGGTGGAACTGATGACATTGTTGGATCTTGGTAAGGCCATTTAGTTTATATTCTTGGCTATTGTTGGATAACTAAATCCAAAGTATTGAAAAGTACCACAAGATAGGGCCAAAAGTGTGCAACCATTGAGCTCTATGAACACATCACATCCACCCAAGGGTAATCTAAACATGTATGTTTTCATGGTATAATACCACATATAAATACAAATATTTTAACATTTAATATTATAAGGTAATGTTACTCCATTAGCAATTGACAATTCAAAAATAAAATTGGGGTATATGAAATAG
The DNA here is from genome assembly GCA_037957365.1 of Torreya grandis. Taxonomy (NCBI): domain Eukaryota; kingdom Viridiplantae; phylum Streptophyta; class Pinopsida; order Cupressales; family Taxaceae; genus Torreya; species Torreya grandis. The sequence goes on from JARHVA010000552.1 coordinate 3,659,789, forward strand.
TTAGCTTGCTTGGCCAATCGAGGATCATTGAAAATATGTGTGATACTAGAGTCAATGAGAATAGTTAGGGGGTGTTTATTAAAATAATCATTTACTCTCATAATTTGAGGAGTGTTTAATCTAGCTAAGGATGCATCAAAATTTCCAGGTGTGACTGGGTAAGTGAATAAAGTCTGGGGACAAAAAATGGGCTACCCGTGGACATGATTTTCCTAAAATTTTATACATTTGAACTTCTATAGATAATTTGAGATATCTACACTCCAAATTTGAAGATGGTGCAAGAACATGAAATGTATCATTTAGAGTCTAGTTTCCAAAACACTATTTTAAAAAAAAAATGGTTAAGTATAACTAGGTTAAAAATCTAAAATTTGAAGAACTCCTATTTTTTTCAAAAAATAGAGTAGATAGACGTTTGTGTGGCGCACCATTTTTTTAGCAATGCTTAATATTTTGTGAAACTCTTTGGGGAAAATTCACATAAGATCTAGTTTCTTACCTATATTTTTAAATATTTTTTCAAAGACTAATTTTTCTATGAATTTTAAAAGTAAATATATCTTGAAAACTGACAAAAAAATGGATAGCCATCCATTTTATGCACCTAACTACCTTAAAAAATGAAAATCAATTTCTTCTTTTGAATGTGTGTATAATTAGGCCTAGTTTATTACAATATAACTTATTTTCCACTTGGATCAACTAAAGAAAAATTACATGAACATGTATAGAAAAGTATGTTTGTAGCATGTAGTGACCTAAAAAAGGTATAATTATAAATCAACATTGTTTGAAACCTTAAATTAATCCAAAAATTATAAAAATAATATTTTTGGAAAGAGGAGAGTGTGCTCATCGTGATGGTATTAAGTTTTTTAATTTTCACATTGAAATTATTAGTGTATTTGACAATCAAAGTTGAATTTTGTTTTTTTATCATAACTCTCAAAAATCAATTGTACATTGATAGGTCCAAGCCTTTGGATCGGGAATCCGAGCCATTCTCGAGCCAAAACGTGCGAGATTTGAATTCAAATTCAAATAGCTTGATTGAGTCAATAAAATGATCATGGTATTGATGTGATCATGTTATTAACTGCATTAGTAACATGACCATGTTATATATTCACAACATCCTAAAACCCAAATTTGCATTTTAACCTAATAAAGGAGCCATTAGTCCTATAGTCTTAAGAACAAAGTTTGGTTGATAAAGATTGTTGTTTGGGACCAATGTTATTGTCAAGATTTGATAGCATTGAATGATATATGGATATTTATTAACCTATGAATCAATTTATTATCCATTTGACATCAGACAATCCTAGTTCATCCTAGATAGGGTCAAGAAGTGAAAATTTGTTTTTTGGCGATCCACTAATCCAAATCACTCATAATTTTGTAGATTTGATTTAGATTTCATTTTTTACATGATTAAATAAATTATATTATCCAAAATTCAATTGGAGTACAAGGATCCTCTCACTGAATACTAACAAACGTAAAGTATTAGGTTCAAAAGAGAGTTTAATGATATTATAAACGTTTAAGGATTAACTATTTGAAAGTTGGTATTTGAAAAGGAATTTATAGTCTTCACAAGATTCAAATGGTGTTTTGTAATAATATTAAATAAATCAAGTGTCATTTTATTTTGTGTCAAGAGTATATATAATCCTAAAAGAGATTGAATTTGGTTAAACAAGACTACGTTAGTTTTTATGGATAATTGGTGATATTTGGAACTTGTAAAAAACTTTTATAAAATTTTTAGTATTATTTGAGTCTCTGATAAGATTATTTGAGTTAGTAAGTGAAGCTTTATAAGGATCTATTTTCAAGGTATATCAATGCATTAGTGCCCTATTTTGCATATAAGAAGTTATCTTTTGTCAATTTCAAAGATGTCACATACATGATGCAAACATACATGCCTTACGATGCATTTTTAAAACCTATGGCCAAAACTTAGCCTTTGGAGTACCAATCTAGCTATGTATTGGAAGTAAATTGGGGCTATTTCGAGCCCCTTTAACCTAATTGCATGACTATAAAATGTGATTTGGGGGTTGATCAACTCCAATTTTATTAGCTCAGTTGAAACAAAGAAACATAATTTATTTATATACAAGTTCTACATGTATAGAATGTGGTTTTAAGCTCAATAAACTTGAAGTCATCAATTAATGTATGCAAATGTCAATTAGTTTAATTATAGAGGTAATTAGGGTCAAGATGACCCATGTGAACACATTTTAAATTATATATTCAATGATTCACCCTAATGTCATGTCATATATAATTAACCAAAGATTTGATTCATTTAATCTACGAGACATTTGAGGCCAATTTGAACCCTTTAAAGAGTAAGATATGATTTGGGGCAAAATTAAAAGTTTGATTCTATCATGATTTGATCCAATTAGTCAAATTGTGTAACTAGGGGCATGATTTGGGCAAAATTGATCCCCTAAATCAAATTTATGGCTCAATAAATTATATAATATGTATGTAACATGTATGGTTTAACTGACCCTACTTTTATCAAAAATGCAAATATGTTTGGTAATTATCATAAATAGTTGAACAAGCAACTCAAATTTTCTTCAATTACTTTAGTTATTAGACCCTATATCTGATATATTAAACCCTAAACCCTATACCATTTAATTTAAACCCTAAATCCTATGCCATTTACCTTAAACCCTAATACATAATCCTTAAACCCAAAACCCTTTAAATTGTAGCCCTAAACCAATAAATTTAGCCCCAAGTAACATCCTTTATATATAGTAAGAATTAGGTTCAAAGGGATGAACTTGGTCAAAATCACATCACTCATTACCACAATTGACTTCATAGGCTCAATCTGTGATGATGTGGGGCCTAATTGATCCTAAAATCACATTCTTTACTCACAGATATAGGTTTAAGGAACTCAAATTAACCCTAACAACCATCAAGATTGTACCTTTATACCCTAAAACCTATAACCTAATCCCTAATCCCTAAACTCTAATCCATAAATATAAACTCTTTAAACCTTGAACTAATCATTTTAGCCCAAATTAACATCATTTAGACTAAGAATTAAGTTCATATGGATCAGTTTGACCTAAATCACATGATTGATTACCCCATTTGACTAATTCACTCAATATGCATGATGACATGGGATATAATGACAACCCAAAAACACATTCTATAGTCACAAATAGGTCTAAGTGATTCAAATTATCCTCAATTATCTTTATGATTGACCTTATGTGCCTTAAACCATATATACATTAAAATCTAAGCCCTAAACCCTAAACCCTAAACATTATACCCTAAATTTTAAACCATAAACTTTCCCTATTTACCAATTTATTTTATCCTAATTAACATCCTTTGTAGTAAGAATTACGTTTGAACATGGCATATAGTGATTAGACATTATATACAGGTCCTTAAATCTAAAACCTATGCCCTAATCCCTAATCCCTAAAACATAAATTGTAAGCCCTTTTCCCTAATGCCCACTGCATGTCATAAATATACATGATTTATGATATAACTAATTTTATCATGAGATGTCATAAAATGCACTTTTTAAGCCTGTGGCTGAAACTTAACCTTTGGAGTACCAATCTAGCTGTGCATCTAAAATAGATTGGGGCAATTTTGAGCCCCTTCAACCTAATTAACCAAAGATAAGGCTATTTGATTCTTTTAATTGAAGAGGCTTTTGAGGCCGATTTGAACCCCTTCAAGAGCAAGATATGATTTGGGGTAAAATCAAAATATTGATTCTATCATGAATTGATCCAATTAGTCAATTTGTGTAATTAGGGGTATGATTTGGGAAAAATTGTGCCCCTAAACCAAATTTATGGCTCAATAAATTATATAACATGTACATGGCGTAACTGACCCTAATTTTATCAAAAATGCAAACATGAAGGTTATTATCGTAAATAGGTGAACAAGCAACTCAAATGTTATTCAATTACCTTAGTGATTGGACCCTATATCCAATATCTTAAACCCTAAACCTTTTACCATGTACCATTTACATTAAACCCTAAGCCATAATCCCTAAACCCCAAACCCTTTAAATTATAGATCCTAAACCCTAAACCAATAAATTTAGCCCTAATTAACATCCTTTATATATATAAATAGTAAGAATTAGGTTCACAGGGATGAACTTGGTCAAAATTCCATCACTCATTAAACCATAATTGACTCAATTGGCTCAAGATGTGATGATGTGGGGGCTAATTGAGCTCAAAATCACATTGTTTACTCATAGATATAGGTTTAAGAAGCTTAAATTTGCCCCAATTACCTTCATGATTGTACTTTATATACCTTAAAACCTATAATTTAATCCCTAATCCTTAAATTTCTTAATCCCTAAACTTTAAACCATAAATATAAACTCGTTAAACCTTAAACCAATCATTTTAACCCAAATTAACATCATTTAGAATAAGAAATAAGTTCATAGGGATCAGTTTGGCCTAAATCACATGATTGATTATCCCATTTGACTAATTCACTCGATCTACATGATGACATCCAAGGTATAATGACAACCAAAAACACATTCTATAGTCATAAATAGGTCCAAGTGATTCAAATTATCCTCAATTATCTTTGCGATCGACCCTATGTGTCCTCAACCATATATACATTAAAACCTAAGCCTTAAAACATAAACCCTAAATTATAAACCATAAACTTTACCTACTCACCAATTGATTAAGTCCTAATTAATATACTTTGTAGTAAGAATTAGGTTCACATGGCATAAAGTGATTAAACATTATAAATAGGTTTTTAAACCTAAACCCTATGCCCTAATCCTTAGGACATAAATTATAAGCCCTATGCCCTAATTCCAACTAAATTCTAAAAACATACATGCCTTTTGATATAATTGATTTTATCATGAGATGTCATAAAATGCGTTTTTAAACCTATGGCCAAAACTTAGCCTTTGGAGTACCAATCTAGTTATGCATCTAAAGTAAATTTGGTCTACTTCAAGACCCTTCAACCAATTTCATGAATATAAAATGTGATTTGGGGGTTGATCAACTCCAATTTTACCCAATCACCATCATAATTATACCTTATATACCCTAAAACCTATTCCCCAAGCCCTAATGCTTAAAGTTCCTAATCCCTAAACTCTAAACCATAAATATAAAATCTTTAAACCTTGAACCAATCATTTTAGCCTAAAATAACATCATTTAGACCAATAATTATCTTTGTGATTGACCTTCGGTACCCTAAACCTAATCCCTAAACACTATACCCAAAATTGTAAATAAAAAAATTTCCTATTGGTTTAGTCTCAATTAACATCCTTTATAGTAAAAATTAGGTTCACACATGGCATAGACTGATTAGACCCTATATACATCCTTAAACCTAAACCATGCATGCCCTAATCCCCAATACTTAAACCCTAAAACATAAATTGTAATCCTTAATCCCTAAAACATAAATTGTAATCCCTAATACCTAATCCCTAATCTATATTAAGTATAATGTGATCATGCTATTTAATAATAGGAGCATGTTGTTATTAATATATACAATACTCAGCTCCCAATTTCAATTTATAACCCTAATCAAGTATTAAGAATAATGTGATGGTGTTATTACATAATGTGATCATTCTATTCTTAATATATGCTTCTTAATATGTATGTTGAAGTAGAACCTAATATAACAAATAACATGATCACATTATGTAATAACATGATCATGTTATGTAATAATGTGATCACATTATATAACATTATGTTATTATTGTTATATACTAAGTTCAATTTTAAACATCGATTTTTAACGCAAATCACGAATTTTATCCCCACAAACATTCTATGCGTACTTTTATGGGATTTATGGTACCTGTGTAATTGACCCCACCTTTAAAATTTTTTCAATTGTCCTTGATGGGTGATAGATCACATTTGGGAAAGAGGAAGATATTGAAGAACAAAACACCAGAGGAATTAGAATATTTAAGAGAGAAAAATAAGATTCAAATGCAAAAACTTCATGGTAAACAAGGTATAAACCTTAATCCTGATGAACCAAAGGCCATAGATAATGAGTCAATTGACAATAATAAATTAAAAAATGATGAAATTGACCATAATGAATTGAATAATGATGAAATTGACCATAATGAAATGAATACTAATGAAATTGACAATAATGAATTAGATAATGTTGGAAGTTTACATTCAAAGTTTCAAATTTTTTATTTTGTTGATGATGAGTCTATGTATGATGCTTCACCCCCCATGAATGAAGAAAATTTGATGGAAACAAATAATGATGAAATTATTCATCAATAAAATTTCATGGAAATATATAATGAAGAAATAAACAATGAAGAAAATGTCATCCCACTTCTAAACAATGAAAGTAATAATGATTTTGAAACAACCTCTCAATAAATTATACCATTCACAACACCTCCAATAATTATGCGTAAAAAAGACAAGTACCTAATTGAAGTCGATAAAAATATTTTAGAACTAATGCATAATAAAATGTTTGATCTCCATTCAAGAAGACTAGCTTAATAAATTTGGGATGCTTTCTTTCATAATTTGGATTATGATAGTCAAGGATGTCAATTATTTATTTCATTGATAAAATTGATTAAGACGAGACCTATAATGTACACATTAGGACTAAGAACATCTAACATGGATGATGAAAACAATGAAATTGTTGAAAATCTATATGATGCATATCATACTATAGGCCTAAAATCATGCACCCAAGATTGTAATGTTACTCAAAATATACTTATAACTTATGCAATAAGTGATAACATAGGGAAAAAATGAATGGTTTCAAAAATAAACCAAACACTTAATATAAATATAAAAACAATAATGAAAGCAATTGAAATATGTGAAAGACTTAATGAACCTAATACTAATGAGCTCTGTGCATTCTATGGTAGACTTCTACGAAAGGACAAGACTATAGATGATACTATCAAAGAGTTACTTGCTCAATTTTGGAAAGACAATATAAGAGTTTTGCCCAATGCAAGAGATGTTGTGAAAAGAAGAGTTGGTTTTCGTAACCGTGAACTGCATCCAGAACATTTATTAGATATGACTCAAACACAATTATACTCTATTTTTTTGAAAAAATATCCACAAATTTCTATTTGTCAAAGATATTTTGAGATGGCCAAAACTTTCTATGTAAAAATAAATCATACGCACACCACTTGTTGTAGGAAACATGTTAAACTTTTAATGCACTGTAATTTTTTTCACCATATTCATTATACTTTGCATACTAAAAACATTTTATAGGAGTGTGGCACTGAATTACCACCAAAACTAGTCAGGGAATTTATTATTACTATCTTTTGTAAAAGATCAGATGAATAATTATTTTACAACAAATCATGTTTAAATAGAAATTTCAGAATTTGTGGTGGATTGCCAAAATAAAAAAAATGCATCCATGAGGATAATACAAGTGTAATTGGATAGGAATTAGTTAGTTCAGGCATATATCAAATTGTGACTTATCAAGCAAAAGATGGCAAAGATTCTAAAAGGTGTGAGTTTGTTACAAAAAAGATATATGTTTCTAAATTTTGGTCAAATTTAGGGAGAATATTGTTTATGAATATGCAAGGCACACACATAGAGATAGATGGTTGGATGAACATTTTAAGATAAGAAAGGATATGTTCCCACTTGGTTTGGTTGTTTTAGTAGTTGATTTTGCTAAAAATTACACATTCAAACCTTAAATGGAAGTTCAATCATAGTATTAAAACTCATCAAAAGTTACCATATTCGTGCATATAACATTCATGCATGCACCTAATAGTACAGAGAAAAAATGAAAAATATTAAGAGAGTACCATTTATATATCAATGATGACTGATCACATTGTTTAGAGTATGTGCAAGGTTATTTTCAAAAGTTTAATGAATATTTGAGTTAGAGAAACATTACTTTCAATCAACATTAAATTTGGTCAAAAAATTACACATCACAATTTAAAAATGAATGAATATTCTATTGGTTGAGCAAGATGCATGTTACCACTGGTGTAGAACACATTTGTAGTTTCACTGAGGCTAGCCATGGAAAAGGGGAGCATGACGGTGCTATATCATGTGTAAAAAGAGATATTACAAGGGAGGAGTTAAAATTTGAAGAGGGCGTTTATTTGATAAGTGCAAAAACTATGGTGGAATGGTGTAATGAGAATATGTGTCATGGTGCTCAACCAAATTGTATTATTCATAGACATTTCTAGTTAATGGAGGAAGAACACTTAACAAAGTATAAAGATTGTATGACTATAACGGGTTCAAGTGACCTCCACTCATTTCATATCTCAAATGCAAGTTCATGGACTATTCATACAAGACACTTGGCATGTTTATATTCTGTATGCAGGGAATCTATTTGGAATGAGTGTGAGTCACAAGAGTGGGTGGATGATTGGATTTCCAAACCTCTATATATAATCAACACATATTAGGTTTTAAAAAAATTGTAACTTAAAAATATGACATCATCATATGACTTTGACCATGTATCTGATCTAGTGCAACTAGGTAGAATATTTTTCATTATGTATAATTTATTCTCATTATATATCTTCATATCATCGTTAAAAATGGTATTTTGTGATATTGGGCATGTTTTTGTAGTTATTAAAGATGAGGATAATGAAGAGAGCACTAATTAATACTTGTTTTTATGTGTAAAGAGAAATAAAAAAATGACTTACCCAATTATAGACAGAGAAAACATTGACTATCCCACTAGGTTAGTGGTAGTCATTGGAACTTGGTTTCGATGATATCCTATAAAATATTTCAATCAATGGTTGTTTGAAGAGCTTGAAACATATAGGAATATACTACACCATTAAAATTTTATTCTTGCAACATATATTCAATTACAAAAATATCATGGGAGGCCATTAAATAGGAAACTATGCAAAGTTCGGGAGTCAGACCATGAAGCTATTCTTGATACTATCAAGGATGGATTAGATCTTAGTTGTTCATTGGATTGAAACATGTAGGTATGTTGAATTTTAAAATGTAGATGTAATTAATTTTACCAAATGTTTTTTATTTTCTAGGTAGTACATATGAATTTCATTTTTAATTACTTACTAATAATTTTTTGTAGGTTATTGGTGCCAAATAATCTTCCACCTTCATGTGGTTGACACTATCAATAAAGAATTCTATATTCCTGAATCTAAGAGAATTTTAAGTTGGAAATGATTGAATATAAAGTGGATGTGATCAAATCTCAAGTTGGACATGATCAAAACTCAGGAAATGACTAACAATTTTTATTTTATGGGTGTTTGAACTTAGGCTAAAAATTACATTTTTCTTGTATTAGGAAGTGTGTTCTTGAGGCTATAATGGGTGGTGGGTTTGTCAATTGGGCTTGATGGGAGGCCAATAATCTAGTCCTAGATGTTATTCCCCCACTCCTCCCCCCACTAAATGTGTTTACAATGTCATTTTTTAGTCATAAAGCATTGAAACCAAAGTTCTACAATCATAACTTAAACTTTGACAATATTTATTGTCAATGTTTCCACGCTCTAGAATGGTAATGAAAATGCACTTTCAAGTGGATTTGAAAATTATGGTAGTGTTATAATATGTATTTTGCCTATCTAGACATGATATAAGTGATATATTCTCATGTGGAGGTCTTGGAGGTAGAAATGCCAGTTAGAGATCAAGAAATTGCTTGTCCAATGCCAAAAAGTTGCATTTTTGGACCCCTCACTGCAACTTATCCAATAGGTTGTTATTAAATATTACACCTGAGTGATATAACATGTGATTAGAGGGATTAATGATCAAGGTGAGGGATCTAACAGTTCATGGAAATGAATTACAAGTTTCATTTTATAGGTGTTTGAACTTAGGCTAAAAAATTGAATTTTTTTTGTATTGGAAAGTGTTGAGTTGTGGAGCTAAAAGCTTCAACTCTTTGCAAACAGAAGGAACAGGAAGGTTGCTAAGTTCCAAGAGAACCGGTGTCGGCAGCAGGACCGATGTCGATTGTGACCCAGTGCAGAAGGCCACCGGTGACGGTAGAAAGTCGGTCGACGTCGGCAGAACCAGACTAGCAGGGACCAACGTCGGTCGCCTGTGTGTTCCAGAACTACTCGTTACACAGACAGTTAGTTAAGTGAACGAAGTGTTTGCATGTAAAGGCCAGTTAGAGTCTTTGGCTGCGAGGATAATTGTCTAAATTAAGAGTCTAAGTTAGTGTTTAAGTTAGGGATCTATTTATAGACCCATTGGCATGTATTGTAATTAAGATATGAGATAGAAAGGAAGGCAAGTAAGTTGCTTCCATTGTAAGATCATTGAGTTGCAGGTTGTTGCAAGCTCATAGGAGATCTACATGTGAGTATGGTCTGTTGAATTGTAGGTTTCAGGTTCATGGGAGATCAACTTGAAGTACTATTGAGTGCTTGGTGAACTGGCAGGGTTATTACTGACTAGTTGGAGAGGTGAACACCAATTCTGTTTGTGAGTTGGTTATTGGGACCATTTTTTGTGTAGGAGAGTGTTGTGTGAGAAGAATTACTGTACACTTGAGGTGTGGCAAACCTCTGTAAGGTGAAAGAGTGTGGCGGCTCTTTGTTGTATTCTTTTCTATAAAGTGTTAATACAAGATAGTGTATTGTCTCTCATATTCTGTGCTATTGGTGAATTCTAGTTACTTGTGTTTCTGGTTATTTCCGCATATTTAATTGCTTATATTTGGTAATCATACTGTGCTCTTTCTGAGGAGCAAGATCCAACAAGAGGAATCAGAATAGAGGTGTGTTTGTTCTTGGACTTCCCTGACAAGTGGTATCAGAGCTTTTGGTTGGGATACTAACAGATTGGATTAGATCTGGTTAGTGTGTTTTGATTACAGGTACTCACAGGGTTTTTGTTTGAGTGGGAGTTGAGCAATGACAGAAGATAGTAAGCTACAGATGGAAAAGTTTAATGGCAAGAACTACCAATTGTGGAGGATGCAGATTGAGGATTATCTGTATCAAAAAGATTTGTACTTACCGTTGGGAGGGGTTACTTGCAAACCCTCAGATATGAAAGATGAAGAATGGGAGGTTCTTGATCAGAAGGCTTTGGGATCTATTAGATTGAGTCTTGCATCATCTGTGATTTTCAGCTTATCACAGTGTAAGACAATGGTGGAGTTGATGGAATCTTTGGCAAATTTATATGAAAAACCCTCAGCTTCTAATAAGGTATTTCTTATGAAGCATTTATTTAATTTGAAAATGTTGGAAGGTGGATCTGTTCATAGCCATCTTAGTGATTTCCATGGTTTTGTAAACCAGTTAAGTTTAGTCAATATTGTATTTGATGATGAAATTAGAGCTCTCTTAATCTTGTGTTCATTATCTAAAAGTTGGGAAGGTTTGGTAATGGCAGTTTCTAATACTGTGTCTCCTTCAAAAGTCTTAAAAGTGGATGATGTTGTAAGTGTGATCTTGAATGAAGAGATACGCAGAAATAACATAGGTGAATCATCAGGAAATGCTTTAAGCGTTGAAGGCAGAGGAAGGCAAAGAGAAAAGATAGAGCATGGGAGATCAAGGTCCAAGACAGGCAAGAGATCCAAGTCCAGGTATGGCAAAATAACCTGCTGGAAGTGTGGATAGCAAGGGCACTTAAAGAGAGATTGCAGATCGGGTATAGATCAGCATGAAGAACATGAAGAAGAAGCAAATGTTGCAGATTATGCTACACGGGATGCTCTGGTATGTTCTTTGGATAAAGTAGAATCTTGGGTTTTAGATTCTGGTGCCTCTTTTCATGCATCCCCACATAGGGAATTTTTTCATGAGTATGTCCAGGGAGATTTTGGAGAAATTTATGTAGGGGATGGTAAGCCTTGTCAGATTGTTGGCAAAGGGAAAGTGAAGCTGAAACTGTAGACAGGTAACACATGGGTGTTAAAAGAGGTCATGCACGTCCTAGTTCTGGAGCAGAATTTGATTTTTGTTAGAAGTTTGGGTGATGAGGGTTGCACAGTAACTCTCACAGCAGACTCTTGGAAGGTTACCAAGGGTACACTTGTTGTAGCTAGAGGTAAGAAAGTAGGTATGCTTTATCTATCTACTTGTACTACTGATTCTCTTTCTAGGTTTTCTACTTCAGCTGTAGATTTAGAGATGTGGCTTGATAGGCTTGGTCACATAGATAAGAAGGAGATGCTTGTTCTTGAGTCAAAAGATATGCTTTCGGATTTGGAAGGTATGGATCGTAGTTTCTGTATGCACAAGAAGAAGGTAACGTTTTTTGAAGAATCTGATGTTAGTGACAAGAACATGAAAGCCTTGGTTTTCAAGGAGAAGGTGATAGATAGAGTTCAGCACAAGATGTAGAAGAATTTTGAGCAGAGCAAGGGTGATTTGGACAAGGATTTGATCCAAAAAGATCTCACGAGAAAAATTCAGGTCTCACAAGAAAAACACAGAGACTGACGTCAGCAGGAAAATTGGCATCGGCATCCAGATAGGGACCGACGTCGGCTGTGTGCAGACTGATGTCAGTGACTTAGGGCAAATATTGACCGGCATCGGCCAGGGGAAACCGACGTTGACAAGGTGGCAGTCATAGGAAACTGACTTCGGTCGTCTGCAGACTGAGATGTGATCGGCATCAGTTACTGAGACAAATTTTGGGTGGACAACAAGCTGTCATGGAGTCTCAAGCACCCATATGGAGGACTGAAGGTGTAAGTAAGTTTTTAAATTCATTATTTCCCTTCTTTACACTACTTGTTGCTCACTTATGGCATAGGACCAGGAAGTTGTTGAAGAAGCAGAACAGGTAGATCCAAGAAACAGTGGGAGCTAGGCATGGATGAGGATGTGATTCCTTGAAGGAGTACCAAACAGGTGTTTTGGATAGAGTGGCCAACTGGAAGTAAGTACTGAGAGACGAATGGATGTTCAAGATAAAGAAGAGCAGAAATGGATACGTGAGATGGAAGATCAGGGTATATGGTCTTGTATAGCTGCAGGGCAATGGAGGTTTGATCATTGTGTTTCTCTTTACCAGGTTGGATAATATTAGCTACATTATCCTATTACTGTATGATGTGCTTGTTGCAGGGTTACATATATAGGGTATTGCTGAACTAAAGGTAAAGCTAGTTCAGGTGTTTGTCATGGAGAATCTGGGAGCAGCAAGATTCTTTGGCATGAGTGTGTTCTAGAGACATGGTAGGTCATATGTTGACTTTGTTTCAGGATGATTGTGTGAAACCAGCTAGCACGCCGATGGTTGGACAGTTCTTAGAACAGGTGTCTTGATTCACATAATGAGGTTGAGTGCATGGTATGTACTAAACCTGAGTTTTCCCAAGCAGTGGGAGTTGTCACAAGTTGGAGCCAATCCGAGAGAGAACCATTGGAGGATAGTTCAGTGGATTCTTACAGGGACTAGCAGTAGGTGTACATGCTATGCAGGTTCAGGTTATTTTCTACATGGTTTGTAGATGTGGATGTGGTAGGTTATTTGGATGACAGGTTTTGCACTACAGGTTTGTGGTGGTTGGTCTTCAAGAGTGATCTTGAGGAGGGATACAAAGCCAAGGGAACAAACTAAATAAAGTACAGGTACATGTACAGGTTGCAGCTATTTATCTCCAAGTGGGAGATTATTGAGTTGTGGAGCTAAAAGCTTCAACTCTTTGCAAACAGAAGGAACAAGAAGGTTGCTGAGTTCCAGGAGAACCGGCGTCGGCAGCAGGACTGACGTCGATCGTGACCCAGTGCAGAAGGCCACCGGTGACGGCAGGAAGTCAGCCAACATCGGCAGAACCAGACTAGTAGGGACCGACATCGGTCGCCTGTGTGTTCCAAAACTGCTCATTACATGGACAATTAGTTAAGTGAATGAAGTGTTTGCATGTAAAGGCCAGTTAGAGTCTTTTGCTGCAAGGATAATTGTCTAAATTAAGAGTCTAAGTTAGTGTTTGAGTTAGGGATCTATTTATAGACCCATTGGCATGTATTGTATTTAAGATATGAGATAGAAAGGAAGGCAAGTAAGTTGCTTCCATTGTAAGATCATTGAGTTGCAGGTTGTTGTAAGCTCATAGGAGATCTACATGTGAGTATGGTCTGTTGAATTGCAGGTTGCAGGTTCATGGGAGATCAACTTGAAGTACTATTGAGTGCTTGGTGAACTGGCAGGGTTATTACTGACTAGTTGGAGAGGTGAACACCAATTCTGTTTGTGAGTTGGTTGTTGGGACCATTTTTTATGTAGGAGAGTGTTGTGTGAGAAGAATTACTGTACACTTTAGGTGTGGCAAACCTCTGTAAGGTGAAAGAGTGTGGCGGCTCTTTGTTGTATTCTTTTCTGTAAAGTGTTAATACAAGATAGTGTATTGTCTCTCATATTCTGTGCTATTGGTGAATTCTAGTTACTTGTGTTTCTGGTTATTTCCACATATTTAATTGCTTATATTTGGTAATCATACTGTGCTCTTTCTGAGGAGCAAGATCCAACAAGAGGAATCAGAACAGAGGTGTGTTTGTTCTTGGACTTCCCTGACAGGAAGGGTGTTCTTAAGGCCAAAATGGGTGGTGGGTTTGTCGATCAGGCTTGATGGGAGGCTAATAACCTAGTCCTAAATGGTATTATCCCCCTATTACGTGTTTTAAATTTCAATTTTTAGTTAAGAAGCATCGAAACTAGAGTTCTACAACCACAACTTAAACTTTGACAACATTTATTGTCTATTTTTATGTGCTCTAGAATGGTAGTGAAAATGCACTTCTAAGTGGATTTAGACATCATTGCAGTGTGATAAAAATTAATTTACCTATATAAACATGATAAATTATTAGGTGGAGGTCTTAGAGGTAGAAATGCCATTTGGAGTTCAAGAAGTTGCTTGTTCAATGCCAAAAAGTTGTATTTTTAAACCCCTCACTACAACTTATCCAATGGATTGCTATCAAAGCTTCCACTTGAGTGATCCAGGGTGTGGTTATAAAGATTAAATAAGTATGGAAAGGATTTTATAGTTTATGTAAATGACTTATAGGTTTAATTTTATGCATGTTTCAACTTAGGCTAAAAATTTGCATTTTTCTTGTATTGGGAAGGGCATTCTTGAGGCTAGAATGGGTGGTGGGTTTGTTGACTAGGACTGATGGGAGGCCAATAACCTAGTCCTAGACATTATATTCTCCCTAGATGTGTTGGTAGTGTCATTTTTTGGTCATCAAACATCGAAACTAGAGATATGCAACCACAACGTAACCTTTGACAACATTTATTATCAGTGTTTTCATGCTCTGGAATGGTAGTGAAAATGCACTTTTGGGTGGATTTGAATGTTGTTGCAGTGTGATAACATGTAATTTTACTATTTGGACATGATAAAATTAATATATTTTTAGGTGGAGATATTGAAGATAGAAATGCTAGTTGGAACTCAAGAAGTTACTTGTTCAATGCCAAAAAGTTATATTTTTGAACCCCTCACTGCAACTTGTCTAATGGATTACTCTTGAAGATTCCACTTGAGTGATATAGGGTGTGATTAAATGGATTAAAGAGGTAGGGGATGGATTTTATAGTTAATATAAATGACTTACAGGTTTCATTTTATATGTGTTTGAACTTAGGCTAAAAAAATACATTTTTATTATATTGAGAAGGGCATTTTTGAGGCCATAATGGGTGGTGGGTTTGTCAATTAGGCCTGATGGGAGGCTAATAACCTATTAATAGATGTTATTAACCCCTTACACATGTTTTCATTATAATTTTTTGGTTAGGAAGCATCAAAACCATAATTTTATAACCATAACTTAAACTTTGACAACATTTGTTGTTAGTGTTTTCATGCTGTGAAATAGTAGTGAAAATGCACTTCTAGGTGGATTTGAACATTGTGGAAGTGTGATAACATGTAATTTACCTATCAGTACATGATCAAAGTTATATATTTTTATGTCGAGGTCCCAGAGGAAAAAATGGTAGATGGAGCTCAAGAAGTTGCTTGTTTAATGCCAAAAACTTGCATTTTTGGACCCATCACTGCAACTTGTCCAACAGATTACTCTAAAAGGTTAAACTTGAGTGATCTAGGGTGAAATTATAGGTATTAAATGGGTAGGGTATAGATCTAACAGTTCATTTAAATGACTTACATGTTTAGTTTTATGCATGTTTAAACTTAGACTAAAAAAATACATTTTTTTGTATTAGAAAGGGCATTCTTGAGGCTAGAATGGGTGGTGGGTTTGTCAATTGGTCCTAATGGGAGGCCAAGAACTTAATCCTAGATGTTATCCACCCTCACCCCCTAGACATGTTGACAGTGTTAGTTTTTGGTTATGAGTCATCAAAACAATAGTTCTGCTAAAGTCTCAACCTGTAGAACATGTTAAAACTTGGGTAAGATGAGTTTTTGTTTGATTTGAGTTATATAAACTTGGGTAAGGGTTATAAAATGTTAAAATTTATAAAAGACTACTATAAATATAATTTTTAAGAGCTAAAAACTTTATTTTGAGAAATTAACCTATTAGAGCAATAACTAGGTCTACAGACCTAGAAACTTAATGAGTAATTGACCTATTGACCTAATGACCTAATGAGTAGTTGACTAGTTTAAAAGAAGATTGTTTGAGAGTGGATTTTGAATCTATTTGAGAATAAGAGTGGATAAGTGAGGTTGGAATTATTCATGATTTTAGAGCATATGAATAGGACTTTCATAGCCTTCTTGAATATAAAAGAGAAAATTGTGCATTAGGTGGTATTAGGGGATGATATAAGGCATACAAGAAGTAGGCTTAGTTTCAATAAAAGCTAGTAAAAACATATTAGAACTAGGTGAAGGTGAAAGATTAGGTAACTTACAGGTATAGTTATTCGATTGAGAAATTTATAGGGATTTATGAATGATTTTATGTCTTTGCATTATACAAGTTTGAACATGATTGGGTATGGGTTTTAAGTATAAAAAATTGTGTTAATGATCAATTGAAAATTTGTAAATGGGTGATGATAAATGAAAAATAGATAAGAGTGTCATTAGTCATTTCCACTACACACAATAAAATAAAAAAAAATTAATTTAAAAGAATATAGGAGATCCAAGATTTATAGCACTCAAAAGAATAATTTTTTAATCCTCATTTTTGTACAACATTAAATATGAGACATTATAGATGATAGTTTGGAAGATCAAAAAAACACTATACAATAACACAATGAAATAAAAAATAAATATAAATTAGATAGATTGTCACTATAGGCATACAATATAGTCACATGTGTGAGATGTCAATAATACATAGGTTATCATAATAGGCATACATAAAATTACATCTACAAACATAATATCTAATATTGGGTGAAGGACATATATGCATATAAAATGCAAAAAATGCATAAATTTCCATATAGGCATACCAAAATGTATATCTCATGTAAGACATCCTATTCATCAAATAACCTCCCTCTCTTTGCTTTCCTCGAAGAAGACTCTCCTTGGGATGCCTTGATAGTAGAAGGAAAACCCTATAATGCCTTGGATTAATCTAAGGTCTGACTGCAGGTCCTATGCTCATAGCTCGCTTATAGATGGACCTATTAAAATATAAGTATTATTAAAAAATTAGCATAAAATACATTCAACTAATTATTAAGAAATTAATTTTAAACTATAACAAAAAATCATTTAAACATGCACTTACTACAAGCTCATGGTCCTACTCAATCTATTTTTGATGCTCAAACAAGTCAATGATAGGCTTAACTATTCAAATATGTGTCTAAAATATGGGAGAAACATGAGAAGTTGCCCTACTAATCATATCACTGGGACTATCATAGTCATAGGATAACCCTGCATACACAATACATATATATAAGTTATATTTGCCCCAAGTTTGTAGTAAAATTATTAAAACAAGTCTATTTTTATAATTCAAAATTAAAAGTTAATATATATCTCTACCAATGCCTATGTAGATGATGTTGGAGTAGCAATGCCTATGTCTGCCTCAGCTTGCAAAGAGGGAGGAATGTCTACTTTAGCCATCAACTATTCATGTAAACAAGGTCTCACTTTTATATAAAGTATCAAAGATATATAGGGCATTTTTTTCTCAATGTAAACAAATATATATATGTGGAAATGTATTTAAATGTGCATATCATGAAAATATAATGTAAACCAAGAATCATGGAAGTGTAACTACCATATAACGTGCAATGGTCAAGAATAGCAAGTAGTTTTCATGTTGGAGGTAATATAAAAATTATAATATATGTAGGAAGTATGAGTGGAAGAGTAGGAGGTGGAAAGAATAGTATCACTTTGACAAGGCAAAGTTAGGGAGAGAAAAGGAATAAGAGACATATCAAGAATTCTATCCTTACTTTTAAAGCTTCTTTGGATAGAGTAAAATACCATTATGTCTTTATAGGGGAAAGGTTGATCTACACATATATGGCCATCATCCTTCTATTATATGTGTGATATCAATCATTTGTATCTCTATATATAATACATGGATTGATATCACTTTCATTTATAATAGATGGATGACTTGATTTTTGGAAAAGCATCTAACTGATAGAAAGGAGTGAGCCATGGTGAATCTACCTCTTGACGAAGGTGTGTATAAATAAAATTCTACCAATAGGTCAATGAAAGGAGGTTCTTGTCCAATATATCAAGTTTTAGCCATCTAAATATATATTATCTTGTTTTGGCTCAAGATAATAAAAGTGGAAAATAGTTTGGATGTTGAATTGGAAGAAACTATAAGGTATAATTATTGAGGCTAGCACATATTTTTGTACCAACACAAATGATGGCTCTCCCCAAAATTGTTAATGGGGATACAAGTTGTTGAGACCTAATGCAATGTTTTTTGGCATAAGGAATGTTGAGTAGAGAGGTTTTCTACCTTTTATACTTTGTCATAGCCAAAGCAAGAGGTGTAATGAGGCATTATAATTGAAATCTAGACCTTTGTCGTGGACAAAGAAAAAGGTGTAATGAGATATTCCAATTGAATTATCATGTGTATCACAAGTTTATGGCTGAAACATGAAAAATTAAGGTCAACACCAAAATTTGTAGTCCCCTTTTCCCTAAATTCACCCCTCCTAAAAACCAAACCTCTTAAATTGTTCATCAAATATTATAAACATGTAAAAGATCTTGTAATAAAATGAAGCAAGATTTAAGTCCTACTATGACTATGATAAGTGAAGTCACTTAATAAAATATAAATTTATTTAAATAACTATTTCATTAACTTTATTTAAATAAGTCAATTTAATTTTGGGGCCTGAGTCATGGTCTTTTATGTCTAAGAATACTCTTAGAGTTGCATTATTAAGTTAATGATCCACAAAGTATGATTGTTGATGTTTTAATAACTAGTGAGCAATTTTAAGGTTCTGATTGGGTCTACATTGATATTATTTGAAAGTAATTATAATTAATCTATCCAACTATTTTAATTTTTTCTATGAGTATGCCTTTAGTCCTAAAAAAATTAAAGTTAAATTAATTGAATTTGTAACCTATTTATGAGTTGGTTGTAGCTAGGTTAATAGTCAAAATTGTTCAATTAGGTTGAAAGTTAGTTGATTTGGGTGGATTTGATGCAATATATTTAGTGGTTACATCAACCAACAAACTAAATTCACATTGCATAAATTGATATGGAAGTAATGGAGAAATGGGTCAAATTTATGAGTCATATTTACATTTGCCCACTATGATGTGTCTTAATCATGTTAAATCTAATTCCTTGTACTTTTACCCTTCATGCACATTTTTCTCTTTTACCTTAAATTCCCTTGTTATTATCACTAATTTTCATAGGTAACATGTGGATTTATGTATAATGGTAATGGTGACATAGGTCAAAATGAGAATATAACTATATTGAGCTTAGAAACTTCATTTTTAAGATAGTGTTACCTCAAAGGACCCCTATATATGTGTTATTCATTTTATAAGTATCCTCATGGCATGTGAACTACCCTTATCTAATATTGAATGAGATTATTCATGGGATATTTATGGGATTTGTTAAAATTAGTTATATAAATATCATTGAGCCCATTCTCATAGATTACAACTATTATGGTTCTTATTTATGGTTTGTGATACCTCTTAACAACTTCTAAAGGTTCACACTACCCTAAAGATGATCAACCCATCTCCAAAACTTGTAAATATGTGTATTTATATAAGAGGAAGAGGATTTTGAAGGTTTAAATTCAATTTGAGTCTGTATGGTATGGTTTCATAGTCAGTAGCCTTTAATTAGGCCTAGGAGACCTAATTAGTCTTAAGGGGTGTTGAGTTAGGTGTTCTCTAAAGAGAGTTAAATTATGAAAGTCCCTATATGAACTATGTGATGTAAAGGGGTATCTAAATGTGAGTTGGGTTTGGTTCGGAGATTTGTAGTTTACTCAGAATAAGGAGCTTTACCTCAAAAAAGGGCTAGTAGAAGGAAGGTGTCAAAGAGGAAAGAAGAGTTAAGTGAAGAGTTGAAGCTTGAAGGTTGTGTGGAATGGTTGGATGCATGAAATGAGATGTGATTGAGTAGGTATATGTTCTTTTGAGTATTTTGAAAGGATAAAATCAAAGTAACATGTAGACCTATGAAAACACATAAGAAGATTTTAAAGAATAGAGCGAGGATAAAGAGAGATAACATTAAAATAGAGTATGAACTGAGGAGGTTGATGTTAAAAGGAAATATTGTAGAGGTAGTTTATTAGTAAAATGAATTTAACTAGAGAAGGAGGATTAAGAACCATTGAGTAGGTAAGAGTGAATAAGAAAGACCTAGTAAATTTAAAGTGATCAAAGAGATAAAGAGGTTGAACATATAAGACAAAGAAGAACAAGAAAAGATTAGAGTTGCATATTTGGTAGAGGTAAGTGTGTGTTTCCATCCATATCAGAGAAGCTTGTTATAACCTATACATCAAGATAATTGATAGATAAATTTAACTTAAACTTATAAGGCAAATATACATAGACTAAATGTACATATAGCATAAGATTAACTCAAAATTCTACGTCTATATAAGTAAAAGGTGTCATCCTAACAGAGAGAGATGCAGTAGTGGATGGGCCAACAACTAGATCTAAAAATGTAAACAATGGCCACATTAAATCAAATGTTGGAAATGTCAATTGTGATGATGAATGCATAAATATATATATATATATATATATATATATAAAATTTAATTTCTATGTAAATTAATTGTTAGTTAAATTAAATTTGTAAATATAACTTCAATTTAACATGATATTTATATACAATATACCTACATTTGTGTAGTGGTTGATGTCTGTACACCAAATGTCTATGCCAAAAACATCACTCATAATAATATTATCCAAGCCCTTTAAACCACCAGTTCCATCATCATGAAAAGGTTTAGTTGACATAAATCCATAAGAAATATAAGGGTGGGGTCGGGTATGCACACTAGGTGACGTATCTCTATCATCGATCTATGAGAGCTACTCATATGTTGAATGAGTATATTAGTGAGTGAACTAAGAGCATGTATAATGTCAATCTCCATGACCTACTAAACTATAGAGGGGATCTCGAGCTCAAGTGGCTTTTGGACACATATCCTTGTAGGCTGATTAGGTGCATGATGTGCACCTGGTCAATCCTGCATAGATCTTTTCCTTTGACCCTAAAACTCACTAAAATCAAAATAGTTTAGAATCTAATTGAGAATAAACTCATAGTAGAGTTTCCTTAAAAAATACAATGGGACCTCTTGGTTGTTACATAGTGGATAATCAAATGTCATCCACCATCGATCCCAAAAATTGGTTGCAATTAATTCATATTGGTAGCGATGGATTTTAAAACATTAGAGGTTATGAGAAATGGGGAATTGGTGGTTGGGTCAATGAATAAGGCACAAATGGAGGATTTTGGTATTTCTTTGTTCTTGGCCTCAAGTGCTGATAATTTTTCCATGTAATAATCCCTACAACTATCAATTTGACTTGTTATAGAGTCAATTTGACATAATAATGTCTCTAAGGAATTGGCTAGCTGGGTGCAGTGGGGGTTGGTGGAAGTGGGATCCCTCATTCTCCCAATTAATTCTTCAATTTCAATTTTATTTCCCATAATGTTTTCAATTAGAATCTCATGACTACCTAGGGGATTTTATCGAACTGTAGGAGGGTTAGGTGGAGGGATAGGAGGAGGAAAAAGAGGGTTTTATGGAGGGTTAGGAGGAGGAATAAGAGGATTATATGGAGGGTTAGGAGGGTTAGTAGGACTGGTTGTTCAACATAAATAAATTACAACTAAAAATTACTAAACATTAGGGTTAAATAATGAAAATAATGAAAAATTAAGGTTAATAAGTGTAGATTTTTATCACTTACCTCTTCTATGTGGTGGCATCATTGATTAACTATTTCTTGGGATGAATTTAGAGGCTTCCTATCAATATTTTTTCTCTATCACATAAAATGCAATCACAAAAGTGAAGGATAACAAAGGAAACTCAAATGTAAAATGATAAATTTATATTTGGGTTTCGGTTTTTTCATATATAACATAAGTAATAGGATCATGTTATTAATGTGATCGTGTTATTAAAAACAACAATAATGCAATCACATTAATAACATGATCATGTTATTATTTAAAATAACATGATCACATTATGGCTCGATAATTACCAAGCCATAATTTAAATAATGTGATAATATTAATTAAATAATGCGATCACATTATTTATTAAAGCAATTGTATTACCTAAAATGTCCCTAGAATTATCTCCCAACTCCTTGCACTTCCCTGACTCTGTGTTTCTAGGTTCTTCATCATGTAAATCTTAAGCATCTTCCCATTCTTAAACATCTAGTAGTGACATGACATCCACCAAATATAACTTTTGTTCATAGCTCTTGTGTCCTCTAGTGAATTTTTCAACATAGTTGTAACATATCCTTTTTTTGGGATGAGTAAATATTTTTGCATCCATAAGGAATTTAATGAGGTCACATTTGGAGGAGGGTTTGTGACTGATCATTGAGTTGTAAAGGATTTGAAGGAACCAAAATTGGAAGAGTGATGCTAAGAGGTGATCTTATCTTACACAAGCTTGGAAAATACTAATGCTTCCATCATTATCTGTAGTTTAAACATTTTAACTTGTGCATTAATTATATCTTTAACCTTAGTCATTAAATAAATTTTGAAAAAAAATCATCCTTTAACCTTTGAGTTTGGTTGTCCATTTTTTAAATTTAGCTTGATTCATGTGACCCATTTTAGTTTATCATAGTTTGTTTAATACTCCCATAAAGTCTTCATAGGTGTTAAGACCAAATAAATCCAAAAACAATACTGTAAAATTCATCCCAAGTGGGTTCTTCATGATATTTTTGATACCATTGATACCACTAGACAACTTCCTTATCTAAGTGAAATGAGGTGATGGGTACCTTGTCTATCCCCATTATATCGTGTAAGCTAAGATACTATTTGGCATCATAAATATAGATGGTAGGTTTTGTACCATGAAATTTTAGAAAGTATAATTTAAGACCACATGGTGATTCATAAATTAGGTCAATATTCCACTCGCAACTTCATCAACACGGATGCTATTGTATGCATCTATTTCTGCTCAACAAATTAACTTGTTTGATTATGCCTAATATTGTCTAATATCCTATTCATCTGATCTATTAACACTTAATCCTTATGTCCCATATTAACATCATCTCTTCATACCCTTAAATCAATCAATAAATATATCCTAACTACATGAATACCCCACTCACCACATATTCATATATTCTAATATTCTAATTTCTAATTCACCTCATTTTCTAATCACATGCATCCCAAAGAAAATTTAGATATTTCCAATCTCTATAACTTTCTCCATTCTAAGGACCCTTATAAAATTTGTCATTGTAAATTTACATAGGCTTGTTCTCTAATTTGCATAGGCCTATTTACCATTTCAAATCCCTTTTTACCATTGAAGCTTCTGTGCATATCCAACATAAGTGCTAACAAGCACTCTACCAACAATTCCATCTTGGTATACCCTAAAACCATCATAGCCCACAAGACAATGCTTATTTGAATCACTTTGTCAAATAGTCTAGAAGTCTTGTATATGTTCCACATTTTTGTGTACAAGTTTATCATGTCATCTATAGCTACCATGCCTCGTAGTACCTCCTTTGGAAGGCCAAGTCCACTAATAACCTATAGCATATTCTATGAATATATTTTCATTATGTTATGCATTCTTTAATATTCCAAATAAAAATGTAGCTGACATTTTGGAGATGTTTTGCCGAACAGTTGGTGAAGCTATAACATCTCATAAAAATACCCTTTCCACTACACTTTTGTACCTATTAACTACATCTCCATGGACATCCTAGCAAGCCCATCTTTCCCACACTCCACTCTCATTTTTTCAGTCATAAGAGAAACGTAGTTAAAATTTTCACTACCCATAATGTTAAATTTATTGTAACTAGATTACTAATTTTAGGAATGTAAGAGAAATGTTTACCCACTCTTAGTCCTTGCTTTGTTGAATCTATTCAATGATTATGGTTTTTCCTTATAGAATTATTGGAAATTATAGAGTTGTCTTAGATCTGATAAATCACAATTGTGAGTGTATATGACCCATTTATTGGAGAATTAAATTCCAAAGTTAAGCCATTGAGTCGCTCAGGTTCAAGGATTCGACATTTAAATTTTTTGAGTTAGAATGTTTAGTTCAAGATTTTAATGACCTCAAACTTTTTGAGTTTATAGCACAAATTTCAAGTTTAAAAATTAGTGATTTGTTTTTAGTTGATGGCTAACTTTTCAGCCATAGCACATGGATTTGATTTGTGTTCAATTTTGATTTTTTTATTTAAATTTGAGTTATAAGTATATAGTAACACATGTCTATAGTTTGACATTTAATATAATTTCTTTCATAATACTATCTAAATATTTTAAATTTTCACATTTTATTTTCTAAAAATTAAAAATAAAAAATAATAATAATTATTATTATTTATGGTGGTAATCATAAGTCACTAGTTTATTATCATCATTTTAGTTTGTAAATATAAAATATATAGGATTTTCTTCTCTTATAAAATATAAAATAGGGGTAATTTTTATTTCTAACTTACATGAACACAATCCTTAAAGACAAAATTTATAAAACTAATAACAATATTTTTGCAACTTACCCCTCAAAGGCTAACAATCGAAGTCACTATCATTGCCTAGTAAAAACTATTGATCAAGGTATTTTGCATGATAAATAATCAAAGATCACTTATCTTGAAACTACTAATATTTTGTTTTATAGGTCGATCGATCCAAGGCTTGTCCAAAACTTATATTTTTGAAATCATCTTGTTTATTTTGTTTATCCATAAACACATAAATTAATTGGTTAAAAAACAATTGCTTGCCTGAGTGTCACTTAAGGGTTATAGTGATGTATGTTCTCCTCCTTGTGTCCTTACATCAATTCCTAGAGGACCAAAAATGACTAATAAACCCTCCCCATTTTCCTTTATAGGGAGCCACATGATCATGAAAGTGACACACATGCATTTTCCATTAGTCTATAGGGGTTGGTGATGTGGATTTCATCATTATGCACTAGACCACATTTTGTGTTCTAACAGAGTATAAATATTAGGACAACTATTATTAGTCAATAAAGTAAAATTCCTCATAAAGGGTTCCATGAAGTGAGGTGAATTTTATATATAATACATAAAGTGATTAGGATAAATCCAACATGTATTTAGACCCCACTGTACCTAGCATATATTGGGGACTCCCCTAGTGATCCTATATAAACCTAGAATAGGACCTTCGACCATAATAGGCAACTTGAAGCCAGAGTCATTATCAGATCCCATAGTGATCATTATGTGAAAATAAGGTTGAAAGGATTTGGAAGATTTTTTAATGGGTCACCATCTTACAGCCTCACTCGAGAAGCCACTAGACAATATAGTCATTGAGTTACACTCTTGTGTTAGTCACTAAATTTAGGTTTGTGGCTTGTGTGAGTGTTGTCAAAACTGGTACTATTTATGATCCAAAAAACCCAAAACCACCTAAAAACTAAAAGCACTAGTTTTAACCTTAGAAAAGCATAATGCTCATCCCATTCCCTCAATTTTCATTTACTAAACAAGATCCTATATTCACCATTACCTATCTAATCATCCACAAATACAAACCATTACTTACATACCATACTCCTTCGATAACATCACCAAAAGCTACCCTCAAAACACTTAAACTATTTCATCATCTTCATGCCATCACCACGATCAAGTGAATTAAGTTACTAGAGCTAGTCTCTTTATATCGTGTAATATCCACTCTGTTACCGCCTCCAACCATCCCATCATTATTTGTATTTCCATATTGCTAGCACCTATTACCCTATCAATTTTCAAACTAAGCATTCATACTATTGTCAACCCATTACCCTACTGAATTTGAGATTAGTACCCATCATCATCTTGTCATCTCACTAACTCAAAATTTGGCAATCATCAATTTCTTGTCGCTTTACCAGTTTGAACCCAATAGCTATTGATACTATGCTAGTCTATGTCATAATAATAGTACCTATCCTAAAACCCTTATTGTTGTCTCAAACCAAGTCATCACTAATTGTATTACCATATTAATAGTATTTATCCCTCTGTCTATTTTCAAACTTGGTATTCATCTTCTTATCATCTCATCATTCTACAAAATTTGAGATTAGCACCCATCATTATCTTGTCATCTCACTAACTCAAATTTTTTAGAATCATCAATTCCTCATCACTCTACTAGTTTGGATATAATTTTTTTTGATATATTAATAGTATATATTATATTAATAGTCTAAATCCTTAAAACACGTATCCTAAACAAAGATATATACAATTATCTATAACTTGTCAAACTATCTCTAATTTCTTAAGGAACCTTGCTCGAAGGTTTCCTATGGCATCCATTTGATCCCTTCTAAGATAGTCACTTTCATTAGATGCACCTCTCTTAATATATAATTTATGCCTACCACTACAATATAAATGGCATCTAACACTCATTCCTGAGCCATTAAAATAGGACAAGCACCTAGGCTAAAAAATGACTTATTGGAAACTTTGGGTGAGAAACCTATTGATAATAAAGAAAATCAAAGTGATATACACACCCCGAGGGACATGAGGATAACCCAAATGAATTTTTGGATAATGATAGAGCCAAAATTGAACAATATATCCATGATCATTTATAACAACTACTCATGTACCTTATTGAAATTAGAACCACACTATCACCATATTTGAATGTGCATCTTTTGAAGAATCTCATCCAACTTCAACCTAGTTCATTTCACAATCCTCTTCCCATTGCACTAGAAGAAGAGGAAGACCAAAAATTGGTTGATGTTGATGTTGAAGAAGAAGATGAAAAACCACACCCTCTACCTATTGTCAATACCAATAGGGTTGAATCTAGCAACAAAAAGTCCTTTCTAGAGAATCAAGTTGAAAATTATTCTAAGATATGTTAGACTGCCTCAACCAACTAACCCAATAAGTTAATTTATTAACATCCCCATTTAATGCTAAACATTTGAATCTTGATCGAACTAAAAGACCCACATAAACCATTTCATCATCCACTCATCCTGATCAAAACAATTCAAAACCTAATCCCTCCATCTATAATCTATTAATGGATCCATATTTTTCCCTTGAATGGAAAACCATGAAGGATGCTCTTTAGGTCCTCAACACCTAAGATCACACCAAGAAATATTGGTATGAAGAATTTTTCTCTTATCCTTTAGATATGAGCATCCTTAAAGTGCCTTTTCCAACACACTTTGAACCTCCTAAGCTTTACAAATATAAAGGAAAAGGTGACCCATGTGAGCATGCCAAAGAATTATTCATGTCATACCATGAGGTATCGTATAGTGATGCATAAGCTCAGACTACTCCCTCAAAGTCTTGGAATACCTACCTTAGAATGGTTCATGCAGATGCCAAAGGGATTTGTAATATCATTCAGGGACCTGACAGAGAAATGTGTGCAAGATTTATCTTATAATGTGGAGTGTGAAATAATTGTGTTATATTTATATGACACTTAAAAAATAATTGGGGAAATTTTATCATCCTTCCTATAATGATGGTGTGGCTTTTCAAGTTGCTTCCCTTGCTTGATTCTTAAAAGGTATTTAACCAAGTTATCTATCAATAATCTTAATTCTAAATTGGGCTACCAATTGAAGTTTCATTATGTTTAAATTTTGAGGAGGTTGTGGATAAAAGGATTCATATTAAAAATGCCTTTGTTGAAAAATGGATAATTAAAATTTACTCCTAGAATAATTACCATCAAAGTAATACCCCTTCCAAAAACCCTGAGTTCTTTAATAGAAATAAGAATGTTGTTGGGTATTGGATTACTGACTCTAAGCATGTACAAATGGTTCAGGGCTCTACCTCATTACCAATATCATTGAATACATCCAATTTTACTATACCAAGAGGAATGCCTAAGGTTGCCACTAGGAAACGACACTACACAAAATCAAGAAAATCGATAGAGGATGTTTTTAGAAAATTAATAGCCATAAAGATGATTACCTTACCAGAGATAAATCTAATTAAAGAAATAAACCTCACCTTGATTGGTTTATTGAGACTAAATTTTATCTTTAACATCAAATACAGGGACATGATACTAATTAATGCACATAGTTGAGGAATCTAATTCAAGATTTGATTGAAAAAAGGGAAAAAGAGATAAAAGGTGCAAAAAGATCGTATTCCAAAAATTAGCAAATCAGAATTTATTATGACCCTTTTCCAAAGTAGGATCAAAATCGTAAGGGTGCACTACAATACCAAGGTCAAAATCTATCCAAACATGTTGCTTACCATCATGTCACTTATCATTATACTAATCATGTGACCACCATTAAAATTAGGGCCAAACTACTTGAATAACCACAAGACCAACAATGCCCTACCATGTGGGAGGCATGATCAATTTTATACACATTTAGGTCTACATACTTTGAGAGAGTAGAACTTTTATCAGATGAAGAAATAGAAAGCTCAAATGATTCTTGGTTATCTATAGAGGGTTTTGCTTCATGTTTTTAGAATCTAGCATACACCATAGCTAATCACATTTTCAAGAATATGGATTACAAAGGTAGGGGTTTGGGCCTACATGAAAAATGGATTTTAGAACCCATTCCAACATTACAACATATGGGACATCTAGGCCTAGGATAAAAACCACCCGATGAAGATCCTTACAATGTCATCTCAAATACTTCTTTGGTTTATGAAGAGCCTCTAACTGATACAAACATTGAAACAAGTTATGTGCATAGTGTCTATGAGGATATTTCTACTATAAACCTTTTCATTGAAACCTCTATTTTTACCATTGACCTCAAGCTCCATTACCCTTCCCTCATCAATTGGGATCGACATCCTACACTTGAACTCAATATTTTTCACATTGATGAGGCCATAATTGAATATCTAAGAGTTTAAGATCACATTCCATTAGGGAATCATAAGAAGGGGTTCAAGATCAAGTTAAAGGATTCTATCTATTTTGGTGAGTACATTCAATCGTTACACCAAGTTAAGACAAAAAAAGCTCTAAAAAGCTTGTCTTATAAATTAGAACAAAATCCTAAAGATTTTCTAAGCCTTGAAGATCAAAAAGAATATGAGGATCTATTTGAGGAACATCAAGATACTCTCCAATCATTTGACGATCATCACTTGCCTTCTCCACCTGCATATTCTCTAGATTCATTACATCCTTAGTATAAGAGGTCATTGAAGTCAATATTGTAATTGAGGAAGATCCCAAGCTTGTTATACTAGGAGTAAGTCTTACAATGGAAGAAAGAGAGGTTATCATTACTCTTCTTAAGAAATTTCTAGACATTTTTTCTTGGTGCTATACTAACATGTTAGGTCTTGATCTAGCTTTGGTAGTGCATCACCTTGTTGTTTATCCTAATGTTAAACCCGTGAAGAAAAAACTTCACAAAATGAACCCTAAGGCATCCTTAATATTCAAATAAGAGATCTAATTTTTTTTGGAAGTTTGCTTCATCCACCCAATTAATTACTTAGATTGGATTTCTAATATTTTTCCTATTGGAAAACCAAATGGAGGAGTTCACATTTGCAAAAAAATTCATGATCTTAACAAATCTTGTATAAAAGATGACTTTCCCCCTTCCAAACATAGATGTGATCATGGATTCCATAGCTGGTTATGAAATTCTATCCCTTATGGATGGATTTTATGGTTACAATCAAATCAAAATTATGCTAGAATATCAACACAAGAATACTTTTACTACTCAGTGGGGTACCTTCTATTATCAAGTCATGCCATTCAAATTTAAAATATAGGTACCACTCACCAAAGAGCCATGATTTTCATTTAACATGATATGATGCATGACATATTTTAAGACAATGTCAATGATATTTTAAGAAAATCTAAAACACAAGCTAAACATTCGATAATCCTACACAAAATATTTGAAAGGTTGAGAGACTATAAAGTCAGGTTAAATCTTAAGTGTGTGTTTTGAATAACATTTGGTAAACTTATAGGGTTTATTGTTTCTCATTGTGGCATTGAAGTTGATCCAGAAAAGGTAAAATCAATTATTAATATGCCTCCACCCAAAAACCTCAAGAAACTATGCAACCTCTAAGGAAAATTGTAAGCTATACTTAGATTTATTTCCCAGTTAGCAGTTATATGTCACCTATTTACTCATATTTTGAAAAATGGATCCCAATTCAATTGGATTCTACAGTGTCATAAGGCATTTGATGATCTTAAATAGTATCTTTTAAAACCTCATATGTTTACACCACCGATACTAGGAAAGCCTTTACTCTACATTTCAACTACCCCACATGCATTTAGAACTCTCTTGGCACAATATGATGAAAATGGTAAATAAAAAGCCATATATTATCTTAGTAGGACCCTTATCTCTTATGAGCTTAAATACACTCCAATTGAAAAGGCCTGCCTAGCAGTTGTCTTCACGTCCTAGAAGCTTAGGCACTATATGCTCAATAATCAAGTTAAGCTCATTGCCAAAATTGACCCACTCAAATACTTACTATCAAAATTAGCTCTTACCAGATGAATGGCCAAGTGGATTATGCTCTTAAATTAATTTCATATTTAATATGTGAACCATAAGGCTATCAAATGATAAGTATTGGTTAATTAGTTAGCTAAAGCTCCTTTATCTGACTCATCACCATTAACAACAACATTTCTTGATGAATCATTTATGACCACTATGGAATATCCATCCTAGAAGTTGTATTTTGATGGATCCTTCACCACTCATGGATCTAGAGCTAGCATCCTCCTCATCACCTCTCATAGATATCTTATCCCTAAAGATTTCATAATTACTTTTCCATGTACAAATAATATTACTAAATATGAATCATTAATCATATATCTTCAATTAGTTACTCAATGGAATATCTAGGCACTTCAAGTTTTTGGGGATTCACAACTCATAATTAAATAAGTCAATAAAGAATTCTAGACAAAGGATGATATGTTGCTTCCCTATAAGCAGATGGTTGATACATTGAAAATGAAATTCTAGATAATATCTTTTTATAAAATTTAGAGGGGAAGTAATAAATTAATAGATGTAATGGCTATGGTTAGATCACTACTGGAAATGACTTCAGACATATGTCAAATCCATTTCTTGGTGGAATAATTGGTATCACTAGCCCATCAAACTCCCATATCAAAGCAAGTATGTGCAATTATAGATCCTATTATTTCTTGGTATCATGACATCTATACCTATCTCCATGATAACATCCTTCCACCCAATCTTAATCACCACCATTGTAAGGCCTTCATCCACAAATATTCTCACTACACTATCCTTAGTAGCACACTCTATTAATGGGGCTATGATGGAACATTACTTATATGCCTAAACTCAGATGAGGGTCTTTAAATAATTAAGGAGGTCCATGTTAGAATTTATGGGGGGCATGATAGTGGAATGGTCCTATCCAAGAATCCCATCTAAATTGGGTATTATTGGACCACTATGAAAGATGGTGCCTGTCAATATGTATGAAAGTGCATTACCTATCAACAACATGGAGATATCATCCATGTTCCCTCTCAATAATTGTAGCCCATAGTCTATGGTCCTTTTCTACTTGGGGATTTGATCCCATCAGCAAGATTAATCCCTCATCCTCTAATGGTTATAAATTTATTATTACTACCACTGATTACTTCACCAAGTGAGTAGAAGCCATGCCACTCACTTACATTACTGGGAAATAAATTTTTAAGTTCATTTTTAATCATATAATTTGTCACTATGGAGTTCTTTCATTAATTATATATGATAATGGTACATCATTAAAAAATCAAAATGTCAAAGAATTATTCCATACATACCATATCCAACATAAAATGTCAACACCATACTACCCATAAGGCAATGATCAAGCTAAGGCAACTTATAAAACTCTCCTTTATATTATCAAGAAAATAGTCAATAAGGCTAGTCATAATTGGCATCTTCAACTTTATCCTACCTTATGGTCCTATCGTACCATCATTATAGCCCCATAAGTATCAAATCATACTACCTTATCTTTGTAATAAAGGCTATTTTTCCACTTGAGGTTAAACTCCTCTCACTTTAAATATCACTCAAAGGCATTATTACTAAGGAATCTTATAGGGATGCTCATCTACAAGAGCTAGATTTTTTGGATGAAAAGTGTCAAAAGGCCTTAGATCATATGAGATCCTATCACAATAGGATACATAAATAGTATACTAAGAAGGTCTGAGCTCATGATTTTGAGGTTGGTGACTTGGTCCTTAAATAAAATCAAAAGGATACTAATGTAGTCTAAGATAAGAAGGGAAAGTTTGAGCCAAACTGGTTGGGTCCTTACATCATCATGGCCAAGTTTGGGTCTTGATCATATAATTTGGCTACTTTATATAGTCAAGAGTTGGATGAAATTATGAATAGCATGCATCTGAAATTGTTTTATTCCTAGGGCTCTCCCATCTATATAGTCTTAAACAAAATTAAAATCAGAGCTTCTGGTGCCTTGGATAAGCATAGTAATGAAAAATGGGTTCTTGGAATCACTTGTGAGTAACCTACATCTAAAAATAACCTTGGGTACTTAGGGGAAACCTTTTATCCATATATAAACATCCATTCATCACCCATCCTCCTTGGCCTTGGTCTCTAAGTAGTGTACCACAATAAAGGAATCACAAGCTATAAGGAGTGTCATCACATGTCACAAATTAGGGGAAGGAGATGACAAATTTTGAATAGTTATCCCATGGTTTCCATTCCACCCTCATTTTACAACACCTATTCATAATCCATTTTTAGTTTTAATCTACCTTCTTGATTACTCTTATAGTGGATATTACTTGGGCTAGCTTTAACTGATCCCATTCTACACCATCACATGCTCTACCCTCTACTCCCTTCATCTAGTCACTTTTTATTACTCACCAATTCCCTTTCATGTCTTAATTTCTACTCAAGGCAAAGAAGATATTAAATACTCATGAATGATAGAATCAAGGGTTGCTCACCCACTTTCCAAACTGACCCATTTAATTATCTGAATGCCATTTATATTTGGTTTTGCATCTTTGTGTGATGTGTCTATGGTGTGCTTGTTTATGTAAATTGATTATATTTTCTTAGTTTTACTTTTCTTTTATATTAAAATCATTTGTATATATGCATCATGTCATTTTATTATTTTTGCATCTTTCAATTATTTTTGACATCACATCACATCGCAATGTTACGTTGGTAAGTTTATATCGTTGATGATTCATGAAAGATGTGCCTTTTTTGATATAGATTTTGTGTCTTTAATGCAATTTGGTAAAAATTATACCTGATTATTACATATTTGGGTTAAACATTACCTCTTTCTTTATTAACATGGATTGCACAACCAACATGTCTCAAGACATTCTCACTCCATTTTATTCACTAATTCCACTACCCACAACATATAAACTTAGCCTTATCTCCATACCCTAATCCCTTAGTCTAGAGGATCACACTTAGCCATATCATAAAACCAAAAACCTTTATCACATTATTCACGATTAAAAAAACCACACACCATAACATTATCTAAACAATTATGAAAATAATACAACAATCACTATACAAATATCTTGTTGTTGTATCAACAACTAGTACACAACCCACTCAAGCCCATATATATTTAATTCATGGCTTGGGAGGTACCTCGATCGATCTTGATGTACCCATAAGCTAACCACCTTACCTATTTTCTATAAATCCAACATTTGCTAGCTCCTTTCATGGATAATATTAGCCTGGAGGCCAAATTGTCTATAATAACAATACACACTAGGCAATGGTGATTCCTGAACCACCTCCCTAGTTCCACTAGTCACATCATCCTATTACCCTTGTGTAGGTTCTACTAGCTCTCAACATAAATAAATGTATCCCATATAAAACAAAAAGATGTCTCTAGGTATTTTAGGGCCTTGGGCACATCTTCTCACTTGGTACCTTATGCATCAAAATTGGTGCATCCTACATTATGGTTGGGGCCTCAGATCCTATGGTTTTTGTTACCATAATATCACTTCCAAAAGGTCCATCACTCAATGTAGAGTGTTGAAAACCTACACATTCTCTTCATATATCTACTTAGGTTGAAACATTGGTCTATTTTGTGATAATATTTGAGTGTCAGACCACCCAAAATTCACCATTTACATGAATGGATAGAGAAAACTTCACTGCATAATATCCTCACATCTTTGAACATTATATGAGACCCATACCCCATAATTCATGTTAGTGCCTAATAGGACTTACCAGTTGAATGGGCCCAAAAGGTAGTCATTGACCCCTCACCACAGTGTCACCACTCACCAAGTGCCATCAAATCATCTTTTGGCTTCCCTCAACATACTTATCCCCATAAGTTGTGACCCCACATACACTCAATAATTAACTTACAGAATATCATACTAATCATTATAAGACATCATAAGACCCATCTTATTTTATCCATTATTATCATCATAATCACATACATTATCTCATTATATGATCTCACATTTATGCTAAGTATAACGACGATTTCAAACAATCACATAAACATACATAACCATTACCATAATATATATATGTTTATCCATAACATCATTTATTCCATAATTACATATATTTACTCATTATTATCCTCTTATTACATATGATCCCAATTTTACACTAATGATACATCCTGACTTACATCCGACCCTGTCATGGTGACCTCAATGATGGGTGAACCAATAGATTCAATGACCTAAAACCTGATGACCTCTCAAATCAACTGACTTCCCTGTATGATGGAGCCCTTTTCTCTACTAGCACTGCCTGCTCATACAAGGCTCTCTAATATTGTGTCTCTTAAGCCATCTTTTCCACTTACACTATCATGTTTCCTAACCGCAATGCATCCAATAGTATTCGATCCATATTTCTATCCATCCTAGCCACTTATGCCTCTACCTCTCTCTTCTATAATCATGCTTGTAGATGCATATGGTAGGCCCACATCCACTCCACTTATTCTTGTAGCACCCCAATTTGTGCCTCCCATTGGTTCACTTGATTCAGTAATGGCATTACCTAGGCCAATACATCTACCATCTGTATATCTATCTAAATAATTTGACCCTAAAAGAGTGACACCTAGTATTGTAATCTTAATATCTCCCTTTAAACAACTACCAATCCGCTTAGACAATCAACATTGCCCCTGTTACCCCTATTTCTCCTCAACCTTTGTGGTAAGTATCTATTCCTTAACCATTATCCACATCACCATATTCATATCCATCTCAATGCATTTCCTGCCACCATCATCATCTACAGAGCTCAATCCTCCTACACACCAAAACAATTTCTATTCAAATAGTATCTCTTCATCTCATGACTTAAGCAACATCCCAATCCCTTCTTAGACAATTGATGTTCCTCACCTACAACCAATCATCCCATGGCCCCTATTCCCCCAATGTTTTTTTACCTATTATTAATTTATTATTATAACTAACAATAATAATGTTTATACATTAATATTGTGAACATACCCTAATGTTCACCCCCTTGTGAACATTATTAACCTTATCCTACACCCCCTTAATGTGAACATGGGGTAAGCTCTATCTAGTACCTGTTCATATTTCACATGGTTTTCCTGGCTAACCAACAACCCTAGAAAGATGGTTTTCAAGTTGAACCAATAACCACTTTGTATATGGTTTTCGAAGAGAACCAACAACTCAAAAAAATCATTTTCAAGTGGAACCATCAACCACTACATAGTAGTGTACATGTTTTCCCGCTCATTTTCACAAAAGGGAACTACATCTATTCTTATTAACACACATGCATAAATAACAAGCATAAAAGATATATGATCACCATTACAATAAAGCAATCTCATTATTGGTGACTAAAAAGAAATTGTATTTATCCTCCATCCTTCGTGTATCCTCCATCCTCTAAAAGTTATTTAGTATAAGAATACTGATTCATCTTCCTCCTTTTTACGTTCTTCTTCAGTGTCCTCCTCGGCACTTACATTGGTCTAATCCATTTTAAGCTTTCATTTAATAATGTCCTTGGCATGAGTAATACAAAAAGAAGATTTATGTCTTTTTTCTTACAATAAAAGCATTATAATTCCTCTTTGTTCTTTGAAAATTTAGTATGATTATTTTTATATAATGTGTAACTTCTTCTTCATTGTCTTCTTTTGTTCATTTTTCCTTAGTTAGGAGAGTAGATATCATACCTTCAAGTGATTGTGTTAACATTTGACCAAGAGTAAACACCACATTACTATATTTTGGAGGTAGGCTATTTAATAAAATTTCTTTTGCATCTTCATCATCCACTTGAGCTTTAACTTATGTTAATTGTCTTAGAAGAGACCTTAGTTCATTAATGTGTCTTGACATTGTTGCACTATCATTCATTCTCAATTTAAATAACTACAATTTTAGTGTGAATTTAGCATTCACAGCCTTGACACCAAATGTTTGACTTAGTAGTTCCTATATATCTTTAGAATTATTATTCAAGTCAACATAATGCAACTCAGTATCATATAAAGTAAGTCTAATAATGGATTTTGCTTTGTCATCCCTGGTTTGCCATTCAAGTAATTTGAC
The DNA here is from genome assembly GCA_037957365.1 of Torreya grandis. Taxonomy (NCBI): domain Eukaryota; kingdom Viridiplantae; phylum Streptophyta; class Pinopsida; order Cupressales; family Taxaceae; genus Torreya; species Torreya grandis. Next base: position 3,697,263 of record JARHVA010000552.1, read on the forward strand.
ATCTGTTGGTTCTTTTTTTTTCCACTCATAATCTTGAAAAAGTTCTTGTTCATTAGTTGCATTTGTATTTTCACCTTCTATGCGTGAAAATTTAATCCAGTGAACTTATCTAATGGAATTTCCATTATGGGTGTCGAACTAAGTTGAAAATCCACCCTTACAATAGCACACAATATTTAATTTTGATAATTTTTATGTCAAATCTACAAAGGAGAGACAATGGTTGTAATCATAGGATCTAATCTATTCTCAAAAGATGTCACTAAAGAATATATAATGATATAACATTCTATTTCAAATGAGGTGTAGAGAACTAAATGGATGAGTAATAGTAGGATATTTATTAGGATGACAACATGAAGACAATGGTGATGACTATGAATGGATTGTATGAAGCATTGTTGAGAAGGGGAACACCATGAAGGATGTGTTGGGTGAATATTTTGTCACCAGCTAATTGAGGGCAAAGTAGGTGTTTCAACTATAACATAAGGATATTTATCAGCTAAATGTGTGGCTCTACCAGATCAAGATGGGACAAATCTCTCCTCTCATCAAGGGGAGGTTCCCTATAACTATGATATATTAATATACTATAAATATAAGCTGAAAATAACACTCAGGGTAGGATACTACCATCCATCTCTCTTTTTTTAGAGATGATGTTCACAGATCAAAGGAGAAATCTTGAGTAATTATTGAAGGTACTTCTCTTCCTTCACAAGTAATATTCAATCAACAGCCAAATTCCTTCTTGGTAGTAATTGTAACCACGAGAAACCCACAAAAGCACAAAGTCTTTCGTTGCTTCCCTCACTGAAACAGAGTGTAGTAACACATCAGAATGAATTTTAGCACAAAGTCTATACCTCAACTACCAAAGAGTGAAATATATGAAGAACAATGGGGGAAAAAAGTCATCCCAAGATCCTTTACATAGAAATAGAAAACAACACACTAAAGACCATTGTGGTAGCACAAAGTCTCTCCACAGTCAGCTTCAGGACACCTTCCTGCTTACTTCCACTAGTTCTGCTTGTTAAATTAAATGGACAAGAATGCTTCTAGGAAATAGACATAAGAACAATTTCCTAAATAACACAAGCTATTCTAGCACAAAGTTTGAAAGGTCACTTATTTTCTCATTCAAATAAAAAATATGATTAACAATCTGAGCTCAAAGTCTCAGCAAATGCTTTTCAATTCAGGCAAAGTTTTGCTTCTATAACAGAGAGATATCTTTTGTATAAAATAAGAGATTATAATATATAGTGCTCCAAGAAAGACTTGGGCACTTTGTTTCATGGAATGGCCCATGCTACATTCAATGCCTTGAATGCATTTTCAATTCTATCAAGGGGCCATGATGGAATAGGGCATCGACCTTAACTGTGGCATGTCAATTCATCTCAAATGTCTCCTTTTAAAGTATGGGCTGCTTGGTCCTCTTCTTGATATGTGTGCAGTTGTCTATTTCACCTTTACTTGATGGAGAAAAATAAGTTGTGCTATTGAGTGCTCGCACTCTCTGATGTCCACTTGGTGGACTGTTTCACCTACTAGAAATAATGCATGCGTAGATATTTCTAGTCTTTCTATGTCATTCCCTCTTTCCTTCATGATCTGAGCTCTTGGGCTATCTTTTCCCTTTCTGCTAGCTCTTTCAGCTTCTTCTTCAGTTGGTTGCTGAGTTTGTTCTCAGGTCTGTGCCACATTTGAAAATAAAGGGGCATTTTATTACCTTAAATTTGATGTCCACAGGGATGTCACTGGTTTTTGGTCACTTAAACCACATTGAACCTCAAACCTTTGAACCATGAGAATGCATTGGTTCAATGGTTCAGGTGGTCGTATCAGATCCTTGGTTCAATCGGTTAAACCGTCTCTCCAAACTTGTCTCTGGAATCTTTTGCTTCATTCCTTCGCTCAAAGCTTCCTTTCAAAATTTGAAATTCCTTGAACCTGTGAACCTTTAAACTTTGAACCATTTTAGTTCATGGTTCAATGGTTCATTCTTTTTCTTTGAATCTTTTGGTCCTTCAAACTTTCTGGATCCTTTTTTTTTCTGTTGAACTCGTTGAACCTTTAAACTTTAAACTCTTTTAGTTATAGGTTCAATGATTCAATGGTTCATTCTTTGCTCTTCGAATCCTTTGTTCTTCTAAGTCTCTCAAACTTTATTGAACTTGTTGAACCTTGGAACTTTGAACTCTTTTGGTTAAAGGTTCAACAGTTCAATAGTTTAATCTTACTTCTTCGAAGTCTTCTTTTGTTTAAGTCTTTTAAAGCCATTTGAGCTTTTCAAAGTGGTTAAACTTTTGAACTTGCTGAAGTCTTTGAACTCATTGAACTCTTTGAAGTGGTTAAACTTATTTGAACTCATTGAGCACTTAACTCTTTTTGAACCTTTGAACTCGTTGAACCTTTGAACCTTGCTGAAGTGGGGTTCAATGGTTCAATGGTTCATTCCATTTGTTTAAAGCCTGCTGATGGACCTTTTGGTTAAACCTCGATGTTGAACCAACCTTGAAATTGCTTAAGTGTTTATAAGTTGTTCCTTTATGAGATCTCACATGTTGAATTTGTTGAACCCATTGAACTTGCGAGTCCCTTGACTGAAAATGCTTAAATAATTGAAGAACTTGAGCGCTCAGAACATTTTTTTTGAGAAGGGAAGAGAGAATTTTGGCTTTCAGGACCAAAATAGTTGATATGTTGTCCCCAAAAACAAGTGATGGATTTTGGGAACAATAGCTGGCTCCAGCTGGGGAACTTCCATCGATTGTAAAAACAATCAAAGGGAGTAGAATCCAGAATCTCCAGTGCCTTTAAGTATGCCATTGGGCTATAGAGACATGCTACCCAAAAAGAAAGGTGCCAAAAACAAATGAAAATGAACAACACAAACAAGCTAAAGACTATACAAAAATTATACATATGTACAAGCTGATCTTATCTAATACTTCAAGGATTGAAGTGCTTCAGATGCTGCCCACTATGAGACAGTGAAAATGACATTCTATCTTGATATATTAGCAAAACCATTTTCTCCCTAGAATCGATGATTGGTGAATGAACTTCTCCACTAGGAATCAAATTTTCTATGCATTCCTTTTGGTTCTCTCCTCTTGCCCCACAACAAGACTAGATCTCTAATATGAAAACCATGAATCCTTGCTCTCTTGCTAGAGAGTTTCTTTACCTAACTTTGATGCGTAGCAGTATGGTCCATTACCATAATTCATTGTTCTTATAGTTTAGTTTAGCACATTATTTGATTGTTAGCATTAAACACCTACTAATGAATGGCATTGTCAGGCACACTTAGTCGAAAGACCAGCTTGATAGTGTACTTCTGCTCTTCAAAGTCTTTATAGAAACCAAGAGGGTTATAGAGATAGCCAGTGAGTCTACACAACTATGAAGCTCTCTAGGCACTGTAGATATATTGAAAGCATCAAAACTTTCAATATAGTCCCATACTATATTGTGGTAATGGTGTAATATTTTGTTCTTGGTTTGACATAGGTTCCTCACCTGACAAACCACTAGCTCAACATCTCCTTTGGCGTGAAGGAGTTTGACACCTTTGTCTTGAGTAGCCTTCAACCCGAGTAATAGATATTCGTACTTGGTAGTGTTGTTGGTGTCATTAAACTTCAACTCGTATGAAGAAGGAAAAAAATCTCCTTAAGGATATATTAGAACAATCTTGGCTCTAGAGCTAGTAGAAGAATAGCTACCATCAAATTCTAGTATCCATACGTCATCAGGAACTGTGTTTTCCTCAAATTTTCTTTTAATTGGAGGGGAGGATTCTTTTGGGCTTGTACTGCATTCTACAAATCCTTTTGCTATTCCATCTGCACCAATTTTTAGTTTGTCATTTTTAGAAGTTTCATCAGCTAGGATAGGAAAATATTCTATAGTTAGGAAGTAATTACCCATGCCTAAAGACTCAAATAGAATTTGAGCTTCAGGCACTGATGTTTGAGTGACAATGTATTTTACCTCCTTCTCAGGGATCAATCTCTGCATGATGCCTTTAACTGGGATCCTCACTTCAGACAGGTCCATGCTTATTTCTCCACCAACATCCTTGCAAAAAATTTGACAAAGAATAATGTTTTAGGAGGCGGGGACATTGGCCACTAGGACTGTCATCTTAATTCTCTCATCCAAGAATGCCACAAATGCAAATTGGGTGTCCTTGATTTGTCCTAGTAGTGGCACTTATTTATTCTCCATGGAAAAACACCTCCTAAAGGTCTTGGTCAGTGTGAACTCAAGAGATTTTGCCACTTTGGTAGGCATAACATTGTTAGATGCATTTGAGTTGAAGATACAATTATTTAGTTGGTGACCATTTATCAACAGGGAGACATAAAATGGTTCTATCTTCTTGGAAGTAGCAAGAGGAGTAATGACAAGGTTATTCTAGGTGGATGTGGGAGTCACCTTTAGAACAACTAGTCTTATAGGGATAGTTTTATTCTTTACACACTGAACCAACTTATCCAACTACTGAGGGTTGGATTGCAGGAATTGAAATTCAGACATTTAAATTTTGGTTTTCTAGACATGGTCAATTATATCAAATGTCTGAAATGAATTAGGAATAGGGGAAGGTAGTTCATCCTTCTAGTTTTTAGGAGGGGTGGTACTGGTCTACAAATTTGAAGCAGAAGATGAAGGAAAACTTGATGTACTTACCTTTTTTAGTGATCACTGGGTCCTTTGATTGAAAAGGTAGAGTGGTTCCTCGCTTAGCAATTGAAATTACTAGTTGAGATTGCTCCTCTATTTTTTCCTTATCAGCTTGCTGGGTTGATTGGTTTTGGGACTAGGTGAATACATCGTATGATCCATCAAATGTTTCACCTTTACTTCTAGGTTCATCCTGGTAATTCAAGAAACTGATGTTGGAGTCACCAGCTAATTCTTTTTCTCCCTCTATGAAGATATTAGCATCATCTTATGGGTTTAACTTAGGTTGGAAAGAGAAATCAGATTCTATTTCATGGTATCCAACTTCTGAGTTCACTGGAGCTACTTCAATAGCAAGTTTACCCTGAGGGGAAGGAAGATGATTTGGTTGCCCTTGATTCTTGGCAGCATTACCTTGGTATGACTGATTGGGGAATGTCCTCCTTAGTATATCTTGATATGAAGGAGGAGCAGACATCCCTTACACCATTTATTTTTTGAGAGCTAGAAACTCATTTTCTAGCTTTTGTACCATGGGATCAGTGGTGCTTGTAGATGAATATTCAAAAGATGAAGGATATTTACCTCTATTAGGATCTCTTCTTATCTTTCTTGCCAAGATAAGATCATCTTCCACCTCAGTGGCCAAATATTGAGCTGTATCAAGGTCTATGTGGCTAGCACATCTCAGCAGTAAACTCACTTCAAGAAGCTGAGAGTTGATGAAGAAACATTTGAGATTCTCAGCTGTCGGCTGAGCAATTATAGGAATCTTATTCCTCAACTTGTCAAATTTAGAAATGAAGTCCCTCATAGGTTCATGAGGCTCTTTTTTCATTTGTGTGAGCTAGGCTAGCAGAGCATGCACATCTTCTATAGGCTTGAATCTTGCTTTGAACTTGGCTTTGAGAGTGTTCCAATCAGTCATCGTTTGTGCTTGCAAATGATAAAACTAGTCTGTAGCCACGCCTTGCAATGTTTCCATAAATAGCTTGACTACTACATCTTCATAATCCACACCTATCATGCCACAGGCTATGCTGAAGGCTGTAATATGTTTATTAGGATGAACTCTCCCATCACCAAATAACTTGGGGGAATTCTTCCTTGAATTGCATGGTAGCTCATGTAGAGGTGGAGTTAAATTGAGTGGGCCAAAAGAATTACCCCAGGGGCCTTGAACTGCCATTATTTGACTACTAAAGAGAGGGATAATAAATGTCTGAGGGGTATGTATTGAAAAATATCTAATAACAATAGAAATAGATGCTTTGCCTGGTAATGGAGACCTAAATTTTGTATGAGGAAAACTCCTAGTTCACTGAAGGTGAGATGGAGAAGGAAACAGGTCAAAATCACTTTGTTGTGCCAACTCAACTATAGGGTCGACAATCCCTTTAGCTCTCTAGCTTCACGTATATCATGGATCTACTAGAGTGTAAAGTAAAAATGGAAAAGAACTGGCACTACTTTAGCTTGAAGCTTGAGGCTTCGAACTATGCATTCTTTCCAGTTGGCATGGAGCTACCAAAAATTTGACTTTTGAAATGAAACACTCGATCTCAAGCATCTCTGGTTTCATAGTTCAGAGTATATAATGGAAATGGATAAGGCTATAATGATAATGGATAAGACAGGTGATGCTTCAATCTGAAGCTTGAGGCTTCAAATTGCACAAAATTATTGTGTCCCCAATGGAGTTGCCAAAAACTATTGGGTGAATATTTTGTCACCAGCTAACTGAGGGAAAAATAGGTGTTTCAACCATAGCATAAGGATATTTATTAGCTGAAACATGTAGGTCTACCACATCAGGACGGGACAAATCTCTCCTCTCATCAAGGGGAGGTTCCCTATAACTATGATATATTAATATACTATAAATATAAGCTAAAAATAACACTCAGGGTAGGATAATGCCATTTATCTCTCTTTTTTCCAAGATGATGTTCATAGATCAAATGAAAAATCTTGGGTAATTGCTAAAGGTACTTCTCTTCTTTCAAAACTAATATTCAATCAATAGCCAGATTCCTTCCTGGTAGTAATTATAACCATGAGAAACCCACAAAAGCACAAAGTCTTTCATTGCTTTCCTCACTGAAATAGGGCGTAGTAACACATCAAAATGAAGCGTAGCACAAAGTATCCACCTCAATTTCCAAAGAGTGAAATATATGAAGGAAAATGGGGGCACAAAGTCATCCTAAGATCCTTTACATAGAAATAGAAAACAACACACTAAAGACCGTTGTGGCAACACAAAGTCTCTCCACAGTCAACTTTAGGACACCTTCCTAATTACTTCCACTAGTTCTACTTGTTAAATTAAATGGACAAGAATGATTCTGGAAATAGACATAAGAATAATTTCCTAAATAACACAAGCTATTCCAGCACAAAGTCTAAAAGGTCACTTGTATTCTCATTCAAATAAAGAAATATGATTAACAATTTGAGCTCAAAGTCTCAGGAAATGCCTTTCAATTTGGGCAGAGTTTTGCTTCTATAATAGAGAGATATATTTTGCATAAAATAAGAGATCAAAATATATATCACTCCAAGAAAGACTTGGGTGCTTTATTTCATGGAATGGCCCATGCTGCATTCAATGCCTTGAATGCATTTTCAGTTCTATCAAGGGGCCATGCTGGAACAGGGCATCAACCTTAACTGTGGCATGTCAATTCATCTCAAATGTATCCTTTTGAAGTATGGGCCACCTGGTCCTCTTCTTAATATGTGTGAAGCTATCCATTTTGCCTTTACTCGATGGAGAAAAATAGGCCGTGCTATTGAGTGCTCGTGCTCTCTGATGTCCACCTGGTGGACTATTTCACCTACTAAAAATAACTCATATGCAGATATTTTTGGTCTTTCTACATCGTTCCCTCTTTCCTTGTTGTATTTTTCCCTTTTCTTCATGATATAAGCTCTCAGGCTATCTTTTCCCTTTCTACTAGCTTTTTCAGCTTCTTCTTCAGTTGGTCACTGAGTTTGTTCTCAGGTCTGTGCCACATTTGAAAATAAATGAGCATTTTATTACCTTGAATTTGACATCCATGGGGACATCACTAGTCGTTGGTCACTTGAACCACATTGAATTTCAAACCTTTGAATCATGAGAGTGTATCAATTCAATGGTTCAGGTGGTCCTATTGGCTCCTTGGTTCAATTGGCTCCTTGGTTCAATCGGCTCCTTGGTTCAATCAGTTGAACCATCTCTTTGAACTTGTCTCTAGAATCTTCCACTTCCTTCCTTCGCTCGAAGCTTCCTTTCAAATTTTGAAATTCCTTGAACCTTTAAACCTTTGAACCGTTTTGGTTCAAGGTTCAACGATTCATTCTCTTTCTTTGAATCTTTTGGTCCTTCAAACTTTTTGGATCCTTTTCTTTTCTATTGAACTCGTTGAACCTTTAAACTTTGAACTCTTTTTGTTCAAGGTTAAATGGCTAAATGGTTCTCTCTTGAACTTTATTGAACTTGTTGAACCTTTTAACTCTTTTGGTTCAAGGTTCAACATTTCAATAGTTCAATCTTGCTTCTTCGAAGTCTTCTTTTGTTTAAGTCTTTTAATGCCATTTGAACTTTTCAAAGTGGTTGAACTTTTGAACTTGTCGAAGTCTTCGAACTCGTTGAACTCTTCAAAGTGGTTGAACTTATTTGAACTCGTTGAGTGCTTAACTCTTTTTGAACATTTAAACCTTGCTGAAGTGGGGTTCAATGGTTCAATGGTTTATTCTATTTGTTTAAAGCCTGCTGATGGACCTTTTGTTTGAAAATCGACGTTGAACCAACCTTGAAATTGCCCAAGTGTTTGGAAGTTGTTCCTTTATGAGAGTCTGCCTACTGAATTTGTTAAACTCATTGAATCTATGAGTCCCTTGACTAAAAATGCTTGAATAATTGAAGAACTTGAGCATTCAAAACATTTTTTTGAGAAGGGAAGAGAGAATTTTGGCCTGTAAGACCAAAATAGTTGATATGTTGTCCCCAAAAACAAGTGACAAATTTTGGGAACAATAGGATGGATCAACAATAGTGAAGTGGACCAAAATTTTAAAGATGCAAAATATAAGAAGATATATAGTTTTTAAATTACACAGTACACAATGAGGCTGCATGAAGGATATAACATGGCCATCAAATGCAAGTAAAATGTCTTTGAAGGATGCAGATCTTTCTAAGATGGTCATAAGACCACAAAATCCACAATATATTATTTTCACTATATAAAAAACATATGGTAATACATATTATTTATGAAATATATTTATTATAATTGGGGAGATATGATCTCCACCATAATCTTGCCTGAAACTCTAACAAACCACTATATTAATACGAGAAATATTGTTAACTACCAACAATATATATGTAACAAAATAAAGTTATTATTAACGTATTATTATAACTAATAATAATAACATTTATACATTAATAATGTGAACATTCCATAACATTCTAAGCTATAATGATACTCATCTCTCGTCAGTTCGAGACCCATAATTCTTTTGAGCATGTGTCATTTTTTGGGATACGTTACAATCTCATGGCTCTCTTTGTCACTCTTTAATTATGATTTATTATTTCCCTTTCATCTCTTGGTCATTTTATCACATTATTTTTATTATATCCACTACTTCTTACTCTCACCACATGCTTTGAGCTACACCCATAATTTAAATTATCAAACCATTATCTTATTTTACCCTGATGCTCTCCCAACATGCATCCTTGCTCAAGATATGTCTACTGTTCGTGGCCTTTATCATTCTGGCCCATATCTCTCCTTGGTATGCATCCTTTCCTAGGATATATTGAAATATTATGTCCTAATTTATCAATTTTTTGGTCCATGGATCTCCTTTACATTCATATATACTTGGGATACATTGAAAAAATTGCATCCCATTCAATATATTTAGGCTTGCAACTCTCCCTTGCATGAATCCTTGCTTGGGATACATAAAAATATTATAGCCTCTTGTCTTATTATTTCTCTTTATGGTGGGTTACCATTTGGGATGTGTTGATAACTATGACATCATCATCTCCACTCCTTATGCATATGTCTTTGCTAGGGCATTATCAATTTGTAACTCACTACTCATATCGCTTATCATCTTCATCATCATTGATATCACATCTAGCATTCCCTTGTCTATTCGTACATCTTTCACACATTTTTTCATTTCAAATGGTCATCCATCTAATTATTATCCACATGTCCCTTTGAGGGGGCATCATGTTTCCACTAATTTATTAACATCCATCCATGATTCTTCTTTGAAAGACTATTACTCCTTCCAGTCACAATGCCAATTCAAACAGGTGCAAAATTTATACATCTAATTTCATTCACCATATTAACTTGTTTAATTATGCCTAATATCATCTAATATCCTATTTATATGATCTGATTTAACATTTAATCCCTATGTCCCATACTGACATCACCTCTTCAAGCCCTTAAGTCAATTAATTGTTTTATTATAACTACATGAATACCCAACTCTCCACATATTCATATTTCCTAATATTCTAAGTTCTAATTCACCCCAATTTAAGATCACATGCATCCCAAAAAAAGTCTAAATATTTCCAATCTCTATAATTTTGTCCATTCTAAGAACCCTTCTCAAATTTGAAATATGGGAGGGAAATTTCCCCTCCATTTCCTTCTAATACCTTTATAAATGCAAGGGGAATACCAAACATTTGGACAAGGAATGAATGCAATACTATTTTGTCTCAATCATTCTCTTCCATTAATTAGTCTTGAGCATGTCATATTTCACAATCCTATATCCCATTTTAGATATTCAATGTGTCAATTTGGTCTTCAAGCAAAAATATTCTGGAGTGTTTGAAAAGCATATCAAAAGGGAATAAGATGGTGGTAAGATTGTTTTAATTCCATGAATTATTTCTTCCTCTCTCTAATTATTTTCATTGGATGATTAGTTCGAGTTTGGATTTATTTAGTGTTTCTATACTTTTAATCCATTCTATCTAAATTTTGGGTGATACACCTATGTGCTTAGCTTGCCAAACAATTGATTATAAGACTATTATATGTAAAAATAATTGAAATCATGCATTAAAATTAAATGAATAACCCAATTAACATAAGCAAATATCAGGGAGATAGTAAAACATAAAAGCCACAAGGATTATCCTCAATAAACCCAGTGTGGGAAAAATTCTAGTGGGTGAGTAAACACACTCCCCTTTCCACTATGTTTTACAAATCTATATAAGGCGCTACCAATGGTCTCTATGGAAATAATATATAGCACAATATCTATCCAAAATTATATCTCAAACATGATCTACACTTATAATACTCTCCAAGAATTATCAAACCCCTAAACCAACTATAAATAGCTAACAATAATGAGCAAACTAAAACCAAGGCTCAAACATAGAATTGTTTATGTGAATCCAATTTCCAAATAACTCACTACCTCTTGGATACATTTTTTTATTTGTTAAAAATCCTTTATACGTACCAAAAACTATGGAACTTTCCAAGAATTCATAATGAACTATGACTAGGAGAGAAATCATTTGAAATCGTTCTCCTTCCTCACGTTCTCAAAGGTGATAAAATCATCATGGCTTGTAGATGGGTGGTTACTGATTTTCCATGGTAGTTATGCAACTGTTGCTTATAAATTTAGGTGGTTACAGTTTCAACATTATGTGGAGGGTTATTTATGTAAAAATTGGAGTGGATTCATAATTGCCACCCTAAAAATAAGGGTGGTTCCATCTTATAGAGAAAGTATTGAAGTTTTGAGAACCAATTTTTTTTCCTTGATCAATGTGAAGGTGTTTGGATCATCCCCACATTTTTATTTATTCCTCAACTAAAGTCTTAAGATTGAAAATTCTTGCATAGATTCTTAAAAACATGTTTACAAATAATTGAGCATAGTAGAATTAGTTTTCACAAAAGACTAAGTATAAAAAAGCTCCATTTTTGGATCATACCTCCCCAATTTGAGAATTTTATGTCCCTAAAAAGCTTTAGGTATTTTTTAAGTGAGGAAATTTCTTCCTCGTGTCTTCTATGGAACACCATTTGGCCTTTTTGAGTTGCTGCCCTTTTAACCCAACTATCCAAGATTCTTGCACTCCTCTTTGCATTCCCCTCTCTTTCTTCTACAAAACATCTTCCTTTAGTTCTAACTAACTATCAGGGTTGAGATCTTCAATGGAAGGTAACAAAAATCCTTCATATTTATTTTCTAACATATAAGGCTAAAAGGGATGTAAATTATCAACATTGATAACTGAATAAGACTTCATATAAGGAAGAAAATCAAGTCTAAAACCATTATTGCCCACTTATTATAAAATCTCAAATGGGCCATACTTTAGTGGCTTAATCTTATTAGATGCACCTTGGATTATTTATCTACTTAATTATACCCATACCTTCTCATCAACAAGGTAACTATACTTTCCTATGTTGATCATGTCTTGATTTGTAGTTAGCTTGAGAATCTATTGACCTCTTTTGCATTTGGAGGTGAATAAGATGAATTTCCCAATGATATTATCAACCCTATGGACTACATGATCCATGTTCCCATTGCCTTTGCATGACTATCTCAAAATAAAATCAAGTGCACATGGAAGTAAGTAGCTACAAAAAGTTTCAAAAGGAGATTTACTAGTAGAAGAATGTACAATCATGTTATAATAATGTTGAATATACACCAAATTTTCATCCCATTTCTTAGGATGGTTCTTATTTTACCCTCTCAATAATTTCACTAATGTCTTATTCACAACCTCACTCTACCCATCAGCTTGTGAATGAAAAGTGGAACACCATTTTAGTTTAGTATCCATATTCTCCCACAATGCGGACCAATAATTTTTAATAAACCTTGAGTCCCTATCTAAAATAATAGAACTAGGCAAACCAAAATGAACCCACACAGTAGAAAAAAATTACTTAGTTGCATCAATACCTTTGAGGGTCTTCTTATAAGGAACAAGAATACACATCTAACTAAATAGGTCCATAATAAAAAATAAATAATCGTGCCCCTATGTTGGCATGGGTATCCATCCTAAAAAAATGATGGAAATGCTTTCCCTTGTTCTATAAGGAACTGGTAATGGCATATAAACCTAAATTTATGTTACTAGGCTTACTTGTATTACATAAAACACAACCTTTTATGAAATTAAAAACATCAACTTGCATATTAAGATAATAAACATACTTATGAAAATGAGAAATAATATTTGTAACACTAGAATGACCTACAAATTTTCAAGTATGTACCTCTCTAATTAGTTAAACTCTTTCCTCCTTAGGCACACAAAGCTTACCCAACTTGTATAGAAATCCATATTGAATTTAAGCATCCTCCTTAAGATCAAACCCTATACTTGGGACTTCATTTCTTAAAGAGATTGGTCCTAAAAATCTGCATCATTCTCAATTCCCTCTACATAAGATTCATACTTAAAAGGACTAGGAAGAATTATGGTGCCCATGGTTGTAGGTAAAGGAGAAATGTCATCTATATTTTTACTCACACCTTTCTAATATTATATAATCAAATGACATTGTTGCAAAAAAAACCCATTCATTTATAGTGGCTAGTTTGTTAAAGTTTAGTATGAGCTTACAAATACTAAAGAGGTTGGTGACTTATATGGATAATAGTCTCCTTACCCATTATATAGCGCTTCCATTTTTTAAACGCTATAAATAGAGCATAAATTATTTTCCATATATAAAATAATTCAAGAATTCACCATAGAATAACTGAGAATGGTATCATACCAACTTACCTCCTCAAAGAAAAATAGCCTTAATAACATAATGACTAACATCCATTTCTACATCAAGTAACTATAAATTCAGAAAAACTAAAACCAAAGAATGGTTAATATTATGTTTGAAAAATTCAAATACATCTTATTTTTTCTTACCCCAAGTAAAATTATTACCACCTTCTCTAATTACATGCAAAGGTGCGACTATGGAATAAAAGTTGTTAATGAAATTCCTCAAATATTGGACCACAAGTATAAAGATTTTTACCTCGATTAAATTTGATGGATTTGGTGAATTCATGATGGCCTCTAACTTTTTTGGATTGATCCTAAACTCTCCATCTCAAATTACATTCCCAAAAAAGACCAGTGATTATTGGGAAAACTCACATTTCTTCTCATTCAACACTTGTCAAACTTTTATAAGATGCTCTACATGATCATAAAAAGTTATACTAAAAAAATGAATATCATCCAAATATATAATGAGAAAGGAGTTAATAAATCTCCCTATTAACTCATTTATCAACTGAATGAAGGTATCTGATGCATTACATAGCCCTAAATGTAGAATTAACCACTATTACAAACCTTTCCTTGTTTTGAATGATGTTTTCCAAATGTCCTCCTCCTTAATCTACACTTGGTGATACCTTGATTTCAAATAAATATTAGTAAAATATTCAGCATGCTAAAGTTTATCAATAAGATCATCAATCTAGGGAAGAGAGTACTTATTCCTAATGGTTATCTTGTTAAGTTCTCTAAAATCAACACACATTTTCCACGTGCCATCTTTCTTAGGTGTTAGGGTGTGGAGCTAAAAACTTCACCAAGGAGCATACATTATCAGTTTCAGGTCTACACAGACACCGGCGTCAGTCAGGAGCGACCGACATCGGTCAGGAGCAGTTGCAGAGACGCCGACGTCGGCAGAGGGTCAGCCGACAGCGGTCACAGACAAGCAACAAGAACCGATGTCGATTACCTGTGCGTCCAGAAGGCTATTTTTGAGGACAGAAGCGAGTGTTTGCATGATGAGTTTGAGTTGTAGTCTCAAGCTCGCGTCTCTATTATTAGCAATACTATTTTTAGAGCCCTTTTTCAAGTGGCTTAACTGCTTGTTGGAAGTGCATGCTCAAGTCTCCTAATTCTATATGTAGAATTAGATCTTCCTAGCTTATTGTAGTTGTAGTAGTTGTAGTGAATTATTATAGTAATTCATTGTATGTGAAGAACAGTACAGAATTGAATCAATCCAGGCTTGTTGGAGTTGATTGTTCTTGAGAGAGAGAGCTCTTGAGGAATAGAGATCTAGTGAGAGATCTATACATCTAGGAGAGGTGTGGAAGAAAGAAGTTTCTTCAATTGTATTCCTTTTGTAAAGAGTTTGTTAATACAAGTTTTCAGGGTGGTTTCTTGTATCTCTTGTTCTTGCTATTATCATTCTAATTACTTGTCAATCTAATTTATTTCCATGTTTATTGCTTTCATAAGTGTAATCTATTGTTGGTTGATCTCCAACAAGTGGTATCAGAGCCTTGGTTGTAGGTTCAAAGCTTGATATCCATCAATTGGTATCAGAGCTCAGGTTCACTAATAGGTGGTTCAGATCTGTGTAGTGTGTATTGATTACAGGTTCTCACAGGGGTTTCTGCAGAGATTTCTATTTGAGTGGGAGAAGCAATGGCAGATGAAAGTAAATTGAGAATGGAAAAGTTTAATGGCAAAAATTACCAACACTGGAGAATGCAGATAGAGGATTATCTGTATCAGAAAGATCTCTACTTACCGTTAGGTGGGGTTGCAAAGAAGCCCAAAGACATGGAGGATGAAGAATGGGAAGTTCTTGACAGAAAGGCTCTGGGGTCTATAAGACTGAGTCTAGCATCCACTGTGATATCTAATTTATCACAGGCAAAGTCTATGGTAGAGTTGATGACTACGTTAGCAAATTTGTATGAAAAACCCTCAGCTTCTAATAAGGTATATCTTATGAAGCAGTTATTTAATTTGCATATGAATGAAGTTGGATCTGTTTCTACTCATCTAAATGATTTCAATGGAATTGTGAATCAATTAAGTTAAGTGAATATAGTGTTTGATGATGAAATAAAAGCTCTTTTAATATTATGTTCTTTGCCTGATAGCTGGCACGGCTTAGTAATGGCAGTAAGTAATACTGCATCTGCATCAAATATTTTGAAAGTAGAGGATGTTGTTAGTGTTATCTTGAATGAAGAAATTCGTAGGAAAAGCATAGAAGAGGCATCTGGGAATGCTTTAAGTTTTGAGAGCAGGGGAAGGCAGAAAGAGAAGAGCAAGAAAGGCAGATCAAGATCCAAATCTAAGGGGAAAGGCAGATCTAAATCTAGAAATGGCAGAAGGCCACAATACTGGAATTGTGGAAAGATGGGGCACATAAGCAGAGATTGTTGGTCAAAGCCTAAGGAGGACAATCAACATGAAGGAAAGAAAGAAGCCAAGGTTGCAGGTATTACACAAGATGCTTTAATTTTCTCTCTACATAATAATATAGAATCTTGGGTGTTAGATTCTGGTGCATCTTTTCATGCTACCCCTAACAGGGAATATTTTAGTGACTATATCCATGGAGATTTTGGAATAGTGTATCTAGGGGATGATGAGCCCTGTAAAATAATTGGCAAAGGTAAAGTGCAGCTGAAGATGCAGAATAGCAACACATGGGTGTTGAGAGATGTGATGCATGTTCCTAGCTTGAAGAGAAATTTGATTTCTACAGGAAAGTTAGAGGATGAGGGTTGTACAGTAACTCTCACAGCAGAATCTTGGAAGGTGACCAAGGGTGCACTTGTTATGGCCAGAGGTAAGAGAGAAGGTACTCTCTATTTGTGTAATTGTGTTACTAACAAATCTCCTTCTGTATTATCTACTTCAGATGTGGATGTTAAATTGTGGCACTCAAGGCTTGGCCACATGAGTGAGAAGGGGATGTCAATTCTTAAGTCCAAAGGTATGCTTTCAGATTTAAAAGGCATAGATCTAGAGTTTTGTGAGCACTGCGTATTTGGAAAATAGAAAAGGGTTAGTTTTCTCAAGACAGGGTCTACTAAGAAGAGGCATAAGTTGGAGCTTGTTCACACAGACATGTGGGGACCAGCTCAGGTTGCTTCCATTGGAGGATCACAGTACTATGTATCTTTCATAGATGATGCTACAAGGAAGGTATGGATCTATTGTATTAGAAGAAAATCTGATGTATTTGAGACTTTTAAAGTTTGGAAAGCTATGGTTGAGAATGAAATAGGTAAAAGATTAAAGTGCTTGAGATTAGATAATGGTGGTGAGTTCTGTAGTCATAAGTTCAGAGATTATTGTTACATGCATGGAATCTGCAGGCAAAGGACGGTTCCAAGGACACCTTAGTAGAATGGAATTGCTGAAAGGATTAACAAGACAATAATGGAGCATGCAAGATGTATGAGATTGCATGCTGGCTTGCCCTTACAATTTTGGGCACAAGCTGTTGACACTGCAGTGTACCTGATTAACAGAGGACCCTCTACAGCTCTGGATGGTGGTATTCCAAAAGAGGCATGGATAGGTAAAAAGGTTGATCTCTCATATCTCAAAGTTTTTGGTTGTGAAGCCTTTGTGCACATAGATAAAGAAAATAGAAAGAAGCTTGATGTTAAGTCTATGAGGTGCACATTTATTGGCTATGGCTCAGATGATTTTGGTTACAGATTGTGAAATCTAGAAACTAACAAGGTAATCAGGAGCCGTGACATTGTTTTCATCGAAAGAGTGATGTATTGTGATCAGCTAAGGAAGCTGAATCAATCTGAGCAGAGCAATGGTGAATTGGACGAGGTGAAAGTCCAAGATGAGCTCGCGGGAAAAAGAAATAATCACTTGCAGGAAAACACAAAGACTGATGTCGGCAGGTTAGGAATCGGCGTCGGCAGTACAAAAACCGGCGTCGTCCGTACAGAGACCGACATCGGCAGGATAGGTACCGAGGTCAGTCAGGCAAAATCAACATCGGCTAGTAACAGGGCTGGAGGTGACCGAGGTCGATCACTGTCAGAGAATTTGGGTGGACAGTGTGTTGTGAACGAGTCTCAGACACCCATCAGGAGGTCAGAAAGGGTGAGTAAGCCTCCAATTAGATATTCTCCTTCTTTATTTTATTTATTACTAACTGATGGTGGAGAACCAGAGAGTTTTGAAGAAGCAATACAGGTGGAGTCCAAGAGTCAGTGGGAGCATGGCATGGTTGAGGAGTTGGAGTCCTTAAGAGAGAACCAAACATGAGATTTGGTTGAATTGCCAGCAGGTAAGAGAACACTAAAGAACAGATGGACCTATAGGTTGAAAGAAGGTGAGAATGGACAGATGAGATATAAGGCCAGATTGGTAGTGAAAGGATTTGCACAAAAACTAGGTATAGACTTTGGTGAGATTTTTTCTCCTGTTGTTAAAATGACTTCTATAAGGGTTGTATTGTCTTTGGTTGCTTTCGAGGATTTGCATCTTGAGCAGCTAGATGTTAAGACAGCGTTTCTTCATGGAGATTCGGATGAGGAAATTTATATGGAACAACCAGAAGGATTTGAGGTCAAGGGTAAGAAGAAGTTTGTGTACAGATTGAAGAAAAGCTTGTATGGCCTCAAGCAAGCTCCTAGGCAATGGTATTTAAAATTTGACAGGTTTACGACTGAGCATGGCTACAGTAAGTGTCAATCTGACCATTGTGTGTATTTCAAGAGAATTGATAATGGTAGATATATTATTCTATTGTTGTATGTAGATGATATGCTGGTTGCAGGATCACACATGTAGGATATCTCTGAGCTTAAGGTGAAATTAGCTCAAACGTTTGCTATGAAGGATTTGGGAGCAGCAAAGAAAATCCTTGGCATGAGCATTAAGAGAGACATGAAAAATCACAGGTTGATATTGTCTCAAGAAGATTATGTGGACAAGGTGTTGAAACGGTTCAATATGCAGGATGCTAAATTTGTAAGCACACATTTGGCTGGACATTTTAAGTTGAGTAAAGAGCAATGTCCTAATTCATACGATGAGGTAGAGTACATGAGTAAGGTTCCATATTCTTCTACAGTAGGGAGTTTGATGTATGTAATGGTGTGTACTAGACCGGATATTGCCCAAGCAGTGGGAGTTGTAAGTAAATATATGGCCAATCCAGGTAAGGAACATTGGAAAGCAGTTTAGTGGATCCTTAGATATCTGAGAGGAACCAGCAGTAGGCACTTGTGCTATGGAGGTTCAGATACTTCTCTACATGGTTATGTAGATTCAGATATGGCAGGTGATTTGGATGGCAGGAGGAGCACTACAGGTTATGTTTTCACTGTAGGTGGAACGACGGTTAGCTGGATATCTAAGTTGCAGAAGGTTGTTGCCTTGTCAACTACAGAAGCAGAGTATATTGCAGCCATAGAGGCTAGTAAAGAGATGATATGGATGACACGGTTCATGGATGAGCTTGGTAGGGAGCATGAGAGTTGCAGATTGTATAGCGACAGTCAGAGTGCAATCCATTTGGCTAAAAATTCAGCCTTTCATTCAAGAATAAAGCACATACAGCTAAGGTACCATTTCATACGACAGGTATTGGAAGATGGTGAGTTGAAGCTGGAGAAGATCCATACAGATAGGAATCCTATTGATATGTTAACCAAGCCGGTTACAAAGGAGAAGTTGAATCTTCATTCAACTTCTGTTGGTCTTCATGATTGAGTTGAAGATGGAGGAGCTAGAAGATGTTGCTATACAGGTACTGGTGCAGCTGTTTATCTCCAAGTGGGAGATAGTTAGGGTGTGGAGCTAAAAACTTCACCAAAGATCATACATTATTATTTTCAGGTCTACACAGACATTGGCATCGGTCAGGAGTGACCGACGTCGGTCAGGAGCAGTTGCAGAGACGCTGACGTCGGTAGAGGGTCGGCCGACGGCGGTCACAGACAAGCAGTAGGAACTGACATCGGTTACCTGTGCGTCTAGAAGGCTATTTCCAAGGACAGAAGCGAGTGTTTGCATGATGAGTTTGAGTTGTAGTCTCAAGATCGCGTCTCTATTATTAGCAATACTATTTTTAGAGCCCTTGTTCAAGTGGCTTAACTGCTTGTTGGAAGTGCATGCTCAAGTCTCCTAATTCTATATGTAGAATTAGATCTTCCTAGCTTATTATAGTTATAGTAGTTGTAGTGAATTATTGTAGTAATTCATTGTATGTGAAGAATAGTACAGAATTGAATCAATCCAGGCTTGTTGGAGTTGATTGTTCTTGAGAGAGAGAGCTCTTGAGGAATAGAGATCTAGTGAGAGATCTATACATCTAGGAGAGGTGTGGAAGAAAGAAGTTTCTTCAATTGTATTCCTTTTGTAAAGAGTTTGTTAATACAAGTTTTCAGGGTGGTTTCTTGTATCTCTTGTTCTTGCTATTATCATTCTAATTACTTGTCAATCTGATTTATTTCTGCGTTTATTACTTTCATAAGTGTAATCTATTGTTGGTTGATCCCCAACATTAGGTACTAAAATAGTAGGAGAACCACATGGAAAAGTAATAGGATGAATAACAGCTTGATTAATTAAATATTTTAAATTTTGCTTTACCTCATTAGCATTCTTCAAGGACTACTTATATAACTCAAGATTTGAAATTAGACTATCAAACAACAAATGAATTTTGTGTTCAATGGAGCTAGCCAATTATAAACCTATAGGATCTTGAAAAACTTCCTTGAACTACTATACTATATCTCTCATTTTATTTTACTCTTTGTTATTAAACATTCTATAATAATTTTATTTACCACAACACCTTTATTTTGAATATCTCTCAAAAAAATCAAAGAAACTTTCTCGCTAGCATTAATAAACTTCTTAGCTTCTAAGGCACTTACCAAGGATATCTATGAATCTCCTTTATAGGCTGAAATGATGTATCTATTATCCTTTACTGAGTGTAACTATTTGTCCCTCCTCATTAAGATGGCATCTAAAATATACAAGTATGGGCTACCAAACACTACACCACACACTTCACCAAGAACAACATCTACTATAACTTCATCAATGAAATTAGCATTAATAAAAACTTAACCTTGAATTATTTAGTCACCTTGATGTCTACACCTTTATTTACCCAACCTAAAGAATATAGACTTTGATTTATTTAAGTTTCAAACCCCAATTTTTCTTCCAACTCTTTACTTATCAAATTTTCTTGAGAACAAGTATCGATAAGAACACCCACTCTTATTTTCTTAATCTAAATTTTAATATGGAAAAGTTTAAAAATCTCACTCTCTTGAGTAATACTTCTAACCAGACATACCTCTTTATTGATAAAGGTACACCACAAAGTATCATCCACCTCATATCTATAACTAATATTCTCATCTCAAAACAAATACATCATATTTTTCTTATTTTTATTCTTCAATAGATGAAATTTTGGATGGAGCTTCCAACACTTATCCTTAAAATTATTATCCACATTACATTCACCATAATTTAATTTAGTATCCATTTTATAAATATAAGTAACATTTTGATTTCCTTTCCTTTTACCTTTCTCCTTTTGTTTAGAGCTATTTTATTGCTTATAGATTCCTTAAGAAGTTGATGAAGACTTATTCTTGTACATATCCAAGTAGTGAGCTTGATAACAAGCCTCATCTACATCCATAGGTTTTCCCAAGAGGATTATTCTTCAAAATATCATAGTCTTATACATCTTTGCCCATTTGGATAACCTTTTTATGGAACTTGCTAGTATACTCCTACACATGTTGGCCTTGATTTTGCCTAAAATATTTATAATACATGGAAATATCTTCCTCATAATAAATAGGATAAAATTTATTATTGATTAGCATCTAAAAATCATCCACTTAGTAATAGGAGGAAGCTTCTTAACAACTAAATAATGAACATATATGTCAAACCAAGTTAAATAATGATTAAATAAATGTTACCTTTCAAAATAAATATGTTGGATTTCATTAATATAATTCAAACTAAAATATACCTCAAGTTTGGATAGCCTATGTTCTAGATTTTATGCATTCATGTCTCCATCATCTGGTTGAATTTCAATCTTTGCCTCATCCTTGAATGAAATTAGAGATAGGTTGAAATGGGGTTACTCATAATTATTTTCATGGATCTTGGGAGAATCCTCCTTTTTATTTCAATGTATTCATGGAAACAATAAGCTTCTCCATTGGAAGCCCCATGATGGACTCCAACTGATCAAGCTTGCACATAAAAAGAGTGAAGTTCACTACTACTTCCTCAAACTTGAAAAAATTCTCTTTAGATATTTAGGCATATTATTCATCACCATGGTCCATACATTTGATTTCTTACTTCCACTTACTTGTGGAAATACTTGATTCAAAGGGAAATAGGACACCTTGAACACTAGTATTACTAGCTCTAATGACATGTATAAATATGTAATGTACTCAAACACACCAACACAAAGAACTTTAAAAAATAGATCTATTACAAATTTGATCATAAAACTAGGTGAATATTACTCTTTCATCTTCATCAACACGGATCCTACGAACTTATCTTGCCAATAAATTGATTTTAGGACTATTATATGTAAAACATAATTGAAATCATGCTTGAGAATGAAATGAATAACCTACTTAACATATGGAAATATAAAGGAGATATAAAAACACATAAGACACAAGGATTATCCTCAAAAAATGCAATGAGGGAAAAACTCTAGTGGGTGAGTAAACACACTTCCCTTTCCACTATGTTCTACAAATGCATACAAGGTACTACCAATGGCCTATATGGATAGAATATACAACACAATATTTATCCAAAATCATATAAAAAATTATTTCTACACTTATAAGACTCTTAAGAACTCTTAAACACCTAAACCAACTATAAATAGATAATAATAATGAGCAAACTAAAACCAAGAATCAAAATCAAAATTATCGATGTGAATCTAATTTCTAAATAATTCACTACCTCTGTGATATGTTCTTTAATTTTTCAAGACTCTTTTATAGGACCTCTCAACTATGGAACTTGCAAAGAAATTATAATAAACTACCATGAAGAGAAAAAGTGTTTGCAACAATTTCCATTTCTCATCTTGTCAATGTTGATAGAACCACCAAATCTTGCAGATGGATGTTTATGAAACTATGAGGGTGGTTACACAACCACCACTTTAAAATTCCACTAGTTATAATTTCATAAATATATGGAGGGGTTGTTATCTAACTATCAAGGTGGTTTTATAATTTCTACCATGCAAATAGGTGCGGTTCCATCTTATGGATAAAACTATGAAGTTTTGATAACCAAGGAATTTTCGCTTGATCAATATGAAGGTGTTTGGATCATGCCCACACTTTTTTTATTCCTCATCTAAGGTATTGAGCATGAAGAGTCTTACATAGGTGCTTCCAAACATGTTTATATACAATTGAGCATAGTAGAATTAGTTTACACAAAGGACTAAGTACAAACAAGATCCATTTTTGGATCACATGGTGTGGTTCAAGATAAATAATTGCCTTTAGAATCCTTGTCCTCTTGAGTCTATTTGAGAGCGTGGTATTTTATGCATTGATGTCATCTAGTAGCTTATTCAAATTAGTGAGTCAGAAGTTAAGCTAAGATTATAATTTAGTTTAGAGTTCCTCAATGTTTTATGTAATGGACTGGGTTCCCACAAGAGTGACAACCATTGCTTAGAGGGGCCTAGGATGACATAAAATTCTTACAAAAGTTATATTTTGAAATTATTATCTCGATGAGATGGTCATAATTATATAATTTTCATAAGAGAGAAAAAATACTTTTGGGACTGCATGTGAAAATAAAATTGTATGTAATTTAAAAAATAAATAAAATGTTCAATAAAATGATCACCTCAGTGGGAAAATCACAATGGCATAGTTTTCTTAATGGACTACACACACACACATACATATACATATACATACATACATACATGCATATATATATATATATACATACATACATACATACATACATACATATATATATATATGTATGTATGTATATATATATATATATATATATATATATATATATATATATATATATATATATATATATATATATATATATCTTTGTATGTATGTATGTATGTATATGTATATATGTGTGTGTGTGTGTGTATAAATATATATATATATATATACACACCTTATGCCAAAAAAATTGCTTGAAATTTTCATAACTATCACCATTTGGAAGATAGTTGACCCAAACGATTTTGTCACACTATTCTAATAAAAAAATGTTGATGTTGTATGCTATTTATAGGTATATTGTGATGGTAAAAATGGTTAATATTTATAATATAATAAAGATAATTTGAAAATTAATTTCTATTGTCTATTGTACAAGTTGTGGGGAAAATCAATTGTTTTTGGTTTTGGCTAACTCTAGATTACCAAAATTAAACATAGTTGGAAAATTTTGGAAAGGTTTCCAAAGGGTGTGTCTGAGTTGTGGGCTTGAATTCAAACTTATTCCATTTATAAATAGTGTCATATATTTTAGCTCTAGGAATCTAAATATATCCACTAGGGTTTGGTAGGGGGTACATAGGGTACTTAAGGAAACATCTAGAAGGCTAAGAGGCTCAAGGATGCTATGGGATATTTGAGATATATAGAGGCTATCTAGTTTGATGGATTGCACCAAGTTATAGATATAATTGTAAACTAGGTTAGGGCTAGGACACAAAGGACACATGTATCTATAAAGAGTATAAGCATGGTAAATCAAGTAAGAGTGGGGTGACATTCAATGATTAAATAATGAGAAAAAATATTATTTAAACAATATGACACTACCAAGCATGAAATGTGTTTCATAAGCATCTAACCCTACTAATTAAAATATAATTTTAGAAAGGAAATAACATTTTCAAAAGTGAGAAAGAGATAGGGATATCATACAATTTTAGAAACCTATGTTAATGCCTTTATTCAAATGAAACTATCTCTATCATATGAAAGACTAAGGGAATGTCATTTGAGTCAAGCAAACTAAGCTATTTGAACACAAGAGAATATAACAAGAAATACAATGATCCAAAACCAAGCAGTATTATGCAATGAAAGAAATTTTCAAGGGGAATGATGTTTTTAGGTTTAGGAGAATGCATAAACTTCAAAAGCTACTCTAAAACATGTTCAAAATAAGCTAAAATAACATACAAATAGTAAACCTTAGAAAATATGCTAAACTAAAACAATGGAGTTTCACTTTGCATAACAAAGTGCCCTCAGATCAAGCTCAAAATATTATTTAGATGTTCTACCATCCAAGAATATAGGTTTGAGATAGTAATGGAGGAAGACAGAGTTGTAATGTAAAACCAAGTTGAAACCAATGTCCAAACAACAAGGAGGATGTGAAGTGAGAACTTAAAAGGATGTGAGAGCCCAATATAGGTGCACAAATTAGGTGCAATGCAAATTTTATAAGCTAGGAACAAGCCAAAATGAAGTAGGAACAAACAGAAGAAGAAATGGAGTCTCCAAATCTATATGCAGTTGTATATGGGATCTTCTATCACCAAGTGAGCTCAAGAGCACCAAGAATGAATCAATAAGGTGTGAGAGCCAAGAAAATGAATAAGACTAAGGAATATGATTGAAATGGAGTTACATAGGGCACCCAAAATCCAACAAGTACCAAATCTACTTGTTTTTGGCCATTAGAGGCCCAAAAACACATATTATGGTTGGGTTGCAGCCTAGGTCATGTCTTAGGGGTAACATATGGCATGGGCTATGGGTTACCCCCATAAGTTTTGGCATGGGTAAAATACTCATCCTAGATGGTAAATAAGGATTTGAAAGGGATATAAAATGCATTTGAAGGGTTTATCAGTAAGCAAAAAGGCCAAGGAGGTGCAAGGAAATCTCTGGAAGGGTGGATAATTAGGCCAGGGAAATGTCCAAGCATAAAAATAGTCTCAAATAGGATCACCTAGGTTGGTATTCTACATGTGAACTAATATGTAATCATAGGGAGGAGTAGGGTCATGAGAAATATGATTACATATGACCTTAAGGTACAAGCAGTCAGTGTTCAAATGAACAAGAAGTGATGTGTAGTACCTAGAAGCCATAAAAATGTAAACCAAAGTAAGAACTAAAATGATAAAAGTGAACATTACCTACACATCCAGATAATTATGGTGGTGAAATAATTTGATGACATGATCCATGAGTGAAAGTGCAAATGCTACATAATCCAAATCTAAATCCAACTCTAGCTCCTACGTAGAAAGGACATAAGTGATATCAAATCATATCATCAAATCCATAATGATATTAACTAGAGCATCCATTCTAATGTTATCCTTGTAAGGGATATGGGTGACCTAGATGTCCTTAAATGAGGATAAAAATTATGCACCACCTTAAAGAGGGGGAACAACTCAAAGTTAAGGATGTTCCATATAGTAGTGAGCTGAGACACCGCTAAGAGTGAGTTAGAAAACAACTATAGATAGCATATGCCTAACACAAAATCATCAGTCCAAACATTGATGATTACATGATACTCAACTACATTATTCATTTCAATGGTAAGGAAGTAACCAGATGTAACAATCTCATAGTCCCATGGGTGATCAATAATCCAAGTGGTAGTGGTGGGTCTTGGGTTGCCTCAACTATCGCCATTAATGTGAATTACCACTGAGAGGTGCACCATAATGGGGGCCTGGGATGTAAGAGGATGTTATAGAAGGATTATCTCAACATAGAGTAGGATGATCAAGTTGTAAAATGGAGATAAATAACACAAGAAAGTAAAAATTGAGGGGAAAAGACCAATGTTAATTATGGGATGAGGTGATAAAATGTGGTAAGATGTCTATGAAGAGATAAAGATCAGTCGATGAGGACCAGAGCAAGTCTTGGAGAAAATTAAACCATGAACCTATACACCTAAAAAAAACATAATGATAAAGGAAGAGGGAATTAGTAAGGATTGAATATAAATGAGTAGATAAACTACTAATTGAAAGAAGTAGAGAGATCAACTTCTATCCTAAGGTGTATTTGCCAAGTAGTATACAAGTCTGATAGTCAGAAGATGTGAGGGTCTAAGAGATTGAAATAATCCCAAAACAAACCTAAAGTGGCCTTAAAGATATAAATGAACTATGTTATTGCATTTATAATGGGCTAAAACCCCTAATATAAAGGTTTTATGGTTCCATGAGCAACAAAGGAACAAAATGGAGGTCGAGAGAGGGTAAAAAGAAGGCCTTTAGCCTAGGCCACAACTTGCCTAGATAAACCCATAACTTGAACCACTTTTAGGCTACTATAACCATAACTTGGCCCATTACTAGGCTATAGATTATCCCAAATACCCATAGCATGGGCTAGAAAGGGCCAAAAATAGGCCTAAGGGATCCCAGAAGGGTCTAAAACCTACCTAAAAAGGCTAGAGGGGGAAAAAAAGAAAAATGTTGTTTGAACATGTTTATCTCATTTCACCACTTGTATGAATGATATAGTGTCACGTTGTTTTATTTTGAAAATATGAGGAGGATTCAGAGTGTTAGAGGTAGGAAAAGCACCTCAACTAGTAGAGCCACCACCACTATGTAGTGGCCAATCAAGAGAGAATGTCTCAATGCCAACCATAATGAGAGGCAATGATATGTTTTAGGAGGCTCATGAAAGATGAAAACTAGTCAAGGAAGGCCATAAAAATTCTATAACAACCAAAACCACTAACCCACACCACCTATAGTAACCACAGAGAAGGAGGGAGGGAGTCGGTAAAGGGTGAACTATAATCAAGTAGTATCACA
Organism: Torreya grandis; assembly: GCA_037957365.1. Classification (NCBI taxonomy): domain Eukaryota; kingdom Viridiplantae; phylum Streptophyta; class Pinopsida; order Cupressales; family Taxaceae; genus Torreya; species Torreya grandis. The sequence continues at coordinate 3,724,664 of JARHVA010000552.1, forward strand.
ACCAACTAAAATAACCAAAAGACTTTGTTTATATGTTTAGGTACATCTAAGGAGGAATGCACAAGCTAGAAGGCCATAGAGACCCATGAGGTCTAATGCTAGATTCCATAAGATGGGTAATCCACCAAATGGGGGATTGGGGAGGGTGATCTGGTTAGCTTTGAGGCTCAACAAAGCACCACAGATCTAGGCCTAGGCCTGCCCCTAAGGGCAGGCCACCACTTCACCCAAACCAGAGGGTTGCACCCAAGACAAGCCACTGCTTAGCCTATGAAGAGGCCAAATAATAGGTAAAATATGGGAATAAAGAGATTGAGCATCCATATTCTTAGGTTTACCAATCATGACCTAAAACATAAGATTTTTGAAGGTGGGGTAATTGTTGGTGAATGAGACCTATGAACCCAAACAAGTGAGAGGATGGTAGTGCAAATGACATGTAGGCATAAGTTTATTATAAGTTCTCCTCTCATTGAATAGGTCACATGCTACAACGTGGATGGAATAACACTCAAGGTCTACCTCGACAACTCAATATACGTCACTAGGAGAGGTATTGAGAGTGTCAATACCATGATGGGATAATCATGACAAAAGGAGAGGAGGCTAAATCTCTAGGGATACATCTTGAAAAAGGTCTCCTAAGAGTGAAGAGCCAACTAGATGCCTAAAATCAAGAGACATTAGAGGTCACACAACAAGTTCTAGAGGAGTCAATGCTTATCAATACTTAGTGAGGTCAAAATTTTCATCCGTAAGAAAACAAAATTCAGAGGTGAGAGCCTTGGGTGAATCCATAGGGCCCCATGAGGAGATAACCAAATCCTCACAAAAGGGATATGTCTTATAATAAATAAATTCTCAGGGATCTGGGTTTGATTCTAAGGTAGGAACCTCACCTTTATACACAAACTAGACCATATGAAACATTTTTGATGCAATGACTTTCATGGAAATAGTCCAAGGATGGCCAAGAATCATATTATGTGAGATCTAAGTTTAACACAAAAAAATCAATCCTGATAGTCTTGGGTCCAAACTTAACTTAAAGCTTCACATTACCCATTAGCATAACTATATCATTATTGAAGCCAACACACTTGTGGTGAGAGTCATAAATATTTTTATGGATAATACCCAACACATTGAACACATGTAAAGGCATGATGTTCAATGTGAAAAATTCATCAATGATGTATCTCTTGATGTGATAATCATCTATAAAGGTCTCGATGTAGAGTGTGAACTTAGCCCTCTTTTTTATAATGGAAGGGTCTGGTAAAGAGGTAGGGTTAAAATATAGGATAGGTGGGTGAGGGTGGTTGGGGATGTCTAAGTTGAACAACACCTCAATTTCATCCCATAGTGGTGCCTCATAGGAGAAACCAAGCTCATCGAAGATGATCTCTATTTTCTAAGGAAATGTTGGAGAAGGTCCTAGATGGAGTTTATAATTGAGAGGCCATGTAACTCCTGTATGATGGAATATAAGCACTACTTAGCCTAGAGAGGGATATTACACTGAAAGTAAAATCTAACTTTGGGATTCCCTACCCCCATGCACTGGCCTGAACATATTGCACCATTAGCATCTCTAATGGGGTTAGTCACATGATCTAAGCACATATTGATAAAACACTCATAACTGATAGGGGCTATGAACTTGTTACTATCATGCTTGGCTTTCCCTTTCAGTTTAGCCAAAGATGATGAGTCAAAAGAGGTAGAAGAACTAAAGGAAGAGTGATGGGCCTTATCCTTAGATTTATTCTTCTTCTTCTTCTTCTTCTTCTTCTTCTTTTCTTTGTCATGGTTAGTAAAAATATCTATGAACATATCTATCTTATGGTTGGGCTATACAAGTGGAGAGTTCTGAAGGGTTGGTGAGGCCTTGGCACTAAAATTTTGGGTGACACAATTCTTATCATTGTGGCCCTTCATTTAATGAAAGTTATAGAAATTTACAATATCATAAGGATACATCATCCATTATCTTTTAGTGATCTTTTTAGTGGCCTTTTTAGTTGGCCTCTTGCTTAGAGCATTGACCTCGTGACTATCCTTCTTGTCCTTCTTCTCGGTAGGAGAATCTATGACACCATCAATAGTCATATTGTAGTTATGATCACATGAAGAGGATTAATTTTGAGATATTATGGGCCAAATTAATACATGTACCTTGTATAATTCAATCTTCAGACACTAATTAACAACTTCATAATAAGAGGTGGGTTTACTCTTAAGGACCTTAAGGTGAACCTCCTGCCTCAATGCTCACATGAACATGTCATAAATATAATCATATGAGAACCTCATAATACTTGTAGCTCCAAGAATTTTAAGATACCTATTAGAGATACTTGCATCCTTTCTTTACTATGGTTATACCCATTATATATACATGTGTCCTTTGTGAACTTGATTGTGCAAGCCCTAACCTGGTTTCAAATTTTGTCTATAGCTTGATGCAAGATAAAAAATTAGATAGAATATATAGATATCAAGTATCCCATATCATCCCTAATCTTCTTATCCTTCTAGGTGTTTGCTTAAGTACCTCATGTACCCCTTGCTAAACCCTAGTGGCCCCTGTTTAGTGCCCAATGGGTAAAAATAAGTAATTTTTAGTCTTTGGCAGATTAAAGATGCCCTATATGACTGATAATCACTCATTTTTAACTATTTATCCTACTATATCCTCTCTTGATCATCACTCTCTGATATCATATGCCGTATTGGATCTCATTTGGTTCATTCTTGGCATGCTTGAGCTTGCATTATGACAGGGGATGCCCTACTATTCTATAGTTTTATTTGGTGATTCTCCTTACTCTCCATAGTGCTCTTAAGGCTTGTTGATTGATCCTAGATACCTCAAGATTAATTATACCTATTCTTGCACTCTCCACATTGGATCTCTTTTAATTTGTAGCTTCTCCTTCACCTCTTCCATTTCTATTGGCTCCTAGTTTGGACTCATCCCACATATAACTTGGTCTTCCTCCATTACTTTCTAGCTTGGATAATCAGTTGGTAGACCTCTACATAATTACATTTAAGCCTAATATGAGGGAAATTTTCTATGCAAAGTGAAATTACCATTTGTTTGTAGTAGTGCATAGGCTATGCTTCCATTATTTTGGTAATTTAGTTTGTTTAGAGCATTCTCTAGGGTAATTTCTAAAGATTTTGCATTTATATGCATTTAAAACATCTTTCATTATTGAAAATGTCTTGCATTTCACAATATGTTTGCTTATGAAATTCTATAATTTTATGATAGAATCTCTAATAGCTCAAAACCTTTTATTTAGTTTCACAAACAATCTCCTCTTTGCTAAACTATAAAATTGCATCATTAAGAAGTGATAGTTTTGAAAATGAAGAACTAGCTTAGGCTTAAATTAGGAATTCTCTTGAATCCTTGCTTTAAAAATGTCTTTGATTTCTAAAACATATTTCATTTAGCCAAAAATTACCTCTCTCTTAAGCTTATACATTTTCAGATAGTTCTCTCAACTCAACACTTTCATTTCCATTAGTTGTATGTAAGTAGATTTCTTGTTTCCATTGCTCGCTTTACTCTAGTTATTCCCATTAGAGATACATAAATTCTTTATGAACTTGATTGTGCTAGCCTTAACTTATTTTATGAGTTATTCTATATCTTGGTGCAAGCTAAAAAACTATATATCCTATATAGATCTTAAGCAACCCATAGCATCCCTGAGCCTCTTAGTCTTCTAGGTGTTTTCTTAGTACCCTGTGTACCCCCCAACCAAATCCCAGTGGATCCATTCAAATTATTAGAGCTAAAATATCCATGTTTGATATCACTAACTATGGAGGTTAACCATAATCATATTCCATTATCCCATCATTGAGGTTAGTTATGAGTAACTTCCTAATGCTAACTACTTACCTGTGCATTGTAAGTAATATACGATTGAAGGTTTCCTATGGCTAGGGTGTAAAAAGAACTAGGGGGTATTACTATATACCCAAAGGTACATGGAATCACAAGTTCATGTACAATATTGTATAATGGTTTACCTATTAATTCATAACCACTCACTCCATGGAATCAAGGAAACATAATAATAGCTTAGCCTAAAACACCAACTATTTGTTAGTTTTAAAATTCATAAAACACAATTTATAACCTCACATGATAGAAGATGGAAAAAAATTGGGCAGATCTAGGGAAATGCTTAGTGTTTTCACTATGTTACCACTTTATGATCACTAAGATCTCAATTGGGTGAGGTGAGAGCATATTTTTAATAATAGTAGAGATCTCTAAATCACTTTAATTGTTACAAAAAAACAACCCTAGAAACTGTTGAGCATAAAACATTACAATATCACTGGCATCTTTGAGGGGGAAACTTATTTTGAGTAAATTGGATATAATATAATTCTTGGATGCTTTTATACTAGTATAGGCTCCTACTTATACTATTTATATATAATATAATCTCTATTTCTCATGAATTTTACATTGTTAAAATTAACTCAAGGGATGATCTATAAAGTATATACATTTGTATCTTTTATTAATGACATAATTAAAAATAAAGAGTTAGGATGAAGAGGTCCTAATAGACACCTATTTGTTTGTCTCCTATCCATGAATATAATATAAAAGTTATTTTTTCTATTGCCTTTCTAACATTTTTTCGTAGAGGGGATGCCATGTTCAAAGATGGTGAACTTAAAGAAGTATAAATGCATGTATATGCTTTTCAATTAATTAATTACTATGATAATATATTTGGCCACCATCAAAGATTCTATTATGTTTTATTAAATCTCATGATACAACATCATAGTAAAATAACCACTGCAATGTTTATGGAAAACAATATTGAAGAAAACTTTCTAGTAACCATTAAATACTTGAGATGCCACCTTGAAAACATTCCATATGGGAAGCTAACATAACACATCATGAATTTTTGTTTCAATATTTGTTTCAAAAGATCACATTGAACCAAACTTAGAAATTAAGAAACATACATGATCATGTAGTTAGGTTTCCCTACTTTATTATTCACTTAATTCACTAGACACTATTGACCAAATGACCTAGCCAATAAAAATGCCACTCAATGTAAGTTTGAGACATTGATGGAAAATAAAAAATATAATTAATAATTTTTAAATATTGTCTCTTTATATGTATCACATATTCATAATATTTCATGAGGAGGTGTTGGAGAAACTTTTACACTCAAAGGACTACTAGTATAGGTTTGTTAAAAATAAGGATTTCCTTAAAATAGTTATTTTGAATTAAATTTTTTTGTTATAATCATAATATTATATAAATTTTATTCATAGGTATAAATGGAAACATAGAGGACCTACACATATCTATAATTTCATATGCTTGGAAAATGCACCAAACGTGGAAAATCTAGACTAGAATAGTCTAAATTAGGTAAATGTTGAAAACTCATTCTTTGATAGTTATGTCACAACATTAAAATCAATATAAATATATCAAACACAACATTAAAAATAAGGATCCTCCTTAGAGTACAATTGATTACCTTTGTATAAGCAACTAAACACGGAATTTAAACCAGAAGTAATATGTAACTAGAATTCAGAAACAACAAAGAATAGGAGATATGAGAAACAATACAATCTGTATTAACACTCTTCCAGAAGGAAATACAATGAAGAAATCTCTTCTTCCCACACCTCTTGGGTGTATAGTAATTATCCCTCAATATTTCCTCTCTCAATCAATTACAACCAATAATAACCTCAATACCGAGTTGTTGTTCCCTCCAGTGACAATCAACCCAATGGTTGTTGTTGCCTACTTCCAAGTGACAATCAACTCAACCATTGTTTCCTACTCTCTCTCTCTCTCTCTCTCTCTCTCTCTCTCTCTCACACACACACACACACACACACACACACACACACACACACACACACACACACACACACACACACACACACAAAATAGATCTCCCTGATCTTGCACCTTGTAGATCAACTGACCTTGCTCACATGTAGATTTTCTTGGTCTTGCACTCTTGCTGACCTCCTTCTAGATCTTACACTTGAGGATCTAATCCTTTAGTCCTAAAATTACAATACAGCCCCATGGGTCTCTTAAATAGATCCCAAACTAAAAAATAATTATAAATGCAAACTCAAGACTAAAATTAATCTTTACATGCAAACTAATTGTCCGTCTAAAATTAGACCAGTTCTGGAAACACACAGGTGACCAACGTCGATTCCTGTCTGACCGATGCCAGCCGACCCCTAACCGATGTTGATTACTATGTAGCTGAAGATCACCGACGTCGGTTGGCCTAATCGATGTCGGTTAATATATAACTCAACAACCTCCACATTTGCATCAGTGAAGCTTTTAGCTCCACAACTTAACAAGGAGGTGTTGGAGAAACTTTTACACTCAAAGGACTACTAGTATAGGTTTGTTAAAAATAAGGATTTCCTTAAAATGTTTATTTTGAATTAAATTTTTTTGTTATAATCATAATATTATAGAAATTTTATTCATAGGTATAAATGGAAACATAGAGGATCTACACATATCTATAATTTCATATGCTTGGAAAATGCACCAAACATGGAAAATCTAGACTAGAATAGTCTAAATTAGGTAAATGTTGAAAACTCATTCTTTGATAGTTATGTCACAACATTAAAATCAATATAAATATATCAAAGGAAGTTAATGGTGTGTTACTCTATTCTTGATGACCCATGTTTTCTATGAACAATTAAAATATTTATAATTGATCCTTCTAAATACTATGAGTAACTAGTTAATTAGATGCAACCCCTCTCTAAATGCAATGAAAACTCAAACTTTCAGTGGAAATGATCTAAACTTGAATGTTTTTATATAGCACCATAAGAGATACATGAAGCATTTGCCTTGTTCATTGATTAGGATGAGCATAAAGCATATAATCTAGCTTGTAATGATGATGTTTTAAATGATACATTATAAAGTACACATCAAAAGTGTCAAGAAGATATAAAATCCATCACCATATTTTGAGCAAAATTTTAGAGGATATGGACTCATGTGACCCTATATTAGTTACATATAGTTATTTTTTTAAAATAAACTTTTATTGATCATGATCTCAGTGAAAAAAATAAAATCCATATGTTACAAAAACTTTCCCCTAGAAATATGTATCCGCTCATTCATTTACTTAAATTTCAGGTGCAAGATTATTAAACATGTCACTAAAAATACAACAAAATAAATTTAAACATCAACCCTCATTGATACCTATATGAAAATTTCTTCTTATCTCAAGGTCTTAACATTGATTAAAGAAAAATATCTAGGTCTTATGATAACATTTATAGAAATGAGAAAGGGAAAGAGAGGGAAGTAAAAACCATTTTTTGTGTCTCACCCCACTTAGTTAATTGTTGTATTAATTTTCTATTTGCCTCATAATACATATGTGCCATTGTAATTAACCTAATGGATAACAACATATCATTAAAGTTAACTTACATGCTCACCTAAGTCTTAGAGAGAGATAGAAACAAAGATTACCATAACATAATGGGTTAGTTGCAGAAGATAACTTTTCAAAAACTACCATGATGTAATCTAGTAGGATAACATAATAAATTAGTACTTAAACACTTAAGCCATGAAAATGACTTACATAAGCATTCCACTAAAAATTCTAATCATTGTAATATAACATTAAGAACATAAAGCTTAAAATAAATTAATGTTCCATTTATTGTCTATTTGGCCCCTTATATTAAACACATATCAAGTACATGGTGACAACATTAACAATATATTGAAACCTTTCAACACTTAAAAACTCCACTCATAACAAATTATTACCATATCAACTCTAAATTTAGATGCAATGTGGGATTTTATTAGTACAAGCCACAACTTTGTCATTACATTAAATTTTTATGCATTCTAAAAGAGTACAATAACATTCTAAATAAGGTCAGTAATAATTATTTGTCATTAATCCTCCTATTTAGATAAAATGTATATTTATGCCATGTCACCCCATATTCTCTCAAGTTGATAAATTTAATGAGTTTCATTAATAATATATTATTTGAAGACTACCTCCTTGCTAGCTTGCCTAGATGTGTGCTCTTGAACTTGCATTTCATTGTTTATGCAACCTCCTTCCTACTAATTACACTTTAAGTTTCACACCAACAATATTTACATTCTTGGCACATGTTGAGACTCTTATTGGTTGGTATTTATGCTTCAATCACTCACAACTATCTTTGTGCATTTTTAAAGCCACTTCCTTGCATGATTTTAAAGTCAATGACACTTTGTTGGACTTTACCAATATCCATAGTGGTAGTGTTTGATAGATGTAGTCTTTGCATCATGTTCCTTCGTGCATTACCAGGTAAAAAAAATTTTTACCACTATTTCCCTTTAGTTAGTAATCACCAAAATAATGTAGGCACTTATATAATTGGTCAAAAATAGGGGCTAACATCACTCCACACTAATTATGTTGTCCATCCTAAAAAAATATCATTCAATCATAGGACATCCAAAAAATTTGGCCCATTTTTATGGCCCTCTTCCTCAAATGGGACCCATATTGGGAGTGTGGTAGGAATTGGGTGTTAATATAATATTGTGTCACACTTTTTATAATTTTGAATCCATAAACACTCAAATATCCCTAAAAAAATACTTGAATTTAGGTCATCGATATTGATAAAACATGTATATTTTAGCTTACATGTACAAAGATGTAGTGTGTCCATATTTTTTTGAAATTTATAATTTTTTTTGGATTTATTTTTTAATTAAAATTTAAATATTTTTTGGATCTTAATGGGACACATTATTAATCTTTGACCCAATCGAGATTACTTTTCCCATCATTTCCAATGACAAACTTCTAAACATTAAGACTTGGTATATGTTCTGCATGGCCTTTTGATTTACTATTTGAAGTTCTGAATTATAATATTTATATGCTTCATACGATGTCCTCTCTCCATATATAACCTTACACTATAATTTTTTTATAATTTTCCCAATATCCTTATGATTATCCTAAATTTATTTCTTTAACTCATTAGCATCCTTAAGCATTTTATCCCTCTTAGTCTGGTTCTTAGTTTTGAATACCATTGTCTCAATATCCTTCTGCTTGGTCTCCTCCTCTAGCAGACATACATTAATTACTTTAGTAATTTGTAAAAAATTATGGAACCCTTGATATATTGGGTTTGATTTCTCTTGGAGATTTGTTAACATATTTTCACATGTCTGTAGTTATTGTCTAACTCTACTTACACTTTTTTCTATCTTCCTTCTCTATTTATTCAATAATAGTTCTTTTTCCTTTTAGGAGAAACATATCCACCTTCAATCCCAATTGATTAATTAATTTTATGCTTTTCATGGAAACTATTTACTTTAATTAATCATCTTCTCATGTTACCTTGGTACAAATCTCCAACACTTTCAACTCAATGATTTTTAGTTTCCATTCCTCCACGATGTGTTGTCTATCTTCTTCTAAGAGCTTATTCATTTTCTTTGAAACTAGAGAATTGATAATATTTTTTAGAGAAACTTATTAATCCATGCTTACCAATACACACCTTAATTATTATTTTATCATTTTGACCTAGAGTGTGAGATGACTTTTGATTTTTCTTGGGCCTCTTACTTGGGTCAGCCCCAGATGCTACAGTGGAAGGATTGGCCATAATAATGGGAACTATGAGGGTTGATGGTGGAGGAACTGGAACTACTAAGAGAGGTGATAGGATGACTGAAGGGGGAATCAGGATAGTTCTTGATACTAGCGGTATGATCTTGATGGTTGTAGACATGTTAGTCGATGAAGATGCATATGATGGTACCTAAACTGAAGGCAAGCCTAAAGAGGGTATTTAGTAGGTTTTAGGTTTTGAAATGGATGAATTAGAGGGTAATAAAGAGGTAAGTATTATTATGAGGATCAAGGCTAATGCTATTTTGGTAATTGATGGAGGAGGTGTAATGGGGAAAAATATGAGTCACCACTTAGGGGGCTTGCACGAGTTAGAAAGTGATGAGAGTAAGAGGCATAAGGGATATGAAAGAGATGGGAGGTGTAATGGATAGAACTTGTGATGATGTATATTGGGAGCCTCATTTTTATCTCACCCTCAAAATTACATTCACATCAAACCTTAGGGTCTATGTAGCCCACGTTTGAGGTGTCAGTGGTTGAGTTAGTTACACTTGGGCTTTCTTTCATCAAGTAATGTAGGTTTGACCCAATTATAGTTGGAATATTGGAGCTTCCATAATAGGTAGAGGTGGATATAATACATGAGAATCAAGATGAGGTGGAGGTGGATCTTGGACACAAGGATTAATAAATTTTGAGGAGGTAAAGATGGATATAGGACATAAGGAATAGGAGCTACTAAATGAGGTAGAGATGAAATTGGAGTATGAGGAGGAGAAGGTAGTGGGATGCCCTACAAAATCTACCTAAAGATAACATAAGGAGTCAGTGTTTGATCCTCCATAGATCATGTAGGATCTGGAGGGGGATAAAATGGGCCTACTACCTTCTTTCCTTTCTTATTCTTATTTGATGTGATTTGGGATAATACCTCTTGGTCATTAGTAGTATCAAAGTATATCTCATTATCATCCTCTATTTGATGATTGTAGTTGATATTAAGATAGGCTGAATACCACACTAAGTAATCTCTAATCATCCCCTTAAGGTCTCAATTCTAGAGCTTGGTTCTCCCTAGGGTGGAGTCTCACTTGGATGCCATATTATGGAGGGGAGAGAAGGCCTTATACACATGGTACTAATAGAGATTGGGAGTGGTGGGCATGTCTTCTATTGGAAGCCTATATAAAAGCCAAATATGCCCTACACCAGTTGGATGCAATCTCCTACTCTACTAGATGATTTGAGATGAAATACAAGTGGTTGGGATATTTGAGGAACCCACAATTTAGAAAATGATGTCATCTATATTACCAGTAGTTCATAATGGTAGTGATGGATTCATAGATTTATTGTGATAGTTGGGGCATTGGGGCCTTATTAATCATGTTGTAGACCACCAAATAGAAGTACTCATATCTATCTTAGATGTGGTTTTGGAACTGGTGTCCATATAGTTTGTATAATACCACATGGACCACCAAGCCCCTAAGAACCCATGTAGGAAAAGCTAAAGGTTTGAAGGAGATCATTTCACAGACCACATACATAAAGTAGCACATTATATAGAAATTTCCTCTAGCTTGGTCATGCACAATGGCATTGACCAACTTGAAGTTGATTAGTCCTCCCATATTAAAACTTTGGAGTGTGTGATGATCATATGGAGGAGGGGTACCCATAGTTCGTTAATGTGAAAGCAATCCTGGGCCTTGAATAACTAATTCAATAGAATCATGCCTACCCAGACTTCCTCTTAGAAGATGAAAACTATGTATGCATTTATGTCCTCCTTTCCATCCCATTGAGCATCTGAATTCTCATCCTAGTCTTGTAAGATGTTGTATATTTGGTAGGTCTCCATCTAGGCCTTCACCATTGTTACATCATTAGAAAAGGTATAATCTAAGAGGGATTAATACACATTGTAGGCATTCCTATAGATATCAATAATATGGTGATGAGAGTTAGGTGAGCAAACCTAGTTATGGACCCCATCCTACACTCAGATGGTAGTGAGAAGGAGCTTGTTGAATAAGTAAATATAGTTAAATGCCTTTGGTTTGGCCATAACTCTATGAAGTTAATTTTTTTTGTAAGACTAAATGGCATCCTTGAATTTTTCTTATTGGTCATCATCAGATCTTGAGTCTTTAGGCACTTGCTCAACTACTTTGAGTATGTCATTGTAGTGCTTGAGCTTGGTTAATCCACCTAGGAATATGGTATCCCAATACTTAGATTCAGTCTTTGGGTTTAAAGAGGACATGTCCATTATAATAATATGGAGGGGCAATAGGAAGGATCTTAGTATAGGAGGTATGAAACACATGGGTAGTCTGCAAGAATTGGAAAGCTAAGAGTTGGAGTGATCTCAAAGGTATGCAGTGGTAACTGTTAGTGGAATTTCTTTAGGAATTTATAAATTCATGTGCATATCCTCTTGTATTAATGGAATTTGGTGGGTCAATTATTGTGAATTCAAATTTGATTTGGTGGTTGGATTTCCTCTTTATACTTCTAAATCAGAGTTAAATTTAGAGCCCACAATCCTCTACTACTAGAAAGATATATCAATGGTGATGGGATGTTTTAATTCTATCCAATTAGGACTATATTTTTATTTTGTTAATGCCCAATGCATGGTAGGCACACTGTCACATCTTTTGGAGGCATACCAATTAATTCTCACTTTATGCCATGTGTCACCTGCTCATTTATCTTCATGTTAATGGTCAACACCTAGGCATGGATTTGTACCCCATGCCATACCCTTATTGAGGGTAAGGTGTTGCTTAAGGACACATGGTACTTTTTGATTGGTTATTTGGTCTCATTCATACCCTATTTTAACCCTTCTAAGGCCTTAAGTGGCCACTAGTTTATTTGACTTACTAGGTGACATGACACCTTTGATTATGCTAGGCTCTCCTGAGCTCTGACATCTTTGACAAGTCTAAGGACTGGACACTTTGAGAACTTGGTGATGTGGAACATTCTGATTAGGTTGGGCTCTCCCAAGCTCTAACATATCTAATAGGTTTGGGGATTGGCTACTCTAAAAAATCAATGATGTAGCACCTTTTGATTAAGCATGGATTTCTTGAGCTCTAATATATCTACTAGGTTTGGGGACTGGCCACTCTCACAACTTAATGACATAGTGATGATTAGGATAGGCTCTCCTAGGATCTAACATCTTTAACAGGTCTATGAAAAGGCTACTCTTACAACTCAGTGACATGGTGTTTTCTAATTAGCCTAGGCTCTCTTGGGATTTGACACATCTGATAGGTCTGAGGATTGGACATTCTAATAACTTGGTGACATGGTACCTTTTGATTAGACTAGGATCTTCTAGGATCTAACATCTCTGATAAGTTTAGGGATTGGCTAATCTAATAACACAATGATGTGGCACCTTTTTATTAGGTTAGGCTCTCCTAGGATCCAAAAATTCTAACATGTTTGGGCATTGGCCTCTCTAACAAATTGATAACATGGTGCCTTCTGATTAGGATAGGCTCTCCCAAGCTTTAACATCTCTAACAAGTCTGGGGTCTAGATGCTTTGATAATTTAGTGACAAGGCACCTTTTGATTAGGCTGGGCTCTCCTAGGATATGACATATCTGATAGGTCTAGAGACTGACCACTCTAACAACTCAATGATATGATAATTTTAGATTATCCTAGGGTCTCTTAGGCTCTAACATCTTTGATAGGTTTTGGGATTGGACACTTTAAAAAAATGGAAACATGGTGCCTTCTGATTTGGTTGGGCTCTCTTAGGCTTTGACATCTTTGACAAGTCTAGGACTGGCCACTCTGACAACTCAGTGACATGGTTCCTTCTAATTAGTTTCGGTTCTCTTGGGCTCTAACATCTATGACAAGTCTAGAGATTGGTCACTTTGATAACTTATCAACATGGTACTTTCTATTTAGGTCAAGTTATCTGAGGCTCTCCTACAAAACCCATAACAAAATAAGTAAGAAATGAAAAAGGGCACACAATACATTCAATATATACTCATATTTTATTAAGTTTTTTATTGTCTGTGAAAAGTGATGGGTCAGTTACTTTGGGAGAGGAATGAGACACTGGGAAATTCCTTCGAAAGTAGACTTAAAATGTTAGCACCTTTATCCATAAAAGGACAAATCTACCTCAATAATAAAACTAAATAAGGCTTATTGCTACTTAGGGAAATTGGGGCAACATAATATTCTAAGAATTCTAGTTCAGGTGAGACTGACAAGAACAAAAAAAAGGACATTGGAGCTCTAGTTCATGGGATTTTAGAAGAGGGGTCCTCCATTTAAAATAGAAGGGGGCATGTTGGCCAAAATAGGATGCACATAAGGATTCTTATAACATGTTTACTAATAAATATAAGAATCATATGGGAGATTTGGATTAGTATTACAAGGAAGTTTTCCATGAGCCTATGGAGTTACCACTAGATAGAGCTATTAAGCATGAAATTCATTTGCTACTTGATAGTTCATTTCAAAATCTCCTGTTATATAGGTAATCTTTAAATAATTCCAATGAGGTAAACCTATTAAAGTATTTAAATAATCAAGGTGCAATCCATCCTAGTACTTTTCCATGTAGTTCTATTATTTTACTACCTAAGAAAGATGACACATTGAGAACGTGTGTTAATTATAGAGGACTTAACATGACAACCATCAAGAACAAATACCTTTTTCCATAGATTTATGCTCTTTTAAATCAACTTCAAGTATTTTACTATGATTGATTTGAAATTTGGGTATAATTAAGTATGGATTAAGAAGAATAAATTTGGGAAAAATCATTCAAAATAAGGCAAGGATTTTATGAGTGGTTGGTTATACCTTTCATATAATGCAATGCACTAAATTCCTTCATGTAATTAATGCATGAGGTAATGATACCATTTATTTATTCCTTTGTCATTATCAATTTGGATGACATATTGATCATTTTCTTTAAAAATTGTAAGCTTTTAAGAAGAACAAGTTAGTGTTGAATGAGAATAAATGTGAGTTTTCTCAACAATCACTTGTCTTCTTAGGGCATGTGGTTGGAAATGGGGAATTGAGGATTGATTTTAAGAATAAATAGTCCATCATGAATTGGCCAAATTCTTGTAACATGATTGAGAAAAAGAGATTTATGGGTATAGTTCAATATTGAAGGAAGTTCATCATGAACTTCTCTTCCATAGTTGCACCTTTGCATGCTATTATAGTAGGTGATAAGACTTTTACTTGGGGTAATATACAACAAAGTGTATTTTGTATGTTAAAACATAAGATCATCCATGCTATGGATTTATATTTTCCTAACTCAAAACTTCCATTTAAGGTGTAAATGGTTCCTAGTGACTATGCTATGGGGGTTTTCCTACTTCAAGAAGGTAAGTAATTATTAAATATAATAAAGGTGTGACTAAAAAATAAGCTGATATTTTATCTAGACTCCTTTGATTTCAGCCATGGGCACCATAACTCTTCTTCAACCTTTTATGTATGAGTCTTATGTAGAGGGAAATAAGCACGAAACATATTTTTTAGATCTATTTATTCAAGTAGAGAATTAAAAAGGTGAAAGTTTTTAGCCCAGTGAATATTACTATCTTCAAGATGGATTTATCTACAAGTTCGATAAGATTTGTGTGCCCAAGGAGGAAAGATTTTAGTTAATGAGAGAAGCACATACTTCAAAATCTATATGACATTTTTGTGCAAAAAATAATATTGCACATTTGAAGAGGCTTGTTTCTTGGTATACTATGCAAGTAAAGGTTTCCAAGTTCATAAGAGGATGTGTATTATGTAGTACAATAAATTTTAGTAACAAATATTTAGGTTTGTACATGTCATTATAATTGCCTTGTAGGCCATGGGAGATAATTTTGATGGATTTTGTAGGAGGTTTTCCTATGTCAAAGAAGAGACATGAATATCTCGTTGTGGTTATGGACCATTTTAGTGATATGTGCATTCATATCCTTGTAATATGGCCCTCATATTTATTCATGTAGCTATTTTTTTATCTAATGTGTGATTCATTTTTGTCTTCTTATTTTTATTTTTAAAAATTGAGACTCAAGGTTCCTTAGAATTTTTTTGGCCATAATGTAGGAGAAGATGGATACTAATTTAAAATGGTACATCACTTTTCACACACAAATTAATGGTAAATTGAGGTTGTGAACAAAACATTGGTACAACTATTTAGAGGGTGTTGTAGACACATAAATTTGGTCATAGGTACTTGAAAAGGATAATTATTGACACATCCAAAACCACATAATTTTCACCAAAATACATTACTCTTATTTTACATTACTCTAGGAAATTTATCCATATGTAGGCTTGAATCTTTGTTTTTCATCACTACTACACACATATTTCAAATTCCAATGCTCAAATTGATCAATATCACCCTCAAAAAATCCCCATCATAGAATAGTTATCCATTAAATTTTGGAGAATTCCATGCTAGGAGGGAAGGAACACTATCATGTTCTTGTCCACCTAGAGTAGCCATATCCCACACCAAATAATGGATAGTTAACTAATTTTGAAACATTATTTAAAGTGTTCATAAAATTTCACAAGGTCAGCTAAAACAATTATCAAAAGGTTAACCTATAAATACACATCAAATGTTATTCATTATCCCCAATTATTACTCACTTGGTTCAAGCTTACCACTATTAAACATCAATAAAAAAATTCTATTATTTCTAAATTCAAGATCATTCATAAAGAGAAATCATAAGTCATTTATAAAACATCTAAAATTAAGTTAAGAGTTATCACTATCAAGTATCAAATCCATATGTATAATTGCATATACAAAGTCAAAGTGACACTTACATAATCATTCTATGTAGGAGAACTACATGGGCTTGATTTCCCTCCTTGGTGTATTGGATACATAGTTATAGTTAATCATTAATGGGGTGATTGAGGTTATATCAACCCATTACACTCCCTTATTTTTCATATTTACAAAATTTCAAAATATCCTTAGGGGTTTCAAATACAAAATAAGGAAAATAATGAATTCTTCACAACACAACTTGAATCATGATTTTTTAGCTTACTTAGCATACTCAGGTGTTGGAGGCATAAAAAACATAGTTTCATCATAGTCAATGGAATTGAGCATCCTTTACTACTATCCACCTATAATGGTCTTCACTAGAATTACTATTATGCCCTACTTATAATCTATCATTGTAAAAATATTGATTTCTATGTCTATATTTGTCAATCACTAGTCAAATCAACTAGGAAAAATCCAATTTCAATGGACTTGAGCGGTTTGTGACATAGTCTAGATAGGTTAGACCTATTTAAGAATAGTTTCAGATATTTTTCCTAGTCTTGAGCATGCATAGACATATCATTTATTGATTTCTTCTTGTAAACATATGAAACAATCAACAAAGATCCAAGTTTATGCTAAGTATATCTCTTCTTAGCATTTTCAAAAAATAACATTTTTCCAAATTGGTTAATTTCACAAATCAAAATTGTTACTTATTTTACATATTTATAATTATGAATCTTTCTCAAATTTTATACCTATTTTACAAAATAATAATTTTTAAATAAAAAAGGGAAAAAAATATTGGTGAACATGTGCATTTTTTGAGCATCGCCTTCTTTTCTAGATTTTTATTCTAAGGTTTCAGTTGAATTTATAATTTCCAAATACTAAAAGGATTTTACCCTTGACATTAGCACTTCATAATTTTGAAATATTCAAAGTGACACATAATCACTCTAGGTAGGATAACTACATTGGTTTGATTTTCCTCCTTGGTATATTGGATACACAGGTTATGCTCAATCATCAATGGGGTGATTGAGGTCATCCCAACCCATTATACTCCCTTATTTTTCATCTTTTCAAGATTTTAAAGTTCACTTAGGGTTTCAAATATAAAATAATGAATTATGCACAACACAACTTGAATCATGATTTTTCAACTTACTCATCATACTCAAGTCATGGAGGTGCAACAAAAATATTTTCATCATAATCAATAGAATCAAGTGGCCTATACTACTATCTACCTACAATGGTCTTATCTATAATTACTATATGACCCTAATTCTAATGTATCACTATAAAAATATTGATTTCTATGTCTTTATTTGTTAGTCACCAATCATAGTCAACTAGGACAAGTCCACTTTCAATGGACTTGAGTGGCTTATGCCATAGTATAACTAGGTTATGCCTATCTAGGAATGGTTTCAGATACTTTTCTTGGTCTTGAGCATGTATAAACACATCATTTGTTGATTTCTACGTGCAAACATATGAAACAATCAACAAATATCCTAGTTTATGCTAAGTATATCTCTTCTTAGTATTTTAAAGAAATAACATTTTTCCAAATTAGTTAATTTCACAAATCAAAATTGTTACTTATTTGACATATTTATAATTATGAATATTTATCAAATTTTATATCTATTTTACAAAATATTAATTTCTAAATTAAAAATAGGGTAAAAAATATTGGTGAACCCATACATTTTTTTGAGCATTGCCTTCTTTTTTAGATTTTTGTTCTAACGTTTCAACTAAATTTATAATTTCCAAATACTAAAGATATTTTATCCTTAAAATTGGCACTTCATAATTCTTGATTTATATGCATAGAAATATTTCATTTTCATTAGATTTTAATTTATTTTTATTTTTTGTTTAATAGAAACTATTTTTTGATATTTTAAAAAATATTAGGAAATGTCATTTTGGAAAAAATAGTATTTAGTTTTACCTGAGTCATGGGGTGAGGGGTACTACCATAATACTCAAGCCATTAGACAAGACTATATACAAATTTTATTTTCCATGTACATCATAATATATTGAAAAATCTTAGGGTTTTTTTTTAGCCATAGGAAGCCTTTGATTAGTTGTTATTGTAGTTCATTGTTAAGTGGTTAGCCTTAATAAGTTACTCTCAACATACCCTATAGATGGGATATTATGGCTATGTGATGGTGGAATATTTTCTAGTTAGTGCACTTTGGGTCGTGTTCACTATTTTATGACTAGGTTTAGTATATTTGAGATCCAACAAAATAAACACACCCTATATAGTTACACCCATTTTCATTTTTATTTTACAGCTTTACATGCCACTCAAAAAGGTTACCATTACTCTAAAGAATAATTGTAGATTACGTAGAACTAATATGGAGAAATTTTATTCCTTTGGTCTCTTCTAAAATTGATAACATAGATAATTTTTATCAATATGATAATGCAACTCTTCAAAATTATGTGCACATTGAAGATGATGTTAGTGATGAACATAATACTCAAGATAATGAAACTAGGCATGCTAATCAAGATTATATTAAAAATTATAATAAAATTAATTCTAATGAAATCAATGGGGTACATCTTGAGCCTATCAAAATTTTATCCAATTTCCATCAAGGACTTGAACATTATCCCAAAAGAGTGGATAAAGTTGTTCAATTACTTATTCCATCTAAGATTACACATGAAGTAAATATTTGATCATCTCAATCACAACACCAAGGGATGATGTTTCAATGGATTTCTTGATATTATTGAAAAGAGGAAAAGAAGAAACTAATTATGGATATGGTTGAAAAACTTGATTGATAATACACACATTGAATCAAAAGATTGTGAAGAGATCCTCTTTGGCTTGGGAGGATGACCCACAAATAAGAAATCACTAAAGCAAACTTTGTTTGTTAGATAAATAGTTGCGTAGATTGCAGTGATTTCTAGATCTTGGAATCAAGAGCTTCTTTAGGGGTTATCAATCCACATGTTTTAAACAATTAAGCTTATAAACATAAAAGAAAGGTACTTGCATCAATGAATCAAAAGGTACTAAAATTGAATACAAGAAAGCTTGCTAAAAAATATGATAGAAATGATTAAATTAGTGACAAACTAATTAATACTAGTGCTAGAGGATTGGGGTATGCTTCCAAAAATAAGAAAAAGGTCTATGAATAGGCAAGAACATAGAAAATTGGGTTTGATTGGGTGTAAATAGGTGAAAATAACTTGTTGGTTTTTTATACCATAGTGACCGTCAATGGTTAGGCTAATCATAAATGGTTAAGGTGACTATCAATGCTTAAGGTGACTTTGGTGCTTAAGGTGACCATTGGTGGTTGGACAGATCATTGATGGTTGATTTAAACATCGACGATTATTGTGTGAAGATCTAAGTTGGTAAATTTAGCTAATTGATGAGATCCAAAAGATGGATTTTGAGAGGTGGGTAAGGTATGGGTTGGTTTTGAAATGGAAAAAAATTAAATGAATATTGAGAATTAAGTGCTTATCTTACAAAAAGTTAATTGAGTGGATGATTGAGGTGGTTGATTAGTTGGTGGAATCTAGCTTGATTCTGGTAGAGTAACGATCCCTGAAGGCTTGGTAGATAGGTGGTGGAAAATTGACTCTCTGATATGATTGTTGGATTGATGATGGTGATTGACCTACAATAAAGAAACTCCTAGATACATAAATCTCTTGATAATAATTATAAATTTATAGATATTTTTGGATGTTTGAAAATGGATTTTCATCTCTTTGCTCTTCTCTCTTATAGGCAAGGTGAGAGAGTTGCAATAGCACATGAGTTGGGATTTATAAAATTAATTTGTCTATGCAATGGCTTGTAACTAGAATTAGACAAGCTATAATTAGAAAATTAAAACAGGTGTTTTGCATGATTTTGGTTGGGGTGGAGCACCCTGACCATCGATGGTCAAGGTGACTATCGATGGTTACCTTGATTGTCGATAGTCGAGTGCCAAGGGATAAAAGATAAGGTTAAGCTAGTTAAGCTAAAATAACTATGAGCTAGGTTGATTAGTGTTCAAAAGGTGATATTGGTACTGAGGGGAGCCTAGGGTAGTCCAGGGGTTATTTTAACATTCAAAATCATGGTGTATAGATGTATGGTGTCTACATTTTGCACATTTTTATTGTGTAGCTTGGAATCAACTAGTTGTAGAATAAAAAATAATATTGTTCAAAGGTATATTGATTTCCCTGATTATGGGAGGAGGCATTCTCCCTCAAACTAAGAGGTAATAAGGTAGAGAAGAATTAAGGTGGTTTTTGATAAGCAGTTCATGGTGAGGTACTCAGTGGTGATAAAAGGTGGTTGCAAATTTGAGATGTAAATATGTGCACAAAATGTGACTAAGTGTGATAATCAATATCACACAGAGATTAGGGTTACCAATATTGGTAAAAATAAGGTCATTTCTAGAAGTATAAGTGATGGGGTAACTAGGACACAACATTAGGCATAGCTAATTAGGTTATTTGTATCGAGTCTCTAGATAGGGTTAGTGTTTTTGTAAGTATTCAAGGTAGGAAGTGATCCCTTAAAAACATAAATGGTTGGGTTGTGCACTAGGTGGTGCAAAATTATAATGGTCAACATGGCAAAAATGGTCGATGTAGTCAAAAATACCATGCAAGGTCATCATAAAACATGTGATATTTTAGGTCAAAAATGACCAACGTCAAGGTGGAGGTGGCCTAATAGTTGGTCAGAGAAGGGTAATCTCTAGAAAGTTCAAATTTGGTATGGGGGAGATTAGGTTGATCTCTAAAATTTGGTATGTATGTTAGGTGCCAAAATTGAAAAAGTGTGGGACCCTGACCATTGATGGTTAGGGGTTCTCAGGGTTAACCTTCAATGATCACCTTGACCATCGATGATCAAGGGGAAACCCTAAAAATCTAGAACATAAAAAGTCAAATAAGATTTCATTTTCACTTTTGACATTTGACCTCTGCATTCTATGCTCTAGAATTTTTGTACTTTAGAATTTTTTGAGAGATTATTTGACTGAGTGTGTTAGCTGAGGTGGAGTTTATCTATTTATTGAGCATGCGTGCTGAGATGATTAGCAAGGACCATAATATAGGGTGGATGAGGGCATGGGTGAGTAGCTAGATGCAAAATTTAACCTTGATAGTAATCAAGGTATGAGGTAGGTGATGTTTTTTGAGATTGTAGATTAGTTGATTTTGGATGGGGTGATGGGGGTCAGCAGGCCATGGATGTGGATCCATCTAGGGAAACTATACAAGGTGATGGCTAGGTAGTGGTAGCACTAATAATAACACATGCCCATATAATAGGTTTATAGGGATAGGTGGCCACTCTATAAGGCTAGATCATCATTTTATAGGGTGAGGTTGCCACTGTTATAGATGAGAGAGATCAAGCAAGGAACACCCTTGGTTTAATGTCTCAAGAGAGGGATACCCTCAGGTAGAAGGAAGGGGTAGTGGTAAGATAGGTAGTGCCACTAGGTTTCACTCCTATAGCCTAATACCTAACTACATTAGAGGAGCTATGGTATTATGAGGTTATTGTTCTAGCACAATTTTTGAATGAGCTCAAATGGGGGAGTACAAAGCCAGTATAGTAGGTGGTCTATCCATGGCTACTCCAAGGCAATGGGCCTCTATAGTGAGTGGACATATAGGCACCCCAAGAGGACTGGTACCAAATGGTAGTGTAAGTACAGGAGCAGGGGACAAAGTGGTAGTGATGCTCTAGGGGCTTGATATTAAATGTGTTGATATGTTATATATATATATATATATATATGATTTTAGTATTGGCCTAAGTGTTGATGATGTAATATGTATATGAGAGAGAGATTTCATACATTTATTACATGTATTATTCACTTTGATGGACATGATGTATATGATGATTTTATGTTTCATGATGTGGTTTATGATTATGGTCATTTATGTTCATGTTATGATGTTATTGGAGATATATATGTGATCTTTTTTTATTTTCCATGCTCATGGTGTATGATTTGCATTTGGTGTTTAGTGCTTATGATGTGATGTGCACATTGTTTATGGATTATGCTTATGTTATAGATGCTATACATGGATGCAGACTCACCTAGCTAGGCATGAGATGGATTTTATTTATGTTTATGCTTATGGCATGATAATTTTTAATGAGTATATTAAATTTCATTATGTTTAGACATGTTAACATTGAATTTATTACTTATGGATGTGATTATCATGTATGGTAGGTAATGCGGATGGTTATGCTTATGCTTATGGTTCTTTGTTAATTATTGTTTATGATAAAACACATGAGATGGTTTAATTAACAACACTAGATCAAAGAATAGAGAATATAATCAAGAGGTGAACGCCATAATGATAATATCAACTAGTCATGATAGGATAAGCAGAGAGCACATCATTGACAAGGACTAAAACAAAAACTGAAGTTGGATTGACTTAATGAACATAAGCCCTTTGAATGCTTCACATTATCATTCATTAGTTGCCTCAAAAGGTGTGTTGACCACATAATGTTAAGTAAGCTCAAAAATCCCTTACATATAGTGGAAAAGGGGAGGTGGGTGAAAATAGAACCCTGGTGTGAGACTAACAAGCCTTCACTATACGTGTTTGAAAGACTAGGGTAAATAGGCCTATACAAAATTGTGTAGACTGATCAATGTGAGAATTCTAATTGCAAAAGTCTATTATATCTCCTACCTTATTATGCTATCTTGAGATTTGATTATGACTTTTGAGATCATTTTGCTTTTATTTTGATTGTGATAATGGGTCCTCTACTAAATGTTGTATGTGGGAAGCTAATCGATATAAGAAGCTTCCAAGAAATTGTTATGCTTTTGAAAAATGATTTCTAAACCATCCTTTGAGGGAGTGGTATGAGTTTATGTGCTTTTTTTTAATGCTTTTTGATATCTATCTTTCAAGGGAAAAATCCACCTTATGTTTTGGCAATTTCAAAGAGGTTTTCAACAGCTATCCTTTAAAGGAATAGTCTTTGAATTAGGAATGACCATGATTGCTGGTGATAGGAATTTTGTTATTTTGATTTGATTTGGCTTGACATAACTTTCTTAGGCTGAATTAGTGATTCACCTTCATGGAGGCAAAACCAAGAGCACAAGAGGGTTGGTTAGGTGTAAAGAAGTTTAGGTGACAATGATCATGGGGATCCATCCTGAAAAGGGGTGGAAAGTACCATGAGAACCATGCCATGGGTAGAGTCATGGTACTCATTGTTCAATGTTGGCTATGACTATGATAAATAATCACATGTTTCATTTGTAATCAATTACCCCCAAAATAGGGGATAAATATGGGTAGATATTAAGGGATGAGCTTAAGTGAAATAAAAGGTAAACTTAATCCTTCTTAAAAAAATAATAGACATAGATGTGAATCATTGAGGGGTATAGGTTTTGGGTGGCCTTCAAGAGAAGAAAATTGATAAGATCCTGACCCATACTTGTGGGTTATGATATAAGTTCCAAGCTAATTTAAAGCAAACTTGCCCCATTTTTTTTCCATGTTAGTGACATGTTGATTTTCCTTTAGGATGAGGTCTCTAATGTTAAATTATCACACTTTAAGGTGATTTTTATAGGCACATTTGATATGTTCTTGGTAGACATGAAGATGGGTGAGGGATTCTAGGTGATGCTCATCAAGTAGCTCCAATTGTGCTAAATGATGCTGATGATAATCGCTCTGAGAAATAATATTTTTTAAAGATATGCGAAGAGAGGGGATTTAGAATTCAAGAAGCAAGACAAACTCTACTAGAAATATAAGAGAAAATGGGGTAGCACCTGTAGGGGTTATAACATTAGTGTGATATACCCACAAAGTGAAGGGGATGTACAAATGCCAATCCTAACCATATGCATTGACCATTTTAGTTAGCATGTTATTAAAAGTTTTGTTAGAGGCTTCTACCTGTCCATTCGCTTGAGGGAGATAGGGTGAGGAGCAACTTAAATTAATGTCAAATTCATCACATAGACCCTAGACTTTTTTTTTCTTAAAATATTTACCATTGTCAGTGATAATTTTATGAAGAACACTGAAACACTAGATGATATGATGGTTGATAAAGTTGACAATATTTTCCACTTTGGTTGAGACTAGAGGAATAGCCTCTACCCACTTGGTAAAATACTTGGTTGTGGTGATGATGAAATGGTGTCATTGTAAGGAATGGGAATTAATTTCCCTAATAAGGTCTAAACCCCATTGTGAAAAGGGCCATAAATTGGTATAGAAATGAAGGCTATGACTACGTGCTTGATGGAAATTAGCATGTTGTTGACACTTAACACACTTTTTCACATAATCATAGCAATATTGGTTAAGGGTAGGCAAGTAATATCTAAGATAGAGGATGTGCTTAGCTACATTGAGGCCCCTAAAATGACCCCCAAAAACACCATCATGTGTTTCTTTGATATCATGAGAGGCTTCATGATTATGCAGGCAATGAAAGAGGAGGCTATCAAAGCCACATTTATAATTAATTCCTCCCATAATGGTATAAATTGAGATCCTCTGATTAAATGTTCATTGAGCATTGCTAGAGAGGCCAAAGGGAACTATGCCAAGGTTCAGAAAGTCAAAAATTTATTGATACCAAAGGTCAGGTTAGGTCTCCTCCACATTAAAAATGGTGGGAGAATCTGATTTGATATAGGAAGGTTTGGTAAATCATTGGATAATGATAGAAAAATTAGATTTTGAGGGTGTAGTTTGGTGGCCATGAAGACTAAATATATGTAGAGTTTCTCAATATGAGTGTACCAAGTCTCATACTCTATAAGTGTGTGACTAATGTAGTATGCAGTTTGCTCTTTATGTTCATCTTAGTGAGCCAGCATTGCCCCTAGGGAATGTTTAGTGGTAGAGATATATAGGTAGAAAGGTTGGTCATCCTTTGGAGGGGAGAGAATAAGTAGAGACAAAAGGTACCTTTTGAGTGAATCAAAATCCTTTTGATAGTCACTATTCCACTTAAAAGAGACATCCTTCTTGAAAAGGTGGTGGAAAGGTTGACACCGGTCCAAAAGCTGGGAGATGAAATGATGGATGGACTAGAGCTTTTCTTGTAGGATATGGAGTTTCTTGTGGTTGGTTGGAGGGAACATGTTTAGGATTGCATTGATTTTGGTGGGATCAACTTTGATTCCATGAAGGGAGACAACAAAACCTAGAAGTTTCCCTAACATGACCCCAAAAAATGCACTTCTTGGGGTTAAGGTAGATATGGTAATGGATAAGTCATTTTAAGATGATTTAAAAGACAACCAAGTGATATTTTTAGAGCTTTGATTTTCCAAGAAGGTCATCCACATAGTCCTCCATGATCTTATAGATTAGGTCATGGAATATGTAGGTCATGGCACATTGGTAAGTTGTACTAACATTCTTTAACTTGAAAGGCATGATTGTATAGCATAAGGTCCCCCATGGGGTGGTAAAGGTAGTTTATGTTGATCTTCAAGTGTAATTAGGATCTGATTGTAACCCTAAAATCTATCTATGAGAGATAACATCTCATATTCAGTTGTAAGATCAACAAGCTAGTCAATGTTAGGTAGAGGAAATTCATCTTTAAGGCAAGCAAGGTTGAGGTCATGAAAGTCTACATAAATGTGTAGTCCCCCTATGGCTTTGGTGATAGGTACAAAATTTGAGACCCATTGAGGGTAGTCAATATGTTGAATGAAGTTGATAGATAAGAGATGTTGAAGCACTTCTTTGACAAGAAGAGTTATGCAAGGATGCATGCATTGGAGCTTTTGTTTAATAGGTTTGGCATCATGATGCATGATTATATTATAGGTAGAAATGATGGGGTCAATTCTGAGCGTATCATTTTAATACCAAGTAAATGTTATGTGATGATCTTGGAGGAAAGAGGGGAATTCCTGAAGTTCCTTGATATTTAAGGATTGGCCTAGTTTAACAATGTGGGGGTTATCTAGAGTACTCAAGTTGATATCCATGGTGGATTTATTCAAAATGATCAAGGTCTCGAGAAGAAGAGATTTATGGATCAAATAATTTGGGGCACCAAGGTAGGTGATGATAAAATCATCATCTTGGCACTAAATAGTGTTAATGGTAAGAGAGTCTTCTCCTATCATTTTAGGGTGAGTCAAAGGGATGTTTATGGTTGCCCCCTCCTTTTGATAAGTTTGGGGTCCAAGGCTGATCATGTTGATGAAAAAAAGTTAGGTGGGATGATGTCATCATCCTCACACATAAGTGGTGGAGAGGTTGGTGAGGAAGGGGTGTTTTCCTTAACAATAGTGGTGGTAGGTGGATTGGGTTGATTATTTTTGGGTAGGATGAAACCAAGGCCATGTTTATCATGAGGTTTCTTGGTCTCAATGGAGACCAAATCATGTGGGCCATTTTCATACCACCCAATACCAAAGCCTTTTTAGGCACTCTAATGGAGGTTTGTCTTGGGGAAGCACAATTTCTCTAGGTAGGAAAAATTGATGGTAAATGGCCTAGGTGAAGAAGATATGGTAGGAGTACCAAGGGATTTGTTGATTACCCCATAGACAAAATAGGTTTGATGATTGGTAGGTCCAAAGGGAATGATAGTTATGACATTGGGGTTATATCCCAACTGGTTAGTAAGTTTCCCATATTCATGAGGAGTAAGAAAATCAAGGGCGAGAAGGTGATACTCCCCCAACAAAATATGATATGACATAAATTTCAAAGGGTCTATGGTAGGGATTTGGTGAGAAGGTATAAAGGAATTATTTGATGCCTCATTGGTACAAGGGGATATAATATCCACTTTAGTGGTTGAAGATTGGGTTTTAGCCATTGAAGGTGTGTTGGATGGGGGTATGAGGACATATATGGGGTGATAGATCATGTTTCATGTCAAGAAAGGACTTGGATCAGCTTGGATGGTGATGACCTGACCTTTATGCTCAAACTTAATGCAATAATGGAGGGCAAAGGGAATGAAACACATAGAGTGAATCCAAGGTCATCCTAATAAGATGTATTAGAATTCACCTTCTACAATGTATAATAGTTTGGGTAATGTGTGGGGTCCTACATGGATGTGAAGGATGGTAGTGGCCATGGTATCATTGAAGGAACAAAGGATAGTTGAAGATTCAAACATGATATTATTTGACAAGATGAGTTTATTGTAGGCATGAGAGGAGATGATGTTAATGTTATCTCCCCCATCAATCATGACCCATTTGATGCAAGTTTGGTTGATGTAGGTATTGATGAAGAGAGGAATATCTGGGTCCTTAGGATGGATGAAGGGTATTTTTGAATCCTTGAAGGTAACAAGGTTGGAAATTTGAAGGGCACAAATAAAGGTGGCTAGAGGTTGGGGGTCCTCGGGTTGGACCTCAATGGAGTGCAAAGCCTCTATTAGCACTTAGATATGGTAGGGAGAAATAGAGATTAACTCATACAAGCTCATCTTCATCAGGGTTTGATGAAGTTTTTGGAGGATAACTCTCATAATTGATTATGAGGAGTTAGACTAGGAGGCACCTAAGATAGACACCTTGGGTTTGGTCAAGGATGGAGATGGTTGGGTGTAGGTTGGTTGGGAGTTTGAGGAGGGGAATATCCAAGGAATCGAAACCTTAGCCTTCCCCTTATGCTTCCACTATGATCTAGTGACCACATTAATGGTATGGATAGAAGGAGAGGTTGAGTTGGAAGATTGGTCAGATTTGTCTTCACTCCAAGGTGAGAGTGGAGGAGTGGGTGAGTGTTGGGTAGGTATGGTGGGTGGTGGGATTGGTATGGGGCTCATAAGAGGTTCATCTATTAATATATCATCCTTAACATAAAGCTAATGAATAATAATTTGTAGATCTTTACAGTTTTTCATGTCATGGCTAAGTGTCCTATGATAAGAACATACATGATGATCATTATACTAGGTGGGTTTTGAAGCTAAAGGGTCAAAGGACCTAATGAGAGGTAAGGATAAATAATCAGTTTGTAATAACTTATGGAGAATGGTTGAGTAGGACTCAACTAAAGGTGATAAAAGTGTAGTGGTTTTTGCTTTGAAGGCTAAAGTAGGAGTTGGTTTGGGGCTAGGTTTAGTAGTAGGTGCTTTGGGTAAGGTTGTACACTTTGTCGATGGATTAAATTTAGGTAAGGAGGTTGATGAGCTAGAGTTAAAAGATCGTAAGGTAGGCAACCTAAGTAATACTAGTGCAGTAAAGAGAGGTGTGTCAAAAATTAGTTGCAAAGGTGTAATCAATAGAGATAGTGGGGATTTGGTAGAGGTAACTAGCTTCATATTCAAGGTAGAGGGATGAGGCCCTAGAATAGAGGGCAATAGTGAAGGAGGAAAAGTTTGGGTATTTTGGCCTTTGTATGGTTTTGCCTCTTTAGTTTCTTTGGTCTAGTATTGGGTTGGTGGACTTGAAGGGGTTAGGTCCAATTTCATAGATGGATGACTAAGGCTCAGTGTAGGAAGGATACCAAGATTCTTGGTAGACCTAGTTAGGATGATAAGATAGGGCTTGCCTACTTGGGTCTTGGTTGGCTCAAGTGGTTGAAGATTGATTGGTTTGGTGGAAGTTTTAGTTGATTGGTTAGGGGTCTTAGTTGGTTGGGTAGACATGGTAAGAGGTTGGTAAATGGAAGTGGTGGGTTGGTCAGAATGAGAAAGGGTTAGAGGTTCCATTTGGGTAATATAAAGGAGGCCTAATTATTTCAAGAAGGTGGCTTGACCCATGTCAGGGTTGGAGATAAACTCTAATTTCTACACTAGCCTAGAGAATGGTTTTTAGGTTGGTTTAATTCCCTATATGGTAGACCTAAAAGATAGGCCCCTAGGTGGAGACATAGGGATGGTAACCTCATCCTCTTCCTCAATCAAAGGATGTGAGGCTTGGATGGATGTCCCTTCTATGGGAGGATTAGAAATAGGGATTTTCTCCTTGAGAATGGTTTTCGAAGGGTGAGTGGTTTGTTCAGTAGTTAAAGGCGAAGGTGAGGTGGAGATGGTTGTTCTGATATATCAGTTGAAAGGGTGACTAGTAGCTCCACTGCTTCAACAAGTGGAGGGGGAGAAGATGGTTTTTCCTCAACTTGGGTATCTGAAGGAAGGGAAGGTAAGTCCATTATCTTAATAAGTAGAGAGGGTGAGAGACAAATGGGTTATTCAACAGGTTCTTTAGCAATATGTGTGTCAAGGACCATGTTAACTTTATGGGTGTCATGAGAGCATTCAACATTGTTGCTCTCATTCTTGGTAGGAGCATGGTTTGGGAAGGGTTGCCTGAATATGTCAAGGGCTTGGTTTGATGGTGTATTGGGGTTATCCAATGTAAGTTACCCTTTGTTAATGAGGGATTGGATAAGGTTTTTGAAGGTATTGCACCTATCGGTTTCATGTCTTATTACTCTATGAAAGGCACACAGATCATTCTTGTTGTACCAACTAGGTATAGGATAAAAAGAGTCAAATTATTGGGGTGGTTTGATAGGAGGAAGTTGAATGATGTTGGCTTTAAATAACTTCTCCAAGATGGAAGCATAGGACTCTCCTAGTGGGGTGAATTGTTTTTGGTTACTCCAAGTTTGGTTCTTTAGGTTTTGCTTTGAAGAACTAGAGGAATTATATTGGTTGGTGAAAGGTGGAGGAACATATTTAAGGACAACTAAATTCATGGTTCCCTTGTTATTGGTGTTGGTATTGGACTAGTTTCTTGACCTGGAGGAAGAAGTCTCATTGGTTTTATAAGTTGGGTTCTTGTTTTTGAGCTTAAGCTTACCTTCATTAATGGCTCAGTTATGCAAATTACATGCCATGGTAAAGGCTTCATCGAAGGTTCATAATCTTTGGATATGTAGGGTAGAGGAGATATGCTTGATCCATGCCTGAGCAAAGAGATCTATGAGTTTAGGTTGAGGTAGGGAAAAGGATAGTTGGTTGATTAGGATCCTCCAGTGAGCCAGAAAATTGGCAACATATTCATCCTCAAACTTTCGGATAGAATAGAGGTTGGTGATAGACACTTTATTGGAGATATTGATCAAAAAATGGTCCAAGAAGGTTTGAGCTAGTTGGATGAAGGATAAGATGGAATGTTTGGGTAAGGCACTATACCAATTTAAGGCCAGACCAGTTAGAGACATGGGAAAGGTGTGGAGAAGAAGGGCATCATCATAAGTGATGAGATAATGAGCATGCCTAAATTCCCTAAGGTGTTTTTTGGGGTCTTCATTGCTTTGAAACTTAGAGAATTTGGGAAGTTCCCATTGGGGAGGATATGGCTTAATAGGTATGGATGGATGGATAGGCTCATTATAGATTTGGTCATATGACAAGATGTTGTAAGCACCCAAAATGGATGAATCTAAGGTGGTCATCTTGTCCATAATCCTCTTCATTATATCTTATTGGGGTTGGGCCCTTGAAGGGTTATAAGATGCATATTGTTGAAGTGGTTGAAAGACATACAAATAGTGGGTAAAAGGTTGGGAGGCTGCCACCTATCGGTAAGTGGATGCCAATTGTTGGGTAAAAGATACATAAGGGTAGGTATAGGTAGGTGGTTCAGTAGTAGGCATATTCCATTATAGATTGGGGATGTAGCCAAAGTTTGGTTCAAGGGATGCTTGTTGGGTAGGAGCAGTAGTTGGGTTGGTGATGGATGGAAGGGTGGTGACCCTTGTACTAATTAGTGGCAAGGTAGAGGGTATGGACACCACAAGGATTTTAAGTGAAGTAGTGGTTGACATGTTGAAGGTAACTAGAGTAAGGTTGGTAGTGTTATAGGTAGGCACTCATATAGTGGAGGAGTGGTTGTTAGGAGTAGAAGTTATAAGGGTAGTGGTAGTTTGGGTTGGTTGGTTTTTAATGGTAGTCTCAAAGGGGTTGTTTTTTTATGAGGAAGCTTGGGTAGTCAATGGTTGTGTAGTAACCTTGGTAATGAAGTTACTCCCTATGAGATGGGGTGGCATGCCATAAGGTAGATATATAGAGGGGGTCAGGGCCAGAGTATGGTAAGATGTGGTTATGAGATAATGTTGTAAAGCTCTAAGACTATTGTCTAGGAAAGAGGAAAAATCCAAAAATCCTTGAGGAACCTCCTAAAGGAATGTAGGACTTCCTAAATGGTGAGGAGAGTCTACTGGTTCAGAGATATAGTCCATAGATGAAGAGGTGGAAGAGGTAGGTTCGTTGGGTGATGGGTTTTTCTCTGGAAAGTCTCTTCACTACTAGAGATTGAGAACCATGCGAGATAGGCGAGATATAAAGCAAAAACAACCTCACTACTCAAACAAAGAGAAGGTAATAAAATATCAAATAAATCCAATCACACTCTAAGAGAGATGTTAAGCCCTAGAATTTTAATTAATCTCACTTTTGGCTTATGCCTTAAGAAGTTATGTGTGACTAAAATTGGTTTGTAGATCGAGTACAAGAGAGGAAGTCTAAGGTTGCTTCCAGGTTGTGTTTAAGCACTAAAAAATAATATATATTAGAATCAATACATGGCTTGGTATTGGGGCCTACCCCCTCACTTCACACACTACAGTGATAAGGGTGTTAGGTGCTTAGCTAAAATATATTGATATCCAAAGATTATACTCAACTAGAGAGTTGAGTTGGTCCTCCCCTTGGTAATGACCTCCAAGTACAAGTACCAAGAAAGGGGAAGGTTACCACTAGGTGATGAAATATTAGTCAGGCCTTGTCTCAAGTATGTTTGATGTTTAATTGATGAATGTGGTTTGGTTTAGGTGTGTGTAATAAAGAGTGAAGCTATGCTATATTATTTTTCCTTTAAGTTAAGTTATGTGAACTAAACTTTCAATCAATTGATATATGAACTTAATTTTAAGCCCAAAATAAACTTTTTATTTTGTTAATGAGCAAATGAGAGAGAGTGCGAGCAAATAAAAACCCAAGTATAGACACAAGGGTCCCACTGGGTGTGCCATAATGTTTCAATGAATTTATTTCTTATTATTGAAAGAGGAAAAGAAGAAACTAAGTATGGGTATGGTTGAAAAACATGATTGATAATATGCATATTGAATCAGAAGATTGTGAAGAGCTCCTCTTTGGATTGGGAGGATGAACTACAGGTAAGAAAGCACTAAAGCAAACTTTGTTTGTTAGATAAATAGTTGGGTGGATTGCCTAGTGATAGATAGATCTTGGAAGTAAGAGCTTCTTTAGGGAATGTCAATCCACATGTTTTGAAAAAATTGATCTTATAAATAGAAACAAAAGGTACTTGCATCAATGAATCAAAAGGTACTAAAATTGAATACAAGAAAGCTTGCTTAGAAATATGCTAGAAATGATTAAATTAGTGACAAATTAATTAATACTAGTGCTAGAGGGTTGGGGTATGCTTCAAAAAATTAGAAATGGGTTTGTGGATAGGTAGGAACACAAAAAATTGGTTTTATTGGGTGTAAATAGGTGAAAATAACTTGCTGGTTTTTTATACCATAGTAACCATCAGTGGTTGGGCTAACAGTCGATAGTTAAGGTGAGCAATAGTGGTTAAGGTGACTGTTGGTGGTTGGGTAGATTGGTAATGATTAAGTCAACCATCAATGGTTACTATGTGAAGATTTGGGTTGGTAATTTTAATTAATTAATGATATCCAAATGATGGATTACAAAAGGTGGGTAAGGTCTGGGTTTGTTACGAAATGGAAATAAAATAAATGAATACTGATAATCAAGTACTTGTCTTACCTGAAGTTGATTGAGTGGATGATTAAGGTGGTTGATCTATTGGTGGAATCTAGCTTGATTTTGGTAGAGTGACGGTACCTAAAGGCTTCATAGAGAGGCTATGGCAAATTGACTCTCTAATATGATTGCTAGATTGCTAATGGTGATTGACCTACAAGAAAGAAACTCTTGTATGCACAAAGCTCTTGATAATAATTGCCAATTTATATATGTTTTTGGATGTTTGTAGATGGATTTTCACCTCTTTGCTACTCTCTATTATAGGCAAGGTGAGAGAGTTGTAATAACATGTGAATTGGGCTTTCTAAAATTAACTCATCCATGTAATGACTTGCAACTAGGATTAGATGTGCTATAATTAGAAAATCAAAGCGAGTGTTTTGCATGCTTTTGGTTGGGGCAGTGCACCCTAACCATCGATAGTCAAGGCGATCATCAATGGTTACCTTGAACATCAGTAGTTAAATTTTAAGAGGTAAAAAGGGCTAAAAGGTAAGGTTAAGTCAGTTAAGTTAAACTATGGGATAGGTTGATCAGGGTTCGAAAGGTGATATTGGTCACGAGGGGAGCCTAGGGTAATCTAGGGGTTATTTCTACATTTAGAATCATAGTGTGTATATTTTCAATGTCTATAGATGCCTTTAATATTTGTTAATCCTCTAATTTAAAAAAGTTCAATTGATCCTAATGAAATCAATACAGTAGATCTTGAAATAGTTTAAAAAAATCCAATTTCCATCAAGGACTTGAACATTGTCTCAAAAATGTGGATAAAGTTATCCAAGTACTTATATCATATAAGATTACACATCAAGAAAATATTTCATCATCTTAATCACAACAACAAGGGGTGCCTTTAAGAGTTTTTAATCCCCCAATTTTAATTTTTTAGTTAGTACTTTTACTTTTATTCCTATATCAACATATACAGTTACATATGTGCCAACATACCTAAATATGGAGGAATCACAAGGATTCAAATAGATTAACATTCTTATTTATACACAAGCATCATACAAAACTAATTTAATTACTACACAAGGTCACTGCCAACCTCACCTAATGCATACTCACTATATAAAACTATTATAGATTTACATGAAAAGGTATTGCAATTAGAGAAAGATGTTTCTAGAGGAGTCATATAGTTTACTACAATAATTTTATTCATAATCCTTTGACACATGGGATTGCCTCTTGACCTTTACCAACATGTTTCCTATCCCCTAAGCTAAAAAACTATGAAGGTAAAGGTGACACTAAGAGACATATTTTATCATTTCATGTAGAATTGAGTTTGGGTCATTGATATTAATATCTCATCTCTCTTGAGAGAGTACTGTAGATACATAAATTTGGTCATAAGTACTTGACAATGATAATTATTGACACATCCAAAACCACATGATTTTAACAAAATACATTAATCTTACTTTCCATTTCTCTAGGAAATCTATCCATATGTAGGCTTGACTCTTTGTTTGACATCACTACTACACATATATTTCAAATTCAAATGTTCAAACCGATCAATATCATCGTCAAACTGTCCCCATGTCAAAATAGTTATCCCTTACATTTTAGAGAGTTCTATGCTAGGAGGCAAGGAACATTGTCATGTTCTTATCCACTTAGATCAGCCACATCCTGCACCAAATAATAGATAGTTAATTAATTTTGAAACATTATTTAGAGTGTTCCCAAAATTTTCATAAGGTCAGCTAAAATAAATTATTAAAAGGTTACCTATAAACAGACATCAAATGTTATTCATTATCCCCACATATTACTCACTTGGTTCAAGCTCACACACTATTGAACATCAATCAAATTTGTACTATTATTTCCAAATTCAAGATCATTCATAAAAAATAACCATAAGTCAATTCTAAATCATCTAAAATCAAGTCAAAAGTTATCAATATCAAGTATAAAATCCATATTTGTACTTGAATACATAGTCAAAGTGACACATATATAATCACTCTAGGTATGAAAACTACATGGGCTTGATTTCCCTCCTTGGTGTATTAGATACATAGGTTGTGGTCAATCATCAATGGGGTGATTGAGATCATCTCAACCCATTACACTCCCCTATTTTTTATCTTTCCAAGATTTCAAAGTAAACTTAGGGTTTTGAATATAAAATAAGGAAAATAATGAATTCAACATAACACAACTTGAATCATGATTTTTTAGCTTACTTAACAGACTCAAGTGATGGAAGCACAACAAGAATATTTTCATCACAGTTAATTGGGACAAGTCCATAGTCAATGGAATCGAGCGGCCTATATTACTATCCACCTATAATGGTCTTGTCTATAATTATTCTTTGACCCTACTTCTAATTTATCATTGTCAAAATATTGATTTCCATCTCTTTATTTGTCAATCACTAGTCATACTCAACTAGGACAACTATAATTTCAATGGACTTAAGCAGCTTGTGCCATAATATAGCTAGGTTAGACTTGTCTATGAGAAGTTTCAGATACTTTTCTTGGTCTTGAGAATGCATAGACACATCATTTATTGATTTCTAATTATAAACATATGCAATAATTAAAAAAGATCCTAGTTTGTGCTAAGTATATATCTTCTTAGTATTTTAAAAAAATAACATTTTTCTAAATTGGTCAATTTCACAAAATAAAAATTGTTAATTATTTTAAATATTTATTATTATGAATCTTTCTCAAATTTTATACCTATTTTACAACATATTAATGTTTAAACAAAAAATAGGGTAAAAAATATTGGTGAACTCATATATTTTTTTGAGCATTGACTTCTTTTTTAGATTTTTGTTCTAAGTTTTGTGAATTTATAATTTCCAAATACTAAACATATTTTATCCTTGACATTGGAACTTCATAATTCTTGATTTCCATGCACAAAAATATTTAATTTTCATTATATTTCAATTTGTTTTTCTTTCCATCTCAATTGAAACTATTTTCTAAAATTTTAAAAACTCATAGGAGATGTCATTTTGGGCAAATCAGTATTTAGTTTTACCTAAGTCATGGTATGAGGGGTACTAATATAATAATCAAGTCATTAGATAAGACTATATATATATATTTTAGTTTCCATGTACATCACAATATATTGAAAATTCATAGGGTTTTATTTTTTAGCCATATGAAGCCTTTGAAAATTTGTTATTATAGTGCATTGTTAAGTGGTTAGCTTCAAAAAAATACTCTCAACATACCTTAGAGATGGGATAGTGTAATCCTTTGTAGTTAGTGTGATTTGGGTTGTGTTCACTATTTTACAACTAGGATTAGTATATTTGAGCTCCGACAAAATAAATACAATATAAATAGTTACACCCATTTTCATTTTTATTTTACACCTTTACATACCACTCAAGAAGGTTATCATTCCTCTAAATAATAGTTGTAGATTAAGTGAAACTAATATGGATAAATTCATATTCCTTTGTTATCTTCTAAAATTGATAGCATGGACACTTTTTATCAATATAATAATACAACTCTTCAAAATTATGTGCACATTGAACATGATGTTAGTGATGCACATAATACTCAAGATAATGAAACTATGCATGATAATCAATATTATCTTGAAAAATTTAATAGAAAAAATCCCAATGAAATCAATGGGGTAGATCTTGATCCAATTAAAAAAATCTAATTTCCATCAAGGACTTGAATATTGTCCCAAAAAAGTGGATAAAGTTGTCCAATTACTTATATAATATAAGATTACACATCAAGAAAATATTTGATCATCTCAATAAAAATAACAAGGGGTGACTTTAAGAATTTTGAATCCCCTAATTTTAAATTTTTTAGTTATTACTTTTGTTTTTATTCCTATATCAACATCTACAGTTACATATGTGCCAACATATCTAAATATGGGTTAATCACAAGGGTTTAAATAGATTAACATTCATATTTATATACAAGCATCATACACAACTAATTTGATTATTACACAAGGTCCACCACCAACCTCACCTAATTCATATTCATTGTATAAAAATATTATAAGTTTACATGAAAAGCTATTACAGTTAGAGAAAAATATTTCTAAAGCAGTCATTTAGTTGACTCC
This sequence comes from Torreya grandis, assembly GCA_037957365.1. NCBI lineage: Eukaryota > Viridiplantae > Streptophyta > Pinopsida > Cupressales > Taxaceae > Torreya > Torreya grandis. Next base: position 3,762,104 of record JARHVA010000552.1, read on the forward strand.
CATAATTTTTTGCATAAACTCTTTGAAAGTGGATAAAGTTATCCAATTACCTATATCATATAAGATTGCACATCAAGAAAATATTTTATCATCTCAATGAAAATAACAAGGGGTGCCTTTAAGAGTTTTGAATCCCCCAATTTTAAATGTTTTAGTTAGTACTTTTGTTTTTATTCATATATCAACATATACAATTACATATGTGCCAACATATCTAAATATGGGTAAATCAAAAAGATTCAAATAGATTAGCATTCCTATTTTTATAAAATCATCATACACAACTAATTTGATTACTACACAAAGTCCACCACCAACCTCACCTAATGCATATTCATTGTATAAAAATATTATATGTTTACATGAAAAGCTATTACAGTTAGAGAAAGATATTTCTAGATCAGTCATTTAGTTGATTCCCATAATTTTTTGCATAATACTTCGGCATGTGGGATGGCCTCTTACCATTTAACAACATGTTTCATATGCCCTAAGATAAAAATCTATGAAGGTAAAGGTGACACTGAGCAACATATTTTATCATTCTATGTATCATGCTTGGACCATACTTACAATGACAACTTATTAACCAAACTCTTCGAACAAATAATTCTTAAATACTATGTCTTATTATGGTTCTATGATATTCTAATTTAATCATTTATAGCATTAAACCCTTTGGCAGATAAATTTACAGTGCACATTTCTATCAACATTGGTTAATATCTATATTATGCACAAATTAAAAAATTCAAACAAGGTTCAAATGAGCCAATTAAATAATATGTTCTTTGGTAAAAATCTAAGATGAAAAATACTATGGAATCAAGTCAAATCATAGTAGTGTGCCCCACTTTTTGACATAAAGAGGCCACATACACTTTCAATCTCTCTTAAAACTATCTTGAGTTTAGATCATTGACATTAATAAAACAAATGTATTTTAGATTATATATATAAAGATGTAGTGCATACACATTTTTCCATTTTCAAAAAAAAATCATTAAGTAATTTTTAAGATTTATTTTTGAATTAATTTTTAACTTTTTCTTGTTTGTCTAGTGTGACATAATGTTATTTTTTTACTAGATAGACAATGAATTAAAAGACATATTAACACAAAGTTTACTATCACCAATTGATGAGTTCATCATATTTGACAAACTCAAATATTTTGATTAGTTATGACATAAATTCAAAGAAAGAGAAGTCAATTTCATAGCTTTTAACAAGAAAAGATATTCCCCAAATTCTCCAGCTACTTCGAATCTCAAATTTTAAAGCAACCTAAACTACAAAGTCAAGTCTAGTGATCAATAGAGTTTCACAACCAAAAAATCTAAGATATAGGAAAAATTAATAGTCAATATAGTTTCATAATAATTAAATAATCTTCAATTGATATATCCATTAATTAAGCAAATTGAAAGGTTACCACAATCTCTTCATATCTTGTTACAAGAACTACTTAATTACAATCTCATATCTCTATCTCCACCATTAGAGCTTGATATGACCGTGACTCAACATCAGGGCTTTGAAAATAATGTATAATGTGACTAAAAAAATTCTATTAGGCATTATAAAAATAAACATTTTAGGTTAAGTCATAAGATACAAGATCTTATCAATGATAATATTATTGAGATAAGCACACCCATAAAGGAAGTTAGACCACCAAAAAAATGGCAATGAAAAGCTTAATATCTTTAGTAACACATTTCTAAACCATAGTTCAGAAGAATATACATATAATTAAGAGGTACATCAAAATTACAATGCACATATTCCTCCTAAGCCATATGGTCATCCAATAGAAAAACTTAATGATACATTTATATGCACATCAACACAACATATGATGATCACATTTGATGATAGTGAAATAAATGATGATGATTTAGATAAATAAGTGATTTATATTTGAGCTTACATTAACAAACAACCTATACATAGTGTAATGATTGACAATGGGTCAAATGCATGTATAATGACACTATTTCATAGTTTTGGATACATAGAACAATATTTACCAGCTACATCAAGAATAGTCAAAGCATTCAATAGACATGCACTGAATACTCTTGGGAATATAGTGTTACCTCTCTAATTTGGTTTAGCACCAATGGTTTCCCTATTTATAGTCTTACCAAGCATAAGGGCTTTTAGTATGTTATTAGGATGCCCTTACAAAAAATCCATGTAGTACCATCTACAGTACATGGATGCCTCAAATACATAAATTGTAATCAAGTTCTCAAAGTTCAAGGCATTTGATATGAGTGCCATCACATTTAGCATTAACTCCTTCCCCACTGCCACTACAGTTGGTTATGGCACCTATTTAAAATAATAGTAAAAGTTTAGTTGTGGCACTTATTCAAGAGCATAGTGTAGAATCATTTGTTTCACTTATATAAAATATTTATATTTAGTCAGTTCCAAGGAGAATGGTACACCATTCTAGAATAACAACATTCATATCAAAGAGTTACTCAAGGTTTAAAGGCATTTAAATCTTCTACAATTCATCCTATAGAAATAATTTAGATAATTCAACATGTTTCACAATGAACACAAGTAGTGAGACTTATACTATATGAAAGAATACACCAAGACATTCACCTTCTTAAGTTGCACATCCTGTAAAAGATTCTAAGCAGTGATCAAGATAGTTACATTATAACACCTTATGCCTTTTTAAATTCAAATTCAGCTACACATATCACTTCTCATTCATAAAAATTCATCTTCAACATCTATGATCCAAGCATGTGCTATGGTCCCCCCTTGATGGGATCATAGGTTAGCTCCTTTCAAAAATATCAAAAACTATATATATGTATATATATATGTGTGTGTGTGTGTGTGTGTGTGTGTGTGTGTGTGTGTGTGTGTGTGTGTGTGTGTGTGTGTGTGTGTGTGTGTGTGTGTGTGTGTGTGTGTGTGTGTGTGTGTGTGTATGTATGTATGTATGTATGTATGTATGTATGTATGTATGTATGAAAAATATAAACACATTACAAATAATATCAAAAATAAAAAATCAAGACCTAAGCATGACATGATTTAATTTTTTACATATTTTATTTATCAAATATTTGGAAGATAGAATATTATTTTCTATACGCATGCACTCCACAAGGTATATGAGTGTGATGTAAGACATACATTTCTAGATGAACTCTTAGATGCTATATTCTCTTCTACTCAGTGGCCATGCCTATAGTAGGGACATCTAATTTTATAGGTTAAATTATAACATGTTATATATGTAGACATCTAATTCTCACCACTGCCATGTCAAAATTGCAAATTAGAATGACTTATAGAAATAACACACAAATAAGACCAAATATTATTGAAATTCTCCAATTCATCTTCACATGTCACGTGCAATTTCTAAAATGTATTGATGCATCCATGATTGGGGCAATGCACTGTAACAATCACCATCTTAACTTAATTCAAAAGGGAAAAATTATTGCTTTATAGGTAATGTTCTAGGGCAATTAACTGAAGTGAAATATTCAAACCTTGAAATTGAATAAAACACCTATAAGTTGATCAGGATTAATTAGCTAAGTAAATCAAATCAATTTGCTAAATCAAAAATCCATGGAAATGAGATACTTATCTATTAATGTCATTTTAAAAATTCAATAAAAAATAAAATTATGAAATCATCATAAAGTTGTCATGCACTAGGTATTAATGGAAAAAATATCTGAATTAAAGTAAGCCATGCCTCATTAAGGCAACCTCTTTCCAAAATAATCAATGCCTTTGCCTAAAAAAATGAATTTATTTTCAGCCACACATCTTGACCTTGATCCCAAGGCCATAATAAATCTATAAAACCTATAAATATCAAGGCCATCACATTATTTCAACAAGATTTATAGTGCAAATAAACTATGCATAAATTCATCTAAAACTTCACTTATTTCTTCCAATTCATTCACAAACCAAACCAATAGTTATTAAAGAGATGTTGATGGCCTTTGTTCAACGACATTGCTAAATATTTCAAGCTCTATATTTAAGCACAATCATGCTTGTGTGCCTACTTTGAAGGAGAGTCCATTGGATAAAGTATAACTTGTTATTGTTTATGTTTCTTGATTGTTCTTTTATGATGCAGGAAGATCATCAAAACAATGTAAATATTTGTTAATAGGTCAAGTATGGTTATGTGTAGGTGTGGAATGTTTTATAGAGTCATGAGAAGCTTTTTAATGTTTCATTTTTTATTTAATGTGTGTTTAAGGTCATGTATAGGTATGGATTGAATTTTTAGGTCCTTGCGATGGTGTTTAAGTAATTAGGTTTCTACATTTTGGTCTCTAGAGTTGATTTTTTATTTTCCCACCAAAACTAAAATTCAAAAATTCAAACTTGTTAATATATTTAAATGGGATTTCTGATAGATTAAATAAATTTTTTGGTCATGACATTGTTTTTTAAGTTCACTTAAGGTCTTAATACATGTTCTATAAGGTTGTCTACGTTGGAATGATCTTAAATTTTTTAAGCAACTCAAAGAGCATGTGTCTATGTTGGAGATAGGCCAAGATAAGCTTATTATAAGATAGTACAAAGTTGTTGAGAGAATATTATGCATGAAATAAGGATAAATACAAGTTTAGACACTTATTTAGATATGATAATCTTTGTAACATATAGGAAGGAGTAAATAAATGCAAGGAGAAAGGCAAAACTTGTATGTTTTTGGTGTATATCATTTCTAGGAGATATGAATAAAATAATATTTTGTCAAGATTTATAAGATTTATGATAATTTAAGTGAATTCATTATATGGTTTTCAATCATATTTAATGTTTTATAAAGGTTTTATTTTATGTTATAGGCCTGAAATCATAATATATGGTTTCAAGAATCTAGAAAGGTGTGTTGGCAGTCAGAAAACATTGTGTTTTTCCATTTATTTGGATTGTTTAGGGTGAAAATTCCATTGGGAGAAAAATATACAGGTATGGAGAGTCTTGACCAAGCATAATAATTCAAAATAAAATCTTAAATTTAAATTATCTCTGTTTGTTAGCTCTCAGCCTCACACAGTTCAAACTAGGGCATCAAGGACTAAAAATTTATTTTTAGCAAATCTAACCAACCAAAAATATTTAAAATGGGTAATCATGTGAATGAGGTGTTTATAAAGTGTTAAAAGTGTTTTAAATTCTTTTTTATCTCTAAAAAAATGTATAAACGATTATGTTTTTTAGACTGTGTGTTAAACCTAAACTAGGGCTTTGATTCACTGAAATCACTATTTCAAGAGAAAGAAGAGCCAAAATTCCTAAAAATTTGTGATCATGTGTGTTTGGATGTCATTTAAGTAATTAATTTTTTTTAATATCATTTTTATGATTATTGAAAAATATATCTCAAAAACACAGTTTGTTTAGGAAGAGGAATTAACAAAATTCTCTTGGGTGAGTTTGGAGGTCAAACAAATGATGATACTAGTCGTATTATGTTTGATAACATGAAACATGATGATACAAGTCCCAATAGTCATTAATTACTATATTTTTATGTATAATCAACTCAAGAAGGTCAATTAGGCCTAATTAGCCCTATTTTGGCAAAATTGAAGTTTGGGTGTAAACAAATGTTTATAATCTCTAGGAAGAGTTGTTGTACATTGATTGAAATATAAGGGAGTGAGAAAAACCATGTGGATGATTTTTTGAATCCCAGTCCATAAAAAGATTCTTAAGTCTTAGTTATGGGTCTAGTAGCATTTTTAAGGTATTACACTTTAAAGAGTGAACAATGAAGAGTAAGATTTTATAATGAGTTGCAGTACATCTGGTAAGTCATGAATAAGCCTTGTGTTTCCATAAAAGTTAGAGTAAACCCATGCTATTATTATTAAGGAGTATAGGCCATGCTTAGAATACCTTGCATGAATCTTTTTTGGTACATGGACTAAGTTACAAACAAAAGAAAGGGATCTACTATTGTATTGAGAGTCTAGCATCATCAAGACAAGACTAAGGAAACCTTTGGAGGTCAGTATTCATTAGAAAGAGTATATTCCCTTGAGTAGCCTTGATAATATTATGTTAAGGCTTGTTGAATAATATAATTAGTTTGTAAATTCATTTATAAAACCTCAAAAAGACCTAGAAGACCTAGTGTAATAGACCTAAAAGAGATCTAATTACATCATTTTACTTCATATACCTTGCCCAACTGAGGGATTAGGCTTAGTATGTTAGTTATTGATGTTTATTTATTTATTTTGGTAACTAACAATGGACTAATTTATTTTTTAATATTTCTCTACATTTTGCATGCCTAGTTGGATGCACACCCCACAAATCACTTTGTAGGCCTTCCTAGTCTTCTAATTATAAAATTAGACTATTTTTTGATGTTGATTTCATCTTTTTTATTCTAAGTTTTCTATGTTTTGTCTGATATTTATAGATGGTATTGCCTTGAAAATTAATGAGATCCCTCCCATATATGGTGAACTTAACCTATAGATTGGTAGGATTATATTTTATTACTCTCAATGTTTTTTGTGTGGTTTAACAAGTCAATGAGATTGACCTAGTAAATGATGAGATTGACCTGGTAATCAATGGGATTTATTGGTGGTTCCATTCTCTATGTTTTCTAGTAATCAGTGGGATTGACTACTAAATAATAGGGTTGCATGCTCTGTTTCCTTTATGTTTTATATAAAATAGTAGGATTGACCTGTGTATCCATGGGATTGATGTGGAAATAATGATAATGACCTACTAATTTCTAGACTTGAGCAAAGAATAATTGTATTGATTTATAATTGGTGGGATCATCCTATAAAATGGTGGGATCACCCTGTGTGAATTTTCTTGAGACTTTAAAACTATAGAAATTAACTTCTTGATAACCAAAATCATTTATTTGAATGCTTAATCATTTGTATTATAGGTTTTGATATCTTTAAAATTATTTTACGTAATTTCACAAGGCAAATTTCATTCATCTTTTCTATTTGGTGCTTAATAACGAATATCCTCTTTGACTTGGAGCTCCTGAGAGAACTTTTATTTCATTATTTTCTTAATTTATTTTGTATTTTTGTTCTAGTTTTTATAAACGGTTGTGCCTATGTTCTCCCTTTCCACCTTTAGGGAGCCTTGGTGACCCAAAACACATAAGTTTACTTGTTTGATTATCTACTAAAAAAATATTTTTGACGTATGCTCTTCTATTGCCCATCCATGGGGCCATGAGAATCATAAATAAAACATGTTTTCCTTTTTTATTTTTTAACTACATAGGGTGGGTTTCATCACTTTCTTGTGGGTTTTGGGGGTGTGATGACTAGGAATTCACATCCGAGCATCATACCAACCCCATTATTAGATGAGGTATAAAAATTGAGTTCACACCAATGATATCTTAGCTAAAACATGCTTTAAAGCCTGATTATGATGGTAGCACTTCACTTAAACCATTATGGTTGAAGTGGTCGCAAGGGGATAAGACCCTCTAGAGAATAGTTCATTAAATCTCACATCTAATTGATGAATATTTATTGTGACCATGTACCGAAAGGTATATCAGGACCATCTAGTTTGCTAAATGAAAACTTAGAATAGAAACCACTTTTGGCATGGAATTCTCATTGATGCAGGGGGTGCAAAGGTAATAGCCCCCAAAGATCACCTTTTCATACAAACCTTTGAGAGAGGGGTGGAATTAAAATGACACCATAATTATTATTAATTACTAAATGAACCGTTAAACTTTTATTCCTCTAAAAGTCAAGTATATCAAAAGGATTAATGATTATCTTATAACCTTATGTCAATTTCATTTGCGTTCATGATTACTTGAGTATTTTTATAAAACTAGTTTTGTGTTCGCAACTACAATCAAACAAATATGTAGTTCTAGAAACAAAGGAATCAAAGAGGTTTCCTTACATATTTACACACTAAGGTTTTGCACTGCCCATTTTTCCAAACCATCTATAGCCATTTTTTTAGTGTTACACTTACCAATTGAAACAAAGCCTTGTCTCATTTAGTAATATTATGCTACTCATTCCATTTTAGAGTCAAAAATAATTTTTCATGCCCAACCAATTTTAAATTATAAGACCATTCTATTTAATTCCAATTTAAAAATCCTAATAATAGAGTCAAAGACCAACCAAGGTCAAAAATATTTTTTAAAGCCAAATACCATTCAAAACATGTCTAGGCACACTCACAATGGGTCCTCTTATGGCCCTAGCTTTGAGTAAGTAAATTTATAGGATCCTTTAGGATATATTCAAAATTCTCAAAATAGTGAAGATGGTGAAGACCACCCAACAATGTTTTAAGACCTCCCTTCCATTGTTAAAACTAGTCAAAGTCAATTCAAATGATAAACCTCAGAAGATAAGGATGAAACACTTATAAAACTATTAGAATTAGGATCTAAGCTCCCACCTAAGTTTCCCATAGACCAATTACACAGTCTTGTTCACATAGAATAATTACCTTAAGAAGTAGATGTTACCCAAAGTCAACCTATTATCCAAAATTAAAAACCTTTAATTACATCATCCAACAAAGGGAAGGGACAAATAGTTGACCCATCCCAACACAATCAAAACATTGTGTCTACATTAAAAAAAATTAGCCAATGATACACTGACCATCTTATATATTATTTAACTACTTTAATGGAAACATCATTCAATGATGCCATATTTTTACAATAAAACCAGTTTCTTGAGCAACCACAATAACCTTTAGCCACCTTTACATCTAATGTAGATCCATTGTCTCCTTTTGAATAGGCCATTCTAATAAATGTTATATAGAAAGTTCCACTTGACACACAAAATAACTTTGTTAATAACTAATAAGTCCTTTCCAATGAATAACAAGTGCCAAACAATTCATATCCATAGGTTGCAAATAATCCACCACCACAACAAGTGTTGAGTGGTTCCCAACATATATCTCCAACTTCTTATAATTTTCAACAATGCCTTCTTGTGAAATAATAATAAAATACTTAGAATTAACAATAGATTATATTGAACCAATAAAAAGTCCCCTATAATTTGTAATAATAGATTCCTCAGAATCAATAATAGATACCTTTGAATCAATAATGCCTTCCCTATTCCAATCCAAATCTGAACAAAAAAACATCCCTCATCAAACTTAGAATTCAATATATAGGGTAAATATCCCTAATATAAGCATGAAAAAGGGACCCATTCCTAATTATGTTAATCCCAACCAAGGCTATCAGTCTATGAACACCCATCAATATACCTATCTTTCATCATAAAATACTCCCAACATCCAAGAGTGGAATACAATGAAGGAGATTATTTTAAAACTTCAAGAGGGTTAAAAAAAACCCAAGAAGTATAAGTTTGATGAAATATACCCCTATCAATTCGACCTAAGATTTATTAAAGTACCTTTCCCACCTTATTTTAAACTACCAAAGTTTGAAAAATATAAGGGGAAAAGTGATCTAAGGGAACATTTTCAGTCATTCTTTGTCATGTGTCAAGAAGTATATTATAGCAGTATCTATTTGTTTTGCTTATTTACATGCAATTTGAGTGTATAAACCTTGGAGTGGATCCTCAAGATATCAAAAGGATCGGTGATCACTTTCGATGATGTATCAAATTTTTTTGTTAATGCATGAGTTTATGGTAATTGACTTATGTAATGCTAAGAAGCGGGGAGGAAAAATCTTCTCAACATATTTACAAATATTAATAGCCCTAGCTAGTCATTTTTCATATAATTTTCCAAATAAATATTTAGTTGGTATTTTTGTATAAAACATGAATTCTAAGGTTTCCCATAATCTAAAACTCAATTATGCAAACACATTTGATGAAATAATAGTAAAAAAGGGTGTATATTGAAAAGGCACTTATTGACAAAGGTCTTCTAAAGATATACTATCAACACAAACTCAAACACCAATTCAAACAAACACAACTAAAAATCTAAATACATTCATTAAGAATAAAAATATGGTTGATAATGGGGTGACCAACACAATACACATGTAAATGGTATAGCCACAACTTGCCCAAAGTACTCCACCTAATCATCTACTCACTTTGTAAAGAGCTCCCCCACAATGAGAACACTACCAAGATAGAGTTTTTAGTGACCTCAAGGATCCCATTGAGGTGGTATTACAAAAATTAGTAGAGACTAATTTGATTGTTTGGCCTATCCCAAAACCCTTTCTAGAGGGTTAACTCAAGCCATCATCGTATAGAGATAATGAGTATTAAGATTACATCATGTGGTCAACAACACAATCTATAGATGCATGTAATTGATGCACATTATCAAATATTTTCTTGAAAATGGAAAAATAAAGTTGGATGAAAAAGATCCTAATACCAACCAAGATATGGTTATCTACAAAAACCACTTTCCAAAACATGATAATAAAAAATAAAACAATTAGAATAAAGGGCAAGGCCACAATCAATATCAAGGACAGGGTCATAATTAGCATCAAGGACAAGGCCAAAATCAAAACCATGCCAATTATAATCAAGATCATGACACCCAAACTAACAAAATTAGTTATCAAAGTGTACCTTATGATTATAGAAAAGTAACTACATCGCTACTATCAAGGTCATTCCTCGTACACCATCTAATACTCATTTAAGTGATATACATTCTATTTTGGGACCACTAGCTTTGATTATAGGTCATTCTAACACAAGTTGGAGTAATTCAATTGCATCTTGACCTTCATGGATTACGATTCTTAGACCTCTACCTATTTCCTCTAAAATAGATAACTCTTTCTTGACTCAAAATTGTGTAATCATAACTAGACATCTAAGAGTTACCCTCCAAAGCCTTTTACCTTCTTCTAATCCCAATACCAATCCTATTCAATTCTATTCACCTATAAAATCCAAACCATCTCTCCCTTATATGGATAATTCATATAATATTGGTAAAAAATTGAGCAAAATTCCTACACATATTTCTACTCTAGATCTTTTGTGTATGTTTAACGTTCATATAACAATATTGAATGACTTTCTCCAATAGTCCAAGGTACCTAGTGACATCAAGCTTACCCAATTCTAAGCATGTGTGGGTCATTTATCCCCAAGGCAATAAATTACATTTTATCCAATAGATATCTCATCCCTTAGTACCCTACACAATAATCTTATGTATATCAAAGCCATCATTTCCTATCACAAAGTTAAGTGGGTTCTCATAGATAATGGTTCAAGGTTAAATATTGATTTCTTTAAATTGATCTAGTGTTTTGTCTACACAAAAATGAATATTCAACCCGATAACATTATGATCAAAACCTATGATAATCTAGAGAGAATATTTAGGTACTATTTATTTACCCATCATTATTGGGCATGTCACCCATGACACCTTGTGCTATGTCATTGATATAAAATAACTTTATAATCTAATTTTTAGTCATATTTGGATCCATGAAGTATGATTAGTCCCTTCCACATTACACTAGTGCATTAAATTCCCTCTTTCATATTAGAGGTCACTATTCTTGGTGATTTACAGCCATATCAGTATTGTAAGAACCTAGAGGCCAAATATGAGAACTACAACTATTATCCTAGCATGAAATTTGTAGGCAATACGAATAAGATATTAATTCTTGAGTCTCCAAAACCTAATTACATTGACCCTAGTGACCTCATGTCCACTTCTTCTAATCCACCCCCTGTAAAAATTTCCTCACATTTTACCATTAAACAAGTTGGCATTAACACATGCAACATCCAAGATGCTTTCCTTGTGGTCAAATTACCCAAGTCTCCCAAATCCTATGGAAGACCTAAACCTTCCACAAACCTTGGTAGGCCCAATATGATATTACAAAAGAATATCGATCTTCATCCCAAAGATCCACTCATATTTGTGCCAAATATGTCTCCAAATCAAGATTAGCCTACTAGTTCTTAATGATCTTGGTTGTATGGTGATTTTTTTATAGCATGATTTAAAAGTGATAATGGCCCCATTCCTAATAGTATTATAGATAATCAAGACTATAAAATAAATGGTATGGGGGGAAAAGCACAAGGTCTTCTTGAACTAGTACCCATAACTAAACACATAAGAAATTGAGGCCTTAGATTCACACTGCCTAGGGGTGACCCCATGGATTTTGAGAGTGATACTACTTTATCAACTAATGAAGAGACTCATATAAATGACACAATGTACCATTATATAATGTATGATGACCTTGTTAATACTAATTTATTTGATACCAATGTCAGTCTTACCATTACTAGCCATTATCCCCTTTCCCTCCATATAATCCTAATCTATTGGGACCAAAAATATTCCATGATACCAGTAGATGAGTCCATTTACAAATTCATGGATCTTAGATATGGGTTTCCATCCAATGATTGTTGGGATAAATAATCAGAAGCACACAATTGATTACCAAGCAAATTAATATGTGGAAATTAACCAGAATACACAAGTAACTAGAATTTAGAAATAACACATGATATGAGAGACAATACACAACTTGTATTAAAACTCTTTCAGAAGGAAATACAATAAAGAATATTGCCACAGTTCTTCTTCCTTACACACCTCTAGGGCTCCCACACCTCTAGGACATAAACAGTAAATCTTCCCTCAAAGCTCTCTCTCTTAGGTCCCAACACACAACTCAAACACAAAGTTGGTGTTCACCTTACACCTGTGCTCCACGCACTCCACAAGTGCTCCACGCACTCCACAAGTACACAAATGTACTTCAAGTAGATCTTGCCTGATCCTGCTCCCTATTGTGTTGATGTCCTCTCTGATCTTTCACACTTGCAAATCAATCTAGTTCTGCATGCCTGTGAACCTTGACCTTGCACACACATACACTTGCTGATCAATGATCTTACTTACCATGTAGATCTCCTATCATAGCCATGCTCACCTAATGACCAAGATCATACATACATGAAGAACCCTGATGATTCTCCAATCCAGCACCCACACTTGGTACTGTGGCACTCGGAGGAACACACCATTGCTCTCCTCTCTCTGAAGGAGCTTATTTGCTCTCTTACTCTCTAGCACAAGTTTACAATACAACCAATGAGTCTCTTAAATAGATCTCATGCAAACAATAATTAGACACCTAATTACAATAATTAGATCCGCAGCTCTTAGTCTAAATTTGGCTCTTGACATGCAAACACTTGGTTCATTAGCTAACTGCCCATAACATCCACAGTCCAAACCACACAGGTGACCAACGTTGGTCCTTGTCTGCCTGGGGGGTGCCGACGCTAGCTGACTTCTGACCGACATCAGTTGCCTTCTTGCCTTATCCTGCCAACGTCGGTTGGCCTGACCAATGCTGGCATCTGTGACACTCTGTAACCCTTCGCAACCTCCTTCCCTACTTGCATCAGTGAAGCTTTTAGCTCCACAACCTAACAATGATCATAAATAGGGATATGACATCACATTAGACCCTGATGCATAATTTAGAGAGCAACCAAACTTCATTAGTCATGAAAAAATTAAAACATCGAGATCCTCTGGTGAAAACCTCTTTGAGACACCTTTGGATAAAGTAAAAAGTAAATATAAATACAAGTCCATGGGTGAAGTCCTATTTTAGGTGCCCTTGGATGGTGAATTTATCTTACCTCCTTAGGAAGATCCATGTCCTCCAATTCTAAGCATTACAATTAGTTCTGACATTAGTGAAAAAGAATATAAAATCTTCACATAATTGATGAAGGACTTTCTAGAGTAATTCATTAATCAATCATTGCCAGATATTGTCAATTATAATTCTTCCTAAATGGGTAAGCCATATGGCTCACTAGTAGATAAAGAAGATTAGTTTCTTTCCTTTCCAAATAATCTTGAAAGTGGTTCTTGATTTATATTTTTTAAGATTATGGAATATAACCCTAGGTTGATAAAGAACTGAGTAATAAATCATGGAATAAAATACTACAGTATCAACAACCATTGATTTACATAATTGATGATTTATTTTAATATTATATAAAAAGTAATGAATTAAAAAAGGTATACTTAGATGGAAAATATCACTAAGATAGACAAGTGGCAGGCTAGGAAATGATGTAGGAGTAGGGCAAAGTGTCGTTAGTGGAGAACAGGTGTCAAAACCCTCTTTTGACAATAGTGTAGCCCTCTTTTCTAGTATCACACCATGTTATTGACCTTTTTTTAATGTTAATAACCTTATGTAGGTTAATAATTGAAATTTTAGTTAGGGCTTCACTCTATTTTGGGAATCATATGCTTGTATAACTAAAACTTGGGTCATCTTTTATTATGTGTTTTGTCTGATTTCACTATGAAACCCTAAGCCTCTATGTTTTAATTAACATAATAAGGAGAGAGGTGTTAATAAGGTAGGTTGTGTGACCTCAACACCCCATGAGTTGAGTGTTGCCTACATATCGATACCTCGAAATGCAGTCATGCCCGATGTAGTTCTCCCAAACTAAGTGTTGGCACAAGTGAGAGTGATGCTAGTATGCTTGAGTATGAATGCCAATTTGAATGATTTGAGTGTGAATTGAGACTAAAAATATGAATAATACTAAGTTATGGGCTATTTTATATGGATGTATGTAGATATTGGGGTAAATAGGGATCAATAACCTTAATTTTCATAACTATTTCTGAACTTGTTGGTGAGAATTGCCATATAATGGATAAATGAACAAGAGTGGTCTTTATATAGTGTTTTTATGATTATCAAGACATTAAATGGGTCTAGGATAAGCCTAAGATACTTTGGGAAGTGGAAAGATATTCGTTAAGGACAAGGGAAGTTAAGGGTCAATAGCATATCCCCTTTGCCAATAACACACTATGTTATAGACTAATGGGGATGCACTATTATCCAAGTGGATGGTACATTCCAAAAAGGATTGTGGATGACTAAATGATGGCTCAATATGGATTTTTCTATATATGGGCATTGGTTATACATGCATATAAGCTAAAAAGGGATCAAAAGAGGCCCCAAAATAGGTCTAGGGATAAGCTAAGGATAGGGTGGTCTCAAGTGACACTCATTGCATTAAAATGAATTTTTATATGACTACATTCCCCCATATTTATTCTAGAAATGCGTCAAAGTGAAATGACAAGATAAAGGAAAGAGAAATGTACCTAGATTTACCTATGAGTTAAAGCCCCTGAATCTAGGTCTAAGTCTACAAATTGTGCTCCATTGCATGTCTTGAAAATGAAACATATATGAATCAGTCATTAATAAATATCAAAATCAAAGATAAAACTAAGTAAAGAGATGTGAGAGAGAGGAAAGGAATGAATACACTTCACTGAGTATGCAAACCAATGTAAAAATCTAGTGAAATCCTTTATGTGCATATAGATGGTGATCAAATAATGAATATCTTTGACTGAGTTGATTGCTTACCCAATACCCATGTGTGGGTGGCTCAAGAACTCAAGCTAGCTTTGACTTCATCATTTCCCACCCTTATTTAGTGAATCATAATCTATGAGTAACTTGGATTAGACTGATGAATTATCTTACCATATTATGTAGGTGGCTCAAAAACTCAAGTAGGTCATTGTAGAATCATTACCTACCCATGTGCAGTACAAGAAGTTGAAACTAAAATTATGTGGTGTCATGAAGTTGTAAAATATGGCTCATGGGCAACTCGATAAATTAGAAATCTAAAATAGATTAGGGGGCCACTCAGGAACTTAAAAACTCAAGAATTGTAACTGATGCAGATAGAATGAGGTATTATCTAGTGTAATCTCAGTGCATACGGTGTCTAAAGTATATGGTGTGGAAAGTGACATGGAATTATCATTCCATCTAAAATAACTAGTCTAAAACTGAGCATATGGAAATAATGTGCCACACACATGCCTCCAATTATGATATTCATGCATATGGATTCTAGTTTGAGTTATAATAATCTATGTCTATCATATCTAAAACCAAAATGGGAGTGATCATGCCATGCATGATGCCCTCAATCTAAGAAAACCTGTGTAATTTTGTGTAAAAATTGAAAATATACTAAGCATATCTAATAATCTACGATTGAGAGTGAAAATATAAACTATACCTACTATACATTTATAACAATTCCAATTTTTTAAAATTTTTGAGGCTACTAGAAAATAGTGCAGTGGTTGGACTATAGCATATTGCACTCCTAGTAGTATATTGTGCTATTTTAAAATCTAAGATTGATCTATGTATGACTATATTTCACTATATTTTCTTGATTTTGAGATCTGTAATATGTGTTTGAATGTTAAAATATTTGTTTTGAGTGCACTAGGATGGCCTGATCTCTATGACAAACCCCTTTATATCCCCCTCTTTTGACTGGAGTTGTTAAACATATCAAATAACTATCCTCAAAATAAAATCTATGCATCATGTGTGTTAAACTTAAAATATATGATATATGTGTGCTAAACCAATATAATGTGTATACATGACACCGAAATTTAAAAGAGATTGAATATAAGTTGGCAATGTATGATGTATGTTAGATCTATCATTCATACGGTTGTCAAGATAGATATAATAATGTAAGCATGTGTATTAACAACAAATTTGAATATAATTTGAGTAAACCACTTGGGTAGATGGGGCATGATGTCCAACAAGGCACCCAGGGAGGAAGGGGAGATGAATGAGGTCCCTCATGGCATCACAAACTCAATGTGAAATCAAAAATCAAGAGATAAGTATCATGGCCATGATGCATACATGAAATCACACATACAAATACATGAGGTAAGCAAAGTAGGCCAAGGGGCCACAATACAAGGGACATGGTCACATGTCACTAAGTCTGATGAAATGAATACATACAAGGACATGTTCAAATATTTACATATGAAAAAGAACATATGTGTTTGGCTTAGGGACACATGGAAGGACATGTTCAAATGTCCACATACATAATCAAGAAACATACAAAAGGACATAGGCACATGCCCAAAGCATGGAAGTAATGAAAGGACAATGTCATATTCAAATGCCTTTGAGTAGATGTAGAAGAAAATAGACATAATCAATATAGACTAGTAAAGCTAGAAATGAAAGTGTTCATAATCATGTGGTATAAATACATATAAAAGCAAAGATGTACATAAGTTGCATCTATATAGTAGTAGTTGGCAAAAAATTATTGTGGTATAGGATGATCAATATCAAGATATGTTCAATACTAAATCTATGATATGGAGTATAAAAAGATATAACATGGCAAATTAGAAGTTGTGTATGATGTCCCCATTGGGTTAATATATCAATGTTGAATCAATGTATATGTGTAGATGCCCCTATTGGGAAAATAATACCAAATCTATATCTATGTAGAGGGCCAGAGTCCTATAATAATCTACAAACACTCGAAGGGAATAAGTGAAGCATGTATGTAGTAAATATGACTACACTAACATAGATAACATATGTAGTACTTGGTAAATAGATGGAATGTAAACATGGAAATGCATACAATCTAAAATTTGTATTTTTTTATCAATATTTGAATGTTTTTTGTATTTTTGAACATATATTTTTTTTTGTGTTTTTTGAGTATAAGCTATGTACAAGCAACATGAAAAATAAACTATGTACAAGGAGTAAGATAAGGGAAACTATGTACAAAGAGAGTGCTAGGGATAATAATATGTTTACTAGTGAGCAAAAGTGATAGAATCCCAACATGTCATCAATGGGATGCCTCTATGTAACATATGTGGTAGCTTCACTTTTTGAATGGTTTGTACCATAATAATCAATGTTGTTCCAATCATTTTCTTCATTTTGATTAATAATATATATATTATTGATTGAGATCTTTCCATCTAAAATTGTATCCATTGTAGATATAGCTTGATTTTGTAGCTCTTGTTGGGAATAAATTGTATCCTCTTTACAAGTTATAATCATTACAATCTCATGTGAAAAGGATATGCAACCTTGTTAGCGTAATTATGTATTTACCTTGGGTTATTGACTAAGGTAATAGGTCTATGGTTAGTTTCCTTAACCACTTAAATTAAGAGGTTATTTTATTTTATCGGGCTTAGCTATTTCATGCTAGCTAACATTGGTTGTTTCACCCACCCTTTCCATGTTTCTCGGGTGGTCCATTTCTTTGCCTATTTAATAGGCCTTCTTGTATGGTTTGTATAATGTGTGATGTGTAATATAATTTAGTTCTATTTTCAATATTTATATTCAATATAATAAGGTATCAGAGCCCATGTTTTGTAGAGCTTGAGTGGAGGTCTGTAGAAGCTAGATAAGGCAGTGCCTTGTCAAGGAGGAGCTTCATGAGCCCAGTGGAGAGCCGTAGCAAAGAGAAAGCATCATAAAACTCTGTTAACTCAACTAGAAGATCAAAAAAATTCCTAAGAGGATCAAAAGACCTAATAAGATTAAAATAAGGTCATAAGAATTAGTTTAAGACTATTTTAGGCCTCTATTTATTTTTTTAGGCTGGTCATATGGTGTACAGTGCAGTACAATTTAGGGGAGAGCTAGAAAATTCAAATCTCAATCAGTTTTGATGAAACAAAGTTCTAAATTATGAGTTAAATCCTAACTTGAATAGTGGTGTAGATGGTTTTTTATTTGGTTGAGAAACAAGCTTAGAATCTGAGCTAGAAGTTTCACACATAGGCCAATTTTTGATTGGTTGATTATTTTCATGAAATTTTAAACCTAAATTTTTATTATTTCAATTATTTTTAATATTTTATTTAAAATAAATCAAAACTTTAGCCAATAGGGATTATTTGGAACCTATCATTGATTAATAATCATGGAAGCATCTGAGAAGTTAAAAATTTTACCATTTTCTAGGTTTTTTATCTAGATGTGGATGGAGAAAGAATTTTTGAAATCAGAGTTGTAGGTTTCTTGATTTAATTGTTTTAGTGAAATAAAATTTTAGATCTTGGAAACGGTATTGAGTTTGTTGTTGAAAACTAGTAGAGTTGTTCAATGTCAATATAGAATCCACGTGTAGAAGAACTTTTTATAAAATTCATTATAGTTTTTCCTATTTAATTATTTTTATGAAAAACTACGTCAAGTGGCTAGTATTCAACCCCTGTTACTACTAGATTCTTAGAAATTGATAGGCAAAAAATTTAATTTATGGAGTCATAAGGTTTCTATGATATGTGAATATTAGAAAATTGATCAAATAGTGCTTGATAAAGAGCAAAGACCTTACATGGGTTATGATGACTATGATAAATGTCATTGTGAGGATCTTATATTGTTAAAACTATCAGTCGTAGATAATCTAATCTTAGAGTTCAGAAATGTGACCACTGCATTAGCTTTATGGACTAATCTTACTTATAAATATCAAGGTTATAAATCTAATAGGGTATTATATATATATTTTTTTTTTGTTTTCTACTAAGATGTAGGAAGGTGGCTTTATTTTTGAGTTTTTGTTGTAGATCAAGGACATCAATGATCAGTCGAAAGATATACAGAAGCTTGTTGATGAGCAAGATTTGATTGCTTTGGCTATGCAAAATATTCTACCTTCATTTGAGGAGTCCTTACACATGATTGTTGTGATGTATACTTTATACTTTGAAAAGTTATCCACAATGCTATTGCAAAAGGAGAGACAATAAGAGCACATAGTATTGTCTACATCTACTTTTATAGAGAGTGCATTCTTCATCAAAGGAAAGGGTAAACAATTTGGTAAAACTACTAGTTCTCTAATAGAAACTTCACAAGTAAGTGGTTCTAATAAGATATCTAAGTGGAAATATTTTTACTGTAAGCAACCTAGTCACCTTAAGAAAGATTACAGGAAAAGACAACAGGATATGGCTAACCCTAGAAAGAAATCTCATCATGCAAATTTAGCTGAAGGTGAAGGCAAGGAATCATCTCTTAATTTTGCTTTCATGGTTTCCAGTGATAATTCTATGGTGGATCAATCTTTGTACTTTGATTCAAGAGTATCTCACCATTATACATACCATAAGGACTTATATGTGGATTTTGTTGAAAATGACAGTCATAATGAATCTATATCTTTGGGAGATGGTATAACTCATTTTGTGAAAGGATATGGTAATGTTCAGATCAATTTTAATGGTGAATTTTAGTATACATTTAAGAATTTTAGGTGTGTCTGATATAAAATCACTCTAAAATCTAATTTTGTTGTAAAGTTTCAAGAACAACAATATTTAGTCACCACTAAAGATAAAAAGATTATTATTGTTTGGATTGGTGAAAAAGGCTTGTTTAAGCTTACAGATCCACAGAGGGCAAAGAAAAGTGTACTTACTATGGTTGATAGCACAAGTTCACTATGGTAGGAAAGGTATGGGATTTTGAATTTCCAGTATTTGACTACATTGAGTAATACTAAGATGGTTAAGGGGATTCCTTCTATTCAAGATAGTCATCATATATGTATTGAATGTCAATTAGGGAAGCAAGTTAGCCATTCACTTGATGTTGGTAAAGCTTCAAGAGCTAAAGGAATATTGGATCTAGTACACGTAGATTTGTATGGTCTAATGCAAACACCTACCACTTCTAGAGCCCATTATTTTCTGTTACTGGTTGATGATTTCTCTATAAAAAAATGGGTATACTTTCTAGTAAAGAAATCTAATTGTTTTTCTAACTTCCTTACTTGGAAATCTATGGTTGAAAAATAGCTAGGATAGTTAGTGAAATCTCTTAGAATGGATAATGGGGTTGAGTTCATCTCAAAATAGTTCAAGGAGTTTTGTGCCACTGAAGGCATACACAAATGATACACTACCCCTTACACTCCACAAAAAATGGAGTTGTGAAAAGGTGAAATAGGACAGTGATGGACATGGCTCGTTATATGGTCCAAAGTAGAAATGTCCCATATAGATATTAGGCAGAAGTAGTGAATACAATAGTATACATTCTCAACATAATTCCTACAAAAGTATTGGAGAATATGACTCTAGAGGAGACTTGGTCAGATCAAACTCTAGATGTAAGTGTTTTTTGAATTTTTGGTTGTGTAGCTTTTGCAATTATTCCTAGTCAAAAGAGAAGTAACTTGGATGCAAAAAGCAAAGAATACATGTTTTTTGGGTATAGTGAGTAGTCAAAGGCCTAAAAATTACTTGATGTTTCTACTAACAAAGTTTTGTTAAATAGAGATATCATAGTAAATGAACAAATTCCATACTTCACAGCAACCGGTATAGTTTTTGATATTGAGTCATTGTTTTCTTATAATGATTCTATTATAAGTTGTGGTGTGAAAGTTGAGTAGGATTCTATTTCATTAGTGGAATCACATTCCAGGGAGGGAATTGATGCAGGTCATTGTGAGGTTCCAAGAGAACAACCAAAGAAACCAAAGTGGTATTCTACCATAATAGAAGCACTAAAGGAAGGAGACTTGCCACAAGGTATGGAATGAATAATATTGAGATCAGGAAAGTAGTTTGGTGATAGAAGTGAGCATGATAATTTTGCTCTAATAACTATTTTTTCACATGTATTTGAGCCTAATTATTTTTTAGAGGCAAAAGGGAAGCATGAGTGGGAATTAGTCATGCAATTGGAATATGATTCCTTGAAAAATAAGACTTAGGATCTCATGGAACTACCACTAGGAAATAAATCCATTGATTGTAAATGGATTTACAAGATAAAATGTAAAGCAGATGGTTCCTTGGATAAACACAAAACCAAACTTATTGTAAAAGGCTATGCACAAGAGGAAAGGGTTGATTATGAGGAAACTTTTGCTCCTACTACAAAGATGGTAACTTTTTGTTTGATTATTGTTATTGTTGCTTAGTTTGGATGGCAGGTGCACCAAATGGATGTCAAGAGTGCTTTATTGAATGGATATTTGGAGGAGGAAGTCTACATGGTTTATCCATAGGGTTTTCAAGTTCTTGGTAAGTAACATCTTGTTTGTAGGTTGATCAAGTCCTTATATGGGCTTAAGTAACCTCCTCGAGCCTAGTATATGAAGATAGATACATAACTTAGGGAGTTTGGTTTCAAAAGGTGTAACTTTGAACCAACTCTCTATGTAAAGTGTTTGGTGATGATATATTGATTCTCATTATATATGTTGATGATATAGCCATCACTGGGAGTAGTTCTAGTCTCATTCAATAGATGAAGGCTAATATTTGTTATACTTTTGACATGACAAACTTATGACTACTAAAATACTATTTAGGTGTTGAGATTTGATAAGGTGATTGTGTTGTATTCATGTCACAGATTGTGTTGTATTCATGTCATAGATTAAGTATGCCAAACCATTATTTGAAAGGTTTAAAATGATGGATTTAATGCATCTCACACACTTATGGAAGCTGGAGCTAAAATTTTAACTGACACTACTTCACCTCTGGTCAATGAAATAGTGTATCAGTAGCTAGTGGGTAGTCTCATTTACCTCACTACCACTAGATTAGATATTTATTTTGAAATGAGTTTTCTATCTCACTTCATGTCTAACCATAGGAAGTACATTATTTATCTAAAAAATGGGTATTAAGAAATGTTAAAGGTACTCTTGACTTTGGCATACTATATGAGAAGTCTATAGATTTTGAGCTTTTAGGATATTCTAACTCTGATTGGGCAGGATCAATAGATTCAATAAAATCTATAATAGGCTACGTATTCACTCTTAGTTTAGGATTTTTCTCATGATAGAGCAAACTAGAATATAAAGTGGCATTATCTTAAATAGAAGCAAAGTATAAAGTCATGTTCAATGCAGGTTGTGTAATTATGTGGATAGAGAAAATCTTAGAGGATCTTTAGTTTGAGTCATCAAAGCCTAATCCAATTTTTTTTAATAACCAGAGTGTTATGAAGATGGTGAAGAATCCAGCATTCCATGATAGGACCAAACACATTGAGGTTGACCATCACTACATCTAAAAGTTGGTTATAAATGAAGACATTAGTCTCTTATAATGCCCCACTGTAAAGCAACCAGTTGATATAATGACCAAACCACTTGGTGTAGACAAGTTCATAAAATTCAGAGATAAACTTGGTCTTATTTCTAGTTTTGTCATTAAGGAAGCGTGTTGGCATAATTATGTATTTACCTTGGGTTATTGACTAAGGTAATAGGTTTATGGTTAGTTGCCTTAACCACTTGGGTTAAGAAGTTAGTTTGTTTTATCAGGCTTAGCTATTTCATACTAGGTGACGTTGGTTGTTTCACCCACCCTTTCCATATTTCTTGGGTGGTTCATTTCTTTGCCTATTTAATAGGCCTTATTGTATGGTTCTTATAATGTGTGTTATGTAATAAAATTTGGTATTATTTTCAATCTCTATGTTCAATCTAATAAACCTTTGCTTTTTTCAAGTTTTGATTTGATTTTTGTTAACCATGAACTTTCAAAGACAACATTATAAGCACTTGATTTTTCAATAACACAAAAAGTGAGAGAACATTATTTTGAGGCATATGAAACTTTTAATTGAAGTGACCCCAAACATGATAAAGAAGCATGTGTTGTATCTAGATATGTAGAGTCATTTCCAAGAGAACCAAGAAATAATAGTGAATAGAATTTGATTGGTTGATAATCCATAATATTAACATTTGTGCTTTGCTTACCATCTATATAAGTTGTGATAGTGAAATGATTATGATATGAGGGAGGGATTTTAGTTTCCCCCTTTACATTGGCCTTTGAATATGTATCTTTTGTATGTATTTCTTACTTTGAAGACTCTATTCTTAGAAAACCTCTTTTGAGAATGGTTATTTGCTTAGCCTAATCCTGAATGTGCAACTTAAGTTATTGGCCTTTTTGTAGCATTACCTTTGCATTTGTATATTTTTTCTTGATAAATTATATCTGTGAATTATTTTCCTTAGTATGTTTCATAAATCTTAAAACTTTTTGACCAACATTATCAAATTATAGAATAGGATCAATGATGCCTTGAGCATGCTTTCCCAACCATTGACTTTGATAATCAAACTATTGTAGATATTTTTTATCAAACCCATACTATTTTGAAATTTGAGCATCATTTTGGAGAGGTATATTTTCATCTTTTACTTTCTTTACCTGTGTTTTTTGTAATTTTTCTATCTCTGAGTTAGCCTTTGGTAACCACTATTGCACTATTTTTGAAGTTGACCATTTTTGAATTTGTACATGTGCCATTGTATATTATTTAGATGATGTGTCACTTTTTGAGTCATCCTATCGTGTACTTATTATGTTTTCATTTTCAATTCTAAACATGAATCAGTATGGTGTCCATGCATTCTATGATATACACAATAATATTTGGTTTTCCATCCTCGATATAAAAGGTAGGTTGATCAACTTAGCTTTAATAATTTGCCTTAAATCCTCATTTGAAATTCTATTTGATCTTTGAGTAATTTTAGAACACTAGTTTTAGATGCACTTTGTTGTGATTTATTGTTTTGATATGTAACATTGCTTGCCATAAATTGACTAGGTGAAGATACATATACATGATTGACACTATTGTGCCCTAGAAGCTTTTGTATTGTAATTTGATTTTCTAATATTATAATATTTGTGTGTAATAGCTAATTATGATTTTATAATTCTGAAATTAACTTGATCATACTAATAATTTCATCCCTTAGAGTCTCACAAGTGCAAATCTAGTTACTTCTAATTAAACATGTAAACACACATCCTGAATGGGAGATATGGGAAAGGAAGGGTTTAAAGGATGGATAGGTTGAGTATAGACATTTATAATACTAATATAGGTTGCCTCACCTCTTGGAGGATTGATAACATGGACATGGTTAGAGGGAAAGTAACTATCACCCTCTTGGAGATCAAGAGGAGGAAAATAATCTTCTTTATCTATGAAATTTGGCAATATAACTTGGAAGAGGGTTGTTAGGGTAGAACATATCAGGTCTTAAAACCCTAATAAAGACAATAAAAATGGTAAATAAAAGGATAAAACCCTAATATCATATAGGGCTAGGGTTTTTGTACCAATCGAAGTAAGTCAGGTTTACGAAATGATTTATCTTTTATAGGATTATGGAATGTTACCCTAGGTTGATAAAGAACTTAATAATAAATCATGGAATAAAATACTACAATATCAACAACCAATGATTTTCAAAATAATTTATTTATTTGAATATTATATAAATAATAATAAATTAGAAAAGGTTTACTTAGCTGGAAAATATCACTAAGATGGATAAGTGATGGGATGGAAAATAATGCAAGAGCAGGGTAAAGTTTTGTTAATGGAAAATAGCTATCAAAACCCTCTTCAAACAATAACATGACATCTTTATTAGTAGTGCACTTCATTATTGACCTTATATGTAGCATGATGACCCGCATGTGAAGTAATGAAATTATGGGTATGTCTTTGCTTTATTCTGGGAAGACTATGTGTGTATGATCAAGACTTGGGTCATCCTCTATTATACATTTTGACTGATTTCACTGCGAAACTCTAAGCCTCCATGCTTACTAGGGTTTTGATTAACACAAGTGGAAGGAGAGTGGTTTTAGTAGGGTAGATTGGTCATGACCTCAATACCGCATATGTTGGGTTTTGAGTACATAACAATACCTTGAAAGGGGATCAAGCCCAATGTATTTCTCGTAATCTAAGTTCTGACACAAGTGAGAGTGATGTTAGTATGCCTGAGTATGAAAGCCAATTTTAATTTTTTGAGTGTGAATTAAGACTAGAAACCTAAGTAAGATTAAGTTCTGGGTTATTATAAATGGATATATGCAAAGATAAGGGTAAATAGGGATCAATAACCTTAATTTGTACAATTATTTATGAGTTTGTTCATGGAAATTTCCATCTAAGGATAAATAAATGAGAGTGGTCTTTATATAATGTTATGATTATTATCAAGACATGAAATTGTTCTAAGTTGACCTTAAGACACTTTAGGAAATTAAAAGATATTTGTCAAGGGTAAGGGAAGCTAAAGGTCAATATCACTACCCCCTTTACTAGTAGTGCATTGTGTTATAGACTAATGGGGCCATGCTATTGTCTAGGTGGCTGACACACGTGAAAAAAGATTGGGGATGCCTAAGTGATGGATCAATGGAGATATTGGTATATTTTAACCTAGGATATATGTGCATAGAAGATAGAAAAGGATAAAAATAGGACATAAGATATGTCTGGGGCTAAGCTAAGAATAGGGTGGTCTCAAGTGACACTCATTGCATGAAAATGACATTTTATATGGCCAAAGTTATGCACTTCTTATATAAAATACCATGGAAGTGAAAATTGGTACCTTTGATGACCCAAAAATGATCAATTAGGTACATACCTCACTACTAAGGAGTGTGAATTCATTGTTATAATCTTGAAGGACTTCATGGACATCTTCGCATGGTCTTATTTAGTCATGCTAGGTTTAGACCCATATTTAGCGGTACATCAACTCATTATACATCCAAAGTCTAAATTGATCAAATAGAAGCTATGAAAAATACATACATGCATTGTTATCTTAGTTAAGGAGATGTAAAAACTATTAGGAGTAGGTTTCATTAGACCATTAGATTATTCTAAATGGATGTCAAGCATCATTCTAGTAAGTAAGAACCCTAAGGGGATTCACTTATGTAATGACTTCAGAGACATCAATAAGGTATGCCCCATGGATGATTTCCCCTTTCCAAACATTGACATGATATTCAAAAAAATGACATGATATGATATGTTGTCCCTCATGGATGGCTTCTCAGGATATAACCAGATTAAGATTGCACCAAAATACTAGCACAAAATAACTTTCACCACTCCATGGGGGATGTTTTGTTATCAATTCATGCCATTTAGCTTAAAGAATATTGGGGAAAATTATTTGTGTGTCATGATTATCATCTTCCTTGACATGATGCACAATATTATTAAGGAATACATAGATGACATTTTATCCAAATCAAGGACACATTTAGGATATCTTAAAATACTATGAAGAATATTTGAGAGGCATCATGAATATAAGGTATGCCTCAATCTTAAGAAGTGTGTCTTCAACATCACTTTTATAAAATTGGTAGGGTTTATTGTATCACATAGAGGCATCAAATTTGATCTAAATAAAGTTAAAACTATTAAAAAAGTACCTCCTCCCTCTAATTTGAAGTAACTTTGCATCTTGTAGGGCAAGGTCTAATCCATTCGCATTTCATTTCATAGCTAGCATATAGATGTCATCCTTTTACTCACCTTTTAAATAAAGGTGTCACATTTTAGTGGGATACAAGTTTTCACCAATATTTTGAAGAATTAAATACCTATTTGGCCAAGCAACTCGTATTGATTCCACCTACACCAAGAAGGCCATTTATACTTTACATATCTACAACAGAACATGCATTGGGGGTACATTGGGTTCAACATGATGAGTGGGGTAAAGAATATCTAATTTAATATTTCAGTAGGACACTTTTAGCTCATGAGAAAGTTATTCACCAATTGAAAAGGCTTCTTTAGCAATGGTGTTATCTTCCAAAAATCTACATCACTACATGTTAAATAACAAGACCATTGTTATAACCATGATTGATCCCCTTAAATATTTATTATTTGAGGTAACTCTAATAAGTCACATGGCTAAGTGGGTAATGTTATTGAGTAAATTTAATGTTGAGTATCAAAATTAGAAGGCCATTAAGAGGAAAGTCCTTGTATATCAGCTTGCTCAAGCTCCTTTAGCAGATACCAAGTCCCTCATCGTTGATTTCCAAAATGAGTCGATCTTGACCGTTGAGATAGAAATTATTGAATCCAAATAGTATAAATTATAATTCAATGGCTCATTAACATATTGTGGTTTTGGATTTGACATATTATTTATTACACTAAATGATATATCATTCCCATGGAATTCCATATTAGATTTCATTGCAACAATAACATGTTTGAGTATGAAGCACTCATTATAGGACTGCATCTCACTATAAAGTAGAACATTCAACAATTAGTGGTATATAAGGATTCCAAATTTATCATTAATTAGGCTACAGACTAATACCAAACTAGAAATGAGAAGCTTTTACCTTACAAGAGTATGGTTGAAAAACTCAAGCCTCTTTTTTAGATTATTCAATTTGAGTAAATACTTAGGGATAATAATAGATCGATGGATGCAATGGCCACTATTAGGTCCATGATAGTAATGGCCAACAATTTTAAAGAGTATCAGTTTCTTATTGAGAACCTTCTTCAACCACCTCAATCACATCTATATTCTGAGATGGTATGTGATATTGTTGGTCTCATTCTCCATTTGTACCAAGACCTATACACCTATTTCCATGACCAACTTCTTCTTACTAACCTATTAAAAACTTGACACAAATCCTTCATCAATAAAGCTACCCATTATTACCTAATTGGTAATACACTCTATAGTAAGGGATATGATGGAACATTAATTCATTGTTTAACTTTGGGAAAATCCAAATTAGCACTGAAGGATATACATGAAGAAATTTGTGGGGCCTACACCAATGGCATGGTCCTTTCCAAGAAACTCCTTCGAACCAGGTATTATTGGCCAATAATGGAGATGGACACCCATCAACATGTTAATAAATGAAATTCTTGTCAATGGCATAGTTATTTGATACACTCTCCTTCCCTACTACTCCAATCAATTACTGCACTATGGTTATTTTATACACGGGGACTCGATCTCATAAGTAAAATTCACCAAGTATATAGAGGCCATTCCCCTCACATACATAACTGACAGGCAGATTTTTAAGTTCTTCTATTATCACCTCATCTACCACTATGACATTCCTTCCACTATTATATCTAATGATGGTGGACCATTCAAAAATAAGGACATCAAAGCATTTTGTACCAAATTCCATATCAAGCATAAAATGTCCATGAAATTTTATCCCAAAGCTAATATCTAAGTTGAGACATCAAACAAAACCATTATTAAGATCTTGAAAAAGATTTCCAGTGATGTTAGACATGATTGGCACTTTAAATTATTCCAAACCTTATGGACTTATCATACTAGTACCATGCTAACACGAACCACACCATACTCCTTAGTCTTTGGTTTTAAGGCCATTATCCCTATAGAGATCAAGTTGCCCTCTCTGCAAATTTCCTTATGAAATATAATTTATGATGAGGAATATAGAGTTGCTAGATTATAAAAGTTGAATCTCTTTGATGAGAAATAGTAAGCTACACTATACCATTCGAGAGCTTATCAAAATTAGCTATGCCATAACTGTAACAAACGTATTCTCCCTATAGAATTCAAAGTTGGTGATTTAGTGCTAAAAGAGAATTAAAAAAGATCAATATTAAGCATAAGAAGAAAGGTAAGTTTGAAGCCAATTATATAGGTCCTCCTATTGTTATTAAAAATTATGGATCGAGGACATATAGGCTGGGTACACTAGATGGGAAATAGCTCAACGAACCCATGAATATAATGCATCTAAAATGATTATATGCTTAACTAATTTGATTAATTGTTTATAAAAGCCCATGTTTGGGGGCATCTATTTTTCTTTGGTGCATTTGCCATACCTTTCCCTAAACCATTATATATCCTTCATCCTAATTCCTATTATTATTCATGGTCTTGATTATGACCAACAAGTATCAAAAATGGATTCAACGAAAATTTCTGAAGGTAGTCCAGATTGATCAGCATCAACAACTTCTTTTGCAAATAAGTGAATCAGGGTATGTCAACAAGTATGTTAACTGATTAATATTCCTTGAGACTTCCTCTAATTTATTCTCTCCTTATTATTTCCCCTTCATAGGTCATTCTTATTCTTATCTTTGTATTGCATGGTAATTCCCTTTGCCTCATGTTCTATTGTTGGTTCATGTTAAATTCACCATTACAACCAGTTTAGCTATTATTTGAGCCTCTACCTAAGGTTATTTTTTCCATTTTATATGGTTCATTGTACATTTGTAAATCTTACCTTGATTTCCCTATCCCAAAAATCCCAAAAACATTGAATAGACCTAGAAAAATGTAAACATTTACAGAGTCAAAAAAATTGTCTTACAATTTCCATGAGAGATATTAAGCCCTAGAATTATTTAGTAAGAACCTCTTTGATTCATTTCCAGTCATCATTACCATCTACTCATTATCCTTCCATTTTTGGGAGAACTACATTGGTCTGAAGTCCACACAGACTATGTAGGCAACACTTGGATGCATGGGGCATCTTGGGTCAGCTTGGCCACTCTTCATTTCCGCTTAAATTCCTAATTTTTTTTAACCTTTATCTTACATTCTCACCATTTTATGATCACCTATATGCTCTCATCATTTTTGAGCACCTATATGCTCTAGACATTTTGAGAATGTACCTTTACTATTCATCCTCTATAATCAAATCTATACTTTCTATCACTTTTCTTCTATCCCAAATCCTGGGAGAACTACATCTAGCCTAAGGTCTATATGGACTATGCAGGCAACATCCATTTGCATGGGGCATTTAGAGGCAGCTCGGCCACCCCTTCCTTATTATTTTATTCCCCCTATCTTAGAAACTTATCTATTTTCCCCTTAGCCTAGGAGAACCATATCCAAGCATCATTTCTTATTAATCACACATGCATTATTGTTAATTACTTGGTTGAGTTTTATCTTTTTGCATTGTGTTTTTGTGTGTGTTTTATTAATTCTTGTTTGTATGTTAGTTTTTTTATTGTTTGTTTGTGTTTGATACATTTTGTTTTACACTTAAGTCTTGATGTTTCATATATTGATTTTAAATTTTTTACATTTTGTAATTAAACTATTTTATTATTTGTTTACGTTTAGTACATTTTATTTACATTTAAGACCTGGTATTTCATATCTTGTACATAAATTATTCACACTTGTATTCAAAATGTTTTATTAGTCTGTCTTTTATTCATATGTGTTATGTTTTCAACTTAGGTTTTGATTTTATATATCATTATCTTGAGTTATCAATATTCACAAACTAGTCCACATGCAATTGGAATATAATGTTATCATAGGTTATTCATACTTATGGTGCATATTCTAATTTTTTAAATTAAAACCCAAGGGCTCAAATATTTTATAGCAATGTTGCATCATGAGAATCTCTCCAAGTACAATCTACCTATCTGAATGCATGATTAATATGACATAACTAAATCACATCCCATGATTTGAAACATGGCAATCTCTATGCTATTAAGGATGTGTATTTCCTAAAATAAGCATATACCATCTAATCATACTCATTATATCATGAGATAAATAAAAAGTGAAAAATAAACTAACAAAGAAGATAATAGAATCATGAAAAATAAATAAACATCAATCTCCATATTCTGCTCAAACAATATACATCTAACATCTTAGTAATGTAGGACTAAAGGGCATCATGTATAACCAAATAATATCAAGAGTCTGTGTATAATATCAATAAACATAAATGAATGTCATATATATCTCAAAATCATAATTTTTCACATCACGATAATATATAATCTCATGTAAAACAAAAATGTAGAGCTATAAACAAAATATCGACTTTGGCTCTACTTGTCCCTAGGGGGACTCTAATCTAAACTCTTCTTTATGCCTAGAGATGGTGGTGTTCATCCCGTAACTCTTTGTTATGGTGTTGGTTGGGCCACTGATCTCTTTGAAGTCATAGTATGGCATGACCTTGTGGTCTAGCTAGTCATCTGATTATGTGTATACTTTTTCTAAGATGAAATCCTACCCTCTATTGGTACCACTAACTCATGTAGGCTCTAATAATATATGACCTCATCTTTCACTTATAGGGCATTGTCCTTCACTTATAGGATGTCAACCTTGGCCTGAATCACCTCAGATAGTGATCTATCCATGCCCTAATCTAACATGATTTATCATGCCTCATCTAGCTCCCCAAAGAGCCTTTGGACATCACCTTGATCCCTATCACACTCAACACAAGATCTATCTCAGTTGTTAATAGTTGTCATCAACTGAACATCTTGTAGCATAAGTTTTCCTTGGATATTTATCATCTAGGCAACCTACCCTCAATATTGTAATCTCTACATCACCATTTATAATGATGCCATGAAGCCTAGTAGTCTCTCCTTATGCCATAGCCAACATTGCCCATAAACTTAATACATCCTACTCTAGATATATAATCTCTACCACTCTAGCAACAATCGTTATCTCTAGCTTATCTTTAAGATATTGGTCCTCTATTAATCTCATCATCTCTAAGGTCCCTACCTCATTTATACCTTATCCAGAGCCACTAGTTACTTAATCTATCATATCTATATCTATATCATGGTCTCCTACATCTCTATCCCCATCTTGGATATCTTCTACATCTGAACCTGAGTATATCACTAAGGGGGCAAATTGTACACATAAAACTTGTGAAACCTATTATGTAACATGCTCTGCAAGGACCAATGCTACATATTGTATAAGTTATTTCACTAGAATTTATACCACTTAAGGGGGATATGGGGTATAGCCTACTATATAGGGACCTATCCTTGTCCTTGTGTTTATCCCTATCCCTACCCCTATCCTTGTAGCTGACCAAAAGGAGGTTCATGTATCAAAGTTATCTTCTATCGAACCATCCACTAGTATTATCATGGTTATTGGGGCTGAGGTAGAGTCAATCATATGGGCTTAGAACCTACCCACCATGCCACATAGGCATCTATTATGCTAGCATCTACCATGCTACCACCATAGGCCCACAATATTGGATACACTACTACATATCTCTCCATTATCTCTGTTCTTGACACAAATGGCCCTCACTACTACATCTCTTGAGTCATGTAGGAAAATAAGTGCATACCCTCAAGAATATCCTATTAAAATCTAAACTACTATTGTACCCAGTCTGTCCTATACTACTCTATTATAAATTCATGTTAGCTAGTGATATAACATGGTGTCAACATGTACCATGTAACAAAACCATCCTCTAACCAACCAAACTGTACCACCATATAAGAACACCATATAAAATATTCATCATCCATCTCATCTATAGCCCACTAATAAAAGTATAGGTCGCCTCTATGGTCCTATAGGCTAGATCCTATTTGATACCACCTAAAAGACAAAGGGTCTTTGGCTCCCTGTCACATCCTTTGGCTGACAGACTACTTAATCATAATATATTCTGAGCCCAGACTTATAGCAATGTGATGGATCCAATACTCTTATCCCTTGGATAAGCTACTATGTGTAGGTCACAGTATAACTACATTAAGACAATAGGTCCCTAAGCTAAATAGGTGCTTAAGTCCAACACATCTCAAACTATTCCTATCAAGTTGATCTAAAAGTGTAACCCATTCTTTTTAGGCAACAAGAGGCTACTAACAATCACAATCAATATAACCACCTCACTAGGAAATGATGCTTGTATTGGTGTTGTTTTATCACCCTTTGGTGGACCTTAAGTGCATCAATATAGACATACCCATGATCTATCACAAGATATATAACCTCGAGTAGGTTCTCAAGCATGGCTACCCTACCCTACTATATCCACTGAATTTGTGGTCCCTAAATTAGAATCTATAGAATTTACCACATGCCCTTTAGGGTCTTGATTGCCTTGCATTTTGGTAGATGAAAAATGGATGTCTCTATATTCTAGTGTTTGGTTAGTGTTGATAAATACATTGTGTTAGCCCAAATAATTGACATTCATCTCATATGTAGTAGGCCTATTATCTCAAGAAATGATATCAATTCCTTAGTCATAATCCTTGGTCGGTGTAACACTCAAAAACATTGCTCATGCACTGTGATCACCTCTATGTGATCTTGTGAATCAAAATGAGTGTCAAATTAAATTCATTCATGTACCTATTAACCATTTTTGACATGACCAATTGGTTTTCCCTTTGGCTCTTTTCATTTCTCCCTTGTTCATTTTATGTGTTTGGTTTCTTTCTTTGTTGCTTGTCTTTTCCCTTCGTCCTCTCCTAGTTAAGGCTCTTCTTCCTTGTTCTTTGTTTCTTCCCTTTACCTTTTTTACCTTAGCCTTTCTTGCTTTGTTTTTCCCTGAAGTGCCCTTTGGAAAAGGTTTCAAAGGGCCACTTCCCTTCTAAGTGCCCTTTAGAACTTTTTTGAAGGGCCTTTCTTGCCTTGCCTTCCCCCAAAGTGTCCCTTTGGACTTTTACAAAGGGCACTTTGTTGTCCAAGTGACCCTTCATAAAAGTTCTGAAGGGACACTTTATTTTCCAAGTGACCCTTCAAAAAAAATTTGAAGGGCACTTTTCCACCCAAGTGTCCCTTCAAACGTTTCTAAAGGGCACTTTGTTGTCCAAGTGACCCTTTGAAAAAGTTTTAAAGGGCACTTTTTCGCCCAAGTATCCCTTTAGAATTTTTTGAAGGGCACTTTATTGTCCAAGTGACTCTTCAAAAAATTTCTAAAGGGAACTTTTTTGCCCAAGTGTCCCTTTGAAATTTTTTTAAGGGCACTTTGTTATCTAAGTGACCCTTCGAAAAAAAATTGAAGGGGACTTTTTCACCCAAGTGTCCCTTCTGACTTTTCTGAAGGGCATTTTGTCTTTGGAAATGCCCTTAAAAAAAATTTTGAAGGGCCATTTCCTTTGCAAATGACTTTCAAAATTTTTTGAAGGGACCTTGTGCCTTTCCCAAGTGTCCTTCAGAAATTTTTTGAATGACACTTTCACAAGTGTCCTTTGGGGAAAGTTCCTGAAGGAACTAGTTGTTTCTTTTTGAGCAAAATTCTTGAAAGAATTTCTTCGAACAAATTTTCCAAAGGAATTACTTTGGGAAAATTTCTTGAAACATAAGCCCAACCCAAATGGATCCCCATGACATGTTATAGGACATCAAATTTGATATAGCCAACTAGTTGGTGGGATTCAAAGAGGTGATGTGCCACAAGATGTCAAATTCAAGGTGGCCAACTAGCCATTGGTATTCAAAGATATGACATGCCATAGAACATCAAATTCAGGGTGGTCAACTAGCCATTGAGGTGCAACTTCATGACATATGCAAGATGTCAAATTCATGCCTAAAGTCTCTAAATAAGAAGTAAAGTCACCGAGAAAACTTGAAAAACTATATCATGCAAATTGGGTTTCCCAACATACTTAAATTATAAATTTTATAAGTAGAAGCAATCAAAGAACCTGAAGGAGAAATCAAGGAGTAAAGCCATTCAAAAAACTCAAAAGGGTCTTAAGTAAAATCAGGTTTACAAAAGAGCTTTGCTTATGAATTTTATAAGTAGAAGGAATAAAAAAACCCAATAGAGCAAGGATAGTGCAAAGTAGGTTTCCCAACATGCTTGACTTATAGGTTTTATAAGTAAAGCCATTCAAAGGGCCCGAATGGGTCTACAGTGCAAAATGTGGAAACTTTCAGGAATAATCTAAGGTCACAGTAGTGATCTAATCCATTAATTATGGAGGGTCATCTCACCGTTGGTTTTGCAATGATCATGGTCATTTCAAGAGGGCAAATCAAAGAGGACAAACTCCAACTAAATGAGAGAACAACTAGAATTAGTTTCACTAGGATGGCGACAACAAACCATTTTGGAGGATCTTCTTGTGATGCCCAAGATCTCTCTCTTCTCTCCCTATTTTGTTAAAAATAGGACACTTGGGCTCTTGTTTTATCATGCACAGATAGTATGACAAAGCCCTACTGGAATGTTTTGCCATTTTCTTGCCTTTGAGCAAAGAAGTATAAGTCTATTTTATTTCTAAGTTCTAGGCATTTGCCTAGGTATGCAAGAAACACAGAGTGACAACAAGTGATGTGTTATCCTTTTCTTCTCTATCCTTCATGTTTTTTAGCAAAGAGTTGATCCAATAGGTCATGTAGAGTGAATTCTACTTGTATGAGATTTTGCACATGTGTAACCCTTTTCTGGACTATATAGGTTGCCTTTTCCAGTTATTTACCTTATGTGATCTCATTCATTTTGTCTCTACATTTAAATATTTATGATAGAATATTCTAGAGCTTGAGTCATAGACTATATTCTTCTATATTATGCATAAGTATAGGGCATACATGTGGATACTAATTTTTGGTGTATCACTATTTTAGACTAGGCTTTTTATTTATGCAAACTTCTAACTCTTTTCACTCATACAAACTGGTTCAATAGTTTTATTACACAAAAATATAATACATGGAGCTAGTCCTTTCAACCTAGATGTTCATTTCCACTTATAGGCACACCCATAGGCCTGTAAATGTCCCAACATTGCCCAAATCTGGAGTAGGCCTGAACAACCCTCTTTTAGGGTGCAAGATTTGGAGACAATAGTTATATCACACCTTATGGGACCTAAATTATTTCTAAGTCAAGGTGAATGCTGGTCTTGATAGGTTTAAAGTAGTATAAATACACCTAACCTCACATTTGGTGACTCTAAAAGGGTGTGAATCCTTGGTTTTAGACCAAGTTTTTATACATTATCCTATATGGTCCTCACAAGGACTTAAGATTTTTTGACCAAGCCCCTTTAGCTGAAACTCTTCATGAAGAACAACACCCTGAACCACTCCTATCCCTATTAAATCCTTGGCAAGGAGGTTTTAGGGAAGAAGAGGAAGAAATACAAGAAGTTCAAGGAGAGGAAGAAGTGGAATAAGAGGAAGAAATAGAGGATCAAAGGGGAAGAAGAGAAATGGGAGAAAGGGAAGAGATAGATAGATGTCAACCTTTCCCTGCTTTTAATACCCAAAACCCAATAGAGTTTCCTACATATGACCCCATTCCTCCAAATGCTACCAAAAATCTTCCTAGTTTCAATGGGGAGGGTCCTATTACCCCATATGAACATATTAGAGACATCTCTAATTTTTATAAGTTTTCCATAATGTTACTAGGGCCAACATAGCCATTAGGTTGCTTGTTATGTCTTTCAAAGGCAAAGAACTTTGACTGGTATAGAATGTTGGAAGGGGGCTGCATTACAAGTTGGGATGGCTTTGGAGACCTATTGGTGACAAGATTAAAAAATAAGAGTGATCATGTTTCCTTGATACATCAGTTGAATGTAATAAGAAGAGGACCAAATGAATCTATAGGAGATTTCGATGAGAGATTTCATAGAACATGGTATAGGTTTCCACCAATCATGAGACCTCCTCCTAGCTTTATGTTCCCAACATACCTTAAAGGGATTGGTATTGATGTTACTATTATGTTGTAGTCAATGGGAGAATTCACTCTTCCAGGTGCATATGAGCTAGTAATTGAAGTTGATAATAACTTAATTCAGGCTAGAAGACTTCCTCCAAGAGTTTCCATGCCTTTGATGTCCCACAATTTAGTTGAAGCTCCAAGCATGCCACAAGTTCCCAATGCCAATGGGAATCCTAGAGCCTTTCCCAAGAAGGTGGATAACATTGTGGACAAGGATGAAGAAATTAGATCATTGAGAGCTCAGCTCAAGCAAGCTCAATATTAGGCAAGTGCTCCTCTCAATGCATAGCACTATTCTTAACAAGGATATAGATCTCCATCCCAATACAATTATCAAGGGAGAAGACAAAATCAACAAGGTTATAGTAGGCAACCCAATGCATATATCCAAATTCTACTCCTTCCGTAAAAGTTGTTGTTCTAGTTCATGCAAATCTAGTGCAAGGAGAAGATCATGTGGACCAATGGGTGTAGCCTCAAGGTCAATTTACACATGATGATGGAGGAACCAACTACACTTTGACTATATAAGAGGAAGCCACTCCTTACATGACAACAGAAGAAGCATGCCCTAACCAAAGGGATAGTCATGGAGAAGGTAGCAACTCAAGTGTGGGAATGATGAATTTTTAATTAAAAGATGATTTTATGTTGACTCAAGGCATGTCAATTGTAGCTAATACAAGGTATAATAAGAGAGCCTTGGGAGAAGGCCAGGAGCCATGAATAGTTCCAAGTAATGCCTCTCTAAGGCCATAAAGTGCCAATCAAAGTGTTGCACCTTATACAAGCCATGTTCCTCAACAAAATCAGAATGTAAATGCAAATGTAAAGATTGTAACACAATATGTTACAACTCCTTTATTACCATCAAAAATGAAGGAGAAAGTGAATACTCCATCTCTAAATATTGTGGACTCATTAAAGAGCACTAAGACAAGCATATCCCTTTGGGAGGTTCTACATAAACTTGGTCAAAAGGATATTTTGCAAGAGCAGTTAACAAGCATGTAGGTGGCTCCTCAATCTTTAAAGCATGATAGTGTGGCTCTCAAAAATTCTCCAAGTCATCTTTTGGAGCCTTCAACTAAAGTTGAAAATCCTCCACCCTTCTACCTCACACTCATTTTGGAAGATAAGTTGGTCCATAATTATATTGTGGATGGTGGAGCAAGCACTACTGTTATGCCTAAAGTAGTGGCTAATAAGCTAGTTTCAAACTATGAACCACATAGTAAAGGTGTGTTACAGATAGATGGAACTCTAACCAAGACAGTAGGATTGGTAAAAGGTCTGAAAGTGTTTTTACATAGCTGCCCAAGCTTCCCTATCATGTAAGATATTGTGGTGGTGGACCTTCTAACACACTTTGCTATATGGTTATCTAGGGACTTTATGACCAAGATAGGAGGATACCTTTCTACTAATTAGTTTTTTCTAGCTTTCAAGATAAGTTATGAAGCTAAGGTAACCATAAGGACTCATCCCTTATCAAGGTTCCACATTAAGCCATACTTGGAGACAATGATAAATCAATATTTTCTAATCAACAAAGAGGAAGAAATAGTCCTAAATAGTGAAACATCTTCTCTTCTTGAAGGTATTTCTGACCTCTATCTTGACAAGTACATCATTGAAACACATGGCCTTGATCCTTAAAATTTTAATGAGGAAACTGATTTGGGAGTTTACTGCATGCATGAGGAGAACATTCCAATTCCTTCACTCACAAATGAAGATCATGAGCTTGATGACATGTATGAAATGTTCTTTGATGGTTCAAGGAGAAAATTAGGTGCAAAATTTGGTGTCATGTTGGTTTCCCCTTCAAATAATTGTTACTACTCTTCTTATAGGTTTCACTTCAGCTGCACTTACAATGTGGTAGAATATGAAGGCTTAGTTCATGGTCTCCAATGGGCAAAGAAGAGAGGAATCAAGCATTTGAAAGTCTATGGAGATAGTGAGCTAGTCATTCATTAATTGAAAAGTCACGCTATAGCCAATAACCCCTTGATCAAGTCCTACAAGCATAGGGTATGGGATCTACTTGAGGATTTTGATGCCTTCAACATCCAGCCCATACCAAGAGACTTGAACAAGCATGTTGATAGATTGGTTGCAATAGGAGCACATTTTGACTCAACTACTGATGTTGAACAAGAGAAATATCAATCCCATATCAAGATCATTGTGAGACCTTCCATTCTAGATAATAAAGTGTCATGTCAAGTGTTTGAAAGTGATGGACACATTATACACTTCTTTCAAAATGAGGTAGGCCTCTCTTCAAGAAATCAAAAGAAGTTGCATGATCATTATGAAGAGAAAATTATATAGTTGAAGACAAATAAAATACCCAAGGGGCTGATTACTTTTGAGAGTGTCTTCAATGAGGATGATCAAAAGAAAGACCAAAGAATGAGCATGTCAATAAAATAAGAGAACTATGAGAGGGTTTTGATTTTCAAGGACAAACTTTTGAAGATTGGCAAGGCTTGTTCTCAACTAGAAAGGCAAGCTTTTATTGCATTATGAAAAGAGTTTCATGTCATCTTTGCATGATAATACAAGGACTTGAAAGGCTTTGACCCAAGTCTAGATCATCACACCATTGAGTTGAAGCATGGAGCTAAACTGGTCAAACAAAAGCAAAGGCCTATCAACCTCAAGGTAGAAGAACTCATGAAGAAAGAGCTGACCAAATTGATTGAGTCTAAGATTATCTTTCCTATCAAGCACTCACCTTGGGTAGCCAACCTTGTGCTAGTTTGAAATAAGAATGGATAAATCAGACTTTTTGTATATTTTCATGATCTAAACAAAGTGTCTCTCAAGGATCATTACCCACTCCCTTCCATGGAACAAATTTTTCAAGTTGTTTTAGGTTCTCAACATTTCTCATTTCTTGATGGTTATTTAGGTTATACTAAAATATTAGTCAATGAAGGGGATCAATTCAAGATATCCTTCACCACCAAGTGGGGGACCTTTGCCTACAAGAAGATGCCATTAGGTTTATCCAATCTTAGAGCTACATTTCAAAGGGCAATGGACATGGCTTTCAAAGGTTTGATCAATAATTTTTTGCTTATTTACCTTGATGATATAACCATTTTTTTAAAGGATGTTACAAATCATATGGGACATCTAAGGCAAGTGTTTGAGAAGTGTAGAGAGTATGGCATATCCCTCAATCCAAAGAAGTGCATCTTTGTTGTCCATGAAGGTAAGCTTTTGGGTCATGTTGTTTCAAAATAAAGCTTATGTATTGACCCTGAAAGGATTGAAGCTATTATAGGCTTGTCTTTGCCTCAACACAAGAAAAGGTTGTAAAGTTTCTTAAAAAAAATAAACTTTGTAATGAGGTTTATCCCAAACTTTGCAACTATGGTAAAGCCTATCATAGCCATGCTAAAAAAGAACCAAGTTTTTAATTGGACAAAAGAAGGTAAAGGCAGCTTTGAGGCAATCAAGCAAGTAATTACAACATCTCCCACTTTCTTAAATTCAAATTTTGCTAAATATTTCATATTTATATTTTTGCTAACCTTGACACAATCTCAGCTATGTTTATGTAAAAGAATGATGAAGATGTCATGCAACCAATTGCTTTCTTCAGCCAAGGCTTAGAAGACTACAAAGTGAGATATTCTTTTATTGAGAAGTAAGATTTAACCATCATTAGAGGTTTGAAAATTTTTATGCATACAGTTTCCAACAACATGATCCATGTCATGGTTTCCCATCCTAGCACCAAGGAGTTTCTCCTAAGCAAGGATCTTAATGATAAGAGAGTTAGATGGATCACGAAGGTGATGTAATATGACATTGACATCAAGGTAACCATCCTAGTAAGAGGAAGAGGTTTATGTGAGTATTTAGCATCTAAATTTCAAGAGCTAAAAGAGCGAGCCTTAGTGAATCAAGTTTAAGACTAGCCAGTTGATCAAATGCAAAATCAAAGTTGGACATAAGACATCATTGGTTTTCTTCAAAATGGTGAGTGTCCCAATCACTTGGACAAATCTCAAAGAAGGTATTTTAGGCTACAAGCTATTCCTTATTGTCTTGTGGATGACATTCTCTTTAAGAAGGATGTGAGTAATGTGTTGTTAAGATGCATTAACAATGACCAATTTGATATGTTACTACAAAAATTTCCATAATGGTATAGATGGTGGTCACTTCTCTCCTAGAACAACAAATACAAAAATAATGAGAGCTAGTTGCTATTGGCCTAGTCTTTTTAAGGATTGTTATCATTGGGCTAAGGTTTATCCTCAATGTTCTATCTTTGTTGGCAAACAAAATCTTGTTGATCTTCTATTGAATCCTATCCAAGTGGACCAGCCTTTCATGCAATGGGGCCTTGACTTCATTGGCATGATCAACCCTCCATCAAATGTTGGACAGAAATGGATATTGATTGCTATAGACTACTTCAAAAGATGGGTAGAGGTTGTTGCTTTGAAAGAAACAAATGAAAATGCCATCTTGGATTTCTATGACAACATCATAAGAAGGTTTGGATCTCCTCATGTCATCATCTCATATAATGCACTTACTTTCATAAGTACTAAAACTTTTGATTGGGTAGAAAAGAGTGGAGTTTATTTGAGTACCTCATCCAAATACTACCCTCAAGATAATGGATTGGCTGAGTCTACCAACAAGAACCTCATCACGAACATTAAGAGAACATTGGAAACCAATCAAATAACATGGCATAGCAAGTTGAAGACAACCTTATGGGTAGACAGAATCACTCACAAAAAGTCAATTGGTAATTCTCCCTTTGTACTTGTCTATGGGAGAGAAGTTATGTTGTCCATATCACAAGAGCTCCCTACCTTGGAACTTGCACAATAGCTGGAATTACTTGAAAACACTCCCATATAGGTTAGATTGATAGAATTAATGCATCTGCAAGAGGCAAGAGATGATGCACATAAATATTTGGAACACCCTCAAGTTCTCATGAATAAATCCTTTGACAAAAGGGAAAGGGAAAGAGTGTTCAAATAAGGTGACTTCATCTTGAAATGGGATGAAGATAGATCAAAACTAGGCAAACATACAAAGTTTGATACTTTGTGGAATAGTCCTTACATCATCAGCAAGTGCAAGAAAAGAAACTCCTTTCATCTATCTAAAATAGATAGAGAAGAGCTACCTATTCTGGTAAATGGAATCCATTTGAAGCCTTGATTTTGAACCTTGTTGGCCATGTCTTGTATATACCTTATTTTGGTGTGTTTCCTTTGTTGTGTTTGTTTTCCCTAAGTGCTTTGGAGTACAGTGTTTCACTTTTAAGTGTTTTCTTTCCTTTTGTTAGTTATGTGTGTGTCTCTCCAGCTTGTGTGTTTGGGCATGGCTTGTTATTTCAACTCTTGTTTACCTTACGTGACCTCATTCCCAATGGAAGGATCTAGGTGATTGGTCTTATGACATAGTGATCATGTCTCCCCTAGAAATTGCTAGAATGTTAACCATTTTCTACATGACCAGTTTGTGTTTTCCCTATGGCTCTTTTCATTTCTCCCTTGCTCCTTTTTTGTGTTTGGTTTCTTTATTTGTTGCTTGTCTTTTCCCTTCAGCCTCTCCTGATTCAAGCTCTTCTCCCTTGTTCTTTATTTTTTCCCTTTGCCTTGTTTTTCTTAGCCTTTATTAGTTTGTTTTACCCTGAAGTGCCCTTCGAAAAAGGTTTCGAAAGGCCACTTCCCTTATAAGTGCCGTTGAAGGGCCTTCCTTGCCTTGCCTTCCCCTAAAGTGTCCCTTCAGACTTTTCTGAAGGGTACTTTATTGTCCAAGTGACCCTTTATAAAAGTTTCAAAGGGACACTTTATTGTCCAAGCGACCCTTCAAAAAAGTTCTGAAGGGCATTTTTTCGAAGGGCACTTTGCTATCCAAGTGACCCTTCAAAAAAAGTTTTAAAGGGCACTTTTTCACCCAAGTGTCCCTTCAGACTTTTCCAAAGGGCACTTTATTATCCATGTGACCCTTCAAAAAAGTTCCAAAGGGCACTTTTTCACCCAAGTGTCCCTTCAGAGTTTTTCGAAGGGCACTTTGTCTTTGGAAATGCCCTTGGAAAAAGTTTTGAAGGGCCATTTCCTTTGGAAATGCCATTCATAATTTTTCAAAGGGACCTTGTGCCTTTCCCAAGTGTCCTTTAGAACTTTTTTGAAGGACACTTTCCTAAGTTTCCTTCAGGGAAAGTTCTCGAAGGAACTAGCCATTGCCTTTCGAGTAAAATTCTTGAAAGAATTCCTTCAAACAAATTGTCTAAAGGAATTACTTAGAGAAAATTTATCAAAATAGAAGCCCAACCAGAATGGATCCCCATGACGTGCCATAGGACATCAAATTTGATACAACAAACTAGCCATTGGGATTCAAAGAGGTGACGTGTTATAGGACATCAAATTCAGGGTGGCCAACTAGCTGTTGGGATTCAAAGACATGACATTTTGTAGGATGTCAAATTTAGGGTGGCCAACTAGCCATAGGGGTACAACTTGGTGACATGTCATAGGACGTCAAATTCATGCCTAAAGTCTCCAAATAAGAAGTAAAGTCACTGGGAAAACCTGAATGACTCTACAGTGCAAATCAAGTTTCCCAACATGCTTGACTTATGACTTTTATAAGTAGAATCAATCAAGGAACCTGAAGGAGCAAGCAAGGAGTAAAGCCATTCAAAAAACCTGAAAGGGTCTTCAACAAAATTAGGTTTTTAAAAGGGCTTTACTTTTGAATTTTATAAGTAGAAACAATAAAAAAACCTGAAAGAGCAAGGATAGTGCAAATCAGGTTTCCCAACATGCTTGAATTATAGGTTTTATAAGTAAAGCCATTCAGAGGGCCTGAATGGGTCTACAGTGCAAAATATGGAAGATTTCAAGAAAAATATAGGGTTTGTAGTAGTGATATGAGCCATTTCTTATGGAGGGTCATCTCACCATTGGTTTTATAATGATCCTAGTCATTTCTAGAGGGTGAATCAAAGAGAAGGACAAACTCCAATTGAATGAGAGAACAACTAGAATCAATTTCATTAGGATGGTGAAAAAAAACCATTTTGGAGG
The DNA here is from genome assembly GCA_037957365.1 of Torreya grandis. Taxonomy (NCBI): domain Eukaryota; kingdom Viridiplantae; phylum Streptophyta; class Pinopsida; order Cupressales; family Taxaceae; genus Torreya; species Torreya grandis. The sequence goes on from JARHVA010000552.1 coordinate 3,806,497, forward strand.
CTTCTATTTTAGCACCCAAGAGCTCTCTCTTTTCTCCCTCTTTTGCTATAAATAGGACCCTTGGGCTCTTGTTTTATCATCCATATATAGTATGACGAAGCCCTATTGGAATGTTTTACCATTTTCTTGCCTTTGAGCAAAGAAGTATAAGTTTATTTTCTTTCTAAGTTCTAGGCATTTGCTTGGGCATGTAAGAGACATAGAGTGATAACAAGTGATGTTTTATCCTTTTGTTCTTTGTCCTTCATGATTTTGAGCAAAGAGTTGATCCAACAGGTCATGTAGATTGAATTCTAATTGTATGAGATTTTGCACATGTGTAACCCTTTTCTGGACTGTACAGGTTGTCTTTTCCAGTTATTTACCTTGTCTGATCTCATTCATTTTGTCTCTACATTGAAATACTTATGTTGGAATCTTCTAGAGCTTGAGTTATATACTATATCCTATTGTACTATGACTAAGTATAGGGCATACATGTGGATGCTAATTCTTGGTGTATCACCATTTTAGACTAGGCTTTTCATTTATGCAAACTTTGAACTCTTTTCACTCATACAAACTAGTTTAGTAGTTTTATTGCACAAAAAGCTAATACAGGGAGTTAGCCCTTTCAACTTAGAGGTTCATTTCCACTTATAGGCACACCCACAGGCCTAGAAATGTCCCAATGTTACCCAAATCTGGAGGAGGCCTGAACAACCCTCTTCTAGGGTCCAAGATTTGGAGACAACAATACCTATTTTCTTTTAAATTGATTCACATTTTCACTTTCTTATATCTAATATTTCTATTCTTCTAATGTATTTCACACTTCCTTCTGCAAACTAGTCTAAATTTTGCTTTTTGGTGAGCCCACCATTTCCTAGGTCATTCTTATCAATTATCAAGATGACCACACCAATGATAATGATCTCTCATTTTTCACATTTTCCCCATGAAAATGTAATTCTAGTGATTTATCAGCATTCTCGTTGTTTAGGAGCTTTCACCATTATGGAAATGTTCATCTATTTTTGTGATGCCACAGATTGGCCATGACCTCACCATTTAGTTGATGATATCATTATTCTCATAGTTTATCTTGTTGATTAGTCAGTAATCCCTCTATTAGTGAGATTGATCTTGATTTTTCATTTTTTTTTAAATATTGGATTTGCCATTTTGATTTTTTCTAAGGTCTTATAAATGAAAAAACAATGACGAATTTGACAAATGAAAGTTATACTCACTGATGCATTGCTCCCTTCTAGTCAATGATACTTTCTCACCCACTTGCCAAGATATCTATAGTATGGGATATTGGTCATTTTATTCATCTCCCTCGTACACAAAACCAAAGCTCTAGGGTTATATAGGGTGAGGGTGGAAATGAATAATTTTCACCCCCAAGGGGTAATTTTATAGTCAAATATTTAATTTTTCCTTGGTCCTCTTTGTGATTCATTATTATTTTGGAGAGGCTTATTTTTGCCTTTGTTTATTCATTTTTCCTTCCATTTTATTCTAATTACTCTGTTTCTCAACCTTTTTTTTCCAATTTCATGCCATTTTTTATGTTTGAGGGACCATCTGTCAAAATTATTTTTTTGCCCTACCCTTAGGGGCAACATGGGCCTCCCAAACACTATTGAATCATTGTTATGATCTCATTTTCCCATTGATCAATTAAAATCAATGAAAGTGAGATTGAAATTATTTTCTCTGATTATGATCATTTTAAGTGACCTTTTTATTTTTTGACAATTTGTTGATTTGTCTAGATGTCTTTCCATGCCCTTTCAAGCAGGGAAAAAATGTAGACATCCAATTCTCACCACTACCATGTTGAAATTTCAAGTCATCATGGGTCTCCCAAACACTATTTGGGGTATTTTCATGATCCTGGTTTTTCATAAATTAATTAAAATAAATGAAAGTGGGAGTGAAATTATTTCCTTTGATTGTGATCATTTTTAAGTGACCTTTGATTGTGATAATTTTTAAGTGACCTTTTTATTATTTGAAAATTTGTTTATTTATCTAGATGTATCACCATGCTCTTTCAAATAGGGTAAAATTATATACATCTAATTTTTACCATGATCATGTCAAAATTACAAGTCATAATGAATTCCCACAATAATGCACAAACGTGACCAAATACCATTGAAACATTCTAAGTTATCCAAACATTTTACATACAAATTTTGAAACATATTTATACATCCCTGATTAGGGAAGTGAACTATAACCAACTATCATCTTTGCTTAATTCAATATGGGATAAATTACTACTTTGTAGGTAACATTCTAGGGCAATTAACTGAAGTGAAATATTCAAAATTTGACATTGAATAAAACACCTAGAGGCTGATTAGGATTAATTAGCTAAAAAAATCAAATTAATTGGATAAACCAAAAATCCATCGAAATGAGCTAATTATCTAGTAATGTCATTTTTAAAATTTAATAAATATCTAAATTATGACATTATCATGACATCATCAGAAAATTTTCATGTAGTAGATATTAATGGAAACAAATATTTGAATTAAAGCAAGCTATGCCTCTTTAAGGCAACCAATTCCCAACATAATCAATGTTTTTGCCTCAAAAATCGAATTAATTTATAACCACACATCTTGATATTGATCCCAAGGCCACAACCAATCTTTAAAACTTATACATACCAAGGCCATCACACTCTTTCAACAAGATTTCTAGTGCAAATAAACTATGCTGAAATCCATCTAAAGATTCATTTATTTATTCCAATTCAATCACAAACCAAACTAATAGTGTTTGAAGATATGTTGGTGGCCTTTGCTTAATGATATTGTTAAAGATTGAAAGTTGTATATTTGGGCACAATCATGCTTGTGGACCAGCTTTGAAGGATTGTCCATTGGCAAAGGTATAACTTGTTATTGTTTATGTTTCTTACTTGTTCTTTTACTTCATGACCTTACCCAACCAAGGGAGTAGGCTTAGTATGTTAGTTATTGATGTTAGTTTTTTATTTTTTTTACTAAAAATGAACTAACCTATTTTTAAATATTACTCTACAAGATCTATCCATGACCTCAAATGCCATGTCAAACTATATATCTTATAAATGTATTGCTAATTACTCATATCTTACATTATGCTACATAGAGATGCCACATTGTAATATTATGACATTGATAAATATGGATGGAATAGAATAGTTTACACTTGTTCTATGTTGCTTCAATGATGTTATTTTATTACATGATAGATTATAAATTGTTTTCTTATTGTGTAAGGCCCTTGGCCCTTGTGTGCAAATTTCTTGAACATCCCTATGATATTTGTGCTTGGTACATAAGACATTTGAACATATTCTTTTATTGAGGTTGTTACCCCTATATTTTTTTGAAACATTTTAACATGTCCCTTATTTGTAACAATAATGATGTACTTTGTCTATAACCCATGGCCTTGTTTGTTGTGACATATTCATCTCCATTGTATGTATCCCTTGGCCTTATTGTGTGCCATTGCATGGCATTGTGTAGTGTACTTATTGATTTTGATTATGAGTGTCATGAAACATATGATGGAATTTTAATTCATATTCCATTTCAGAGATCGATACTTTACTACATGCCTCATTTTTATATCTATATTGACATGACACTTGTATGCCTCATGATCAATATGTTACATACATTTTTAAATGACAGTTACATTGCTATGATGACATGTTATCCATATGTTGACATAATATTACATGATTATATATTTATCACATGATATAGTTAACCTTAATTTTGAGATAAGTGACTTACATGTTACATCTCTCATCTCAAAAGGGGGACATTTTGGGCTCATCTTAGAGATCCAAGCTTGCATGAACAAACAAAAATCATATCCTATAAAATATATTACAAGGTTAAAAGATATAAAATATAGGTTTTCAAAGATTCAAGTTAATTTAAATATTCGATTATATAATAGAGTATAGGTTTTCAAAGACTCAAAGTATATGATCATACACATTTGATTGTATATACATGGACATATGTGAAACTATTATAAGATAAAAGTTATAGGTTTAAAATATAATTATAGTTGTGCATATAGGTGCATGGCATTTTATATCATTTGACACATATTGAGGGGGTATGATATGTGTTCATTTTCACATATGCATTTTCAAAGTTCAAAGTTCAAATTCAAAGTTAAAAAAAGTATGATACTTATTAATGAACATTTTCAAAGTTCAAGTTAAAGATCAAAGTTCAAAAAGGCATGATACTTGTTCATGCACATTTTCAAAGTTTGAAAGTTACAATTTCAACATTCAAAGGGCATGATTCTTGTTCATTTACACATTTCCAAAGATCAAGGTTTTGATTCCAAAGTTCAAAGGGGATGATGTTTGTTCATGCACACAATTTCAAAGTTCAAAATCACAAGATCAAATGCAAAATGTTTTTCAATAAAATATATGAGCAATGCAATCATGACATGTGCATGAATATTATTCATTCTCTTTCGATCATGTAAAAATAATCTAGATCTATCTACAACATTATGATTAAAATCCATTAAACGTAATGTACATTCTTGTCTGGTGAAAATCAATTACCTTGGAATTACATATATATCAAATCCATTGTGTAGTTCCATATTTTGATATGGGTGGTATATGTTCAAGTCCAGTGACATTCAATGGCTTTGGCATCACTTCTAGAAAGCCCATTGTGATTCCATCTTTTTGGATTAGTATATCAGGCACTATTCCTCATTCATGAGAGTTAGAATATGTATCTTTCCAACTCAAGGAATTGATTAGTTATTTAAAATTGGGATTTGATCATTCTTAATTCTCCATTGATTCAAAATTATCCAAGTGATTCTACAAGTGGGCATAGTTCTCCATCATCAATTATAGGTTATAGGGCAATTTGAGTTTACCTACATATAGGTGTACTCCTTCTTTTCTCTCCTTTAATTTTTTCAAATTTCTAAGTTTAGATTTTTGAAATTTCAAAATGGAAAAATGACTAATTCATGTACTATACCTAGGTTTTCTAAATTTGAATGCCCTACATAGTTGGAGAGTCATCTCAAAGACAAATTTATGATTCAAGGACAAATCTGTGGTCAACTAAATTGAGGGACCTATACTATTGCCCAGCTATAACAATTATCTCCATAATCACTCTCTGATCTTTATTTTGATCTTTCACTTCAAAATACTACTATCTCTATCTCTCTATCAGTCACCACTCACAGTCAACTAGGAAAAGTCTATGATCAATGGGCTCAAGCAACCTGTGCCACAGTCCAGTTAATGTGGACCTATATAGGATTAATTTTAAATTTGGTTCATGTTCTTTAGCATCAAATAAATATTTTGTTGATTTATACTTGTAAACATCTGAAACAGTCAATGAAGATCCTAGATTGAACTAAGTATATCTCTTCTTAGTGTTTTCCAAAAATAACAGTTTTACCCATTGGTGAATTCCCAAAATCAAAAATTTTACTTATTGTACATATTTAGCATTCTAATTATTTCTCAATGTTTATACCTATTACACAAAATATTAATTTTTAAATAAAAAATATGGTAAAATAGGTACAATAGGAAGCATCTTAAGTTTTGAGATGAATAATTATTGCATATTCAATATTCCTATAGTAGGTAAGTGAATTCTTCTACTAGTAAATATCCTTTTGAAATTTATTTTGGCTTCTTAATTCCAAGTGCATTTGATTTTGTTTTGAGACAACCATAAAAATGGAATGGGAAAGTGGATCTCGAGGTCCATAAATTTGAGAAATTCATTGAAAATATTCAATGAATTCACCTCCAAGTGCAAGAAATGTTCAATGAGTCTTACTAAAAATACAAAGCAAGACATGATGAACATAGGACATAACATAATTTTCTTGTTGGATACAAGGCATGGTTGTACTTAAGTAGGAAAAATATCCAATTTATTTATAATAAGCTTAAACCTCTTAGGTATGGTCTATTTGAATGTCTAGAACAAGTGGGAAAGAATGCTTTTATACTTCATGTGCCTCCTTATATGAAGACCTATTCAATTGCCAATGTTGAGAACTTGTATATTTTTTAGCCTTGTATGATAGAAAATGAAGATGAAGGGTTGTTACTACCCTCAATTGATTAGCTCATTTTGTATAGTTAATTAGAATTGGAGGAGGGTGTTATTTTAAAAAAAAGAAAATAACAATGTGAAGAGTGGATGAACATTGTTTTGTTGGGTTAAAGGGTTAGCTACATGGAAAGGCCAAGTGGTATTATAAAAAAGAAACAAATAAAAAAATTGATCAATGATAGGACTCCTAAAGATTTTATGAGCTTAAAATCCTCAAAATGGGGATGTATGATCAAAATTTGGATCTTAATGTACTAGTCATGTATACTAGACGTCTCTTCTATGACCAAATGTATTTAATTCATGATTATAAGACACCATAATAAGACATTTAATATTAAAAACACTAGACCATATATGTTAAAATGGTCAAGTTAGTGAGGAGGTGACCCGAACATATTCATATTGATGAAGTCAGTAAGTTTCAACTCTTTAAATGAAGGGGATTTTCATACACAACAAAACCATCTATATTTATAATGTGGTAGTTGCACAACCACCATGGAAGTTGTATAACCACCAATGTGTGAGTCGATATTTAATAACCACCCTAGTGGTTTTGAAACCATTACTCTGCATACATCATTAGTTTCAACACCATATAAAAATCCCAAATTTAAATGTTAGTAGACATTTTTTCTTCTCAATGGTGGTTTGGTTAAGCTTCTTGGAAAACTCCAAGATTGAGAGAGCATCAAATAAAGTCTTGGAAAGGTAGGGGACATAAAAAAAGGTAATGATAATTCTTGAATTTGGATTCACATTGTAATTAACAATTTTATTCTTTATTCTTTTTATTTACATTGTTTCCTAACTATACATGGTTGGTTTAGTTGTGTTGGAGTATAAATAAGTGTTTGATAAGTGCAGAACATCATTATGTAAAAGTTTTGGATAGAGGGGTATTGAGAATTTTTTCCATGAAGTCCATGTTTGGAATCACCTTGTACATTTATTGCATTACATAGTGGAAGGATACTGAAAATAGCTCACCCACTGGAGTTTTTCCCACATCAAATTTATTAAAGATAAGTCTTATGTTTATTTTGAACTTTATTTATTCTTATGCTCCATGTTCATGTACAATAGGTTGTAAATTTTCATTTGCAAAAAAAATTATTTGTATTTTTGTTTGGTTGATAGCCTAAAATAGTCTTCCAATCATTGTTAAGCTAGGAGTGATAGGATTTATGTTAGTGAAACTTAGAGTAGAATATGCACCTAATTTATTGAACATAAATAACAAGACAAAATAAATCATGTGGAATACTATTCAAACCCATGAAGTGCAATTTATAATTAATGTTCTAATTTTAGGTGTCATAAAAGTTATTTGACTATTTTTCACACATTTAACATGTCATTTTAAGGGCTACGAGATAAAATTCCTACTATTGTTCAAGTGATACAACAACATTCCAAAATACAAAGACATGAACGAAAACTGAAGGTGACAGTTGATGATAAAATTAGAAATAAAAAGACTATATTTTGTGGACACCATATAAAATTCATTATGGGATGCCACTCAAGCTATATGGAGTATTATTAAAATATTCCAAGATCCAAAAATAAATAGAAAATCACCATGACATATATTGAGTGTGAAAAATACAAAATTAGCTTGAAAAGTGGCAGTCCAACCTGTTCAACACTATTCATAAGTTGTTCTTATAGTTCTTGGCACCATACAAGTTTTATAACTACCATCTCAACTTCATAAATGTCATTCAAAGTGTTTCCATTTAACATATGATATTAAAAAAAGATAAAATAAAATGAAGGAATTTTAATTGCCATTATATAGTTGTTCAACTCCATTTAGATGCTTTTGAGATGCCATCTAAGCTACTTTGAATTAATATTCATAATAATTATTCAAGTTTTAAAAATCATACAAATTATTCTATCATGTTTTTCACATACCAAAGATTTCATCTAACTCATTTAAGCTTCATTTTGAGCTATCAAAATAATCACATTCAACTCATTATACTGTCCAAATGTCATTCAATGCCATGTCAATATTTATAATCACACTTGGAGTGCCATCTTATATATATAAAGTATATTTATCCAGATTATAATGAGATATCTTGGCTCATTAAATCACAACCCAACCATCCCAAAATATTGTTTAAGTTATTCAAAAGTTCCATTCATCCTATTGAAGAACCATTTAAAACTTGATATGGATATTTTAATGCACAAAACTCTTTTCAAATCAATGTATTGTTGTTTCCAACTTGTAAAATGACATCAAACTTCACACAAGTTTCAAGCTAGTATTTTGGCCAAGATGACACATAGATAATGGTGGTAAGCCATGTTGGACTGATGAAGATATAAATTCTATCAATAAACCACTTCTATTCAATGTTATGTATCACACATATGGATGCCCATACTTGTGGACAATAATTTTTAAGGATGACTCTTAATAACCTTGGTTTAATAAGACACTTCTTATTTAAAAATATAATATGTTATCTTCAATGAGATTCACAAAATGTTAGCTTATATGCTAACAATAGAATAAAAATCATAGGTCTACGTATGAATCAAAACGACAATATTGATGAACTTGAAATTGAAGGCAAGAGAAAATGGTGGTTAGACCAATAAAAATCAATGTACAAAAGATAATTGATGAGATGTACATGAGCTTATAATCATCAAGCTATAAATAGATAATGCTGTGAATTTGAAAGAGATGTCTTTCTCTTTGTTGTATAAAAACATAGGTGAGTGTGTTGGTTTTACCTAGTAATTAGTGAAGGGCTATTGGACCTTGATGTCAATGGAAATGAATTCTTCGATCATGAATATATTGAAAGGCATTAGAATTAGTCATGTAGGTCAGTTGAAGGTTTCAAATTAAATATGAGAATAATTAAACATAGGTGAAATTAAAATTTTCAAATTCTATTTTCCATTGGATTAGGCTTAGTGGATCTAGCTCTCGCATCCTAAAACTTATCCAATTTATGTGGGCCTAAATTAAAAAATAAGATGAATTTAAATGTTTAATTTATATTAATTATTTTATTTAATTTAATGACAAAGTGGAATAAATTAATTAAATTTTATAATGTGCAAATCATAAAGCGTGTCAATTCAAGTTGAGTTGAGTAAAGTATGGGTCAGGTATGAGTCAAAATTTATTATGTAACTACTTATACAAGTGCAAGGATTATAAAAGGACATACTTGTCATTGTAAAGGATATTTTTTCTTTCCTCTTTGCTCAAGAAGATAATCAATTGTAATTTTGTGTGTACATAGATTTTCCTAGATTTTTAAATATGAAAATACAAGTAATAGTGATGAATGTTGATTTGAGGGAGTTAATGTTCATTGGTTATGGAATGTTATTTGATGTTCATAGTTAGATAAATTCATCAGTGCTTCAATATGTTGTCCCCCAAAAATATCACTCATTTTTGGGACAACATTTGAACTATTTTGGTCCTACAGATCAAAATTGTCTCTTCCCTTTTCGAAATTTGTCCTAAGCATTCAAATTCCTCATTTTTTAAGCTTCTCAGAAATCTACAGACTCTGCAAGATTGAATCTATGGACTCTGTAGGCTTGAATCTATGGACTCTATAAGCTTGAATCTACGGACTCTGCAAGAAGATAAATCTACAGACTCTGTAGGAAAAGAAAATCTACGGACTCTACAGGAAGAGAAATCTACGGACTCTGTAGGAAAAGAAAATCTACGGACTCTGCAGGAAAGAAGCAAGCTTTCAACACTTAGACGATCTCAAAGTTGGTTCAATGACCAAGTTCAACCAAAAGAGTTCAGCGATAAGCTTCTAAGCAAGGATTTAACCATTGAACCTTGAACCATTTTAGTTCAACAGGCTCAACAGGTTCAAAGGTTCAACATTAGGATCAAGAGTTCAACCGCTTTCAGGTTCATAGGCTTTTACAGTTAGGTTTAAAGGCTTTTACAGTCAGGTTCAAAGGCTTCTAGAATCAGATTCAAAGGCTTCTACAAGCAGGTTCAATCAAAAGAACAAGTTTTCGAGGCTTGAACCATTGAACTGTTGAACCATTGAACCACTCAGGTTCAAGGTTCAATGCGTTTGGTTCAACGCATTTGGTTCAACAAGGATCAAAAGGACTTAGCCAAATAAAAGGGAATGAACCATTAAACCGTTGAACCAAAGTTGGTTCAATGGTTGGTTCAATGCTTCGGTTTAATGGCTTTTGGTTCAAAGCTTGGTTCAACGATTGGTTCAAATGAGTGGTTCAATGTAAAAGTTCAAGAGAACCTCCTGAAGGACAAGTGCCCTTGCAGAGGGCACTTGGGCGACAAAAGCACCCTTCAGAAGGTTTATTTTCAAGGAAGCCGCAAAGGTAAGTTCTTTCAAAATTTTGTTTAAGGTAGCCGAAAGATAAAGGCATAATTCCTTCAGACTTTTTGTTTGAAGGAATTCCTTCGGAAAAAAATTTTGAAGAAATTTGGGAAAGTCTGTGGGAGAAAAGCCCAAAAGAATTTCTGAAGGCCAAAGACAAAGCCATCCAAAATAATTCTTGCAAACTTTTTGTCTGCGAGAAAGCTCTGAAGGAATTTGAAGACAAAAGGCCGTCAAAGGACCCCAAAGGGCAGGTGCCCTTGTGAGGGACTCTCAGCTGCCAAATTAAAGGACACTTCCCCAAAGCCTAAGGGTCATCTTCCCTTTGAGAGGATGTAAAACAAGAAAGCCAAAGAAAGTCCAAGGGGTGACATGCTCGAAGATGTCAAAGTCAAGAACGATGAACTAGCCATTAGAAATTCAAACGTATTGACGGGTGCGCAAACGTCAATTTTAAGGTTCGTAAAATAGCCATTAATTTTGAAAAGCCTTAAAGAAGAGCCAAATAACTTAGCCTGAAGGTCATCCGAAGACCACCCAAAGGGCAGATACCCTTGTGGGGGCCTCTTCTCGACCCAAAGCGGATCATTTCTCAAGGATCGAAGGGTAGGTCCCCTTCGGGGAAGCTCAAATGATAAAGTCGAAGGAATTACTGAGGAAAGTGACATGCCCATAGACTTCAAAGTCGCAACAATGAAATAGATGTTGATCCTTGTAAAGTGTGAACCCAAATGCATTCAAAGTCTTGAAGGCCAAGACCAGCAGGAAGCGACTAAGGAGCAGAACATTGAATTGAATCAAGGACCTGATTTAATTAACCATAAAAGGAGGAAGGACTAAAAACATTTGCACATCAGCTATGTTTCTAGAAGTAAACCACCATGTGGATATTGAAAGATGCAAACTTTTAATAGCATGACTTGTTTTTCTACATTGAGAAAAGCAAATGGGTAGATGCCCCTAAATTCTAGCTTATCTTCTTAACAAAATTCAATGTAACATGATGTGTTACTATTCCCAAGTCCGTCTTGAAGAGGCTATATAAGGGACTCTCTTGTTAGTGTAAAAAGGATCTCTCTCTGACAATCAAAAACAAAACTCTGCCCAAATTGAAAGGCATTACTAAGACTTTGAGCTCAGATTATTGATCATATTTTCTTATTGGAATAAGAAAGAAAGTAACTTTTTAGACTTTGTACTGTGATATCTTTGTTGTTGGGGAAACTGTTCTAATGTCTTTTTCCTTAATATATTTTCTATTCCTTTAATTCAACAAGCATAATTAGTGAAAGTAGTCAGGAAGGAATCCTGAAGTCAACTGTGGAGAGACTTTGTGCCCCCATAATTGCCTTTACTGTGTTTTCTTTTTGTTTCTATGTAAAGGACCTTGGGACGACTTTGTGCCCTTATTGTCCTTCGTATCTCACTCTTGGGCAATTCAGATGGAGACTTTGTGCTACATCTCAATTTTTTGGTTACTCTTCCTTGGTTACATTTTGCATTTACTACCAGGAGTATTCTTGTGGTTTGTTGAATAGTACTTCTGAAAGAAGAGGAGTGCTTTCTGTCATTTCCCTTGAGACTTTTCCTTTGATTTACATGCATCATCTCTAAAGAAAGAGAGATGGATGGTTTATCCTACCCTTGAGTATTATTTTCTATTTATATATATATATAGCATATCTATAGGGAACCTCCCCTTGATGAGAGGAGAGATTAGTCCCCTTTTGATGTGGTAAACCTACACATTTGGATGACCAATCTTCCTACTTTGGCTGATCAGACCTATTTTGTTTATCAGTACGTTGATCGACAAAATAGTCAACCAACACAATACTTCTTCATTATATGTAAAACTTTGATGATGAAGACTCTATGTTGTGAGTCTTTATAGATAGACTTTGTGTTTCTAGGTAACCTTCATTCTCCATGCATTTGTTGTTTGTGTTCTCATTTTCATATTAGAGAAAGTGTTCCTACTCGTTTATATTCATTTCTAAGATTCAAATGATCTTCTAAGTTTATTTTTTTATGGGTTTCATATTTTTTGTCTTTCTCCCATTTCCCTCTAATTCCTCTCATTCTCCTTCCATTTCCCATTTTCTCTATTTCCCCTTTTTTTCAAGCTAAAGTAATCATAAATATAAGTTACCCACATCATAATCGAGAATTTCCCCTCTCAAACATAAAATAAAACCAAATGTCATATAGTGATTTATCTAATGTTACAAGTTTACGCCATTGTCCATTGATTCTATGAAAACAAAAAGAAAACATAACGACATAAAATCTTAGCAATAGGTATACAGACCTAGATTGAAAACACACAGTATTATTAATTTTTTTCAAAATATAATTTAAGAAACATTTTCAATTCTACTTATATTCACTATACTGTAAGATTTGCTCAATAATGGACATTCAAGACCGATGAAAAGAAGATAAAACACACAAATTTGTTGAAGCTAAAAATCAAGAAATGAGTAGAAAGTGTAAAAAAGGTATTCATATAATGGAGATGGATTTTATAAAAAAATATCAAAGTTTACAACTCATTAAGCTCATAGATCTCACAAATCTTAAAGTTATCACAACTCATAATTTATACAACTCTTAATTAAGTAGCACAATGCACTCCAAAAGACTCCAAATATTTCATATCAATGAAGCATACAAATAGATATACATATAAGTGGAATTTAGAAGAATCCCAACCATACCATGCATGTGAGACTAACTTCCCCTACATATGTGAAAGAAATGTAAGGATCCAACATCCCAATATATATGGTATAAGCTTCCCAAATGTACAAACACAACTAAGAAATTTAAATGGTAGGAAAAGAAATATCCTACACCAACACCCTCCTTAAGTGTAGCTTAGGTGGGTAGAATAATTGAATCCCAACAACGAGACCTAATGAGGTACCCAAGTACATAGAAACTCTCATAAAGTAGAGAAAAGGAAAAAAATCACCCTAAAAAATTCTACCTCCATTGTGCAGATGATAGACTCCAAGTATAAAAAGTGATCAAATATACAAGAGAAGAAATTAAGGAGAAAATTATAGGAAATTCTTACACACCAACACCCCCTGAGACTAATCAGTAGTGACCCTCCAAATTTGATACTCTATAATTTAAGTAAAATTACAAAAAAAAATGGGACCAATAGAATGGGCATGGAAAATCATACACTTTTGACAAAAGTAGCACTCAAATCTAAGTAGTCAATCAAAAGTTATTACAAAATCCATTTTTTTTCATTGATGGCCTATTTTAATGAGTTTGCAAAAAAAAATACACTTGAGTAAAAAGGGAAAAAATATAGCCTTACAACCAATCATTAGAACTAGAAATGAAGCATTATAAAGTCTCAATCAATCTTCTCATAGTATATTGTTTTTATTTAAAAAATAAAATAAAAAATCTTTAGCAACAATCTCCTACTATACTGTTTTTTCCAATAACAGTTAGTAAAATTACAATGCCATTTGAATTTATTAATGAAAATTAAAAATTAAAAGTGATTTGGAAAGATAAAAATAAGGCACACAAAACCTAGGAAAAATTTAACATGATTTTGTATAGTTAGAGAGCAGTTTATAGAATAACAAACATATTTGTTTTGATGAAAGATGTAAACCTGCACTTGCACATGGATGAAAAAACATGATTTTGTTGTTTTGAATCCCTTAAAGATAAATAAATATGGCATCTCAGCTATGTTGAGCCTACAATAATAACATCCTCACTACAATAATGACATCATAAGAGAAGAAAATAACAAGTATTTCCTCCACAACTACCAAGAAGAAATTTTAGATATAATTTTTTTTTTTTTTTTTTACAAATGTAAATTCAATATTTCAGAATAAACAATAACAAAAATAATGGTGTTCATTACTAGTACCTAGTGCTCTAATACCATGTAATATTTGTCCAATAATGGATGCCTAAGACTGATGATAAAAGGATCGAACACACAAATCTATTGAAACTAGAAATCAAAAAATTAGTAGAAACTACAATAGATATATTCATATAATGGAGATGGTTTGCATAACAAAAGTTTGAAGCTTATAACTCACTAAGCTTACAACTCTCACAACTCTCAAAGTTGTCACAACTCATAACTTACATAGTTCTTAGCAAAGTAGTATAATACAATCTAAAAGACTCCAAATATTCCTTATCAATAATACTTATAAAAGGATGTACATATAAGTAGAAATTAGGAGAATCCCAATCATACTATACATGTGGGACTAACTTCCCCTAAGTGGAAGAAAGTCAAGGATCCAACATCCCAATACATATGGGATAAACTTCCTAAATGTAAAACTAAACCAAACAAGCTAAATGATAGGAAAAAAATATCTAATATTTATTTGTGACGTGAAAAATATGTATTCTTTTATGAAACAAATAAATAATTAATTAAAATCATGTAAGAGAAGAATTTATATTTTGTGGGGTAAGTAAAATATATTGATAGTATTTATATATTAGATACTAATGGCCCTCCCAAGTCATACTTAATGAGTTATTAGATATTGAAAAATAATAATGCTTTATTCTAATTTTCAATGTTTAATCTATTTAATTATAATATCCAAAATATTTGATTGTTTGAAAAGGAAGGATATAATCTTAATAATTTTTTAATTTTTTTTGGATGGTGGTAAATGTGCCTTCATACATGTAACATATAATGTATTATAAACAATGAAAAAAATCATTTGTTTTATACAAAAATATACATTTAAAAAAAAAAGAAATTGGGTGTGGTTAATGGACTTGATAGTTAGGAAGTTAACACTTAAATTTTTGATTTATTGTGCATTCTTTCGTATAGAGGTTGTAAGTTTTAAGATTCTTTTACGTAGAACATGAGATTTACCTATTAATGGGATTTGAATGTACTTACATTTTTAATTCTTATCAATTAAAGTACAACCATATCTTTTGATTTTTCATCATGAAAGAGTATGATGAATATATACCCTTCAACTTCAAATTAAGACCACCCTTTCAAATTTGATCACTAATAACCAATACAACATAATTTCTTTGTTTTTTATTTTATCATATGAATAGTGAATATGTTAAGTGGTTGTGGGCTATTGAAGTATGTTTAGATAAGAAATTGTCTCAATTTTGTAAATGCCATATGTTTTAAAATGTTTTCAATTATTGGATTCTTTTGGAGTCTAAGTCTTACCTATCCTCAATGGTTCAAGACAGGGAATATCAATGCAAGATGAACTTGTTGTGTGGAAAATAAAGTGCATACACCTACAATTGAAGTTGTGTACCAGAGTACTATAAACATTTCAACACAATAAATATCATCCGCAAACTCTTCAATGTTGGAAAATAAGTCATGATGATACTTTGAATTCATAATTATTCAAAAGCAATGTTTACTAGATTTAATTTAAAGAGAATGTGAAATACAACTAGATCTAAATTTAAAATTAAGTGGAAGAAGTCGTCATATCAGTGTTTGAATTTTTGCCTTTAGTTGACCTAAAGATGCATGTTGAATTGGTTTAAAATAGCAAATTTAAAATCTATTAAAAAGATGTTGAACCAATAATTATACATGAACATGCATTTGTTGTACGTAAATATATAATAGTTTTGAATCTTACATGTCATAATGTGATTGGTTACTTTATACTATTAAGGATATGTTAGACAAATATTAGATAATACACATTCAATTTTTGAGATCTTTTCCATATATCATATCAACAAACTATTCAATGCAAGCAAAGGAAAATGGATTTAATTTTACACTTAGTCCCTATATTTTCATTTATTTTTCCATACATCTTATCTACAAGGTTAATTTTATATTTTAGAATTAGCATTTTTATACTCTAATTTTCATTTAGTTTTCTACAAAAATTGATGTTGAAAGTCTTAATAGCGCACATGGAGTCCTAGGTTGGTTGATTTTTAGTTGTGCAAATGGGATTGCCATGCTCCCTACCTAAGATCAAACCCCATTTAGTACATAAGGCATCTATCATGATTCTTTGGAATCAAATATAAGGTATAGGCCTACAATAAAAGTAAAATATTTGTGTATTATATAAATCCATATTTGTCCAAACTAAATACGGATAATAAAAATTGAATAAGGTAGAAGGTAAATCTCCTCCTCTAAAAATAAAAGATAAAATTAATTAATTAATTAATTAAAATAACAATATATGCCTTCTTTGTAGGTCAAAGTGGTAAGTAGTCTTAAAACTAATTCTTCTTTACGTTTTATATCAATTAAAATTATATATAGGGGACGAGTGAAAATATTTATGTGATTTTTTATAATATTTTAAAATTACATGTGCACTCACTTAAAACACATCTTTTATATTTAAATTTGCTTACCAATTATATCAATTATTAATTTATTACTTCAATTTTAATTATAACCATAATTTTATTTTTAAAATAATGAAAATAATAATTTTATGAAATTTTATATAAATAATTATTCAGCACTATTTAAAATATAAAACCTTAGGTTAGAAAAAAAAATCTACACAATATTATTTTATTATTTTACCTTAAAGAGTTTTATTTTGTACAAGTATAATTTTAGGAAATACTTACTAGTTCTAGCATAATTAAATTTTTGTCATAACTTATATATTTATATATAGAGAGGTTTCTTTACACAAGCATGTAATTATTTATAAAATTTTATCTATATTTTATATTATAATTTGTTATTAAGGTGGTAGAATTTAAACATTGTAATATAAATAAATACATTTAAATTAAATTATGGTATAAATACTCCATTAATTTAATTAAGTTAAATAATGTATGTAAAATATTATTTTATAAGTTTAATTGTTTGATTTTAAAACCAGAAAGAAATGGACATGCAAAGTTTAGAGATATAATTATTTTATTACAAAATCTAATGATAGTCATTAGGATTTGATATTAGAAATACACACCACCTCAACAAAAAAATAACATAATGAGAACATGATGTCAATAGTGTTATTAATGTTCTTAATGGATATCCAAGGCCTAATTAATTCTCCTAGTGAATATACGAAAAACTGAAAAATGACTTAAAGACAATGCTCACCTAGTCTTGATCTTCAATATCCTTGCTCAATTTTCCATAGTGTGACTCTTATTAACTTAAAAAAATGTGTATATCCTTGTGCTAGATGGGAATCAATACCTAAAAGCTTAAGGGAAAAGATATGCATTTTAAGCCCTATGATAAACAAGAGAATAGAAATTTTATCTTGATATTGTTATGGCCTATAGATAATAACAATAATGAAAATATCAAATCTCATAATTTCAATAGCTCAAATAACATGCAAACTAGTGTTGTGGTGTGTCTATCCTTCAATAATTAATCCAACATAAATGGGCTAATGATTTATTTATTTCTCTATAATATTTGTAAGTGTTAAAAATATTCTTTATATTTTTATTGGATTTATAAAATAAAATAGAATGTCTATGTATTTATAGATAAATTTAATTCAAATTAAGGCCATGTTGGCACCCTAATAGATATCAAATGGTCGAAAAAGATGAAACAAAAGGCCACATGATTACGGGCCATAATACACTGAAACAAGGGCCAATCAACATTATTAATGTTGGAGTGGCATGCAAAATAACATCAATTACCATCTTGAAGGGGGTTGGGAGAAGATATGAGTATCATAAAAAGTAAATAGTTGTGCTAATAACACAAATTTGGGCTATAATAAACAAGTACAAAAATATCATAAAATCATTCAATTTAATGATTAATAAATACTTAGGGATTATTTGTAGGTGTCTGCAATATCCCCACTTGATGTGTGTATGTGTATACATATCAAAGTAGCAATGAATACATGGCATGTATATAAAATTTTGCATATGGAGCTCTGAAACAAAATCTAATGTACTTGGGAATCTACAAAAAGATTATTTTCTTTTCTACGCATTTATGAAAAATAATAATAATATGCTGAAATTTAGAAAATTGAAAACAAGAAACCACATTCTAATTGTAAATGGAATAGAACAAGGTACCCTATCAAATTTGACCCTCTATAATTTTAAATAACATTTGAATAAAATCTAACTAAAATCCTAATTGCGTCCCCTTGTGGGAGTAACTAAAGTAATAAAAGTACATATTCTATCATAAATAAACTTAATAAAATGTGAGTTACCAAAATTTTGATGTTGTGATAAACATTCCTAAAAGGCATGTGTCTAAATATGATGAGTGGGATATATTCCCCTCATTTTAGATTTGAGATAAACCAATGAATCTCATATCTCAAAAGAAGTGAGTTAGATGCACCATATGTGTAAGATGAGATATAAAATATTTGGTGCATGATATAGAAATACATAGCATTGGAATCATATATGATATGAATAATTCTCTACATATGTTCCCAAAATATAAATAGTGTAAGATTTTAATAAAAAATCTCCATATATTTGAAATATATATATAATGTAAGATCAAAAATAATCTTCTCTATATGAACTCAAGGTACAAGAAATATGGCATTATCAACATAAGATAATGTTGTGTTAAACATAAGTATAAGATCTTGCTCCAAGTGAATCCATGCTATGAATATGGAAACAAAGGCAAACAATAAAATAATTTTCAAGGATATGGATCATGCTAATATAGTGGGAACATTAAACATGCTAAGAATGTGAGTCAGACAACCATGTCAAAATAAATGTAAAATATATGATCAAACCTAAAACAAACACTTTCAACATTTAATTCACTGTAGAGAGATAAAGAGCACTTAAGACAAGGAAATCATATTAAAGACGTAGTAGGTTAAATTTTTTTTTTGAGAAACATCAATCATGAAAAAATACATGTCAAATATATGGAAATAGATAGAGTAAACACACCAACATAAATATATAAAGTACAACGGACACTTTGAAGACACATCAAAAATATAACAAGCATAAATTCATATAGAATGTATATAATAGATTTAGAGAAGCATATCAGTCAATACAGATTATTTCAAGCAAATAAAAAACATATAGTAAGCATACCAATCATATGAAAAAATATTACTAACTTGAAAACAAACAAATGAAACAATATATATTAATCTAGGAATATGTATAAAAGGCTGACCCAATGGGGATAGCCTAGCGATGTGTGAGATGATTGCTAGAAGTGGGAGGTATTGGGGTCCATTCTATAAGATGATCACTTTTATAGCATTATTCCCACACTACGCTCTGACAAGTCAACCATGAGGATACCCGATATGTTAGACTAGTTGTATCAATATTCAATGCAATGGGGTTTGGTATGTGGCTTAAAACTTGTGTTCAATACGATGAGGTAAGTCCACAACCCATGGCTAGGGCTACTATTCACATATGGTTCTATCTCCAATTAAATAAAGCCTATTACCCAACATTTAAGGAAAAGTTGGTTGATATTTTTTGAAAAGATGAGCAGTTTGAATACATCTAGTTCTTGGAGTCCTCCTTCTAGAACATTTTCTTCCTCACTAGAATACCCTAGTGTTTCATCTCCATTTTTGGTTGGCCTCTTTGGTAAGATGACTCTTCCAACCTCCTCTACTCTTGCTCCTATGTAGCAGATCAATGCGGAGATTTGTGATATGGAGGTTTCTTCGTTGGATGAATTTGGGGGGCACTCCAGACTAACCTTAGGGTTTTTTTAGAGTAGGTTGTGGGGTTTGTTAACTATGACAATTCTCATGATGCTTTAGTTTATCTCTTCTCTCCTTTTATTGTTGGCCACAGTTCTGCAAGTTAAGCCTTGGATGTGTGTGGGAAGGATAAGCCCATTTCCTTCGCTCCAACAGTATCTCAATGGGAAAAAGTTACGTTTCTTATTTTTAATACCCTAGTTATGGCTAAATACATTACAGTGGTGTCTTTTGAAGATGGTACTTTGGAGGAAGTTTTTATAAATGATTGGTTTGCCACTCAAGGATTAATTTTTTAGATTTGATAGTTTTTTTCCAAGCCTCCCTACCCTTCATCAGTGGATCTAAAAATTGTGGCAATCTTTCTTGAAAGAAAATGTGAAGATCTACCCTTGTGTCAGGGGTTTCTTTATTGTAATTTTTGATTAATTTTTAGATCATAATAAGGTGGTTGTGGCTAAATCCTAGTCTTGGGATCAACATCTTCTCCTTCTGAAACCTTGGTGCTCATCATTCAATTCTCTGCTCAAAAAATTTGTTGTCAGGGTTGTTTTGGTTTGGCTACCCTACCTTCCTATCTAGTTTTGGGTCGATTCCATCCTTTCAACCATTAGTGGTTATCTTTTTAAATTAATAGCGATTAATGCCTCTACTTCTATCTTTTCCTGCACCACCTATCTATGGATTCTTGTTAGTCTAGTTTTTTCTCTGGATCTCCTTGCTTCTATTGAATTAAGGGTTAATGACTGATGTTGGATTCAAACCCTTGACTATGAGGGCTTGCGCTTTAGATGCCACAAGTGCTTTATGCATGGTCATTTGGCTTTTTTCCTCTTCCGTCAAGTATAAAGTGGACTCTTTTTGGTGGAAGGATGCAATTATTGAACACCTTTCAGTTTCTCCCATGTTCCCTCATCCTATTATTATGTGTTAGCGTTAATGGTTCTCTCTAAGTGGCTCCTTAGGGCCATGAATTAAGTGGTTAGTTCATCTTCACCTATTATTGAATAGTTCAGTGTGGCTAAGAGTGATGAATCTCGAGTTGTTTCAAAATTAGCAAGGATGATGTTGTGGGCATACTTCTAGATGGTATTCCCACATCTTCTAATGTGTATTTTCGTAGATCAGGGGTTTTGGATGAATGGACTATAGCTTATAAGAAGAAAAAAGGAAGCCTAGCCTTAGATTCGCCTCCTATGAGTCTTCACTCTCACATCAAAAGAGGGAAAGAGAGGCCTTGAAGGAATTTTTTGGGTACATCTTGGCACTGGGTGTTCTCCCTTTAGTGGGTTTGGAGCTTGTTTACCTCGGTTTTAACAACTTCATTCCCTTATGAATTTTAATCTAAGATAAATGATTAATACTTTTGCTCAATTTTTATTGTCAGTGAAGGACCTATAAACCCTTAATTATCTATCAAAAAATATGTTTAAAAAATTAAAATAAATTACTAAGGAAAACATATGATAACTTACTAACAATAAATGTAAAAATAACTTAAATTTGAAAAATGCATGCTCTATATCTACCCCATAGTTTCCCTCGAGCAAACATAAAAATACACCCAACCTTCTAAATGATCTTAAAACTACTAAAAATAATATCAACATGTACTTTGAAAATCTCAATAGTATAATATATTGTAAGAATTAATTAAGAACTCTATTTATATAAATAGAGTATAAACATCTAATGTGGATATATATAAAATTCAATGTATTGATTATTTTTTTATTATTATTAAATGAGATAAATAAAAATAAATTTTATAAAACAAAATAATTATTGCATCTTATGAAAAATTTGTGGAAGTGCCTAAAACCAATTAGAAAAAGAGAAGTTACATATACATAGAATAATTAGAAACTAAGGCAAAAACATGGGATCCTTATTACTCATCATCTATACTTTAAATTACATTGGATTACCAGCAACATGTTAGATGAAATGTGAAATCATCATCTATAAGTTATTGGGAGATTTTGGGATGGGATTAAGCCAAGGAAAAAATTCAATAAGAAAAATTAGAAAAATAAAATAATAATTTCTTAGAATACTTTAAATTTGAATGAAAAGAAAAAAGAAACATGACAACTTCAAAATAATAGATTATATGAAAACAAATCAGTGAAGCATGATCAAACTATAAAATCGGGTGAAAAAATGATTCTAAAACAATGGTAAGATATAAATTGAAATTATGAATATCAATACAGTGTGTAGAAGCCCAAAAAATGTTAGAATTGGAATAATAGATAAGAATTCAATCATGCTAATAGAGAATTTGGTCAAAATTTTATAGTATATATGATGTAGAAAAAATAGGTCAATCTTTATGAGGTCATACCTTTTGATTCATAGTTTTATTTGAGCTCTTTCACACGTCAAAATGATCACTCAAAAATTCCGTTGTTTTACTTAAAGTTATTGTCAATGTTTTTCAAAGACGATACGTGATCATCTGAAGGTCCAAAATTAACATTTAATGATTTTTTTGAGAATTTTCTATTTTTAAAAATTATATATTTTTAGGATCAAACATCAATTTCAGTTGAATTTCATCCCATAAGTTAGTTTTAGTGTTTAATTTATTTCAAGAGATTTTTAGAGCTGCTTGCTTTTGCATACGAAACTTACTAAAAATAGCATCTGCTAAAAATTATATATATATATATTTTTTTTTTGAATTTCTTCATATCAACTAATTTTGAGTTGAGGCTTATTTAAGCATGCTTTGGGTTGTAATTATTTCAAATCATTCAATACAAATCAATACAAGTTATTGTTTCAAAAACTTTACCTATTGATAAATTATTATCTTTACTGAATATCAATATAACATGTAAAAACCCAAAAGAAAACTAGAATTAGAAGAATATATAAGAATTCAATCATGCCAACAA
This sequence comes from Torreya grandis, assembly GCA_037957365.1. Classification (NCBI taxonomy): domain Eukaryota; kingdom Viridiplantae; phylum Streptophyta; class Pinopsida; order Cupressales; family Taxaceae; genus Torreya; species Torreya grandis. The sequence goes on from JARHVA010000552.1 coordinate 3,829,626, forward strand.
AGAATTTGGTCAAAATTTTAGAGTGTATATATGTGATATTCTCTTTATCTAACGCATTTCATAGCAACTTTAGGATCCTAGGTTAACAATAGATCAAATGTCTAGTTGTTTTCTTTTATATTTCTTTTAGAATGATTTTATATTCTATTTAATCTTATGTTTAATAATAATAATCATTACAAAACTTTTTTTTTTTTTTAAATCTTAGAAAATATTTATCAAATAATATATATATATAAAAGGTGTGACACATTTTTTATTAGTTTTTATAAAATTAACTTGAGTTTTTTGAGGAGACTGAAGTATTTGTTACTAGGACAATATTTTTTTGCGTTACCTTTTCATATCTTTCTATGTCTATCACTTAGGTTTTATATTTATGTTGTTGAACTTGGCATGTACTTTTCTTAAATGAGTTGTCAACAAATAAACAATTATGGTATAAATATTATATATTAACAAAGACGCCATGCATCGAGTCCCTGCGAGAGTTTAAAATAGTTCTGAAATTTGTTTTATGTATAAATTATAGAGCGAACATTTTTATCAAGCAAAATTATTTAAGAATATTTATGACATTGTTGACACTAACTAGAAAAGTTAATAATCTGGAGTATAGTTTACAATGTAAAACCTATAGAATAACTTACAAACTCTGAAATTTCAAATCAAGTATTCATGATTAACATATTTGTTCAATGTCTACATATTGTTGCCTAATTATCTCCATTTTGTTTTTTATTTTTACTTACTTCAAGTTAGTTTAGGTGGTAGCAAGCTCGAAGTTTTTAAGATGCTTGAACAATATCAATAATTTATGTGTCAAATAAAAATAGCGATCTTTTAAAAATTGCCACCATAAATACTAGATATTTTGCCTCCACCTAGCACACAACATCCAATCCACCAATACCATATTGAAGGACCATGGGCGTTAATGAGGACCAAAAACCTTGTAAGAGGTTGTATATAAATTATCAAATCAACCAAAGATAAATCAACAATAGTAATCTTAAGGATCCCAGTTTCTTTTTGCCCTGTAAATCAATGACTTAAGAATGGGCATGTTTACTCTAATTTTGAGCTTTTAGCACATATTGCACTAGTTTGAGCACCTTGGACACAATAAAAAGAAAAAAGCAAAGTTGGCGTATTTGACTGTATATAAATTATCAAATCAACCAAAGATAAATCAACAATAGTAATCTTAAGGATCCCAGTTTATTCTTGCCCTGTGAATCAACAACTTGAGAATGGGCATGTTTACTCTAATTTTGAGCTTTTAGCACGTATTGCACTAGTTTGAGCACCTTGGACACAATAAAAAGAAAAAAGCAAAGTTGACGTATTTGACAACCAGTATGTGAAAATGTCATTATTTTCTTGATTATGCATTAAAAATCAAGATTTGGGTTGGAATTAGGCAAATACATGAACATAATATTTTCAAGCTCTCAAAACCATGTTGAGAGAACATGGAAAAGTACATTCCATAATATTTCCACTGTGATTATTAGAGGAAATTATGCTACTGTATTAATGCTTTTAGTTTTTTGTCTATTTTAATTTATGATGTTTCATGTAACAACTTTTCAAAGTGCCAAAAAAAACTTTCTATGTAAAAATGAAAGTACATGTTATATATTTACCAAAATAAGATTGGAAATTCAAAATGTATTGAACAAATTAGCTGATTTTTAGAAACAAGAGAAGTAAGATTTTAGAGTCAATATAAATAAAATGTTTTATTTGACATCATATCAACCAAATAGGACAAAAATGACGAATTTACGAGTAAAAAAGATAGGAACCCAAAAAAATCTAGTCTCTAATGTGCTTGAAATTATATATTGTCATATGTGACATTTAAAAAACGCAAAACAAAAAGCGTTCATGTTACTGAAACACAACTCCTTGGCACACATAAACATAAAAAAACTTCTTTTGCTAACATCACATGGGCCAAACACGACAGGACCAACGGCTTTGCAAGTTATATTAAGAACCAATAATATACTCAAAGGCTTGGAGATTGTATATCGCCAAAATGCAGCATTTGATAAGAATGTTCTACTTATGAAACTGAAACACGTGATAACTAAACACTAAGCAACTCATTACAATAGGGGTAAACCAAAGAAGCTAACCTTAAATTGTAATGACTAAGTACAAGTACAAATAGCCCTCATCATATAGGAAAAAAAAATTGTATTCCACGACAAACAAAGCTTAGCCCTTACACTAAACATGATGAATGAGAGCTAATGTTATAACAAATAATACCTTTTATAATTAAACTTAAAATATAAAATATAAGGTAAGTTCCACAAGGTAAATTGAAACATGTAATTATCTAATATAATTGATTAGCTACAAAATAGCTACCACAGATCATAGACTTGCATTTTAATTAGTAGTGACAGAAAAGTCATAATTGACGATGAAAATAGAAAAACAAAGGAAAGAGACTACAAATCCTGTATTGTTACATTAAAGGAAGATGAAAAGAAAAGCTTGAGATGATTTCGATCTGCTCGTACACTAGCATTGGTGAACTTCATGAAAATGATAGTCCTATTTTTTAAAGGAAGCAATTGCAAGTACTTGAGATTTTAAGCACATGTCAGATTTTCATTGATTTTAAGCACATGTCAGATTTTCATTTTACCAAGTCTGCAATGCAAATGTTCAAAAAAATGAAGACATTAACAGTTAAAATAACTCTTGAATAAAATCTATATAAAGGTCATGTCTAAGGCTGTCATGCTAGTTAACAAGGATCCTTCATCTGCATCTTCATAACCAATCACAGATAGGCTCAATTGAATTCTACTCCTATAATCACACAAACCTTTCTTACAGAAATGTATTTGCATACAGATATGCTTTTGGCGACCTCAACATAAAACAAGCAGAAAAAATGAATTTCAAGTGTTTTTTATTGCCAAGACAGTATGAAACTTTTGGCTAGAGTATAATTTTCCAAGAAACATCTCTGTTACCTTAGAGGTAGTGGTTTTGTGGGATACTATGCATGTGTCACTGAACAAGTTTCTCATCTCTCCATGGGTTCAAGCCAAAAAGTAAAGCAAAATTAAAAACAAGAAATTAAAAACTTTAATATGATGAAGCTTCTAGGAAACTCAGGTATGCAACACTATAAGTTAGGAATCTCATCTTGTATTCTACTAAAAGAGACCAAAACTTAAAATGTGTTAACCTTCAGGGTCCAATTAAATATTGCCCTCGTGCACGAGCAAGAATCTCCTACAATGACCTAGTAGTTAGTCTATCCCAAATAAATACTGAAAGACAAACCCTTCATTTGGAAAATAAAGCAAAAACTCTAGGTTTCAGAAAATGATTTCTGTGCAGCCTACAATTTTGCTCCAGAAAAATAGAAATCTAATGCCACATTAAAAGCTTCTGCAGGCCAAACATGTGATCATTTAAATCTTAATTAAATACTCCTATCGTATGAAGTCAACGAAAATGAACCTCATTAAAGAAGATGGTAAGCAGTATACAAATACATATAGAATCCAGAAAGACAGTACTTCCTTACCAAAATGATCATCTTCTCCAGTTTGATGGGGCCCCCAAACTAAATCCTAACCAAATCAGAAAAGGCAACTTGGTCTATAATATGACTAGAAGGTCATAACATACTAGCGTATGATTGGGAGATAAATACAACATAGCCAGGTGTGCAGCTCTTCTACAAGATCAAATGTTTCTTATTAACAAGGCATCAGAAAACCTAGTGGAAAGGAAAAAATATTGTTAATAGCAAACATGGCTTTTGGTAAATATTAAAATAAGAAACTGTATACATCATATGCACAAGATTCAACTTCTATTGAGAAATTTAGGAATGATTACCAGAGTCATATCACTAAAGGATGGAACAGTTTAATTCACAAATAGATTAATTGAAATGATCACCAACCAAAACAATTGCACTCGGCTAGTTAGAAAGAACTTGACGACTCAATCATGAAATCTAAAGTCATACCTGGATATGTTTTCCAAGGCTTCATTATCACTAATACTGTACTTACCAGGATTACTGAGTTATCACATTATAATGCTTATGGAAGATACTAGGCTTGCTCAAAGCCTTTGGGAATAAAGGAAGCTTTAAAACTCATGACCCAGCTGAATGATGATGGTTTCTACAGAGCCAAATAGCATGATACAATCAGACATTTCCTTCTGAATTTATTGTGTCATCCTTTACACGCTGGGGTGAGAAAAATGGCAAGCAGCTTGAGTCCTTGGGAGAGGAGAAGCAACTAAGAAAATCCAGAATATAGGTGGAGGGAACCCAATCACCAACCACTAATTCCAACGTTGCACAGCTGCCCCAGTGCTGAACTCAGAACTGCCAATAGTAAGTACAAAATGAAAAGTGCATCTGCTTTTGCAAATTAATGAAGAGTATCTCCATTTTCCAACTCACTGGATGGTTGCTAATGATCAACAAACTCATTGTGGAAGTCCCTCAGTGTTTTATCCATATCCAGTGAAAGATGAAGGGCTATAGACAATCTTTCTAGAACATCGGTCACAGAGTTAAGATCATATGAGTATGCTTCAGCAACAACATAAATACAATAATGAATGAAAAGATCAGTGTTCCCAGTGTAACATGGTAATGCAGTTTTATGGACCAAAGAACTTGCTTGTAAAGATTTGGACCAAAGAACTAAAGGAATGTTACAATTGTAAGGCTTCACCTCTACTTTACCAAACTGTATCGTGGTATGGACTTAAAATTACTTTTGAATCTCATTTGATGTCTGATGATTGGTCTACCTAAGTATAAACGGCTAGGACAGTCTAGGTTGTGTATGTTATAGACAGTAATTATATGGTAGATCAGACCAAACCTCAAGATGTCGATTTAATTTTCAATGTTTAACTTTGTATCGGTGGACTGACCACTACACATATCTCAGATCATAGCTAGGCCACCTTATAATTGTACTACATTGTAATGTACATTGCTATATCAGGCATACTGGCCCATTAATAATTGTCGATTGAGGGGTAGGCTGCCCTCCCACAATACATTATTCCTTAGCTGAGCAGCTAACTAAGACTTATGACCTCCATTGGACCGTTGAATCATGGACAGTCAACTCTGCCATATATATCAAGCTGCCATAGTAAGCATTTTCCTGGGGCATGCCCGTCAGCTTTTAAACCTGGGTCATCGTTGTGATAAGTGACCCACTTTTGCCACAAAACATCAGCCCACCAAACTAGCCAAAAAGGAAAATGCAAAAAAATATTAAGTTATGATTTTATAGTAAATTTTCAAACATTGAGCTTTAGAATATAAACAAAATTCACCCGAATTTCTATAAGAAAAGAGGCTGCTTTTGGGTGGTTAGGATGGATGCAGAGGATCATTAATAGTTTGGTAGTGAAAAAAAATTGATTCACAACATTTTTTAAGACTGCAACTATTACCATGGCTACTGGTATGAATAATGAAAGATCCCCTTACCTTTCCAAGGGGAAGTAGACTACTTTTACCTTCCTGGCAATAGCTCGTTTATATGAAGGTCTTGTTGTTTCTTGTAATTACTTTAGTTAAAATATACTGCCACGAATATTTCAATATGCATGTATTACTCAAAAAGGTGAAATACTCCTTGCATGTTTTTTTACAAATTTTCCCTTCTAAAATGTAAATGCTTGGTGTTAATCCCCAGAAAGAAAGGACAAATTGGCAGCAGATCATCAAACACGATAGAATTATCATAGATTTTATTATTTAAGCTGGATTTAGCCAAATCTGCAAGTTCCTTAAGCATTTGCATTAGTTATTTGGTTTGGTAAGCAAATTACCTCATCACGCAAAATCCTGAGAGACTCTCCCACAAATTGAAGTTTTTCAAGATCAATTGGATGCAATGCTTTCAGCCCCTCTTCTGTCTGGATCGGAGTATGGATTACATCATCAATGTCAAATGGTATGCCAAAAGCTGGCAAGGGAGTGAGTATATCTGAAAAAATAATCACACCATTAGGATGGAATGCTCTCCAGGGCTGCAAAGAGATTTCCACAATGAAATCAGTTATCTCCGACCTCTCTCGAAAAGATGGATGTTTCTCTGCAAGTTTTCTGTAAGCAGCCATATACCTTCCTGCTTGACGCATCATCTATGCTGGTGGCCTTTCCACAACCTCGCCCTTTGCTGTCTTGACCAACAATGGATCTGAAAATTCATGAAAAGGGGAAACCATCGTAAGTTCAAGCTACAAAAGGAAACCGAGGACGATATCTTCCAATCAAGTGCACCAACCTCTTCAAACAGAAGCTATAAAAGGCATGATAGAGAATCAATTCAAGGAATTTCATATCTCCCTCTTGACTTGGCAGCAAGGAGCTCCAAAGTGAATTTGTCTTGGTGCAGGCGGCACCCAGCTGCGCTCAATTTACAGGCTCAATTTTTGGTGACGGTTTTTAAACTAATGTCACCTTGCACATGACATTCATTTCTCATTTTTGACTTTCATAGTTTTTATATAGAAATCAATTAAAGCTTGTTGCTATTACCCATATTACAAGAAAAGAACGTTCACTATGGCTAGACACATTGCCTTGAGGATGCTCTGTCATGGAAGGGACTTGGGCTCCTATTTTCAGGATGAGGTTGGTCCAATGGAATCGTAACAATGTAGAGGAATAAAATTAATCTTTTCTATTAAAATAGGAGCCTTAAATTTTCATTTCAACAAAAAAAAGCCCTAAACTAGTGAGAGCTGAAAATTTCTTTCATTAATTTAAGTTTTTTTTCTATTAATTTAAATTTTTTTTAATTAGATTAGTATGAATGACTTTTTTTTTAAGATTTTAAAACTGATAAAAATATAAATCACTTGTTTATATATAATTCTCAAAATCTCATTTAAAAATTTTCAACATAAAAAAAATTAAAAATCAATAAAATTTTCATACTACAAAAGCTACTAAATTTTCTTAATAATACTTAGTCAAAAACATATAACATAAAATTAAACTTACTCCACCCATAGCAAAATAGTCTAATTCTCCAATGTTTGAAGGTAAACTAATGACTCCTTTCCCATTACTTTTTCAAATTATGCCTATTACTCCCAGCATCTACACTTGCTAACTCTCAAGTAAAATATCTAACCACTATCCATAGACTTCTCTTACAAACCCATCCATTAAACTTTAAACAGTAAACTACAGAATGAAAACAGAAAATAAAATGAACACCAAATGAAAAGTAAAATTTTATTGTATAAGTGGAAATTATATATCTGAAGACTGTGTGTGCACAATTGTTTTTCTATTCTATACATTCTAATAAGGTCTTGCTGCATATTTCCAACAAGAGGATGTTGAATTTAGTAGAGTACCTGAATTTTACCTCGAGCACCTTCCAAGGCTATTGCAACTCCAATCTCGTAAGGATCTTTTGACATCAGCGTATCCTCTGCCAAGATCTCCTACAAAGACCAAGTTTCTAAAATTGTGCTCTAACATTTTCCCATGCTTAATATCCTCCATGAAAAAATCACAGTAGGAGCAGAGATCCACATCTTGCAATGTAAAAGACAGCGTCTGCAACAATCGTATCGTTATTTACAAAGCAAACACCACCCTTTTCTGAACATAAGAAGTTGCAGCCCAATGGTTTATAAATGCTTTGCCTGCTTATAATAAAATTATCCTTATATGTGCAGTAATTTGCTGCAAACTTGGTGTGGTGCAAAACATCCCTCAGAAAATTACAGCCCTAGTTATTTGAAAGAGGGAAATCATCAGAATTATGGTCATTGTGAGCTTCCATAGATGAGTAGAGAACAATGGTTGATGAGTTAATTGGATGGGTGTAACCAGAACCCTAGAAAAAGTCATGCTTAGATACTAGATGACAGAATTCGCCACACCATTTTTTCCTACCAACTACCTGGGCAAGCCTTTGGTCTCCAAGTAGAGGACAACTGAATGTTAGAATGGAAGGTTTTGGTTTTTCCTAGTCTTATTTTTGTTCACAATGGTATTGGTGAGCATCCAGAGCATTGCCATGGCTGTCATTGCCCCACCTAAACCGTGGCCTATGAAAACTATGGCTTGCTCATTCCTTCGACTCCATTCTACCTGCAATTAATGTGGCCAACAAAAGAATCTAAAGGTAAAAAACCTTTGAAATTTTTATAAGGGGGTCTTATTTCGTGAACACAAATTGGGATATTTACCTTTCAATCAAAATTATCGTTTCTAAGAACAAGATTGTTGCTGACTGTCTTGCAAAATAGTTCTCTACAAAATTTTCAGAATTTTTAGTCCATACAAATCATTCTATATGATTTTTGAATTATTCCAAATAAATTTATAAAATGTCTGAAATGATTTGAATGGAATTAAGATTAACTTCCAAGAATCTAGAATTTATTTAGCGTTAGATGCTTCCGAACAAAACATGGCATTACCAACCTTCTGCTAAAGGTCAGATTTTTTTATGATGTTGAGAAACCGATGTAGAAGGCCTTAATGAACCAGAGCTGGATTGCCATTGTTATCTTTCAAAGACTTAAATAGATCGTTGTCAGTGTTGATATCTCCTTCTCCAAATTCAGTGTTCACATTGAGAAAGTCTAGGACAATTTTAGAACCACTGAAAGCAAAGAAAACCACGTCTTCATTCTTGCAGAGGATAAAAGGATTTCGAGATTTGTGAGCTCTGGTCGAAGCCTCCCATGCCATGGAGGGCAGTGCGCTGGACATGAGAAATTTCCCGAGCAGATGGCTCCCATCAAATCTGCACCATCTTGATTTATTTTTAGAGGATAGTCGGCTTGAAGCTTATCGATCTTGATGCGTGATGTATGAGACAGTCAAACCAGAACCCAACCACTATAATTTGTGATCCGCTCCAGCCCCTGTGACTCTCTATAATGACTTGTGAGTCACCATGTAATGCCACTACGTTTGTCTAGGTTAAAAACAATGTTAAAGACATCAACTCTGAACTTGAAGTCAATAGTCAATTTACCCTTAAACGACAAACATGGATAACAGATTGGCGATTCAATGCGAATAAGTAAGAGTATCGACTTTGCCTTTGATTTCCATGTTTAACTAGGTAAGGAAAAATGAGTCGTTTGTGCCCCTGTGCATTCAATGCAGAACGGTAGAACAATAGATACGCAGTGGGAACTGGGAAGATTCACAAATTGCAAGTGGGGAACCTGGGGAATGGGGATCGCCCAATATGGTCCATTACCGTCCGACGTCCATAAACAACTTATTACTCCGTGTGGGTTCAAAATCTATACAATAATGATGCCTTCACGTGATCTCGACTCTATCTGTCTTTTCCCCTGGCCTATCGAAATCTTTTATATTTTTGAATATTTATTGATCTATGTTTCCACTAACCTCTGAATCCGGATACAGGGGATACGGTCACACTCACATAAATTATAGTGCATTTGGGCATGTCCCAGCGCCGGGTCCCAATTTCCATTAATAATTTTAAAACGGCTGATTTTTCATTGTGAACGTCATAATGACAGGTAATATGATTTTTTACCCATCGTTTGATACGGTTAAAAATATATATTGACTGTATTTTACAGGTAAAAGTACTGATAGATGGATATTGTTCATTACTTTAGCAGTTTGTTTTATAATAACATCTAAAAGATTTGAGCCAATGAAAATAAAGATAAATATTTGTTCCCTGATTTTTATTAACAAATATGTATTTCAACTTTTGAAAAAATGTAAAAAAATTTATATACAAAAAATAATATTTTCTGATTGATTCAAAAGATAAATTTAATGAAAGATTAAAATTTATATATATGATGTAGGTTACATAGGAAATAATATAGTTTTTAAACATTGTATGAGAAAATATATGAAATGTTGGGATGTTGAAGATGTATAGAAATGCTATTATATATTAATTAAGTTTACATTATTTATTATTATTAATAAATAATATATTATAAATTTTTATTATCCAAAGCTATAAGATGGAATTTTGTTTTCTAATAAGGCTCTAATATGAAGAATCAAATACAAATTTGAATTTTAGTATTTGTAAGGATTTGAGATAGGATTGATATGCCATATTCTATAAGACATAATATCAAACGTAATTCATATTATCATATCAATATATTTGTCTTGAAGAAAACTTAATTAATCATAATAATATGTTTTCTAAAATTTCTAAATATTAGGCCATCAAAGAAGTAGGGAGAAGTTTGGAGCTATGCAATGGGGAGATGAAGAGTCATCTTCCATTGATGATGTTTCAAGCTTTTTCTTCATTGATTATTTTGGTTACTTTCATTTTCTTTGTTTTCATATGTATTTTTATATGGTGCTCATGATGGTTGAATTGTTTTAGCTCTTATGTTCGTTTTCCTTAATTTCATTTTTTGGTTTGTGGTTGGTGTTTATTGATTTTCCTTTTCTCTTTATTTAATGTCTCTTGTTATGTGCCCTGTACCAGCCCGCATCTCCCCTACTTGATGCCCTGTGCTCGTGGCCTTTGTAAAAAAAGAGGAGTATGTTATTAATTGATGTTGTTTATGGAAACTCTTAGAAAAGACAATCTCAAGCATGCGAAGAGAGGTGAAAATGGTGGTTTTAATGAGCCAGCTAGTCCTTCGAGGGTTGATAAGGATTGCAATCTCAAGGACGGTATGTCTTTCCCATCTCAAGTGGGAGGAGTTTTTGGAACGTCAAAGAAGTTGTTCAGTGAGGTCCTACATCAAGAAGAAGTGTGAAACACATAGAGGATACAAAATTCATTGCCAACCGTGTCTGTGAAGGAGAGTATGGAGAGCAGGAGTGGGATGAAGCCCAAATTGGTAAGCGCCCTAGCCTTGACAACTCCCTGACTCTTGTTCCAAATGCTTTTATGGAAAAAGATCTACAACAGGAAGAAATCAGGTTAAAAAATGTTGGAGTTTTTTTTGTATGTTTAAATAAGAACTCTTTCCCTTCTATAAACTTCTTTGATAATTGGCTCAATTTTGTTTGGGGTAAGAAGCTGGGTATCTACATTATCTTTTGTCGAATGATTAAGAAAGGGATTTTTATGATTCTATCTAAAAACTCTAATATGTAGAGAAGGGCCATTAGTAAACCCTTGTGGAATGTAGGTCTTTATTCAAGGCAATCCCTTAAAACCCAAATATGGATTGCAATGACCTTATTTTTAGAACTGCACCTAGATGGGTGGATATCGAAAACATTCCTATCCAACTATGGAATTTTTTACCACAAGCCTTGAATCCCCTTGGGGAAGTCATTAGAATTGAGGACACTAGATGATCACTAACTCATATGAATGTTAGGGTTCTGATATCCTTGGAGTCCTTAGATGTTTTCCCTGAATACCTTATCTTCAAAATTAAAGGGATGTCCCATATTTGTGTTGTCAAATGGCTGGGAGGATTAAACACCTATTTTTTTGTAAAAAAGATGGACACCTCAATAAAATTTATCCATTATTGGTTAACAAGGAGGACCTCCATAGTAAACAAAAAGGCCAGATAGTGCAGAAGGAAGATTATGTGTTAGATGATTTAAAAGTCTTTGAAAACCCTATGTTTAATAGTGAACAACTCAAAAACTGTGCCTCTCTTAAGGAGCCACTAGGGAAAAATGTTTCAGTGACTACATATGAGCTAGGAAAAGTTGTGACTCATTGCTCTTCCCAGTCCTATAGTTCCCTGTCACCATCTATTGACATGGTGAATTCTTTGCCTGATGTGCTTAATTGTTTGTTGGATAATTGGAATGATGCTTTTATTGAGCAGAAAACTCAATCAGATTCCTCTACCCCACATCTCAAGGATTATCTCTCAGATGAGTATGTGGTTTTTTTAGTTGATCCTTCTATTGATTATCTTTCTAACCTTGGTAGCATGCCCTCCTCTAGCCTTAGTAAAAAAGGATATGATTCCTCCCTCATGGTAATTTCTTTGGAAAAAGAACATAGTAATTTTGGCTCTGAAATGGATACAACAGTGATTACACCCTTGTCCCTCAAGGACCCCATTGTTTCTAAAATTTGGAAGCCTAAAGGGGGTGGTAAAAGAATCAAAACTGACTCTGTGTCCACCCCTCTTGATCATTCTCTTGTAAAAGATAGAAAAAAATCTAAAGATAGCCCTCTTGGTAGCCTTAACCCAGCGTTTAAGAGGAAGACCAAAGAAAACAAAGATCTGAACTATTTCAAAAGATTGTATAATAGTGGGGGCAAATCCTCTGGTTAATCTAATTAACCCCTCTACCTCCATTTCTTATGCAAATTTTAAGTTGAAATATTAAGGGATTGGAATTCCCTGATAGAAAACCCATTATGAGACAGTTTAGACACCTGAGAGACAAATTGGACTTTTTGTGTCTTTAAGAAGTTAAGGCTATGGCTTCCCAGTTATCCTCGGTCCTTAATTTCATTTGGCCTAATACAACTCAATTTTCCACTAATCACCAAAGAGGTAAAGGAGGGGCCTCCATATTGGTTAATCCTGAATTGAAGGAGTGCATTATTAACCATGGTGTTTCCCCTCTAATAGAGTTGTATGGATTTTACTAAAAAAGTAAAACCAATGTTTTGGTATGTGCAATATATATGCTCCAAATTATTATAGAGAAAGGTCTAAGTTGTGGAATTGACTTACAACTAACCTGAAAAATGTCCCTTGGATTTTTGGAGGCAACTTTAACATGGTCGAGGAAAAAGAAGATAAAATTGGTGGTGACCATCAGTCTTGGAAAGGCAATGAGATTTTATTTTGGTCCAAATTTAAGAGAATGCTCATACTTCTTGATCCATTACAGAAAGGAAAAAATTAAAGTAAAGGAATCTAGTTTACCTGGTGCAATAATTAGAACAATAAGAAAAGACAATATTCTGAGCTTGATAGGTTTTACTTGAATAGAGATTCCTTTCAAGTGACCCCAAATAGTGCTAGAAATGTAGTGAGTGTTCTACCCTACACAATCTCCGACCACCATTTCATTGAATTTGGATTTTATTTAATTCAGATGTTGACAAAAAATTTCTTTCAAAGGATTTTATAATTTCAATATCTCTCACCTAAATGATCAAGTTTGCATGGATGGTAGTCATTCTTCTTGGAATGTCAGGAAAATCTCATGTAATTCTAGATTTAGTATTGATCAATGGAATTTTTGTATGGAATTGTCCAAGAACTTTATAATAATGTATGGTCAGATCAAGGCTAAAATGTGTAGGAAATTAGCTAAGGTCACCTAGGAAAAACTAATTCAGGCTGAAAGTTCTCTTCAACTTGATCCCTCAAATGGTAGACTTATGGATGAGCTTAACTCTCTAAAGCATAAAGTCAGGCAATCCCAATGCTACCTTGCCAAGGGAGCATAGATTCTCTCAAGATTGAATTGGCTTAATCTTAGTGATAAAGGGTCTAAGTTTTTATTTAATTTCATGAGAACCAAAAACCTAAGGAGCAAAATTAAAGGTATTTAGTTTCAGGGTAACGTTTTTCATGGCTCTTGAATTATCAAATAAGATTTTTTCAAATTCTACTCCAGCTTATTTTTGTCTGATGGTTACAATGCTCTCATAGAGCAAAATAGGGCTATTTGTGATATTTGTATTCTAAAGAAAGTGTCACGTATGAAAGCAACTTCCCTTGATGAGGATATCATGCTTGATGAAATCAAAGTGACCATTGACTCACTCAAGATTGAAAAAGCACCTATTATTGATGGCTTCCCTACTTAATTTTACAAAGCCAATAAGGACTGGTTGGCCAAGGATTGTCTTGAGGTCTGTGCAGAAGCTATTATTACTAGTTCCTTGGGCCTTGAAATTAATAGAGGTTTTAATAAGATCATCCCTAAGGAAGGGGACCCATAATCGATCAAAAATTGGAGGCCAATTACCCTCCTTAATGTCTCCTATAAAATTTTGTCAAAAATCTTGGTCAAGTGACTCTCTTCTCTATTTCCCTTTATTGTTTCTGGCAATTAGACTAACTTTGTTGAAGGAAGATACATTTTGGACAATTTGATTACTAGTTGGGAAGGGATATATTGGGCCCATGATTATAATCAAGATGTGGGCATGATTCTGCTCGACTTTGAGAAATACTATGACAAACTAGAATGGCCCTTCATTGAAATAATTCTTAGAGCCTTTGGTTTTCAAGAATTTTTTTGTAGAATGGTAAATATTATTTTCAAGGATGCCTCAGTTGTTGTTGAAGTGAATGGGGAATCGATAGACTCACTCTAACTTCAACAGTTCATCAGACAAGTTTGTCCTCTTGCCCCTTATTTATTTTTGTTGGTAGCCGAAGCCTTACATTATCTACTTAGATTCTCAGATGTAGGTCCTCCTATCAAAGGAATCTCTCTGCCCAATGAATATGAATTGTTTGATGTTTTATTTTTTGATGACACTAATTTATTCATCAAATTGGAACAAAGCAACTTAAATTAGGTTGCCACAAGGATAGATATATATTGTTATGCTTCTGGATCTAAGGTCATTATGAATAAACCTTGTATGTTGAGGTGGCAGGACACCCCTCTTGTTTGGCTCACACAATTTGGCTAGGTATGGAAAGGGATGGATGAATTGGTTATATATTTGGGTATTCCTTTTGCACTTACCCCTTCATTCAAGCTTATGTGGGAGTGGATATTTGTCAAAATTAATAATAAAATTGAAAAATGGTAGGGACACTTGCTTTCTTTACTTGGAAGGATCTAGGTCTGTTAAAACATTCTTGCCTCATACAATATATATTATGCTTGTTGTTGGATTTTTAGTAAGACACGAATCAATTTGTTACATAGAATTATAAGGGATTTTCTATGGTCTGATGGAAAAGGTGTGAGAAAATGATGTGCTATCCCCTGGCAATTTTGTTCAAAGCCCAAACATATTGGGGGACTTGGCCTAAAAAATCTAAAGATCCAGGGCATCTATTGGAGCCCAAATTTTGACTAAGTATTTTAGTATTTTGGCATGGAATTGGCATGATGTGAGAGGATCATAACACAAAACTACCATGGCATGGAACTAGCCTAGCATAGAAGGATCATGGCACGGAACCAACGAGGCGTGAAAGGACAAGGGCACATAAGTATCAACGCAATAAGACCCAGTCAAAGATAGAATATAACTATGAGGAACGTATGAGCATAAGACTCATAACAATATAAAAATACTTGGAATGTGCATGGGAAGTGAGATATGATTGAGGAACGAGTCTCAAGAGTCATCCAAACATTAACCATAAGGAGTTTTGCACCAGCCCGTGAAGAATAGGACATATGGCATCAAGGATCTAGCATAGAACAAGAATATAGGGGGTGTAAAACCCTAGGTACTTAGGAAAAAATAATTGATTTACCACCACGACTCTCAGTCTACTAAGAGTTCGTTGGCCAATCACCCATGTCGTTATTTATTATGTAACTACTTGGTTAGGGAAAAAACAAGTATAAATACCCCTATGTAGATTCATGTAAGGTGACCAATGATGAATAGAATATTGAAATAATATAGTATTAGCTTTCAGATATTACTATAAGTTCAAATGTTGTGTGTTTAAGTGACTTTTTAGTATGAACTATGCACTGAATTAACTAATTTTATTGTTTATCTTATAAGATGTTTGGAATATGCATTATGAATTGACAAACCATTGAACTTCATGGCATTTTTGTTTATGTTCATAGTGGTGGTAATTATTGAAGTAGTGTATTTATTTTTCTGTGTAACTACTAATTAGATATATGAATAAACTTAAGTATATGACTAGCATGTTACTAATCAACATAACCCATGGGAACCAGTCTCTTGATACGTGCTTTGGGTGAGTGCATAAGACCACAATCTTGTGTGAAGGGCCAACACACAAGCTTGTTGGGGCTACATTTTAGCACCTAATAAAATGTGATTGAGAGATTAAAAACCCAACATTTTGGTTTCATTGCTGGGACTCATAGCACTTACTACACTGTAATGGAAGATGCTTGAACATATAACCCTTGAAGGTATTGAACAATGGATTACTAGGGTCAAGGATAATTTTGTAGATTATTATCTTGAACCAAGAGTTTCTGCATGTCAATGGGTAGAACAACATCTTTTCAACACATTATATGAGACTTTATTTGTTGAAGTCCCTATTCATTTGCATGCTTGGCTATTTGTGTATATTCAAGGTCAATCACAAAATTTTGGGAGAAGACAATCTTGGATGATAGATCATCAAAGGGATTTAGCATAACTAGGAACAACGTGGATGTGAGCTATGAATATCTGGTAGAAAGGAGTGTTGAATAGCTAAATTTTGGAGTGTGTTGTAACCACTTACTCTTATCCTAAAGAAGCCAAGTTATAGTTTCTCAAAGAGCTACATGGTGGGTATATTAGACATTTCCTATTAGAAGTCAAGAAATTGTTCATTGATTATGGACTCAAAAATCTACAAATGGAAGGATAAATCCATCTTATCATTAACCTCACAGTTAGAATGGGAACATAAAAGTGTTGGTAAAAAAATTTAGGTTTGGAATGGTAGCCAGTCAGTGGGCATTGCGGAAACAAAAATATGATGAAGCTCATTAGAGGATCATAGGAGGAAGCAGCATGAGAAGGGACTGGGAGAACTCAGGTAGTGTTGTTAGGATATGTAGGGAAGTGGGAATACACAAGGAGGAATCCATCACTTTAATCGTGCCCCATGCCAATTTTATTGTATGAAATAAAAACTAGCCAGATAAAATAGATTGAAGAACCAAGTTTGAACCAACCAAGTTCCCCAACCATAGTGCATACTCATGCCTTTGAATTAGATGAATTACATATACATAATTAGGATACAGATAGTGTAAAATCAAAAATTGATCCTATAAGGGAAATTATACTAAGTTGATTATAGCTCATCCAAAATTAACACTTTCTTTTCCTCTTCAAATAAATTTCATGGCCCAACTTAGGATGCCTGACGGACTTGGCATTCTTAGTGGATAAAGTACAAACCCAAATATTATTAATCAACCAACTACCATGCCCCATGGCACTAACATTGTTGTTGGAGGCATTGGAGGTGAATTAGGAGGTGGCATGGGAGGAAGTGCTAGACTTCCCCCTTTAAAAACAAGCTATGGGGGTTCTCAACAACCACTAGTGTAAGCACCTCAGCTGCCAATAGTATATTATGAAATGACACTTCACTTACTTGAATATCAGGGTGTGGGGAATGTTGTGGAACATGTCCATAAGTGCAAACTCATTTGGAGGGCATAAGGCATCACTTCTTCTAAGATAAATTCCACATAGTTCATGACCATGCTTCTAGAAAGAGCATATAAATGGTATAGGAAGTTTGACCCTCAACAAGTGGTAATTGACTATGATCATCTCAAAATAGCATTCCTTTAGGAATTCAACATTCCCAAATTTGAGCAACAAAGTATTACTACACTAAAAGATATAAATCAAGATTTCATTGAGAGTGTATGGTAATATGATGCATGATTTAAAACACTTATATCAAATCTTTACTTTGAAATTAATAGTGCTCAGCATGCATAGTGATTTGTGGGAGGATTGTTGCTTCCCTTCATAAGAACATTGTCCTAGAAGACTTTTACTAGCCTGTGTGAAGCCTTGGAAGCTACCCTCCACGCTGAAGTTGTTGGTAATATTAACACTAGAATAAGTCCTTTCATATTATCCCCAATAGCTTTGATGGCATTGCAAATAGAAAAATTAGTTGCAAACAATGTGTACTATACTCATAATGGTCTTTGGTGTACCGATTATGAGTCTGAAGGTCGTAACTGAAGTACCTTCCACGTAAAAACATCCATGTCATACTGAAGTAGTCATGTGAAATTTTCCATGAGGAACATGATGTATGCTCCTATCCTCTCCTACAGTGGGATTCACATTCTAAGGTGTCTAAATACTTCAAGATATGTGATGATTGCACCCATGATACAAATGATTTCCAGCTAATTAGTGATATCCATGAAGCACACACATGCGGTACGTGCCAAACCTTTGTGTCCAATAATGAAGATAATGGTGGCTATCATGGGCAAGGATGAGGGCAAGAATGAAGAGGTGGTCATTTCCCACCAAGAACATGTTATAAGTGTGGATCCCTGGACCACTATCAAAGGGATTATCCAGTGTATCCAATATGTGTTTTTATTAAAAGGAGCATTAGTTGGAAGAATGTCCTGACCTATACATGGCCATCACTAAGGAAATTAATGAGAAAGGTGAAGGTATGATTTGCATTGAGAAACCTCATTGGTGGTTGTGTTTAATCACCCCAATAACTCAATAGGTGAATATCACTACGCGTAGTGGTGGATAATCTTAGTCTACATCTACTCCTATTGACAAGTACAATGTGAAGAGCCTTGAAAAAGGAAGTATCTTGATGCTTGGTAACAAAAGGATTTACTCCAAGACACTATGACATTGGTATGGGAACTACAAGGAGAAATTTGATTTTTTAAGGACCAAAAAACAACACAATGTGTTGATATGTAAAAGGCATTAGAGCCTCAAAATGTGGCGTGAGACGATTTCCAAGAGATTTGCAAATGTATGTTGGACAAATACATTATCCCACAATTAAGTACTTGGATTAAAACTTAGGTACAAACATTAACTGATGCTTAACCTCAGTTGACTCGACAAGCTAATGATCATTGATTAAATCATGCTCGATGGAAAAATACCCCCATTCCTCCTATCCCTCAAGAGGACAAAGAAATACTAGTGAATGATGTCATTGATGGTTGGATAATTTGGTACATGTTAGTTGACACTAGTGATAAGGTTAACATCCTCACCAAGGATGCATGGTGAAAGATGGCTAGTCCAACATTACAACCATCATCACATGTATTGTTTATGGCTAATAAAACTCATGCTCTACCAATTGGCATCCTTAAGAATGTAACAGGAGATATTCTTGGAGTACCTTTCAACATTGACTTTGAAGTTCTCAAGTTAGCAGAGGTAGATTATTTTCCAGCTCTATTGGGGTGACCTTGGTGTTATGAAAATAATGCATACTTAAGCTTCAAAAAGTGCTACATCAGTTTTAAGAATATTGATCAATGTGTTATTATTACATTGAATCAAACACATGGTCCCCCATACGTATAACCTATTAATGTGGAGAAGATATTAACCATGTATACAATGCCATGGCTAGAGATGGTGAATAACATGATCTTACTCATGATGGCATCCTCCGATGGATGGACACTCAATCCTTTTTTGATACAAGTAATGCTTGTAATTGTTGGGCCTATAATGACTATGACCTCATTGGAAGGGTGTGTGGTGCCATTGGAAATTATGGGAACATTTCATGCCAGTATCACAAATGGCATAGATTTGTTCACCTTGTTACCAGATAAGTTATGAGAGGACCAATTATGGATGCACCATTAGAAATACCTAATGAATTCCCTCGATTTCATAGATAAATGGAAATCCATGACTTTATACAATGCATTAAAAACTTATAATTTTGACAATGATCGTATATGATCAATAGTTCACCTTTTTGATGGTATAGTCATAAGGTGGTATAAAACCCATAATGAGCGACTTTTACATTGGGATCAAGTAAGATCTACTTTGCATCACTAGTTACATCTTGACAACCAAATATGGGGTACAATCAGCTATAGTGGAGTATGAGTACCTGAGCCACACATAGAATCCTACAAATCCATGTGGAGGACTGATGCATCTTTCTTGACAGAGTACCTCTAGGTACATTATTTCTTAGGAGTTTTAGGAACTTGGGCTAGAGCATAGAATGCTCATGAATAATGAATATGGGTACTCATTTTTAGTATCTATTGAAATAAAGCATGAACTCAGTGTTATCTTACTCATCTCCAAGAATGGATTTGCACCTCACTCTCTAGGACATACATGAAGTAGTTGTTGGTGACCCTAGTCCCATTGAAGATTGCTTGAGGTATATCCATGATGTCCTAGAAAAGGGATAATTCTCTTTCATGATCCCTCTATACAACATGTTCCCACACTAGACCCTATTTTTAATCAGGAACATCGTAAAGAGATATAAATAAGGAAGCAAAAACTTGTATTTAGGTAGATGAAGGTGAAGGGTCTTACCCACCTGACCCATTGGCAAATCATTTAGATGTCCCTACAGACTATGACTCATGAATAGTTTGTGATATTGGTCCCAATGCATACCACCCTTACTCATAACCATTTCAAATTATAGCATAACATCAATACAAAAGAAGAGCCAAAAATGACTACTATAGGTAATTATTGTGATGACATAGAAGTTTCAAAGATATTTGAGTTATTAAAAGAATACCAAGTTGTCTTCCCAAGAAGCTATAATGATATGAAAGGTGTTCATCCATCTATAAGCAAAATTCATATCAAACTAGTTGATGATGTTCAACCAGTCAGGAAAAGACCATATAGGATGAATCCAAATCTACGAGTGCACGTGAAGGAAGAAATTGATAATATGTTATGTGATAGAGTGATCACTCTAATTGATGAATCTGAGTGGGTCAGTCCTATGGTCATAAGTATAAAAAAATATGGATTCATTAGAATTTATGTTGATTACCATATACTTAATGCATCTTGTGTTACTAATCCCTTACCAACACCATTCACAGAGTAAATCCTTGAAGGCATCGTTGGGTTTGAAATATATACTTTCACAGATGGATTCTCAACGTACAATCAAGTCTAGATTGCTGAGGAGGATCAATCTAAGACTACATTTACCATCGAATGGGGATCCTTCACATATATTTTCATGCCTTTTGGACTGAAGAATACACCTGCTATATTTTCATGTATAGTCATGGAGGACTTTAAATATTTCATCCACAAATTTCTTCAAGTCTACTTGGATGAATGGATAGTCTATGGCTTGGTCAAGAACCATTGTTCTAATCTACAACTCATGCTTGAGCATTGTCGAGGCCTAAAAATATCATTGAATCTAAATAAGTGTCTTTTTACTACACCCTTCGAGGTTCTTATAGGACATATTATCTACAAGGATAGACTTTTGGTAGACCTAAAATAGGTATTTATCATTCTTTGCCTCCCAGCACCAAAGTCTCAGTGTGAAGTTTGCACATTTCTAGGCCATATCAAGTATTATATGAAATTCATCGGTGGATATGAAAAGATTATCTTGCCTTTGGAGGAACTCTTAAAACATAATGAGTACTTTATTTGGACCTAATCTTGCCAAGAAGCCTTTGAGGCCTTAAAATACAAACTGGTCACCGCTTCAATCCTATTGTTCCTTGATTAAACAAAACCATTCCATGTCCATGTGAATGCCTCTGGAATGGAAATTGGTACAATCCTTACACAATTGAGTGAAGGTCACCTTGATCACCCTATCTATTTTACTAGTAGAATACTTACTCCAGCTAAGCAAAATTACACCACCACAAAGCATGAAGCATTGTCAATGGTTTATGCTCTGCATAAATTTTGATAATACTTGTTGATAACTCTTTTTGTATTCTATACATATCATTTAGATCTAAAGTATCTGGTAAATAAACCTATGTTACATGGATGCATTTGCCACTAGATAATGTTGATTTATGAATTTCAATTATCTGTTATGGTCAAACCAGGAAAAAATAATTGTGGCCCTTACCATCTTTCTTGTATTGATTCTGGGGAACCACCATAAACTATTGAAGATGACCTACTTGATGTTCAACTAATTCAATTTTATCATGTTCTTGAGGAGTTAGAAGATATTAAAACTTTCTGAACTACTTACTCAATGCCCAATTATCTAGTTCCATAGGCTAAGAAATAACTCTCAATTTAGACCACACCTTTTCAGCTCATTGGAGGATACCTCTACAAACTTGGTCGAGATGAAATTCTCAGTCATTATGTCATGAAACATGAGCACTGTGAAGTGCTCCAAGAAGTTTATGAGGTCATTTTAGGTGGACACTATGTTGGAGAGGCTACAGTTTACAAGGTTATGCTGGTCAGATTATGGTGGCCTGCCCTTTTTCAAGATGCCAAGATGTATGTTAGGAAATGTGATAGTTATCAATGCGTAGGAAAACCAAATCATCAGAATGTCATGCCATTACATCCAATCCTATCTCAAGAACCATTTGAAAAGTGGGCCATTGATTTTGTCAACCCCATCAATCTAACTAGATGACATATAGGTTCCCATTAAATTATTATAGTAACTAATTATCTCATGCGCTAGGTTAAAGCCACACCTATAAGGGATTGTACTATTATTATTGTATCACGATTCATTTGACAACATATCATAACCTATTTTGGATACCCACTAAGTTTTAATAGTGATCACAGTATGCATTTCCTCAATGAAGCTATTCACATTCTACTTGTTGAGTTCATGATTTCCCATCTCAAAACAACATTGTATCATCCCCAGGATAATGGCACTATCAATGCATTCAATAAAATCTTAGGCAAAACACTTACCAAGATTTTTAATATTGGTCAAACTAACTAGGATGATAGAGTATCTATCGTACTTTGGGCTTACCACACAACTTTTAAGTGCTTGAATAAGAGCACACCATTTAATTTGGTATATGGTAAAAAAGTGATTCTACTAGTTGAAATCTTAGTACCATATATTCATATTATGCATATTGGATAATTGGATGAGGATTTGTCATTGAAAGCACACTTAGATGCTTTGTTACAGTTGGATGAATCCCATTTCTAGCTCATTGGAGTCAATATGTGGAGAAACGTAAACAAAAGGCATATCATGATTGACATATCAAGCATAAAACATTTACCTCTAAGATGAAAGTCTTGCTCTATGAATCCAATTTTGCTTGCCATTCTGGGAAACTTTGAATTCACTAGGACGGTCCTTTTATCATTCATAGCATTCGGCCAACCAGTGCTTGTCAATTACAAAGATTGGAAGACAAATTTCTTCCTGGACATTAAAATAGAATTTAGTTATGGTTGTAGTTCTCTTCTTAATAGTATAAATTTTGTAACAATAAGACTTATGCCATTAGTTTAGGATTTACTATTTTAATAAAAATGTTGCCTTAGTTTCACATAACATTTATTTTATATAGCGTTAGTTTAATTTTGTATTTAAAATTTCATGGAGGACCATGATGTAGTTTTTAGTGTGGGGTAAAAGGTGTATGTATTCATGATTAAGGGTGTGTGCATAACTTAAGGCACACAAGTTAAATAGTCCTAGGATAAGATATTACCAAGAGCCAAATAGTTTGAAAATTCAAAAAAAATTGAGCAGTTGTCTTCCACTCCAAAGAAAAGCATGGGACACAACTATGC
This sequence comes from Torreya grandis, assembly GCA_037957365.1. Classification (NCBI taxonomy): domain Eukaryota; kingdom Viridiplantae; phylum Streptophyta; class Pinopsida; order Cupressales; family Taxaceae; genus Torreya; species Torreya grandis. The sequence goes on from JARHVA010000552.1 coordinate 3,853,040, forward strand.
TCCACTTCAAAGAAAAGCATGGGATCAGACATGTCATTAATGTGAAATAAATAGTAGTTGAGATAAATGTGCCAACATCATGATAAGACAATACCATTAAATGAATTTATGTTAAGAAGCGACGGTCGAAGAAGGGTGGTCATTACAAGTTCATTAATAATGAGAAGTGATGGTCTAAAAGAAGGGGATAGTAAATGTAAGTTACCCCCTCGAACCTATAAAAGGATAAGAGAGTTCATTTTACCTTTTACCCTTGATTTCATTTGAGTCTACAGAGCTAAAGAATGAACTAAGCTAAATTTATTCCAAAGCAAGTGCAAGTCAAAGCATCAAAAATTTGTAAATAACTAATGAGAGCAACATTAAGCTAAGTAATTAAGCACAAAGCTAACTCTGAAACATGACTTACGATAGAAAGAACCGGTAGTTACAGGTTGCAGAGGTAGACATCCACCATTAGAGGGCATCGAAACAAGAAACATTGAAGTCATTTATGAACATTAAATGGCCATGCCTCAACCTTCAATCTCCTTGGAGGGTGATGCAGCCTGAGAAGAATGCTTTAAGAATCAATCGATTGTCGACTATATTAAATGAAGAAGTACTTGGGGGGGAAGCAGTACAAGATAAAAAAATGATCATAAATTTTTTCTGTTATACAATTAAAAAATGTAAAAGATAATTGCTTTCATCATTTATACATCACACTTTTTCCTCTTTTTTATAAATATAAAAATATCAATCTAAAAATATATAAAAATATTAGATGATACATTATCTTAGTCAATATATTATGTTATTCATTTAACTATAAAACAAATATATTGTATTTTTTATATCTATAAATATTAAAACATGATATTAAAAATATAGAAATATTTATCTCCACTATAAAATACACTTCATTCTACACCATGAAACAATTTTCATTCATACACATATTTAGTATTTATCTTCACCATGATATACTCTTCATTGATACACTCCCCCCACACTATGTTTAAAGTTAGAATATCACTCCAAACTACATGGTTATCGTTATTTACATAAAAGTTAATTGGCGTAAATGAATACACCCCTTAGAGTTGGACCAATAATTATATCACCCTCCATAAAATATCCTTATTATTTATTTTAATACCACTATTATTACATTGGAATTGTTGTTTCTTTACCGATTCATTTTGATTCCAAGAATCTACCTATAAAATCTTTTTGTATAATCATGTCTTTGCATAAGACAAATCCATGGGATAATCTACTTAGTTGGAACATGTGAATGTACCCTCTCATTATATGTTGCATCACATTATCAACTTCATTTACATTTCCTATTTAGATTTTTTCTTCAACTAGTTCTATCATGGAGGAATTTGAATAGTTTTATTAAATGGAGAGTTAATATAAGATTAACCTAAGATTTTATAAGATGTCCCTATTTACAACACTTTATAAGTGAATATATAACATGAAATTAAGATCACATTTGATCAATATAAATCCTAAACCATATACCATAATATGCCTTGTAATTAATGGGTGTATCACATAGGTGTTTGAAAGAGTCACATATTATAATTACGTAACTAGAAATAAAAAGTTGTGTACTTTTCAAATGCATTTAAGTGGATTGAGATTTATATATATTAACATTACCAATTAGTATCTATGTATGAGTCGAGAGCTAATCAATTGATTAACATGCATTGAATGTTTAGATATTCATTTCCATAAATATGGTTATGTCTATAACAAAGGGTAAATGCAGGTAATTGGTGGGTTAAAAGGGGGATTTAAGTAGACATTTTACTTCTTTTAAAAATGATAAATCTCAATTATAAAAGATTATTTAAGATGGTTAACTTTTGTAGTATTTTGAGTTTAGGTTTTAAATTACTAATATTTATGGACATTTAAAATTGGTGATAATTGGCCTTCGATCGGATTTCAGACTAATTCTACCGACCATTGTAAATTAAGTTTAAGAATCATTAAACGTCTCAAATTTGCTTGTGCATCATTCATCAAAGCTCAAAATCATGTTGAGGCATCCCTGATTAGGGTATTATATAGTATGCAACAATAACCTCTCACGGATTCATCCCTAATCATCATGTGACATTGCAACAATCAATTTAACCTATAGATCTATTAAGTGGGGCACTTGCACACTTAAATCAAATCTTGAAAGAGATAAATGGCTAATCAAAATTAATTAATACGCTAAACCAAATCAAGTTGAATTATCTATGTACAATTAATGAATATCTAAAAATAGAAATTCAAAAATACAAAATATCAAGCCTTTCATCATTGCTTTTGTGAGTCACCATTCAACTTACAAAAATATTTGAAGTATGTGGAGGACATAATCATTTTGACCTATGTCTCCCCACATGGCCCTAACTTAACTGGAGCTAGATTTGACTCACTTAGGTTAAGTTTGAACCCATTCAAAATCTTAACTCAACCTTAACTACACTTGGGTGAGAGTTAAATCCTTTTGCTATAAATACAAGGCCATACCTATTCATTTCTAAGCTTGGATACTATAGAGTTATCATGAAGGATTTGTTCTATAAGCCTCATGCAAATAGTAATACCATTCCCAAATCTTAAACCAAGTAACATCAAAGACAAAGTTCTAAGGAGAGAAGCAACCAATCAACTCCATTGATGAAGACTTCTTAATGCACAAGCCAAGCAAGCCACTCAACAAGCTGTTTAGAAGCTCCAGGGAAGGTAAAGGAATAATTCTTTTATGTTTTAGTTGAATTTTCTTATGTTTGTTTGTTACTAAGCTCCCCCTAGTGTCTAAGCTAGAGATGTTAGCATGTTATTATGCTTATTTCATTGTTTTATGGACTAACACAAGACTAACTTCCTCTCTATGTCACATTTCTAGTTCACAACATTTTCTAAAAATAGTCAAGTATATATAGGTCAAACATCTAAAATTTAAAGAGGATCTCCTAATTTTTAGAAAAATATAGTAGATAGTCGGCCATGTACCCCCTTATTTTATGAGTGTCCTATAGTACTTTTTTAAATCATTTGGTAGAAATTTATATAAGATCATTTAATTTTCAACCTACATGTTTTTAATTTTTAATTAATTTTACAAGTAAATAAACCCTAAAAAAATTATTAAAAATGGATAACTGACTGTGCCCCCTACTTCCTTAAGAAAAAAGATATATGTGTATGTGTGTGTGTGGATATATATATTTAATGTGTATAAAATTAGGCCTATTTTGCAACTTTTTTTTTTTTTTGCATTTGGATGAATGAACTAGAAGATGCATAAAAAATATAGACATGTATAGTTGCAGCATATAGAGGTATAAAAAGACATATTTAGAAATTAATATAAACAAAAACTTAAGATACTCAAAAAATTAAAAAAATAATATATTTATAAAAAGGAGAATGTGTTCGATGTCGTAATAACAGTTTTAGGAAATGTTTCAATAAAATTGATAGTGTTTATCATGGCGGAAGTTGGATTTTATAAATTTTCATCAAAAACCTAGATTCAACTATGTGCAGGTTCATGCCTTAGGCTCAGGGATCCAAGCCATTTCAAAACCTAAAGGTTTGTTTTTAAAATTAATCATAAAAAAGTCCGTACACACTTTTATTTGTATTGAATTCATGTGATTTGTAATCCCTAAGGAAATACAAAAAGATAAAAAAAATTCATAGTCCATATAGGTAACTAGTTATTGTGACACCTAAAGTTAAACCATATGCCATGAGGGATGTAAGCATGAAGTGTCATTTTTATTTTAAATTTTTATTTTTATTATAAAAATGTTTTTTGTCATTATATACACTACCATATGAAGGACATATCCAATATAGTGATGCGATTTGGGCCAAATTGAGCCCATGAACCTAATTTTGGTTGTATATGATATGATTTTGTGTTAAAAAATCCCTAATTTCATCACATAATGAACCAAAGAATAAATTATTTAAATAATGAAGGAAATTAGGATGAATTTGAGCCCCTTAAACCTAATTTTACATTAATTTCATGACATATTGAGCTAAATTGTCAATTTATGAAATGATTGATGCAATTTTGGGCAATGCGAGCCTTATGAACCTGATTTTGATTATATATGATATTATTTGGGTTTTAATGGACCCCAATGTCATCACATAATAAACCAAATAGTCAACTAGTTCAAACATGGAGGCTATTGGGCTAATCTGAGCCCATTCAACATAATTATGACTATAGAATGTGATTGGGGGCTTAGTTATCCCTAGTTTTATCATAGGTAAAGGTACTTAGTCAATTGGTGAAATTAGGGATGCGATTTTAGCCTATTTGAGCCCTTTTCAAACTTAATTAAAACTATATAGGATGTGCTTCAAGGTTCAATCAACCCCAATTTCATCATATAATGAACCAAACGATCAATTGGTTCAATGCAAAATGCAATTAGGGCCAAATTGAGCCAATTGAACCCTAAAATGATAGTAGGATTTTATTTGGGGTTGAATAGCTCCAATTATATAAAACATCGAGGAAAATAGTCAATTAGTGTAATCAATAATTCAATTTCAACCAAATTGAGCCTTGTGAACCTAATTTTGACTATATATGATGCAATTTGGGCCCCAATTAACTCTTATTTAATCACATTATGAAACAAATAATCATTTGGTTCAATCATGGAGGCAACTAGGGCTAAGACGAGCCATTTGAACCTAATTGTGACTACAAGATGTGATGTGAGGCTAAATTAACTCTAATTTCGTCATAGAACAAGTGAATAAGTCAATTAGTGCAATTAATGACACAATTTGAGAAAAATTAAACCATGTGAACCTGATTTTAATTATATCATGGAGGCAATTTGGACAATTTGAGACCCTTTAACTTAACTATCACTATAAGATGTGATCAGGGACTAAATTATCCCTAATTGTATCATAGATTGACTCAATTAGTGTAATTAATAATGTGATGTAGGCCAAATTAAACCCCTTTCAAACCTAATTCCAACTATATATGATGCGATTTGTGAAACAATTGCCTTAATTTCACTAGAAAATTAGCCAAATAATCAATTGATTTAATCACTAATGAAATTGGGGCCAATTTGAACCCCTTGAACCTAATTATGACAATAAGATGTGATTTGGGGCTATAGCTCTGATTCCGTCATGAATTGAGCTAATTAGTCAATTGGTGCAATTAGTGATGTAATTTGGCTAAGTTGAGCCCTATAAACCTAATTCTGACTATATAGGTTGTGATTTGGGCTTTAATCAAACCTAATGCCATTACATAATGAACCAAAGAGTTGATTGGTTCAATCACAAAGGTAATTATAGAAAATTTTAGCCCCAAAAATCTAAATGTTAGTATAGGATTTGATTAAGGGCTCAATTGGCCATAATTTTATCACAGGTTGAGCCAATTATTCAATTGGTGTAATTAATAACATGATTTTGGACAAATTGAGCTCGTTTAAACCCTAATTATAAGTATACAAGATGTGATATGGGGCTTAATCGACATAATTTATCAATCATTAACCAAATAACTAATTAATTCAATCATGAATGTAATTTGGGCAAATTTAAGCCACTTGAACCTAACTACAATCTAATAGGACGTGATTTGGTGCTAAATTAGCTTTGATTCCTTCATGAATTGATCCATTTATTTAATTGGTGGGGTCAGTGACATGATGTAGACTAAATTGATCTCGATAAACCTAATTTATGGCTCAATCAATTTTATAAGATGTAATTTATGGATTAATTGACACTATTTTTTTTATTAGTGCTCGAGAATTAAAGGGTCTCAGACCCTTACACCATATATAACATAAGACAAAAAAGGTGGTCTATCTTAACATTAAAGAATATTAAGGCAAATTTGACCAATCAAAACTAGACAAAAATATTTTCAAGATAACCGAACTTCTGGCTTAATGGTATTACCGTAAGGCATTGAGCCACCAAAATTACAAAATGTTTTATTTGAAAAAAGTAAAAAATACTTCGACTTTAAGAACCAAATTAATCAAACCGAATATCCAAAATTACTTTGTTCCACCTTCATAGATATCCTGGATGGAGAGCTTGGGATCCATCATTTTTTTTTTCTATTTTTTACCAACTTCCATTCATCCTCATCATCTGGATTTACTGAATTTAAACTTAAAATATTTTTTTTTTTCTATTTATCTAATTCAATTAGATTCTTTTTCACCAATTTATCATTTAAACCAATAGACTCTACATCATGAGCTGATTTTACCAACAAATTTACCTTAATCTTATTGTTTCCTATGACTCGCTCTAGAGCGGCTTCTATCAGGTGAAATGGGGCTTCTGCCACCACTACCAGCTGCTTATTACTAGTCTCTTTTCCCCGTGAATAATCAAGCTTCTGCTTAACTTTTTGGCAAGAGTCTGAAGGGTGCCCAACTTGAAAATAGTTTCAACATTTGTAAGGAATTCCTTCAAAATCCAAGGACTACAACGAAATTCTTTTTTTCACTTTCAACTCAATGCTTTTAGGTAGATTCTGAGAGGTATCTAAACACACCAAAATTTTGGCAAAAGTTGTTTGAAGAATATTTAATGAAGATTCATCAAATCACCTAGGGCATTTCCTATAATTGAAAGCCCCTTACAGTCCAAAATTGAAATGAAAGATATGGAAATCTAACCCAAATAAGACGTAGTGAAAGATTTTATGTTAAGGGGTTGAAATCTAGTTGCCAAGGTTTGATGATTAAAATATGATTTTCCCAGCTCCAAGTTTGAACTTGAAAAATCTTATTCTGATCAACCAAAGAATCAAAGGTAACAATAAAAAAACCTTTGGCACATGGATAAATTTCCATATTATCTTCCAACAAAGATTTCCAAGAATCTGAAAGCCATTGGTGCAAAGGAAGGGATGGCTAGAATAGATCAAACTGACAAACCAAACCCCTCTCCAAAAACTAGTCTTCCTCTTCCAAAACATCCTTCAAAGCTTGATTTTCAAAATTTACAACCACTGAATTAAACAAAGAAACCCTAGCCTGATCTTTTTTAGACCCTTCAAAAATCTGATCAACTAAAATAACCAATGGAGAGGAAACAAATTGTTGTTGTATGCCGATCGACCCCTCAAAAGCCTGCTCTTTGTCAATCTGCCCTTCAAGCTTCATCATCCAAAATTCCATAGTCGTTAATGGAGATGCATCCATCGAGCTCACCTCTGCAACTGGGTTTCAAATTTAAGAGCTACGACCTTGATTTCTTTGCTATCAACACTGCCGGGAAAATGTGGAAACCTTTAGAAGCTCTAGTTTCAACCATTATAAATTGTGGGAGCAAACGTGAAAGATGATCTAAGGTAGCTGACACTAGTTTTATTATAAATTGAATAAATTATTTAATTTGTGTGATTAATGATGATATTGATGAAACATTAAGTCCCTTTCAAACCTAATTCTAAAAATAAGATGTAGAGGGTATACGATAGAAGGTGTGAATATAAAAAATTACTAAGAAATAAATACACATTATAATGCATACATGTTCCTTTTATTAACAATATAATGTAATCCCCAACATTATTATTTTGTTGATATTTATGTCCACACATTTATACCCTACATTGTTATGCAATTTGCATAGTGCTTCAAGCTATTTTTGAATAATTTCATAGTTGTGCCCACCCTAAAAAACTATCAACTTTGTATAATCTTGGGTAACAAATTTCATTCTAAAGCAAATAAAAGGTTAACGAGCGAAACACTAGATAAATTACAAGTGTTCGAGAAAAATAATGGAAACAGATGCAATATTCCATGCAAAAAGGGTACCTATACTATCCTCAATGAAACAAATGTCATAGATAATTATGAAATGAATAATGATGATGAATGTTTACCTAAAATTTAAAATTATATTGCAAGTCCACATTCAAATTATAAAGTTTTTAATTTTTTTAATGATGATAATATGCATGATGTTTTACACCCTAACAATGAAGAAACATTACGTGGAAACACAAAATGGTGAAAGTAACAATAAATAAAATTACATGGAAATAATAAATAGTGAAAGTAACAATGAAGTAAACTATACGAAAACACAAAATGAAGAACCCAGTAATGAAAATAATAATATGAAAATAATAAATCAATAATTTTTACCATTAGTAACACCTCCTAGGATTTTGCATATACGACCAATGTACTTAATCTAAGTTGATGAAATATTTTGAAACCAATGTCTAATAAAATGTATGACCATTATTTAAGAAGAAAAGCTTAAACAATTTGGTGTAACTGCATTGAAAATTTAAATGATAGTCATGTCAATTATTTGTTTCAATGATGAAATTCCTTACGATGAAACCTAGAATAACACCCTAGGACTAAGAACATCTAATAATTATGGTCAATATAAGGTAATTTTTGAATATATGCATAATTCATAACATATTGTATATGTGAAAAAGCACACCAAAAATAGTATCGCTACCCAACACATAATGAAAAATTGAATAGTAAGTGGTCAAACAAAGAGGAAACGCTTAATTAGACAAATAAATAAAGCATTGAACATAAACAAAAAACACTTATGAAAAAAATTATTTGAGATCTCGAAAAAACTCACAAAGAATATGCAATTAAATTTTTGATCCGATGTCATTTGACACGAATTTCGAGGCAAAGAAAAATCACATCTCTGAAGTAAAAAAATGATCATAAATCCATGAAATTTAAAAAAAAAATCTAAGAGATCCATTTTAAATCTTGAAAGAACCCACAAGGAATATGGAATTATATTTTTGATCAGGGTTGTTTGACATGAATTTCGAAGTAGAGAAGAATCACGTCTACATGGTAAAAAAATGTCATAAATCTGTGATATTTTTCAAAAATGTAGGAGAGACCCAATTGAGATCTCAAAAAACCCACAAGAAATATGCAACTATATTTTTAATCTAAGGTCATTTGACATGAGTTTTGAAGGGAAAAAAAAAAGCGTCTATAGGGTCAAAAAAATGACCATAAATCCGTCAACTTTTTCAAAAATCTAAGAAAGACCCATTTGAGAGCTCAAAAGAATCCACAAGGAACATGCAACTATATTTTTGATCTGAAGTCATTTGACATGAGTTTATAGGTAGAGAAGAATCACATTTATAGGATAAAAAAAATAGTTATAAATTTGTGAACTTTCTCAAAAATCTAACAGAGACCCATTTGAGATCTCAAAAAATTTACAAAGAATATGCAACTAGATTTTCAATCTAAAATTGTTAGACATGAGTTTCGAGATGGAGAAGAATCACGTCTGTAGGGTTAAAAAATTGATCATAAATCTATGAACTTTTTAAAAAAATTAAGAGAGATCCATTTGAGATTTCAAAAAATATACAAGGAATATGCAACTAGATTTTTGATCTGAAGTTGTTTAACATGAGTTTTGAGGCAAAGAAGAATCACGCTCTCAGCGTAAAAAAAGTAGCTATAAATCTGTGAACTTTCTCAAAAATCTAAGAGAGACCCATTTGAGATCTCAAAAAAATTCACAAAGAATATGTAACTAGATTTTTTTTATCCAAGGTCGATTGACATGAGTTTCAAGACAGAGAAGAATCATGACTTTAGAAATAAAAAATGGATATAAATCCGTAAACTTTCTCAAAAATTTAAAGAATATGTAACTAGATTATCGATCTGAGGTCATTTGACATGTGTTTAGAGGTAGAGAATAATTACATCTATAAAATCAAAAAAATGATCATAAATCTATGATTTTTTTTTAAAATCTAACAAAAACTCATTTGAGATCTCAAAAAACTAATAAGAAATATGCAACTAGATTTTTGATCTAAGATCATTTGCTAGAGTTTAGAGACAAAAAAATATATCATATTTACAGGATCAAAAAATTGACCATAAATCTGTGAACTTTCTCAAAAATCTAACAGAGACTTGTTTGAGATCTCAAAAAACTCACAAAGAATATGCAATTAGATTTTTGATCTGAAGTCATTTGATATGAGTTTTGAGGAAGAGAAAAATCACATTGACAAAGTCAAAAAAACGGTCATAAATCTGTGAACATTCTCAAAAATCTAAGAGAGACCCATTTAAGATCTCAAAAAATCCATAAAGAATATGCAATAAATTTTTTGATTTGATGTCGTTTAACATGATTTTCAAGGCAAAAAAGAATCATGCCTTCAACGTAAAAAAATAGCCATAAATCTGTGAACTTTATCAAAAAACTAAGAGAGACATATTTGAGATTTCAAAAAATTGATAAGAAATATGAAATTAGATTTTTAATATGAGATCGTTTGACATGAGTTTCAAGGTAGAGAAGAATCACGCCTTTAAGGTCAAAAAGTGATCATAAATCCATGATTTTTTTCAAAAATTTAAGAGAGATCCATTTGAGATCTCAAAAAATTTATAAAAATATACAACTAGATTTTCGATCTGAGGTCGTTTGATATGAGTTTCAAAGCAAAGAAGAATCATGCATACAAGGTCAAAAAATAGCACAAATCTGTAAAAAAATTTAAAAAAATTAGAGAGACTGATTTGAGATCTCGAAAAAACCACAAGGAATATGCAGCTAGATTTTTGATTTGAGGTTGTTTGATACGAGTTTTGAAGTAGAAAAGAATCACGTCTTCAGCATCATAAATATGTGAACTTTCTCAAAAATCTAAGAGAGACACATTTGAGATCTCAAAAAATATATTAAAAAAATGTAACTAAATTTTTGATCTGAAGTCATTTGTTATGAGTTTTGAGACAGAAAAAATCACCCCTACAAGATCAAAAAATTATCATAAATTCATGATTTTTTTTTTACATCTAAGAGAGACCCATTTGAAATCTCAAAAAACCCACAAAGAATATGCAACTAGATTTTTGATCTAAGGTCATTTGACATGAGTTTTGAGGTAGAGAAAAATCATGTCTCTAAAATCAAAAAATGATCATAAATGTAAAAAAATTCTCAAAAATTTAAGAAAAACTCATTTGAGATCTCAAAAAATTTTACAAAGAATATGCACAACAGTTAAACCATTTAATTTTTTCTCCAAAATCAACAAGTTTAGTCTCAGTGCTTATTATATTTGATGCTAACCCTTAGATTGCAAGATGATTTTCATTCCATGTTTTTATTTATGATAATTAAATGGTGTAAATGGACTAATAAAGAGTGAATCTATAGTACAAAAGCAAATATTGTTGCAATAAATAAAGAAGAACGTAGAAAAATAAAGAATGCATAGCATAACATAGTACCCCCTTAGAACTATCAGAAGTGACCCCTCCTGAATGTTTCAAATCAAGCACGTACATATAGACATCGAATTCAATCAAAAATGTGTCTTGAGTAGTAGATACATAAGTACAAAGAACTAGAGGAACGTCACATTCAACCGATAATATGTACAAGAGAGTACAATTGAGATGAAGTAAGATTTAAGTCATTACACCATGAATAAAATAGATGTTATAAAATATAAAAAATAATACCACTAATGTTTAGAGCTTAAAAAATTATGCACTTTCAAAAAATTTACAAGGAATATGCAACTAGATTTTTGATATGAGTTTTGAGGTAAAGAAAAATTACATCTATAGGGATAAAAAATTGATCATAAATCCATGAATTTTTTTAAAAATCTAAAAGAGACATATTTAAGATCTCAAAAAACTCATAAAGATTATACAATTAGATTTTTGCTCTGAGGTCGTTTGATACAAGTTTAAAGCAAGTGAATAATCATACTTTGAGCATCAAAAAAGTAGCTATAAATCCATAAATTTTATCAAAAATCTAAGAGATACCCATTTAAGATCTCAAAAAAACTCACAAGTAATATGTAACTAGATTTTTCATCCAAGGTCATTTGACACAAGTTTTGAGGTAGAAAAGAATCACGTCAATCAAATTAAAAAAACAACCATAAATCTTTGAATTTTTTCAAAAATTTAAGAGAGACCTATTTGAGATCTCGAAAACCCCATAAAAAATATACAACTAGATTTTCGATATGAGGTCGTTTGAGATGAGTTTAAAGATAGAGAAGAATCACGCCTATAGAATCAAAAAAATGACCATAAATATATGAACTTTCTTTAAAATATAAGAGAAACCTATTTCAGATTTTGAAAAATCTATAATTAATATGTAATTAGATTTTTGATCTGAGATTGTTTGACATGAGTTTTAAGGCAAAGAAGAATCATGTCTAAAAAGTCAAAAAAATGGTCATAAATCTATGAACTTTCTAAAAAATCTAAGAGAGATTTATTTGAGATCTTGAAAAACTCATAAATAATATGCAACTAGATTTTTGATCTGAAATCATTTGTCACAAGTTTTGAGGTAGAGAAGAATCACTCTTCTAAGGTTAAAAAAAGTGACCATAAATCCATAAAAAATTTCAAAAATTTAAGACAGACTCATTTGAGATCTCGTAAAACTTATAAAGAATATGTAATTAGATTTTTGATTTGATATTGTTTAACACAAGTTTTAAGGTAGAGAAAAATTATACCTTTAAAGTTAAAAAAATGACCATAAATTCATGAATATTTCTCAAAAATCTAAGAAAAACTTATTTGAGATCTCAAAAGAACACACAAAGAATATGCATAATGGTCAAACCATTTGATTTTCGCTCTAACATTAGTAAGTTCAGTCTCAGTGCCCATTATATTTAATGGTAATCTTTGGATTGCAAGATGATTTTCATTAGATGTTTCATTCATGATAATTAAATGATGTAAAAAAAATGACCATAAATCTATGAATTTTCTTTATAATCTAAGAGATATCCATTTGAGATTTCAAAAAATTTCACAAAGAATATCAAATTAGATTTTTAATTCAAAGTCGTTTGACATGAGTTTTGAGGTAGAGAAGAATCACGTCTCTAAAATAAAAAATGATCATAAATTCATGAACTTTTTCAAAAATTTAAGAGAGATGCATTTGAAATTTCAAAAAACTCATAAAAAATATGTAACTAGATTTTTAATTTAAAATTATTTGACACAAGTTTAGAGGTAGAGAAAAATCATGTCTACAACGTAAAAAAATGCTCATAAATCTGTGAATTTTTTTAAAATTTTAAGAGAGACCTATTTGAGATCTTGAAAGAATCAACAAGGAATATGCAATTAGATTTTTGATCTAAGGTCATTTAACATGAGTTTGGAAGCAGAGAAGAATCACGTCTACAAAGTCAAAAAAATGGTGATAAATCCACGAGCTTTCTCAAGAATTTAAGAGAGAACTATTTGAGATCTCAAAAAACTCACAAGAAATATGCAACTAGATTTTTGATCTGAAGTCGTTTGTCATGAATTTTGAGGTAGAGAAAAACCACATATTCAAGGTCAAAAAATGACTATAGAACTATAATTTTTTTGAAAAAATTAAGAGAGACTCCTTTAAGATCTTAAAAAACTCACAAAAAATATGTAACTAGATTTTTGATCTGAGATCATTTGACAGAAGTTTCAAAGTAGAGAAAAATCACGTCTCTAAGATAAAAAAGATCATAAATTCATGAACTTTTTCAAAAATTTAAGATAGACTCATTTGAGATCTCAAAAAAACCCACAAAGAATATGCAACTCGATATTTGATCTGAGGTCATTTGACACAAGTTTTGAGGTAGAGAAGAATCACGCCTCTAAGGGTAAAAAAGCGATAAAAAATTTATAAATTTTTTAAATTTTTTTAAAGAGACTCATTTGAGATCTTGAAAAACTCATAAAGAATATACAACTAGATTTTTGATCTGAGGTCGTTTAACACGATTTTGAAATAGAGAAAAATCACTCTACAAAGTAAAAAAATGATCATAAATCTGTGAATTTTATCAAAAAATTAATAGAGACTCATTTGAGATTTTAAAAAATGTACAAAAGATATGTAACTAGATTTTTGATCTAAAGTCATTTGATAAGAGTTTCGAGGTAGAGAACAATCACGTTAATAGATGAAAAATAGTCATAAATCTATGAAATTTTTAAGAGAGACTCATTTAGGATCTTGAAAAACTAACAAACAATATGTAGCTAGATTTTTGATTTGAAGTTGTTTAACATGAGTTTCGAGGTAAAGGAAAATTATGTTTTTAAAGTAAAAAAATGATTATAAATATATAATATTTTTTAAAAATATAAGAGAGACCCTTTTGAGATCTTTAAAAATCTACAAAAAATATGCAACTAGATTTTCGATTTGAGGTCATTTGACATGAGTTTTGAAGTAGAGAAGAATCATATTTTTATCGTAAAAAAAATGATTATAAATCTGTAAACTTTTTCAAAGAATCTACAAAGAATATGCAACTAGATTTTTGATTTGAGATCATTTGAAATGGGTTTCAAAGCAAAAAAGAATCATGCTTATAGAATTAAAAAAAAAAGCATAAATCTCTAAATTTTTAAAAAAAATTAAGAGAGACTCATCTGAGATCTCAAAAAAATGATAAAGAATATGCAACTAGATTTTCGATGTGAGATTATTTGACACGAGTTTAGAGGTAGAGAAGAATCATGTCTACATGATTAAAAAAAGATCATAAATTTGTGATCTTTTTAAAAAATATAATAGAGATCTATTTAAGATCTCAAAAAACTCACAAAAAATACGTAACTAGATTTTTGATTTAAGATCGTTTGAAATGTGTTTTGAGATAGAGAAGAATCACGTCTGTAAGGTCAAAAAATAGATCATAAATCTATGAATTTTTTCAAAAATTTAAGAGAGAACTATTTAAGATCTCAAAAATTCACAAAAAATATGCAACTAGATTTTTGATTTGATATCATTTGACATGAGTTTCGATGTAGAAAAGAATCATGCATTCAACGTCAAAAATAATCATAAATCCATAAATTTTCTAAAAAATCTAAAAGATACTCATTTGAGATCTAAAAAAAACCCACAAATAATATGCAACTAGATTTTCTATTCGAGGTCATTTAACATGAGTTTTAATGTAGAGAAGAATCATGTTTCTAAAATTTTAAAAAATGACTAAATCTATGTTTTTTTTCAAAAATTTAATAGACTCATTTGAGATCTTGAAAAACTTACAAAGAATATGTAATTAGATTTTTGATCTGAGATCGTTTGACATGAGTTTAGAGGTAGAAAAGAATCACACTTTCAAGTATAGAAAAAAAGTCATAAATTTATGAACTTTATCAAAAATATAAGAGATCTATTTGAGATCTTGATCTACAATGAATATGTAATTATATTTTTTATTTTAGATCATTTGACATGAGTTTCAATGCAAAAAAAAATTACATCTATATGATAAAAAAATGTTCATAAATTCATGAACTTTCTCAAAAATCTAAGAGACTTATTTGAGATCTTAAAAATTTATAAGGAATATGTAATTAGATCTTTGGTTACGAGTTTCGAGGTAGAGAAGAATCACGTTTGGAGGGTAAAATAATTATAAATTTGTAAATTTTTTCAAAAATATAAAAGAGACTCATTTGAGATCTCAAAAAATCTTACAACTAGATTTTTAATCTAAGATTATTTGACACGAGTTTCAAGATAAAGAAGAATCATGTCTCTAAAGTCGAAAAAATGACCATAAATCTATGATCTTTTTAAAAAATATAAGAAAAACTCATTTGAGATCTTGAACGAACCTCAAAAAATATGCACAATGATTAAACTATTTGATTTTTGTTTCAGCATCAATAAGTTCAATCTCAGTGCCCATTTTATTTGATTGTAACCCTTGAATTACAAGATAAATTTTATTATAAGTTTTTATTCATGATAATTAAATTGTGTAAAAAAGTGACTATAAATCCGTAAACTTTCTCAAAAATTTAAAAGATATCTATTTGAAATCTCAAAAAAATTTACAATGAATATGCAACTAAATTTTTGATCCAATGTCGTTTGACACAGTTTTGAGGTAGATAATAATCACATCTCTAAGATAAAAAATGGTTATAAATCCATTATTTTTAAAAAAAATTTAAAAGAGACTCATTTGAAATCTTGAAAAACTCATAAAGAATATGTAACTAGATTTTCGATTTGAGGTCATTTGACACGAGTTTAGAGATAGAGAAAATTATGCATACAGTGTAAAAAAGTGGTCATAAATTCATGATTTTTTTTAAAAATTTTAAAAAAGACCCATTTAAGATATTGAAAAACCTACAAAAAAATATGCAACTAAATTTTTGATTTAAGGTCATTTGACATGAGTTTCAAAGTAGAGAAGAATCACGTCTATAGAGTCAAAAAATGACCATAAATCAATGAACTTTTTCAAAAATTTAAGAGAGATCTATTTGAGATCTTTAAAAACTTACAAAGAATATTCAACTAGATTTTTAATCTGAAGTTGTTTGTCATAAGTTTTGAGACAAAAAAATTATGTTTATAGGGTCATAAATCTGTGAACTTTTTCAAAAATCTAAGAGAGATTCACTTAAAATATCAAAAAAATAATAAATAATATGCAATTAAATTTTTGATCTGAAGTCATTTACCACAAGTTTTAAGGTAAAAAAATCACTCCTATAAGGTCATAAATCTGTGAACTTTCTTAAAAATTAAAAAAAAACCCCATTTGCGATTTTGAAGAACTCACAAATTATGCAAACATCTCTGAAGTAAAAAAAAAGTCATAAATCCATCAATTTATTTAAAAATTTAAGAGAGACCCATTTAAAATTTTGAAATAACCAACAAAAAATATTTAATTACATTTTCGATCTGAAGTCATTTGACATGAATTTTGAGATAGAAAAGAATCACACCTTTGGAATAAAAAAATGATCATAAATCTGTGAACTTTTTTAAAAATCTAAGAGAGACTCATTTAAGATCTCAAAAAACTTACAAAGAATATGTAACTAGATTTTTGATCTGAGATCGTTTAACACGAGTTTCAAAATAGAAAATAATTTTGTCAATAAGATAAAAAATGATCATAAATATATGAATTTTTCTAAAAATATAAGAGAGACCCATTTGAGATCTCAAAAAATTTACAAAGAATATATAACTAGATTTTGGATTTGAGATCATTTGACATAAATTTTGAAGTAAAAAAATATGTTTACAAGGTCAAAAAATGGCCATAAATCTGTGAACTTTTTCAAAAATTTAAGAGACTCATTTGAGATCTCGAAAAACGACAAAGAATATGCAACTAAATTTTTGATCTAAAGTCATTTGACATGAATTTTGAGGCATAAAAAAACATGTCTATAGAATAAAAAACAATTATAAATATGTGATATTTTTTAAAAATATAAAAGAGACTCATTTGAGATCTCAAAAAACTCATAAAAATATGCAACTAGATTTTCAATATGAGATCATTTGACATGAGTTTTGAAATAGAGAAGAATCATGACTTCAACATAAAAATAATAATCATAAATTCATGAAATTTATCAATATTCTAATAGAGACCCATTTAAGATATCAAAAAATCTACAAAAAATATGCAATTAAATTTTTAATTTTAAGTTGTTTGGCACATATTTCGAAGTAGAGAAGAATCATGTCTTGAAAATAAAAAATGATCATAAATCTGTAAAAAAATTTAGAAAAATTAACAGAGATCTATTTGAGATCTCAAAAAATTGATAAAAAAATATGTAACTAGATTTTTGATTTGAGATCGTTTAACATGAATTTCGAAGCAAAGAAGAATCACGTCTTTTAAATCAATAAAATGGTCCAAAATTCATGAATTTTTTCAAAATTTAAGAAAATTTTATTTGAAATCTCAAAAAATATATAAAAAATATGTAACTAGATTTTTGATGTGAGATCGTTTGATATGAATTTTAAGACAAAATAATCACGATAGTAAAGTTAAAAAAGTAGTCATAAATCTGTGAATTTTATCAAAAATTTTAGAAAAAATTATTTTAGATCTTCAAAAAACCATAAATAATATGCAACTAAATTTTTGATCTGAGGTTATTTGACATGAGTTTTGAGGTAAAGAAAAATCACGCCTTCAACAATATAAATTTATGAATTTTCTCAAAATTTAAAAAGATACCCATTTGAGATATCAAAAAATCCACAAAGAATATGCAACTAAATTTTTGATCTAAAGTTATTTGTCATATGTTTTGAGATAAAAAATAATCATGCTTATAAAGTAAAAAAATAAAATAAATCTATGCATTTTCTCAAAAATCTAAGAAAAATATATTTAAGATCTTAAAAAACCTAAAAACAAATGTAATTAAATTTTTGATTTGAGATCATTTGACATGAGTTTTAAACCAGAGAAGAATCATGTTTCTAAGATTAAAAAAATGATCATAGATCTGTAAACTTTCTTAAAATTTTAAAAGAGGCTTATTTTAAATCTAAAAAACTCATAAAAGTATGTAATTAAATTTTTGATCTAAAATCACTTGTTATGAGTTTTGAGACAGATAAGAATCACATTTATAGAGTTAAAAAAATGATCATAAATCTATGAATTTTTTCAAAAATTCAAGAGAGATCTTTTTAAGATTTCAAAAAACTCAAAAAATATGCAACTAAAATTTTGATCTAAAATCATTTGACATAAATTTTGAGGTAGAGAAAAATCATATCTATAATGTTAAAAAATCTATCATAAATCTATAAATTTAAAAAAAAAATTAAGACAGACCTATTTGAGATCTCAAAAAATCTATAAAAAATATGTAACTAGATTTTTGATCTGAGATCGTTTGACACAAGTTTGGAGGTAGAGAATAATCACGTCCTCAACATAAAAAAAGACCATAAATCCATAAACTTTCTCAAAAAACTAAGAGATACCTATTTGAGATCTCAAAAAAACTTATAAAGAATACACAACTAGATTTTTCATTCAAAATTGTTTGACACGAGTTTTGAGAAAAAAAGAATCACGTTTCTAGATTAAAAAAAGCTATCATAAATTTGTAAATTTTTTCAAAAATTTAAGAGAATTATTTGAGATCTCAAAAAACTCATAAAAAAATACAACTAAATTTTTGATCTGATGTCGTTTGACATTAGTTTAGAGGCAGAAAAGAATCATGTCTTTAGGATAAAAAATGATCATAAATCTATGAACTTTCTCAAAAATATAAGAGAAACTCATTCAAGATTTTTGATCTAAAGTCATTTGATATGAGTTTTAAAATTAAAAAAATCACATCTATAAAATCAAAAAAATGATCATAAATTTGTAAATTTTTAAAAAAAACTAAGAGAGACTTATTTAAAATCTCAAAAAATCAACAAAGAACATGCAATTATATTTTTGATCTGAGATCATTTGTCACAAGTTTCAAGACAAAATAATTACACCTCTAAAGTTAAAAAAATGATTATAATTCTATGATTTTTTTTAAAATTAAAAAAAAAAAATTAAGATCTCACAAAATTTATAAAGAATATGCAACTAGATTATAGATCTGATATTATTGATATGAGTTTCAAAATAGAGAAAAATCATATTTTTAATATCATAAATCTATAAATTTATCAAAAATATAAGAAAAATCTATTTGAGATCTCAAAAAAAACCCATAAAAATATGCACAATGGTTAAACCATTTGATTCTTGCTTCAACATCAGTAGGTTTAGTCTTAGTTCCCATTATATTTGATAATAACTCTTGAATTGCAAGATGATTTACATTCTAGATTTTCATTCATGATAATTAAATGGTGTAAAAAAAATGACCATAAATCTATGATTTACTTTTAAAATCTAAAAGATATTCATTTGAGATCTCAAAAAAATTTACAATGAATATACAACTAGATTTTTGATCCAAAGTCGTTTGACATGAGTTTCGAGGTAGAGAAGAATCACATTTCTAAGATTAAAAAATTATCATAAATCTATTAACTTTCTCAAAAATTTAAGAGAGACATATTTAAGATCTTGAAAAACTCATAAAAAATATGCAATTAAATTTTTGATATGAAGTCGTTTGATACGAGTTTAGAGATAAAGAAGAATCACGCTTACAAGATCAAAAAAATATCTATAAATCTATAATTTTTTTAAAAAGTTTAAGAGATACCAATTTGAGATCTCAAAAGAACTAACAAAAAAAAAGTAACTAGATTTTCGATTTGAGATCGTTTATTACGAGTTTCGAGGTAAAGAAGAATCATGTCTTAATAGTAAAAAAAAGTTATAAATCTATGAATTTTCTCAAAAAATTAAGAGAGATTTATTTGAGATCTCAAAAAACCTACAAAAAATATGCAACTAGATTTTTGATTTGAGGTTGTTTGATAGGAGTATTGAGGTAGAAAAAACTCACTCATTTGAAGTCAAAAAAATGATCATAAATCTGTAAACTTTCTTAAAAATATAAAAAAAATCTATTTGAGATCTCAAAAGAACTCACAAAAAATATGCAACTAAATTTTTAATCTCATTTCATTTGATACAAGTTTTGAGGTCGAAAAAAATCACATCTTTAAGGTCAAAAGAATGATAATAAATCTATAATTTTTTTCAAAAATGTAATAGACTCATTTGAGATATCAAAAAATTCACAAGAAATATATAACTAGATTTTTGATTCGAAGTTGTTTGATATGAGTTTCGATGTAGTGAAGAATCATATCTACAAAGTTAAAAAAATGATCATAAATCTGTAAACTTTCTCAAAAATTTAACAGAGACTTATTTAAGATCTTGAAAAATACACAAAAAATATGTAACTAGATTTTGGATTTGATGTTGTTTGACATGAGTTTCGAGTTAGAAAAGAATCATACTTGTAGGATCAAAAAAATAATCATAAATCTCTAAAAAAAAATTTAAATTCAAGAGATTTATTTGAGATCTCAAAAAACCAACAAAGAATATGTAGTGAAATTTTTGATCTTAAGTCATTTAACATGAGTTTTTAGGTAGAGAAGAATCACGCTTTTAAGGTAAAAAATAATTATAAATTAGTAATATTTTTTAAATATTTAAGAAAGATCCATTTGAGATCTCAAAAAACTTATAAAGAATATGCAACTAAATTTTTGATCTGAGATCATTTGATACAAGTTTAGAAGTAAAAAATAATCGCACCTTCAAAAAAAAATTATAAATTAATAAAAAAGTTCAAAAATCTAAAAGAGACCTATTTGAGATCTCAAAAAATCTACATGAAATATGTAACTATATTTTATATTTGAGGTCATTTGACATGAGTTTCTAAGCAAAAAAGACTCACCCTTTCAACATAAAAAAGATCATAAATTTGTAAAAACTTTCAAAAATTGAAGATAGATCCATTTAAGATTTTGAAAAACTCAAAAAATATGTAACTAGATTTTCAATTTGAAGTTGTTTGATATGAGTTTCAAGATAGAAAATAATCACGTCTATAATATTAAAAAATGGTCATAAATCTATGAACTTTCTTAAAAA
Source organism: Torreya grandis (assembly GCA_037957365.1). Classification (NCBI taxonomy): domain Eukaryota; kingdom Viridiplantae; phylum Streptophyta; class Pinopsida; order Cupressales; family Taxaceae; genus Torreya; species Torreya grandis. Next base: position 3,874,494 of record JARHVA010000552.1, read on the forward strand.
ATTAAAATAGACTCATTTGAGATCTTGAAAAACTTACAAAGAATATGCAACTAAATTTTCGATCTGAGGTCATTTGATACGAGTTTTGAGATAGAAAAAAATCATGTTTACAAAGTTAAACATTGATCATAATCTATTACCTTTTTTAAAAATATAAGAAATTCTTATTTGAGATCTCGAAAAACTTACAAAGAATATGCAACTAAATTTTTGATTTGAGATTGTTTGACATGAGTTTTGAGATAGAGAAGAATCACACATTCAATGTAAAAAAATTGTCATAAATTCATGAACTTTTTAAAAAAATCTAAGAGACACCTATATCAAATCTAAAAAAACCCATAAAGAATATGTAACTATATTTTTCATTCAATGTCGTTTGATATAAGTTTAGAGGTAGAGAAAAATCATGCCACATAAGTTTAGAGGTAGAGAAAAATCATGCCTATAGTAATAAAAAAATGTCTTAAATCCATATACTTTATCAAAAATATAAAGAGACTTATCTGAGATCTCGATCTACAATAAATAAACAACTGGATTTTTCATTTTTAAGAAGAAACATATCTACAAAATCAAAAAAATGATCATAAATCTATGATATTTCTTAAAAATCTAAGAGAGAACTATTTAAGATCTTAAAAAAGTTACAAAGAATATGCATCTAGATTTTTGATCTAGAATCATTTGACACGAGTTTCAAAGTAAAGAAGAATCACGTCTGTAGAATCAAAAAGCGGTTATAAATCTGTGATATTTTTCAAAAATTTAAGAGAGACTCATTTGAGACCTTAAAAATTTTACAAAGAATATGTAACTAAATTTTTGATATGATATCGTTTGACACGAGTTTTGAGGTAGAGAAGAATCAAGCCTTCAGCTTTAAAAAAAATTATAAATTTGTGAACTTTGAGATCTCAAAAAATTTACAATGAATATGCAACTATATTTTCGATCAGAGATCATTTGACATGAGTTTAGAAGCACAGAAGAATCAGGCCTATGAAAACAAAAAAATGGTCATAAATTTATGAACTTTTTCAAAAAAATAAGAGACCCATTTAAAATTTTGATATACAATGAATATGTAACTAGATTTTTGATTTAAAGTCATTTGACATGAGTTTTAATGTAAAGAAGAATTACTTCTATAATGTCAAAAAAATAGTCATAAATCTGTGAACTTTCTTAAAATTTTAAGAGAGACTTATTTGAGATCTCAAAAAACCTATAAAGAATATGCAACTAAATTTTTGATTTGAGATCGATGGTTATGAGTTTTGAGGTAGAGAATAATCGAGCTTATAGAGTCAAAAAAATGATAATAAATTTATGATTTTTTTCAAATTTTAAAAAAAAAACTCATATGAGATCTCAAAAAAATCACAAAAAATATGCAACTAGATTTTTAATCTGAAATCATTTGATATGAGTTTTAAAATAGAGAATAATCATACTTCTAAGATCAAAAAATGATCATAACTTAGGGAATTTTTTAAAAAATCTAAAAAAAATCCATTTAAAATCTCGAAAAAACCCACAAAAAATATGCACAATGTTTATAACCATTTAATTTGAAAGATTATAAGACTGAATGATGTGATAATTTATTGAAACAACAGATGAAAATATTTACAATATAAAAAATAGTTATTTGATTGAATAACCTATGCATTATACTAACTAATAACTGCTATTGTACCTAATCTGTCATCTAAACATGTAACCAATGCTATAATAGAATGTGCTAAGACATAATCACTATGTTAATAATGTAATATATTTGGTTTTACCAACATTCTCTCTTTTATTACATTATTTTTACAAAAATCATATTTCTAAATAGTGGTCCCCCTTTTATTACAAACATTGTAAAAAAATTTACACTCTTCACGTAACTTGCTCACTTTCTAAGGTGGCATCCCATCTTTGTGGCTTCAAGGTCTTGGTGACACCTCAGTTTTTCTTTACAAGATTACCAAAAATTTGGAAGTGATAGGAACACTTCTCTCTGCTAACATTTTCTATGATTTCTCAAATTAAGAGGATTACCACAAATCTATATGGTTTTCTACTGCAGGTTGACCATGAACCTAGAAGGTTGCAGGAGGTTTCTATTGTACTTCAATGGTTTCATGGATTATCACAAACCTTTTTCCAAGAATCAAGTATTACTTTAATGCTTTTGATCCTCACAATATTCTTTTTCAAGAGGCACCAAATTGAGAAATAATGCTCAATACTTTATTAAAAAATATACTATTAAATATAAAACAAACACACCAAAGTTTGTCACCATAGCAATGATATGACCCCGTCGTAGGTGACTCATGAGAGGACATCAGTTGTCCTCCAATGTCTATTTATCCTCCAGCCTCCAGTAGATGAAACTGCTTCACTCAGCTGATGAAGATTTAAAGTTGAGTTGCATGAAGAAAAATCTTCCCCACAATTTGATCCCATCTGACATTTAACATCGGATGTTGCATAGAAGCAATAGTGCATCCTTGTACAAATAATTAACTTTGATTTTGACAATGAACCCAAATAATGAATTTTTTTGACACTTAAAATTTTAAAGTCTTTTATAAAACAATAAAACAAAACACAATTAAAAGACTTTTACTATACTCTTAAGAGACTTAAATGACTCTAAATCTCTTTGACCATTGTTTATACAACTTAAACTAAATTACTAAGACTATAAAACTATTTTGATATCTACGATCCAAAGTGGATAAAATACGCAATGATCATCCTTAAATGAGTTTATACCTAAATAAAATGACTTACCAATTGCCAAAAACTAAATATAACCCAATAACTCTACCAATCGAGCATGCACAATATATTTGAAGGCATGAAATACTGAACAAAGTAAATGCTTGAAAAATGTGAAGATTATCCAGTTTACTGGCGGTGACGATGTAAAAATCAATGCATAATATTAGTCCTTCAAGCTTTCTGTAAGGTGCCAAATGATAAGTGTCAAAGCTTGAGAATATGGTGGTCGATCTCCTTACAATTCGCTTATTTATTCAACTTTGTGAGGCATGGTTGACATGGAATTATTTTTTGTGTTCAAAAACTGTTCAGACTGTGGACATAGAGTATAGCAATGATGATCTGGAACCACACAAAACTTGATGCAGCCAACAATAGCAACATGCATAACTTTGAGTTATTGGTGAAAAACATTATATTAGTTAAGACTTATATTGGCATTGGTTGATATCAAACATTGTAGATTTATATTCAATGGGCACACCACTCTTCTGCTGCTCTTTTGATTTACGTCAAGCTCTATAATTTCATTCACATCTACTTGAGAAATATGTGTTGGGTGAATATTTTATCACCAGCTAACTAATTGGCAAAATAGGTTGTTTCAACCATAGCATAGGGAGATTTATCGACCAAATGTGCAAGTCGACCACATTAAAATGGGACAAATCTCTCCTCTCATCAAGGGGAGGTTCCCTATAAATATGAGGTGCTATATACTATATATATAAGAAAAAAATAACACTCAAGGGTAGGATAACACCATCCATCTCTCTTTTTTTAGAGATGATGCTCACAAATCAAAAGAGAAATCCTGGTGAAATGATAGTAGACACTTCTCTTCTTTCAGAAGTGTTGTTTAGCAAACAACAAGAATCTTTTTGGTAGTGACAAGTAAATTTAATAGGGCACAATAACCAACAGAATGAGGTGTAGCACAAAGTCTCCACCTCAACTGCCAAAGAGTGAAATACGAATGATAATGGGGGCACAAAGTCATCCCAAGATCCTTTAAATAGAAATAGAAAATAAACACACTAAAGATAATTGTGGCAGCACAAAGTCTCTCCATAGTCGGCTTCAGGACACCTTCCTGGTTATTCCCACTAGTTTCACTTATTAAATTAAATGGATAAGAGTGCATTCAGTAAACAGACATAAGAACAATTTCCTCAACAACACAAGCTATTCCAGCACAAAGTCTGAAAGGTCACTTGCTTTCTCATTCAGATAACGAAATATGATTGATAATCTGAGCTCAAAGTCTTAGTAATGCCTTTCAATTTGGGTAGAGTTTTGCTTATGATAACAAAAATATATCTTTTGCATAAAATAAGAGATTAAAATATATAGCAACCAAGAAAGACTTGGTGCTTTGTTTCATGGAAAGGCTCATGATGCATTCAATGCCTTTAATGCATTTTCAGTTCTATCAAGGGGCCATGCTAGAATATGTCATCAGCCTTGACTTTGGTGTACAGAAACATCTCTAATGTCTTCTCCTCAGCGTGGGTCATCTGGTCTACTTCTAGATATGTACATGGCTGTCCACTCACTTTTATTCAAAGGGAGAAAAATAGGCCGTGCCTTTGAATGTTTGCGCGCTCAGATGTCTACTTGGTGGACTATTCCACCTACTAGAATAACTCCCCTATAGATATTTTAGTATATCCTATAGCTTTCCCTCTTTCCTATTCCAATTTGAGCTCTCGAACTATCTTCTTACCTTCAGCAGGCTCTTTCAGCTTCTTCTTCAGCTGGTTACTGAGTTTGTTTTAAGGTTTTGTGCATTATTTGAAAATAAACAGGGATTTCATTACCTTGAATTTGACGTCCATGGGAACGTCACTGGTCACTTGAACCACATTGAACCTTGAACCTTTAAACCTTTAGAGTACATTGGTTCAATGGTTCAATGGTTCGGGTGGTTCTATCAACTCTTTGATTTAATCATCTCTTTGGTTCAATCAGCTGAACCATCTCTTCGTACTTATCTCTGGAACCTTCTACTTCCTTCCTTCGCTCAAAGCTTCCTTGTGAACTTTGAACTTCTTGAACTGGTTGAACTTTGAATCATTTGAAACTATGAACCATTTTGGTTCAAAGTTCAATGGTTCAATAGTTCATTCTCTTTTTTTGAATCCTTTTATTCTCTAAATCTTTTGAACTTTATTGAACCTTTGAACCTTGAACCATTTCGGTTCAAAGTTCAATGGTTCATTCTCTTTCTTTGAATATTTGTTACTTCAAACTTTTTGGATCCTTTCCTTTTCTGTTGAACTCATTGAACCTTTGAATTCTGAACTCTTTTGGTTCAAGGTTCAATGGTTCAATCTTTCTTCTTCGAAGTCTCTTTCGTTTAAGTCTTTTGATCTTATTGAACTCATTAAACCTTTGAACTCATTGAACCATTTTGGTTCAAGGTTCAACAGTTTAGTGGTTCAAACTTCACTCTTTGAAGCCTTCTTTTCTTTAAGTCCACTGAACTTATTGAACTTTAGAACTTGCCAAAGTCTTCGAACTCATTGAACTCTTCGAAGTGGTTAAACTTATTTGAACTCGTTGAGTGCTTAACTCTTTTTGAAACTTTGAACTCGTTGAACCTTTGAACCTTGATGAAGCGGGGTTCAATGGTTTGATGGTTCATTCCATTTGTTTGAAGCCCATCGCTAAGTCTTTTGTTTGAACCTCAGTGTTGAACCAACCTTGAAAATGCCTAAGTGTTGGAACTTTTTTCTTTGTGAGAGCTCGCCTGTTGAAGTTGTTGACCCTGTTGAACCTGCGAGTCCCTTAACTGAAAGTGCTTAAATAATTGAAGAACTTGGATGCTCAATACATTATTTTGAGAAGGGAAGAGAGAATTTTGGCCTGCAAGACCAAAATAGTTGATACATTGTCCCCAAAAATAAGTGATGAATGTTGGGAATAATAGTTGGCTCCAATTGGGGAACTTCCATCAATTGTAAAAATAATCAAAGGGAGTAGAATCCAGAATCTCCAGTGCCTTTAAGTATGCCATTGGGCTACAGAGTCATAATATCCAAAAAAGAAAGGTGCCAAAAAGAAACAAAAATGAAAAGCACCAAATAGAACTAAAGACTATACAAATATACATATGTACAACTGATGTCACCTGATACTTCAAGGATTGAAGTGCTTCAGATGTTGCCCACTATGAGGCATTGAAAAGGGTGTGTCATCTTGATACTTCAACAGAAAACTATTTTCACCATTGAGTTGATGAACAACAAATGGGCCTCTCCATAAGGAATCAAATTTCTCATGCATTACCTTTGGTTCTCTTCTCTTGTCTCATAACAGAACTTGATCACCAATCTAAAATTATGGGCTTTTGCTTTCTGGTCAAAGAGATTCTTCACCAAACTTTGATGCACAACAATTTGGTCCACCACGATAGTTCGTTGCTCATCTAGCTCAGTCAAGCACATGATCCTCTTGTCGATGGAGCTTTCATATATCTGATCTTCGACCACCTTTGCCAATTTCAATGTTGGTAATTCCAGGGCGATTGGTATCTCTGCATTGAGACCATACAAAAGTTGGAAATGTGACATACCTATTGCCATTTTGGGCATAATTCTGTCTGCCCATAAAGCATCAAATAATGCTTTATGCCAGGTTCGTTGGTTGTCATCTACTAGCTTTCTGATGATGGTCACTAGATTCTTGTTGCTTGATTCTGCTTGGCCATTTCCTTGCAAAAAATAATCAGAAGAGTGGAAGAGGGTAATCCCATAATGAAAATAGAACTGAGTAATCTCATGGGAAGAGAAACATGCTACATTGTCAGTCACTATCTTGGTTCGGACCCCAAACCTGGAGATGATGTTTTCCTTGAGGAAATTGCATACTAATTCTGAAGTAACATGCTTGGCTGGAATAACTTCCACCCATTTGGTGAAGTAATCTGTGGCTGTGAGGACATAATCATGTCCAATGCTTGAAGATGGGTTTACAGTGCCAATGAAATCGATTCTCCATTGCTAAAATGACTCTTTTATTACCACTGGCTTAAGAGGAAAAGTAGCTAACTTGGGTCTTTCAGCGAACTGTTGGAACAATTCACATTTTTGTACCCATTTGTATGCATCTTGAAACAGAGTAGGCCAGTAATACCTTGCTCATAGAATCTTATGGGTAGCTACAGGTGCAAAAAAATGTCCTTCACAGGCCAGATTGTGGAAGGATTCCAAAAGTTTGTTCTGCTACACTTTATCCACGTAGCAAAGTAATACCCCATCAAGGTTCCTCTTATACAGCCCATTGTCCCACAGGACAAAGTTGGCAGCTTTCAACTTGACAATCCTCTTTCCTTTATGATACAGGTGAGTAGAACACTCACCATAGGTAAGGAAATGAGCAATATTTGAATACCACTCATTCATGGTGGTAACAAAGAGGACTGTTGGCGTGTCTTCAATTTTTGCTTCTTCATGCCTTGTTTCTTCTGGTCTGTTATCAACAATTAATTGGAAGAGACCCCTTCCCCACACAAGCTTCGTTAGTTTGATAATAAGATCAAACTCCTAGATTTTAAAAATCTAATTTCCCCTTTTGGTTCTAAAATCATGCTGAGTTAATATGGATTTAACTGTGGTATCATGAACCAGGGCAATAGTGTGTGAATTCAGGATGTAAAAATGGAAGTGCTTTACTACCTTTACCACTACATAAGCATGCTTCTCCATATTTAAATATTTCAGTTCATAAGATTTGAGAGGATAACTCATGAAGGATATGGGAGATTCCACACCTTCTTTGTTTTGTTGAACCAGAATTATTGAAAGTGTGTGCTTGGAAGCATAACTGTACATTGTGTTAATATTTATACCTTCTCAAGATATAATGTGTCTGAGAAGTTTCCCTTCTGTCACCCTAAAATAGACTTCTTGGGCTTTAGAGAAATGACATTCTGGCGACATTATTCCAACACTTTTTGCAAATGGTGCACATGATCAGGACGATGCTTAGAAAAGACCGTTAAATCATCAAGGTACACCACAATGAACTTACCCATTTCATCTTTGAAAGTAAGGTCCATTTCTCTCTGAAAAGTGGCACCAGCATTTATCAGGCCAAATGGAATTCTTCAATACGCAAAGGTGACCCAAGGTGTGGTGAAGGCAGTCTTATGTTGGTCTGCTTCGCTAACTTCCACTTGATTGTACCCTGAGAAGTCGTCTAGCATTGATAAAATCTCTGAACCAGTCACCATCTAAAGGACTTGATCCATGATGGGCAAAGGGTAATTATCCTTTAGGGAGGATTGATTCAAATTCTTAAAATCCATGCAGAGGCAAATTTTGTCATTCTTTTTTCTCATAGGAACTATGTTTGTAATCCATGTGGAATCATGGATTGGGAAAATTATTCTAGCATTCAATTTTTTTTATATTTTAGATAGAATAGTACCTAATATATTTGGATTATACTGCTGAGATTTTTACTTGTAAGGCACCAAATCACTCTTGAGAGGAATTTCATGGCAAATTTCTTCAGGCCTAAGCGAATTCAGATCATCATAAGAGTACGCCAAAACATCCATGTAATGGCAAAGTAGGTCAGTAAATTTGAGTTTCTCCTCTAGAGTACAGCACTTTTCAATGTTCACCATCTTGGGATTTTCCTTGGTACCCAAGTTTATCTGATCAAACTCCTGGGAAGAGCTTGAATCCATTTGTTACTGTTTGATGAACCTATCGTGCTTGTCAAACAATTTCTCAAGGAAAACCAATCCTTTGGGAATTTTATTCCCTTTTAGCTGTAAAAATTCTTCACCTGCGTCTGAACTTGTTTTAGGGGCTGATTCAAGTTTCTGAGGCTCACTGACTTCAAAGTGAAGCTGTTCAATGCTGTCTTTTTATTCCAAAAAAGCGATGATTTGGTTGTCACCATTGAACACTTTCCAATGATTGGCATTGTCAGGCACACTTGGTCGAAAGACCAATTTGATAGTGTACCTGTCTTCTTTAAAATCTTGGTGAGGAACCAAAAGAGTTACAAAAATAGCTAATGCATCCGCTTGGTCATTAAAATCTCTGGGTGTTGCTGAGATGCTGAAAGCATCAAAAGTCTCAATTTGATCCCAAACCAAATTGCGATAATGGTGCAATCTCTTATTTTTGGTTTGGTACAAGTTCTAGACCTGGCAACCACCAGCTCAAAATCTCCTTTGGTGTGAAGGAGTTTGACGCCCTTGTCTTGAGCAGCCTTTAATTTGAGCAGCAGTGATTCATATTCAGCAGTGCTGTTGGTGTTGCTGAACTGCAATTTATAAAAATAGGGAAAAATATCTCCTTGAAGAGATATCAACACAATCCCAACTCTCGATTTGGTAGAAAAATAGCTACCATCAAATTTGAGAATCCATACCTTATCAAAAACTGACCTTTCCTTAGATTTTTCTTTGTTTAGAGGGGAGGATTCCTCTAGGTTTGCACAGCATTCTACCAAGTCTTCTGTTGTTTTGTCTGAATCAATTCATATATTGATAGCTACTGAACTTTCATTGGCATAAACATGAAAATCCTATGTGGTCAAGAAGTAATTACCCATGCTTGAAGACTCAAATAGAATTTGAACTTCAGGCACTGATGTTTGAGTGACAACGTATTTTACCTCCTTCTCAGGGAGCAATCTCTGCATAATGCCTTTGACTAGGATCCTCGCTTCAGACAGGTCCATGCTCAACTTGCCACCAACATCCTTGCAGAAATTTCATCCAAGCAGAATGCCATAGGAGGGTGAGACGTCGGCCATTAAGACTATTATCTTAATTCTCTTTTCTGGAAATGCCGCAAATGCAAATTGGGCATCCTTAATTTGTCCTAGCAGTGGCACTTGTTTATTATCCATAGAGAAACATCTTCCAAATGTCTTGGTCAGTGTGAGACTAAGGGATTTAGTTACTTTGGTGGGCATGATGTTGTTAGATGCACCTGAGTCTATGATGCAATTATTCAGCTGGTGATCATTTATCAACAGGGAGACATAAAATGATTTTATCTTCCCAAAAGCAGCAGGAGGAGTAATGACAAGGTTATTCCAGGTGGATATGGGAGTCACTTTTAGAACAACTAGTCCTGTAGGGATGGTTTTATTCTTAACACACTGAACCAACTTATCCAACTACTCAGGGTTAGATTGTAGGAATTCAAATTCAGACATTTGAATTTTGGTTTTCTTGACATGGTCAATTATGTCAAATGTCTGAAATGAACTAGGAACGGGGGAAGGAAGTTCATCTTTCTAATTTTTAGGGGGGGTACTGGTCTGAAAATTTGAAGTTGAAGATGAAGGAATGCTTGATGTACTTACCTTTTTAGCGATTGTCGGGTCCTTTGATTGAAAAGGCAGAGTGGTTCTCTGCTTAGCAATTGAAATTACTAGTTGAGATCGCTCCTTTATTTTTTCCTTATTAGCTTGCTGGGCTAACTGGTTCTGGGACCAGGTAAATACAACGTATGATCCATCAAACGCTTCACCTTTACTTCTGGGTTCATCCTGATAATTTAGGAAACTAATATTGGAGTCGCCAACTGATTCTTCTTAGTCTTCTACAAAAACATCAACGTCATTTTCTTAGTTTAATTCAGGCTGAAAAGAGAAATCAAATTCTGTTTCAAGATATCTAACTACTGAATTGGTTGGAGGTGCTTCAATGGCAAGCTTTCCATGTGGGGGAGGAAGGCAATTTGGCTCTCCTTAATTCTTGGTAGCATTGCCTTGGTATGGCTGATTGGGGAATGTTCTCCTTGGTATATGTTTGTATGAAGGAGCAGAAGACATCCCTTGCACCATTTACTTCCTGAGAGCTAGCAACTCATTTTCCAGCTTTTGCACCATTGGATTAGTGGTTCCTATAGATGGATATTCAGAGGATGAAGAAGATTTACCTCTGTTAGGATCTCTCTTTATCTTCCCCGCCAAGATGAGATCATCTTCCACCTCAGTGGCTAAATCCTAAGCAGTAGCAAGGTCTATGTGGTCAGCACATCTCAGCAGAAAACTCACTTTTAGAAGCTGAGAATGGATGAAAAAATATTTAAAGTTCTGAGCTGTTGGCTGAGCAATGGTAGGAATCCTATTCCTCAGCTTGTCAAACTTGGCTATGAAGTCCCTCATAGGTTCATGAGGCTCCTTATTCATTGGTGTGAGCTAGGCCAGCAAGGCATGCACATCTTCAACAGGCTTGAACCTAGCTTCGAATTTGGCTTTGAGGGTGTTCCAGTCAGTCACAGTCTAGGCCTGTAAATGATAGAACTAGTCTGCAACAACACCTTGTAATATCTCTACGAGCAGCCTAAATGCTATGTCTTCATACTCCACACCTATCATGCCACAGGCTATGCTAAATGCTGAAATATGTTCATCAGGATGAACTCTCCCATCACCAAAGAACTTGGGGAAATTATTCCTAGAACTGCGAGGCAGTTCATGTAGAGGTGGAGTTAAATTGAGTGGGCCAAAAGAGTTGCCCCAGGGGCCTTGAACTTCCATTATATGACTATAGAAAGGGGGGATAACAAATTTGGGTGGGGTATGTATGGGCAAAGCTCTGTTATTAGAGGAAAAAGAAGCTCTACCTTGTATTGATGACCTGGTGTTGGTAGGAGGAAGACTCATGGTTCGTTGAAGGTGAGGTTCTCGAGGAAACAAATCAAAATTGCTCTGCTGCACCAACTCAAAAATAGGGTCAACAACACTGTTAGATCTCTAGTTTCTTGTATACCGTGGCGCTGCCAAATTGTAATAGTAAAAATGGAAAAAAATTAGCACTACTTCAATTTGAATCTTGAGGCTTCAAACTGCACGTTCTTCCCCAGTGGAGTCACCAAAAACTGTTAGCGTAAAGCTGGCAGTGTTCTTTCCTACTTCACATCATTCCCCAGCGATATGAAATGCTTCAATTTGAATAGACTGAAAAAAGACTAGAAATACTCGTTGATCCTCAGTGGAGTCAGCAAAAACTGTTGGGTGAATATTTTTACACCAGCTAAATGATGGAAAAAATAGGTTGTTTCAACCACAACATAGGGAGATTTATCGGCCAAATGTGTAGGTTTACCACATCAAAAGGGGACAAATCTCTCCTCTCATCAAGGGGAGGTTCCCTATAAATATGAGGTGCTATATACTATATATATAAGAAGAAAATAACACTCAGGGGTAGGATAACACCATCCATCTCTCTTTTTTCAGAGATGATGTTCACAAACATAGGAGAATTTTGGTGAAAACACTGAAAACACTTCTCTTCTTTCAGAAGTGGTCTACAACAAACAACACAAATATTTTTGGTAGTGACAAGTAAATGTAACAGGGTGCAATAACCAGCAGAATGAGGTGTAGCACAAAGTCTCCACCTCGACTACCAAAGAGTGAAATACGAAGGACAATGGGGGCACAAAGTCATCCCAAGATCCTTTAAATAGAAATAGAAAATAAACACACTAAAGACAATTGTGGCAACACAAAGTCTCTCCACAGCTAGCTTCAGGACACCTTCCTAATTACTTTCACTAGTTCTGCTTATTTAATTAAATGGACAAGAGCACATTTAGGAAACAGATATAAGAACAATTTTTTCAACAAAACAAGCTATTCCAGCACGAAGTCTGAAAGGTCACTTGCTTTCTCATTTAGATAATGAAATATGATTAACAATCTGAGCTCAAATTCTCAGTAATGCCTTTCAATTTGGGCAGAGTTTTGCTTCTGATAACAAAAAGATCTCTTTTGTATAAAATAAGAGATTACAATATATATCAACCAAAAAAGACTTGGCACTTTGTTTCATAGAAAGGCCCATGCTGCATTCAATGTTTTGAATGCATTTTTGGTTCTATCAAGGGGCCATGTTGGAACAGGTCATTGACCTTGACTTTGGTGTACAAAAACATCTCGAATGTCTTCTCTTTAGCATGGGTCATTTGGTCTGCTTCTAGATATGTACGCGGCTGTCCACTCGCTTTTATTTGAAGGGAGGAAAATAGGCCGCGCCTTTGAATGTTTTTACGCTCAAATGTCTACTTGGTGGACTGTTCCACCTACTGGAATAACTCCCCTGTAGATATTTTAGTATCTCCTGTAGCTTTCCCTCTTTCCTATTGCAATTTGAGCTCTCGGGCTATCTTCTTACCTTCAGTAGGCTCTTTTGGCTTCTTCTTCAGCTGGTTACTGAGTTTGTTTTAAGCTTCCGTGCCATATTTGAAAATAAACAGGCATTTTATTACCTTGAATTTGATGTCTGTGGGGACGTCACTGGTCACTGATCGCTTGAACTACGTTGAACCTTGAACCTTTAGAGTGCATTGGTTCAATGGTTCAACGGTTCGGGTAGTTCTATCAACTCTTTGGTTCAATCAGCTCTTTGGTTCAATCAGTTGAACCATCTCTTCAAACTTATCTCTGAAATCTTTTGCTTCCTTCCTTCGCTCAAAGCTTCCTTGTGAACTTTGAACTTCTTGAACTAGTTGAACTCTTTGAACCATTTGAACCTATGAACCATTTTGGTTCAAAGTTCAATGATTCAATAGTTCATTCTCTTTCTTTGAATCTTTTTATTCTCTAAGTCTTTTGCTTTATTGAACCTTTGAACCTTTGAACCTTGAACCATTTTGGTTCAAAGTTCAACGGTTCATTCTCTTTCTTTGAATCTTTTGTTCCTTCAAACTTTCTAGATCCTTTTCTTTTCTATTGAACTCATTGAACCTTTAAACTTTGAAGTATTTTGGTTCAAGGTTCAACGGTTCAATGGTTCAATCTTTGTTCTTCGAAGTCTTCTTTCGTTTAAGTCTTTTGATCTTATTGAACTCGTTGAACCTTTGAACTCATTGAACCATTTTGTTTCAATGTTCAACAGTTCAACGGTTCAACCTTCACTCTTTGAAGCCTTCTTTTCTTTAAGTCCACCGAACTTATTGAACTTTAGAACTTGCCGAAGTCTTTGAACTTGTTGAACTCTTCGAAGCAGTTAAACTTCTTTGAACTCGTTGAGCGCTTAACTCTTTTTTAACCTTTGAACTCGTTGAACCTTTAAACCTTGATGAAGTGGGTTCAATTGTTCATTCCATTTGTTTGAAGCCCGCCACTAAGTCTTTTGTTTGAACCTCGACGTTGAACTAGCCTTGAAACTGCCTAAGTGTTGGAACTTCTTTCTTTGTGAGAGCTCGTCTGTTGAAGTTGTTGAACCTGCGAGTCCCTTAACTAAAAGTACTTGAATAATTGAAGAACTTGGAAGCTCAATACATTTTTTTGAGAAGGGAAGAGAGAATTTTGGCTTGTAGGACCAAAATAGTTGATATGTTGTCCCCAAAAACAAGTGACAGATTTTGGGAACAACAATATGCAAAAATCTGTTTTGCCTAGTTTAGATGCATTGAATTCATTAATAACTAAAAACATATCTAAATAATTTAAATTCTACAAAAAATTACCTTTTCCTCATAATGGATAGAAAAAAATGGTGGCTGTCCTTGTGATCCTTATCACACAACCATTTCAACACCGCTCTAATACCAATGAAATATTATAAGACTAAATGTTGTGATAATTTATTGAAATGATAGATGAAAATATATACAATACAGAAAGCAGTTATTCGATTGAATAACCTATGCATTATACTAACTAATAAATGCTATTGTACATAATTTGTCATCTAAACATGTGACCAATGTTATAACAAAATACATTAACTAAGACATAATCGCTATGCTAACAATGTAATATATCTAATTTTATTAAGATGATTTTTTCTTCAACATCAGTAGGTTCAGTCTCAGTGCCCATTATATTTGATGGTAACACTTGGATTGCAAGATGATTTTTATTATAGGTTTTCATTCATGATAATTAAATAATGTAAAAAAAATGATCATAAATTCACAAACTTTCTCAAAAATCTAAGAGACACCCATTTTAAATTTGGAAAAATTCTACAACGAATATGCAACTAGATTTTTTTATTTAAGATCGTTTGATATGAATTTTGAGGTAGACAAGAATCATGCCACTAAGATCAAAAAATCGATCATAAATTCATTATTTTTTTAAATTTTTTAAGAGATACCCATTTTAGATCTCAAAAAACCCATAAGGAATATGCAACTAAATTTTTGATCTCAGATTGTTTGACATGAGTTTAAAGATAGAAAAAGATTCATATCTATAAGATCAAAAATTAGTTATAAATTTATGAATTTTCTAAAAAAACTAAAAAAGATGTATTTGAGATCTCAAAAAACTCACAAAAAATATACAACTAAATTTTTAATCTAAGATCATTTGACACGAGTTTTAAAGCAGAGAAAAATCACGTCTACACAGTAAAAAAAATGATTATAAATCTAGGAAAATTTTAAAAAATTTAAAGGAGACCCATTTGAGATCTCAAAAAACTCACAAAGAATATGCAACTAGATTTTTGAAATTATATCATTTGTTATAAGTTTTAAGGTAGAAAAAATCATATCTATGGGATTTAAAAAATGATAATAAATCTATGAATATTCTCAAAAATCTAAGAGAGATCTATTTGAAATCTTGAAAAATCAAATAAGAATATACAAACACTTCTGAAATCAAAAAATCGATCATAAATCCATGAATTTTTATAAAATTATAAGAGAAATTCATTTGAGATCTCGAAAGAACTCACAAGGGATATGTAACTAGATTTTTGATCTTAGATCGTTTGATACGAGTTTTAAGACAAAAATTACGTCTCTGAAGTTAAAAAAACAATAAATTTGTGAACTTTTTAAAAAATTTAAGAGACTCACTTGATATTTAAAATAACCCATACGAAATATGCAGCTAGATTTTCAATATGAGGTCATTTGACACGAGTTTTGAGGAAAAAAATTAAATTTATAAAGTCAAAAAAAATGTTATAAATCCATGAACTTTCTCAAAAATTTAATAGACTCATTTGAGATCTTGAAAAACTCACAAAAAATATATAACTAAATTTTTGATCTGAAGTCATTTGACACGAATTTTAAAACAAAGAAAAAAAACCTTTGTAGAGTCAAAAAATAATCATAAAATTGTGAACTTTCTTAAAAATTTAAGAGAGTTTCATTTTATATCTTATAAAATTCATGAAAAATATGCAACTAGATTTTTGATCTGAGATTATTTAACACGAGTTTCAATGCAGAGAAGAATCACGTCTATAGAGTCACAAAAATGGTCATAAATCTATGATATTTTTCAAAAATCTAAGAGAAATCCATTTGAGATCTCAAAAAATTCAAAAAAAATATGCAACTAGATTTTCTATCTGAAGTTATTTGATAGTTTTAAGATAGAAAAGAATCACGTATTCGACGTCAAAATTTTTGTCATAAATATTTAAAATTTCTCAAAAATTTAAGATAGACCCATTTAAGATGTCAAAAAACTTACAAAAAATATGCAACTAGATTTTTGATTTTAAGTCATTTAATACATGTTTTGAAGTAGAGAAGAATCACGCCTACAAGATAAAAAAAGTGGCCATAAGTCCTTAACTTTTTTAAAAAACTAAGATAAACCCATTTAAGTCTGAAAAAACTAACAAAGAATATGCAACTAGATTTTTGATTTGAAGTCATTTTAACATGAGTTTTGAGACAGAGAAGAATTACATTTTTAGGTTAAAAAAATAGTTATAAAATAGTGAACTTTTTTGAAAATTTAAGAGAGACCCATTTGAGATCTTAAAAAATTAATAATATATAACTAGATTTTTTATCTAAAATCATTTGATACGAGTTTCAAGGCATAGAAGAATCATGTTTGTAGGATCAAAAAATGGTTATAAATTCATGAAATTTTAAAAAAAAATTAAAAAGATTCAATTTATATCTTGAAAAAATTTCAAAGAATATACAACTAAATTTTCGATCTAAAATCGTTTGATATGAGTTTTGAAGTAGAGAAGAATTATGTATTTAACGTCATAAATCTGTGAACTTTCTCAAAAATATAATAGAAACTCATTTAAGATCTCAAAAAATTCACAAAGAATATGCAATTAGATTTTTTATCAGAGATTGTTTATCACAAGTTTTGAGGCAGAGAAGAATCATGCCTATATGATAAAAAAAATGATCATAAATTCATGAATTTTTTCAAAATTCTAAAAGATATTTATTTGAGATCTCAAAAAATTTATAAAAAATATGTAACTAAATGTTTGAATTGAAGTTATTTGATACGAGTTTCGAGGTAGAGAAGAATCACGCCTCTGAAGTTAAAAAAATGACCCTAAATCCTTGAATTTTTTTAAAAATTTAAGAGAGACATATTTGATATCTTGAAAAACTCATAAGGAATATGTAACTAGATTTTTGATATGAAGTTCTTTGTCACGAGTTTTGAACTAGAGAAGAATCATGTCTGAAGAGTCAAAAAATGACCATAAATCTATGAACTTTTTCAAAAATTTAAGAGAGTCATTTTGAGATATCAAAAAAACTCACAATGAATATGCAACTAGATTTTTGATCTGATGTCGTTTCATACGAGTTTTAAGGTAGAAAATAATTTACGTTTAAAAGATTTAAAAAATAATCATAAATTTGTGAACTTTTAAAAAAATATAATATAGACTTATTTAAGATTTGGAAAGAACTCACATGAAATATGTAACTAAATTTTTTATTTGAGGTCATTTAACACGAGTTTAGAGGTAGAGAAGAATTATGACTATAAAATCAAAAAATGATCATAAATTTATGAACATTTAAAAAAATTTAATAGAGAGCTATTTTAAATCTAAATTTTTTTACGAAGAATATGAAACTAGATTTTTGATTTGAGATCATTTGACATGAGTTTTGAAATAGAGAAGAATTACGTCTGTAGGGTCAAAAAATAGATAATAAATTTGTGAAATTTATTAAAAATTTAAGAGAGACCCATTTGAAATATTAAAAATCAATAAAGAAAATGCAACTATATTTTTTATCTGAGATCATTTAATACGAGTTTTGAGGTAGAGAATAATCACGTCTTCAACGTTTAAAAAGGATCATAAATCGATGAACTTTCTCAAAAAATTTAATAGAGACTTCTTTGAAATCTCGAAAATTCGATAAAAAATATGCAACTAGATTTTCAATCTTATATCGTTTAACATGAGTTTTGACGTAGAGAAGAATCATATCTTAAAAATAAAAAATGATCATAAATATGTGAACTTTCTCAAAGATTTAAGAGAGACTTATTTGAGATATCAAAAAACCTACAATGAATATGCAACTAAATTTTTAATATAAAATTATTTGACACGAGTTTAGAGGTAGAGAAGAATCACGCTTATAGAGATAAAAAAAAGGTCATAAATGTATTAACTTTATTAAAAATTTAAAAGAAACTCATTTGAAATCTCAACCCATAAGGAATATGCAACGAGATTTTTGATTTGAGATCATTTGACATGATTTTCAATACAAAAAAATCACGTTTCTAAAATTAAAAAAAATGATCATAAATTCATGAACTTTCTCAAAAATTTAAGAAAGAATTAATTTTATACTCAAAAAATTCACAAAAAAATGCAACTAAATTTTTTTATCTGAGATTGTTGGTTATGAGTTTTGAAATAGAGAAGAAATCACGTTTATAGAATTAAAAAAAGGGTCATAAATTCATGAAAAAAAATAATAATAATAAAATAGACTCATTTAACATCTCAAAAATAAATTTTTGATCTTAAATCATTTGATACGTGTTTTAAGACATATAAGAATCATGTAAAGAATATGCATAAAGATAAAAATCACGTAAGAAATATCACATAAAGACTATGCATAAAAATAAGAATAACACTTACAAAATTAAAAAAATGATCATAAATCCGTGAACTTTCTCAAAAATCTAAGAAAATTTTATTTAAGATCTCGAAAGAAACCACAAAGAATATGCACAACGGTTAAACTATTTGATTTTCGCTTCAAGATTAATAAGTTCAGTCCTAGTGCCTATTATATTTGATGGTAACCTTTGAATTGTAAGATGAATTTCATTCATGATAATTAAATGGTGTAAAAAATTGATCATAAATCTGTGAAATTTTAAAAAAATTTAAGAGAAATTTATTTAAAATCTTGAAAAAACTTACAAAGAATATGCAATCAGATTTTTTATTCAAAATCATTTGACATGAGTTTTGACGTAGAGAAGAATCACATCTTTAAATTAAAAAAAAAAGTCATAAATCTGTAGAAAAATTTAAAAATTTAAGAGAGATTTATTTAACATCCCAAAAAACATAAAAAAAATATGCAACAAGATTTTTGATGTGATGTTGTTTATCACGAGTTTAGAGGTAGTGAAGAATCATGTCAACATGGTAAAAAATAATCATAAATCTGTAAATTTTTTTAAAAATCTAAGAGACTCATTTGAAATCTTAAAAAATCCATAAAAATATATAACTACATTTTTGATCTAATGTCATTTGACACGAGTTTCAAGGTAAAAAATAAATCATGTCTATAAAGTCAAAAAAATAATCATAAATCTATGAATTTTATCAAAAATTTAAAAAAGATCTATTTGAGATCTCGAGAAACCCACAAAGAATATGCAATTAAAATTTCTATTTGAGGTCATTTGTCTCGAGTTTTGAAGTAAAGAAGAATCACCTTACAAGATTAAAAAAATGACTATAAATCTATTAACTTTTTTAAAAATCTAAAAGACTCATTTAAGATCTCATAAAATCTACAAAGAATATGCAAACGTCTATGAGATAAAAAAAGGTTATAAATGTATAATTTTTTTAAAAAATATATAAAAGACTCATTTTAGATCTTGAAAGAATTCTCAAAGAATATGTAACTAGATTTTTGATTTGAGATCGTTTGACATGAGTTTCGAATAAAAAATAATTACACTTTTGAATTTAAAAAAATGATCATAAATCTGTAAACTTTTTAAAAAATCTAAGAAAGATTCAATTAAGATCTCAAAAAATCTACAAGAAATATAAAACTAGATTTTTGATTTAAAATCATTTGACATGAGTTTTGAGATAGAGAAGAATCACGTTTATAAGGTAAAAAAAATCATAAATCTATGAACTTTTTCAAAAATTTAACAGAGATACATTTGAGATCTCAAAAAACCTACAAGGAGTATGTAACTAGATTTTTGATGTTAAGATATTTGATATGAGTTTCGAGGTAAAGAATAATCACGTCTACAAAGTAAAAAATGGTCATAAATCTATGAATTCTCTCAAAAATATAAGAAAGATTCATTTAAGATCTTGGAAAAATATAAACAATATGCAACTAGATTTTCGATCTGAGGTCATTTGATATGAGTTTTGAGATAGAAAATTCATGTCTACAAAGTTAAAAAAGTGATCATAAATTTGTGATATTTTTTAAAAATATAAAAAAAATCTATTTGAGATCTCAAAAAATTCACAAAAATATGCAACTAGTTTTTTTTATCTAAAATCATTTAACACGAGTTTTGAGGTAGAGAATAATCACATCTTCAACGTAAAAACTATATTATAGATCCGTAAATATTTTAAAAAATTTAAGAGACTTATTTGAGATATCGAAAAACCTATAAAAAATATGTAATTAAATTTTCCATTTGAAACCGTTTGTTACGAGTTTTGAGGTAGATAAAAATCACATCTATATGATCAAAAAAACAATCATAAATTTATGAACTTTTTCAAAAATACAAGAGAGACTTTTTTGAGATCTCAAAAAATCTACGAGAGATATGCAAATAGATTTTTGATTTGAAATTGTTTGACACAAATTTTGAGGTAGAAAAAAATCACATCTAAATGGTAAAAAAATTGATTATAAATTTGTGAATTTTCTTAAAAATCTAAAAGAATCCATTTGAGATCATGAAAAATTTATAAAGAATATGCAACTAGATTTTTGATTTAACATCGTTTGACACGAGTTTAAAGATAGAGAAAAATCATGTCTACAGAATAGAAAAATAGTCATAAATTTATTATTTTTTTAAAAATATAACAAAAACTTATTTGAGATCTCGAAAAACTTACAAGAAATATGGAGTTAAATTTTTGATCTCAAATAGTTTGACATGAGTTTCGAGACAAAGAAGACTGATGTCTATAAGATCAAAAAATCGATCATAATTCTATAAACTTTTTAAAAAAATTAAAAGGGACCTATTTAAGATCTCGAAAAACCTACAAAGAATATGCAATTAGATTTTTAATTTAAAGTCATTTGACATGAGTTTCAAGCTAGAGAAGAATCACTTTTTAGCGTCATAAATCTGTAAACTTTTTAAAAAATCTAAGAAAGATCTATTTGAGATCTCAAAAAAATTATAAAAAATATGCAACTAAATTTTTGATCTTAGATTGTTTTTCATAAATTTTGAGGTAGAAAAAATCATGTCTATAAAGTTAAAAAAATGTAATAAATCTGTGAACTTTTTTAAAAATTTAAAAGAGACTCACTTGATATCTAAAATAATCTACATGAAATATGCAATTAGATTTTGGTATTGGATCATTTGATATGAGTATTGAGGTAGAGGACAATCATATATCTGAAGTAAAAAAAATGGTTATAAATCCATAAAATTTCTAAAAAATTAAAAAAAAATTCATTTGAGATCTCGAAAAACTCACAAAAAATATGTAACTAGATTTTTGATCTAAAATTATTTATCATGAGTTTTGAGGTATAAAAGAATCATCACTGTAGAATAAAAAATGATTATAAATCCATGAACTTTCTCAAAAATCTAAAAAAGATCTATTTAAGATCTCAAAAACTCACAAAGAATATGCAACTAAATTTTTAATCTAAGATCGTTTGATACGAGTTTCAAGATAAAGAAGAATTACGTCTACATGTTCAAAAAATTGATCATAAATTTATGAATTTTCATAAAAATTTAAGAGACCCATTTGAGATCTTTAAAGAATCCATAAGGAATATACAACTAGATTTTTGTTCTGAAATCATTGGACATGAGTTAAGAGATAGATAAAAATCATGCCTACTTAATTAAAAAATGATCATAAATCTATTAATTTTCTTAAAAATCTAATAAAGACTCATTTGAGATCTTAAAAAATCCATAAAAAATATACAACTAAATTTTTGATCTTAAGTCATTTGACACGAGTTTCAAGATAAATAAAAATAACATTTATACGATCAATAAATCGATTATAAATTTATAATTTTTTTTTAAAATTTAAGAGAGACCTATTTAAAATCTAAAAATAATAATAAAAAATATGCAACTAAATTTTTGCTCTGAAGTCGTTTGACATGAGTTTTAAATCAGACAAGAATAACATCTTTCATATAAAAAAAGAAGTCATAAATCTGTAAACTTTTTCAAAAATCTAAAAGATATCTATTTAAGATCTCGCAAAAACTTATAAAAAATATACAACTAGTTTTTTGATTCGAGATCATTTGACAAGAGTTTTAAGGCAAAAAATAATCACACCTCTACGATTAAAAAAAGGGTCATAAATTTGTGAACTTTTTCAAAAATTTAAGAGACTCATTTAAAATCTCGAAAAACTCACAAAGAATATATATGTAACAATATTTTCGATACAAAGTCGTTTGACACGAGTTTAGAGGCAGAGAAAAATTATGCTTATATGATAAAAAAAGATCAGAAATTCATGATTTTTCTTAAAAATCTAAGAGTGACCTATTTAATATCTCAAAAAACTCAAAGAATGTGTAACTAGATTTTTGATTTAAAGTTATTTGAAACGAGTTTTGAGGTAAAAAATCATGTCTATAGATTTAAAAAAAGGGTAATAAATCTATGAATTGTCTCTAAAATTTAAGAGAGACCTATTTTAGATCTCAAAAAAATTATAATAAATATGCAACAAAATTTTTGATCTGAGATTATTTGTCACGAGTTTCAAGGCAAAGAAGAATCGTGTCTATCAAGTTAAAAAATGGTCATAGATCCATGAACTTTCTTAAAAATCTAAAAAAGATCCATTTAAGATCTTGAAAAAATTATAAGAAATATGCAATTAAATTTTCGATCTAAGATTGTTTAATACGAGTTTTGAGATAGAGAAAAATCACATATATGAGGTAAAAAATAAACATAAATTCATGATTTTTTTTTAAAATCTAAGAGAGACTTATTTGATATTTTAAAAAAATTATAAAGAATATGCAACTAAATTTTTAATTTTAGGTCGTTTGACATGAGTTTTGAAACAGACAAGAATCACATCTTTAAAGTCAAAAAAACTGTCATAAATTCATGAATTTTTAATTTTTTTTAAGAAAGATGTATTTGAGATCTCGAAAAATCCATTAAAAATATGTAATTAGATTTTTGATCTTAGGTCGTTTGACATGAGTTTCAAGGTAGAAAATAATCATGTTTATAGGATTTAAAAAATGACTATAAATTCATAAATTTTCTCAAAAAACTAAGAAAGACTCATTTGAGATCTCAAAAAACTTATAAAAAATATGCAACTAGATTTTCGATCTGAGGTTGTCTGACATGAGTTTCGAAGCAGAGAAAAAATCAAGTCTACAAAGTTTAAAAAATGATCATAAATCTATGATATTTTTTAAAAATATAAAAAAAATTCATTTAAGATCTCGAAAAACTCATAAAAAATATACAACTAGATTTTTAATATGATATCATTTGACATGAGTTTCGAGATAGAGAAAAATCATGTTTTCAACATTAAAAAATGATCATAAATTCATGATTTTTTTTAAAAATCTAAGAGAGACCTATTTAAGATCTCAAAAAATTGATAAAAAATATGCCATTAGATTTTTTATTTGAGATCGTTTGACATAGATTTCAAAGCAGAGAAAAATTATGCCTACAAGATCAAAAAACTATCATAAATCCGTAAACTTTCTCAAAAAATTAAGAGAGATATTTAAGATCTCAAAAAATCCATAAATAATATGTAACTAAATTTTTGATCTAAGATCGTTTGACACAAGTTTTTAGGTAGAGAAGAATCATGATTTTAAGGTCAAAAAATGATCATAAATCTGTGAACTTTTTTTAAAATCTAAAAGAGACCCATTTGAGATTTTGAAAAAACTTACAAGGAATATGCAATTAAATTTTTCATTCAAGGTCGTTTGACATGACTTTTGAGGCAAAAAAGAATCATGTCTCTAGAATTAAAAAAGATATAAATCTATAAACTTTCTCAAAAATTTAAAGAATATGCAACTAGATTTTTGATCTGTGATTGTTTAACATGAGTTTTTAGGTAAAAAATAATCACGTCTATAAAATCAAATAAATAGTCATAAATTTATAATTTTTTTCAAAAATTTAACAAATATGTATTTGGGATCTCAAAAAATATATAAAACTATGTAACTAGATTTTTGATTGATGTTATTTGATACGAATTTTGAAACAGAGAATAATCACCCTTGTAGAATTAAAAAAATCATAAATCTTGAACTTTCTCAAAAATTCAAGAGAGACTCATTTGAGATCTCAAAAACTAACAAAAAATATGCAACTAGATTTTTGATTTGAAATCGTTTAATATGAGTTTTGAGGTAGAGAAGAATCACGTTTTTAAAGTTAAAACAAGTTATAAATTCGTAATATTTTTAAAAATTTAAGAGAAACTCATTTGAGATCCCAAAAAATTCACAAGAAATATGTAACTAGATTTTTGATCTGAAATCGTTTGACACGAGTTTAGAGGTAGAAAAGAAGTCACGCCTTCATGATTAAAAAATGATGATAAATATGTAAAAAAAAATTAAAATTTAACAGAGACCTATTTGAGATCTCAAAAACTTACATGAAATATGTAATTAAATTTTTGATCTGAGATCGTTTGATATGAGTTTCAAGGTAGAGAAGACTCGTGCCTTCAATGCTTAAAAAAAATCATAAATCTATAAAATTTATCAAAAATTTAAGAAAGACCTATTTAATATCTCAAAAAACTTAAAAAAATATGTAACTATATTTTTTATATGAGATCGTTTGATACGGGTTTCGAGACAGAGAAGAATCACGTTTAGAAGATTAAAAAAAGGTCATAAATCTATAAATTTTGTCAAAAAATTAAGAGAGATCTATTTGAGATCTCAAAAATTTACAAAGAATATGTAATTAGATTTTCAATCTGAGGTCATTTGACATAAATTTTGAAGTAAAAAAGAATCACGTCTATAGGGTCAAAAAATTGATCATAAATCTATGAATTTTCTTAAAAATCTAAGAAAGACCTATTTAAGATCTCGATAAATTCACAAAAAATATATAACTAGATTTTCGATTTGAGGTCATTTGACTTGAGTTTTGATGTAGAGAAGAATTATGCATTCAACGTCAAAAAAATGATCATAAATCCATGAATTTTCTCAAAAATCTAAGAGATACCCATTTCATACCTAAAAAAAACTCATAAAAAGTATGTAACTAGATTTTTCATCTGATGTCATTTGACACGAGTTTAAAGGTAGAAAAAATTCATGCTTATAATAACAAAAATGCCATAAATCCATATATATTTTTAAAAATATAAAAGAGACTCATTTGAGATCTTGATCCAGAATGAATATGCAACTAAATTTTTGATTTTTGAGAAGAATAAGACCTACAAGATCAAAAAAACAATCATAAATCTGTGATATTTTTTAAAAATTTAAGAGAGATTTATTTGAGATCTTGAAAACCCACAAAAAATATGCAACTAGATTTTTGATATAGGGTCATTTGACACGAGTTTTGAAGTAGAAAAGAATTATATTTGTAGAGTAAAAAAAGTTATAAATTCGTGATATTTTTCAAAAAATTAAGAGAGATCGATTTTAGATCTCAAAAAATTCAAAATAAATATGCAATTAGATTTTTGATCTGAAATCGTTTGACATGAGTTTAGAGGCAAAGAAGAATCATGCCTACAAGAACAAAAAAATGGTTATAAATCCATAAACTTTATCAAAAATATAAGAGAAACCTAGTTGAGATCTTTACCCACAATGAATATGTAACTAAATTTCAATTTAAGATCGTTTGACTTGAGTTTTAATATAGAGAAGAATTACATTTACACGATTACAAAAATTATAAATCTGTAATTTAAAAAAAAAAATTAAGAGAAATTTATTTAAGATCTCAAAAAACTCATAAAGAATATGCAACTAAATTTTTGATTTGAGGCTATTGGTTAAGAGTTTCGAGTTAAAGAAGAATCATGCTTATAGGGTCAAAAAAATGATCATAAATCTATGAATTTTTTTAAAAATTTAAAAAAGACTCATTTTAGATCTCAAAAAACTCATAAAAAATATGCAATTAGATTTTTTATCTGAGATCATTTGATACGAGTTTTAAGATATAAAAGAATCATACCTCTAAAATTAAAAAAAAATCATAAATATGTGATTTTTTAAAAAAAAAAAAGAAAAAATTATTTGAAATCTTGAAAGAACTCACAAAGAATATGCATAATAGTTAAACCATTTAATTTTTGCTACAACATCAGAA
Organism: Torreya grandis; assembly: GCA_037957365.1. Lineage (NCBI taxonomy): Eukaryota > Viridiplantae > Streptophyta > Pinopsida > Cupressales > Taxaceae > Torreya > Torreya grandis. The sequence goes on from JARHVA010000552.1 coordinate 3,900,807, forward strand.
GGTTCAGTCTCAGTTCCCATTATATTTGATGATAACCCTTGGATTACAAGATGATTTTCATTCATGATTAATTAAATGGTGTAAAAAAATGATTATAAATCTGTAAAAAAAATTTAAAAATCTATTTAAAATCTTGAAAAAAACCACAACGAAATATGCAATTAGATTTTTGATTTGAGGTCATTTGACAAGAGTTTTGAAGTAGACAAAATTCATGCCTTTAAGATCAAAAAATTGACTATAAATCCATGAACTTTTTTAAAATTTTAAGAGATACCCATTTGAGATATCGAAAAATCCACAAAGAATATGCAACTAAATTTTGATCTCAGGTCGTTTGACATGAGTTTAGAGGCAACGAAGAATAATGCTTACACGATTAAAAAAATAGTCATAAATCTATTAACTTTCTTAAAAATTAAAAAAAAAACATATTTTAGATTTTAAAAAACTCTCAAAGAATATGCAACTAGATTTTTGATCTAAGGTCATATGACATGAGTTTCAAGGCAGAAAAAAATTACTTCTGTAATGTAAAAAAATGACATAAATTCATAAAATTTATCAAAAATTTAAGAGAGACCAATTATAAAACTTGAAAAATCCACAAAGAATATGCAGTTAGATTTTTAATTTGAGATCATTTGACATGAGTTTATAAGCAAATAAGAATCACATCATAGAACTAAAAAAGAGGTCATAGATCTATGAACTTTGTCAAAAATTTAAGAGAGACAGATTTGAGATTTGAAAAAATTCAAAAGGAATTTTCAATTAAAATTTTGATCTGATGTAATTTGACATGAATTTTAAGATAGAAAAAATCATGCCTTCAATGTCAAAAAAATGACTATAAATTTATGAATTTTCTCAAAAATCTAAGAGATGCACAATTGAGATATCAAAAAAATCTACAAGAAATATGCAACTAGATTTTCAATCTAAGATCGTTTAACACGAGTTTAGAGGAAGAAGAATCACGATTACAGGGTAAAAAAAATGGTTATAAATCTATGAATTTTTTTTAAAATTTAAGAGAGACCTATTTGAGATCTTGAAAAACTCACAAAGATATGTAACTAGATTTTTGATTTTAGGTAGTTTTATACGAGTTTTCAGACAAATAAAAATCATGTTTACAACGTTAAAAAAATGATCATAAATCAGTGAATTTTTTTAAAAAATTAAAAAAGACTTATTTGAGATCTTAAAAAACTTACAAGCAATATATTACTAAATTTTTTATCTGAGATCATTTGACACGAGTTTCAAGATAGAGAAGAATCACACCTCTAAGATAAAAAAAAGTCATAAATATGTGAACTTTATCAAAAATATAAGAAATATCTATTTGATATTTCAAAATACACATAAATAATATGAAACTAAATTTTTGATCCGAGATCATTTGATACGAGTTTAGAGGTAGAGAAGAATCATGCATAAAAGATTAAAAAAGTCATAAATTCATAAATTTTCTCAAAAATTTAAGAGAGATCCATTTAAGATCTCAAAAAATCAATAAAAATATGCAACTAAATTTTCAATCTAAAATCGTTTGACACGAGTTGTGAGGTAGAGAAGAATCATGTTTCCATGATTAAAAAATCAATAATAAATATGTGAACTTTTAAAAAAACATTGGAGAGTCCCATTAAAAATCTCAAAAAATACACAATGAATATGTAACTAAATTTTTGATCTGATGTTATTTGACATGAGTTTCAAGATCGGAAAAAACACGTCTATAAAGTCAAAAAATTGATTATAAGTTCATGATTTTTTTAAAAAAAATAAGAGAGACACATTTGAGATCTCAAAGAACCCACAAAAAATATGTAATTAGATTTTCAATCTAAGATCATTTAACATGAATTTTAAGGCATAGAAGAATAATGCTTTTAACGTCAAAAAAGTGACCATAAATATGTGTACTTTCTCAAAAATCTAAGAGATACTCATTTGAGATCTCAAAAAACTTCATGATGAATATGCAACTTAATTTTCTATCCAAAGTCATTTGACATGAGTTTTGAGGTAGAGAAGAATCACGCCTACACAATTAAAAAAGCAATCATAAATCTTTGAATTTTTTCAAAAATCTAAGAGAGACTTATTTGAGATATTTAAAAACTCATAAATAATATACAACTAAATTTTTGATTTAAGGTCATTTTACATAAGTTTTGACGTAGAGAAAAATCACACCTATAAGATTAAAAAAGTGATCATAAATCTATAAATTTTTTTGAAAACCTAAGAGAGTCTCATTTGAGATCTTAAAAAATGCACAATAAATATGTAACTCAATTTTTATATAAGATTATTTGACACAAATTTTGAAGAAGAGAAAAATCATGTTTCTGAAATTAAAAAAATGGTCATAAATACGTGGATTTTCTAAAAAATCTTATAAAAACTCATTTGAGATCTTGAAAGAACCCCTAAAGAATATGCACAATAATTAAACTATTTGATTTTCATTCTAACATCAGTAGATTCAGTCTCAATGCTCATTATATTTGATAGTAACCCTTGGATTGCAAGATGATTTTCATTCTAAGTTTTTATTCATGATAATTAAATGGTGTAAACGGACTATTAAAGAGTGAATCTATAGTGCAAAATTAAAGATTATTATAATAAGTAAAAAAGAATGTAAAAAAAGAAAGAATGCACAACCTAACATAGTACCCTTTTAAAACTATCATCAGTGATCCTCTTGAATATTTTAAATACAAGCATATTCGTATAAATGTCGGATTCAATCGAAAATATGTCTTGAACAATAGCTGTGTAAGTACAAAAAATTAAAAAGATGTCAGATTCAATCGATAATACGTATAAGAGAGAGTACAATAGAGATGAAGTGAAATTTAAGTCATTACATCATGAAAAAAATGAATGTTACAAAAAATAAAAAATAATACCATAAATACATACATCATAAAAAACTACACACTGTCAAAAAAATAACACTTAAAATAAAGCTATAAATTGAAAGTTATGTCACTAGCAAGTTCTTATCTTGTAGAGTATGAACATAGTGCATAAGGGATTGTACATTTGGAGTAGAAGAACTAATCACAATAAATGTAACTATCATTAAAAGTTGTTGATTTAAAATTTTAGGTTGTGTTAGTTGAGTTGTTCCCACTAGTGGGGTCCAAAAAACAATCATAAATCCATGAATATTTTTAAAAATTTAAGAGATACTATTTAAGATCTCAAATGATTTGAAATCGTTTGACACGAGTTTTGATGTAGAAAAGAATCATCCCTTTAAAATCAAAAAAATTGTTATAAATCTGTGAGCTTTCTTAAAAATTTAAGAGAGACTTATTTGGATCTCGAAATACCCACAAAAAAATATGCAACTATATTTTTGATTTGAGGTCATTTGACATGAGTTTAGAGGTAGAAAAGAATTACATCTATAGGATTAACAAAACATCTATAAATTCATAGATTTTCTCAAAAATCTAAGAGAAATTATTTGAGATCTCAAAAAACCTAACAAAAATATGCAACTAGATTTTCAATCTGAGATCATTTGTCACGAGTTTCGAGATAAAGAAGAATCACCCCTGTAAGATCAAAAAATGATTATAAATCTATGAAGTTTCTTAAAAATATAAGAAAAACTCATTTAAGATCTCAAAAAAAATATTAAAAATATAGAACTAAATTTTTGATCTGAAGTCATTTGATACAAGTTTAAAGGCAGAAAAGAATCATGTCTATAAGGTCAAAAAAAGATTATAAATCTATAAACTTTCTCAAAATTTTAAAAGAGACCAATTTAATATAAAAAAATTAAAAAAATATACAACTAGATTTTTGATCTGAAGTCATTTGACATGAGTTTTGAGACATTTTTAATGTCAAAAAGGGGTCATAAATATGTGAATTTTCTTAAAAATCTAAGAAAGACCTATTTGATATCTCAAAAATTTCACAAAAAATATACAACTAGATTATTGATCTGAGATCATTTAATATGAGTTTTGAGGTAGAAAAAATCATGCTTTTAAAATTTAAAAAATGATCATAAATCTGTGAATTTTTCAAAAATCTAAAAGAGATCCATTTTGAGATCTTAACAAATTTAAAAGAAATATGCAACTAGTTTTTTGATCTGAAGTCGTTTGACATGAGTTTTGAGACAAAGAAGAATCACATCTCTAAGGTAAAAAAATGGTCATAAATCTGTGAACTTTTTCAAAAATCTAAGAGAGACCTATTTGAGATCTTGAAAAAACCCTTAAAGAATATGCAACTAAATTTTTTATCTGAAAACATTTGACACGAGTTTCGAAGCAAAAAAATCACGTCTTGAGAGTCAAAAAATGATCATAAATATGTAGTATTTCTTAAAAATCTAAGAAAGACTCGTTTGAGATCTTGAAAACTCATAAAGAATATATACAACTAGATTTTTGATTTAAGATCATTTAACATGACTTTTGAGACAAAAAAAATTGTCTTTTTAATCTAAAAAAGATTATAAGTAAACTTTTTCAAAAATCTAAGAAAAAATCATTTAAGATCTCGAAACATGTACAAGGAATATGCAACTAAATTTTTGATCTGAGAATTTGATATAAGTTTAAAGACAGAATAATCACCCTTACAGGATCAAAAAAATGATAATAAATTCGTGATATTTCTTGAAAATCTAAGAGACTTATTTAAGATCTCAAAAAACTTAAAAAGAATATGCAACTAAATTTTTGATTTAGGATTGTTTGACATGAGTTTGGAGGTAGAGAAGAATCACGTCTTTAGAGTCAAAAGAGTGGTTTATAAATTTTTGATATTTTTTAAAAATATAAGAGAGATTTATTGAAGACTTTAAAAAATATGTAACTAAATTTTTTATTTGAGATCATTTGACACGTGTTTTGAGACATAAAAGAATCACGTTTTCAACGTTAAAAAAGTGGTTATAAACATATTAACTTTATCAAAAATCTAAGAGAGACCTATTTTAGATCTTAAAAAAATCACAAAGAATATACAACTAGATTTTCGATCTGAGATCGTTTGATATAAATTTTTAAAATAGAAAAAAAATATGTTTTTGAGATAAAAAATGATCCTAACTCTGAAATTTATAAAAAATATAAGAAAAATCTATTTAAAATCTCAAAAGAACTCATAACGAATATGCAACTAAATTTTTGATTTGAGGTCATTTGACATGAGTTTCAAGGTGGAGAAGAATCACGTTTAAAAGATCAAAAAAATGATTATAAATCCATGATATTTGTCTAAAATCATAAAGAGACCCATTTGAAAAATCAAAAAATCCACAAGAAATATGTAACTATATTTTTGGTTTGAGATCATTTAACACGAGTTTCGAGACAAAAAAATTATGCTTTCAATGTTTAAAAAATGATCATAAATCCATGATATTTCTAGAAAATCTAAGAGAGACTCATTTGATATCTCGAAAAACTCACAAAGAATATGCAACTAGATTTTTGATTTGAGATTGTTTGACATGAATTTTGAAGCAAAAAAAATTACGTCTACAGTGTCAAAAAAATGGTCATAAATCTATGAATTTTCTCAAAAATATAAGAGAAATCCATTTGAGATTTCAAAAAATCTTCAATGAATAACAACTAGATTTTTGACTTGAGGTCGTTTAACACGAATTTTAAAGTAGAGAAAAATCACGTATTTAACGTCAAAAAAATGATTATAAATTCATGAACTTTTTTTAAAAACTAAGAGATACCCATTTCAGATCTTGAAAAAATATACAAAGAATATGCAACTAGATTTTTTATTTGAGAGTGTTTGACATGAATTTTGAGGTAGAGAAGAATCATACCTTCATAATTAAAAAAATAATGATAAATCTATGAATTTTCTTAAAAATTTAAGAGAGATCCATTTGAGATCTCAAAAACTCACAAGGGATATGTAACTAGATTTTTCATCTGAAATTATTTAACATGAGTTTACAGATAGAGAAGAATCATGACTTTAAGGTCAAAAAAATGGTCATAAATTCATGAACTTTTTCAAAAATTTAAGAAAAACTTATTTACGATCTCAAAAAAACTCACAAAAAATATGCATAACAATTAAACCATTTGATTTTCGTTTCAACATCAATAGATTCAGTCTTAGTGCTCATTATATTTGATGGCAACCCTTGGTTTACAAGATGATTTTTATTCTAAATTTTTATTCATTATAATTAAATGGTGTAAAAAAAATGATCATAAATTCGTGATCTTTATCAAAAATTTAAGAAATACATATTTGAGATTTCAAAAAAAATTATAAAAAATATACAACTAGATTTTTGATCCGAAGTCGTTTGACATGAGTTTTGAAGCATAGAAGAATCACCCATCTAAGATAAAAAACTGTTATAAATATATGAATTTTTTCAAAAATTTAAGAGAGATCCATTTGAGATCATAAAAAATATATAAATAATATGCAAGTAGATTTTCGATCTGAATTCGTTTGATACGAGTTTAGAGGTAGAAAAAAATTATGCTTATAATATCAAAAAAAGGTCATAAATTCATGAACCTTTTTAAAAATTTAAGAAAGCCCTATTTGAGATCTTGAAAAATCTATAAAGAATATGTAATTAGATTTTCAATTAAACATTATTTGACATCAGTTTCGAAATAGAAAAAAATTATGTCTATAAAGTAAAAAAATGGTAATAAATCTATGTACTTTCTTAAAAATATAAGAGACCTATTTGAGATCTCAAAAAATTCACAAAGAATATGCAACCAGATTTTTTATCTGAGATCGTTTGTCACAAGTTTTGAGACAAAAAAATTATGCTTATAGAATTAAAAAGAGTCACAAATCTATAATTTTTTTTCAAAAATTTAAGAAAGATTCATTTGAGATCTTAAAAAACTCACAAAGAATATGCAATTATATTTTCATTATAATATCGTTTAACATGAGATTCGAGGTAGATAAAAATCACGTTTTTGAAATAAAAGAAGTGACCATAAATTTGTGATTTTTTAAAAAAATTTAAGAGAGACCTATTTGAGATCTTGAAAGAATTCAAAAAATATACAACTAGATTTTTGATCTAAGGTCATTTGACATGAGTTTTGAAATAGAGAAGAATCACGCCTCTGAAGTTAAAAAGTGGTCATAAATTCTTGATATTTTTCTTAAATCTAAGAAAGATTCATTTTAGATCTTGAAAAATCTATAAAGAATATGTAACTAGATATTGGATATAAAGTTGTTTGACATGAATTTTGAGATAGAAAAGAATTATGCTTATAAAGTTAAAAAAATAGTCAAATCTATGAAATTTTTCAAAAATATAAAAGAGACACATTTGAGATCTTAAAAAAATTACAAAGAATATGTAACTAGATTTTTGATCTGAGATCATTTGACATAAGTTTCGAGGTAGAAAAACATCACGTCAATAAAGTAAAAAAATGATCATAAATTTGTAAATTTTCTCAAAAATTTAAGAGAATTATTTGAGATCTCAAAAAACTTTAAAAAATATACAACTAAATTTTTGATCTAAGGTCGTTTGACACGAGTTTTGACACAGAGAAAATTAAAGTCTACATAGTCAAAAAATGATTATAAATTTGTAAACTTTCATAAAAATTTAAGAGAGAGCCATTTGAGATCTTAAAAAAATCACAAAGAATATGTAACTAGATTTTTGGTTTGAGGTCATTTATCACGAGTTTCAAAGTAGAAAAATATCACATCTAAAGGGTCAAAAAAGTGGTTATAAATCTATGAACTTTTTCAAAAATTTAAGAGACTCATTTGAGATCTCGAAAAACTTACAAAAAATATGCAATTAGATTTTTGATTGGAGGTCGTTTGACATGAGTTTCAAGACAGAGAACAATCACACCTTCAAAATTAAAAAAAGGGTCATAAATCCATGAACTTTCTCAAAAATTTAAGAAAAATCCATTTTAAATTTCAAAAAACTTACAAAAAATATGTAACTATATTTTTGATTTGAGTTAGTTTGACATGAGTTTTGAGGCAAAGAAAAATGTCTTTAAAGTCAAAAAAATAGTCATAACTCTGTGATATTTCTCAAAAATCTAAGATAGACTCATTTAATATCTCAAAAAACTCATAAAGAATATGCAACTAGATTTTTGATCTAAGGTCGTTTGACACAAATTTTGCGGCAAAAATTTTATGACTTTACGATAAAAAAATGATCATAAATTCGTGAACATTCTTAAAAATTTAAGAGAGACTTATTTTAGATCTCGAAAAACCTACAAAAAATATGCAACTAGATTTTTAATTTTAAATCATTTGACACGTGTTTCGAGGTAAAAAAATCATGTTTATAAGAACAAAAAAGTGATCATAACTTCATGGACTTTTTCAAAAAATTAAGATAGACCTATTTGAGATCTTGTAAAATCGATAAGAAATATGTAAATAAATTTTTGATCTGATTTTATTTGATATGAGTTTCGAGGTAGAGAAGAATCATTTTTTAAAAGTCAAAAAAATATTTATAAATTTATGAACTTTCTCAAACATCTAAAAGAGACCCATTTGAGATATCGAAAAAATCATAAAAAACATACAATTAGATTTTTGATCTGAGATCGTTTAATACGAGTTTTGAGGTAGAGAAGAATCACGTTTATAGAGTTAAAAAAAAGATAATAAATCTGTAAAGTCTCAAAATTTTAAGAGAGACTCATTAGAGATCTTGAAAAAACCACAAAGAATATTCGATTAAATTTTTGATCTAAAGTCGTTTGACACAAGTTTTGAGGTAGAAAATAATTGCATCTTTATCATCAAAAATCTGTGAACCTTTTTAAAAATTTAAGAGAAACATATTTGAGATTTCAAAAACCTTACAAGGAATACGTAACTAGATTTTCGATTTGAGATCGTTTGTCATGAGTTTCGAGGTAGAGAAGAATCATGCCTACAATGTCAAAAAAATGATCATAAATCTATGAAATTTCTAAAAAATCTAAAAGAGACCTGTTTGAGATCTCAAAAAATCATAAAACATATGTAATTAGATTTTTGATATAAAGTAATTTAACACGATTTTCAAGGCAAATAAGAATCATGCTTTTGAGATTAAAAAAATAGCTATAAATTTGTGAATTTTTTCAAAAATCTAAAAAAAATCTATTTGAGATATCTAAAAAACCCACAAAAAAATGCACAACAATTAAATCATTTGATTTTTATTCTAGTATCAGTAGATTCAATTTCAATGTCCATTATATTTATTGGTAATCCTTGAATTGTAAGATGATTTTTATTCTACGTTTCTATTCATGATAATTAAATGATATAAGTGGATTAATAGAGAGAGAATCCAGAATGCAAAAGTAAAGATTATTACAGTAAGTAAACAAGAATGCAAAAAAATAGAGAATACATATCACAACATAGTACCTGTTGACCATTTTTTGCCCAACAGGCCAAAAATTGGTCCCCTTATGTCCCTGTTGTTCTAGGCCATTTCATTTTTGGGTTGCACGGTTCATCACCCAAGTTCATCGGCCTTGGTTCATGAACTGGTTCAACGCTCGATCCAATTAGCATGAGTGCAATCGGCGAGTTCAACGTTAAAGGTTCAACACCTTAGTTCAAGCACACACTGGTTCAATCAGCAACTTTAATCGAATGGTTCAATCATTCAGTTCAGCGGCATCAGTTCAAGCGGCTTCTAGTTCAATCAGACAGTTAATCGACAAAGTTCAACGGGCTTGGTGGGCAACGTTGAACCGTTGAACTAGTTCAATCGCTTGGTTCAATGCGTCGATTCAATCACTTGGTTCAATGCCATCAGATCATCAATTTAGTTTAAGCGGCTCAGCACGTAGTCTTGAACCATTGAACCAATTTTTGGTTCAACGTCTTGGTTCAAGGGTGTGTCCCAAAACCGAGGGGTAGTGTTGGGTTCAGAAGCCCTTGCAGAGGGTAGGGGCATTTCAAAGGGCAACCAAAGCAATTTCAAAAGTGCTAAAAGACTTAAGCGATAGGCCAAATTCTGAAGGAATTCCTTCAGACAAAAAGCCCGAAGGAATTCAGGGAAAGCCAATTCAAAGTGAAGGACCGCCACCTGACATAAAAGACAAACCGGCCAATTCCCATGGACTTTTTGTCTGTGGGAAAAAAGCCCGAAGCAGAAAAGCCGCAAAAAAGGCCTGACAAATTTTGCCAAGGATGGTGACATCCATCATTTTCAAGGAGACGAACTAGCCTTGGGCGACATGCGCTCAAATGTCAAATTTTATGCCAAGAAAGCCAAAGCGTGGAAGGCACCAAGTGGCAACCGTGAAATAATTTGACATGCTTTTTTAGGAGCAACGAAACGTGCCACGTGTCCCCTGCAGGGCTCGGTGGACGCTGACAAGTGTCGACATCCGCGAGTTTCTCCTTGTGCTTCATTATTCAAAAAGGAGACTGTGGTGGGTCTGAATGAGTTGCTAAGAGATATGCAGAGCATGCCAAGTTTCAACATCCACAAGCACCAGAGAAGGCCTTGAAAGTTTTTCTAAGGTAGTTAAAGGCTCTGCGGAAGCGGCCACGTGTCGCCTTCTGCAGAAATCTCAAAAAATACTTTCAAAGCCTCTAGGTTAAGTGGAAAGAGTAGGCAAAAGTGGCCACATGTCAACTTTTGCTTGACTCTCAAAAGACTCTCTAAGGTAAGTGGATGCTGCCACATCCCATTATCAGCTCGGTGGAAGCTGCCACGTGTCAACGTCTGCATTTCAAGTGTCTTCTAAGTGCCCAAGCAGTGGACTATGACACGTGTCAAAAGCAAATACGCTCTCAGCTAAGATCCAAAGGAGTAGCAAAAGGAGCCAGAGGAGGCAAAATGGACAAGGAGTAGAAAAGACAAAGCAATTCAAGTGGTGAAGGGAAGGTGAGTTATTGCTAGACGAGCGGCGTGGCCTGTTTTCTCTAGTTGGCATTGATGAGGGGATAAACTGTAGTCTGTTTATAGAAAAGAGGCGCGACCATGTTCTTACATTAATTCTTGAATGCCAAAGTCAATTTTGGCGATTATACACCATGGTTTCAGTAGGCCTTTTTTGAAGAATGACATCAATAACAGTGGTTTCCTCTTCCCAAGGTTTAGAATGCACATGGGCCACTGGCAGAAAAGGGTGCCAAAATCTTTCCCAGAAAGTGCCAAGTTGTCTTCCTCTTTCTATATATTGTAAACTTCTCTTTTGAGAAAGGATCCACTCTCAGCCTTAAGGCAAAACTCTGCCCAAAAATCCCTCGGGCTTGTAAGGCAGAGCTCTACCAAAATTTTACCTTGAATCGAAACATAGCATTTTTACCTCCATTCTGAGTTTTGCATCTTTAGTATGTGTCTATGCCTTGATTCTGTGTTAAGTCATTTTCTTAATGCTTTTGTAGAATGATTTCAGCATGTCTAGTGCATTTTTGAGTTTCCTTTTACGGATCTGTCAGAAGTGTCCCTAGAGGAGTATAGGTGAAGTCGATAGGCTGCTACAGTGTGTCTCAGAATGCCTCTAGTAGTTATTTCCTCCCTATATCTCCACGGACCCCTGACCCACTGATGCAGAAGGAACTCCCATGTCAGATGAAGTGTATGGGATCTGTTTCTCGGTGGAAAGTGTATGTTCAGGTGGAGTAGATCACACATTTTCTAGTGTATCACCTTTTACTTTTTTATGCTTAGGTTCTGTTTTCAGCATCTCTCTCTCCCTTTTCATCCCCCCCTTTTTTATTTTGTTTGTTAGCAGTAGGAGAAACCAGGACCTAAAAGATACATCAGAGGGAGCTAGCCCTCATCTAGAGACTCTCCCCTCCAGCTTCGTCGGTCCCACAGGCGAGAGGGGAGTTTCCATTGTTGCGTGTGGACAGGCAGGAGCTCAGCCTCCCGCCCTGGGTGCAATCCACTGCATCAACAGTACCCCCTTAGAACTATCAGCATTGAACCTCTTTTAATATTTTGAATAGAAACACATTTGTATAGACGTTAGATTCAACTGAAAATGTGTTTTGAACAGTAGATGTATATGTACAAAGAACTAAAAAGACATCAGATTCAATCGATAATAAGTCAAAAAATAGTATACTAAAGATGAAGTGAGATTTAAATCATTACATCATGAAGAAAATAGATGTTACAAAAGGGAAATAATAATACTAACAATACATAGAGCTTAAAAAACTATGTACTTAAAAAAAGTACTCAAAATAAAATTACGGATTAAAATTTATGACACAAGTTTTTACTCTCACATATCCCTTAACCTTTTACAAATATAATTTTTTTTACAGACTTGCATTTTTTGTTCAAAAATAACAAAAACTTCAATCAACATCTTTTTAACATGAGTTTTGAGACATAGAAAAATTATATCTGTAAGATCAAAAAATTGATCATAAATCTGTAAACTTTTTAAAAATCTAAGAAAGACCATTTAAGATCTTGAAAAATCCACAAAGAATATATAAATATATATTTTATTTAAAATCATTTAACACGAGTTTTAAAGTAGAGAAGAATCGCTTCTACACGATAAAAATAATAATCATAAATTCGTAAACTTTCTCAAAAATCTAAAAGAGACTCATTTGAGATCTTGAAAAATACATTAAGAATATGTAACTAGATTTTTGATCTTAAGTCGTTTGATACAAATTTTAAATTAGAGAAGAATCACATTTTTAAGATTAAAAAATGGTCATAAATCTATGAATTTTCTCAAAAATCTAAGTGAGATCTATTTAAGATCTCGAAAAACTCATAAGGAATATGTAACTAGATTTTTGATTTGAGATCATTTGACATGAGCGAGACAAAAAATTACGTCTTTAACATCATAATTTCATAGACTTTCTCAAAAATTTATAAGAGATCTATTTGAGATCTCAAAAAATTCACAAAAAATATGCAACTAGATTTTTGATCTGAGATCGTTTGAAACAAGTTTTGAGGTAGAGAAGAATCACAATTACATGATTAAAAAAATAGCTATAAATTCATGAACTTTCTTAAAATTTTAAAAGAGATCCATTTAAGATCTCAAAAAATTTATGAGAAATATGCAACTAAATTTTTGATTCAAAGTCATTTGACACGAGTTTTGAGGTAGAGAAAAATTATGTTTATAGAGTCAAAAAATCGATCATAAGTCTATGAACTTTTTCAAAAATATAAAAGAGACCTATTTGAGATCTTAAAAAAATACACAGAATATGCAACTAATTTTTTGATTTGAGGTCATTTGATACGAGTTTCGAGAAAGAAAGGAGATTTTTGAGAAAGTTCATAGATTTATGACTACTTTATTGATCTGAAAGACATGATTCTTTTCTACTTCAAAACTCATATCAAACGACCTTAGATCAAAAATCTAGCTGTATATTCATTGTGGCTTTTTTGAGATCTTAAATAGGTATCTCTTAAATTTTTAAAAAAGTTTACAGATTTATGATTATTTTTTTAATCTTATAGACATGTTTATTCTCTATCTCAAAACTCATTTCAAACAATCTCAGATCAAAAATATAGTTACATATTTTTTATGATTTTTTCGAGATTTCAAATGGGTCTCTCTTAGAATTTTGAGAAATATCACAGATTTATGATCATTTTTTAACTCTATAAACATGATTTTCTCTACCTTTAAACTCGTGTCAAATAATTTTAGATCAAAAATCTAATTGGATATTCCTCTAGTTCTTTCGAGATCTCAAATTGGTCTCTCTTATATTTTTAAAAAGTTCACTGATTTATGACCATTTTTTATTTCATAAACGTGATTTTTTCTACCTCAAAACTCATGTCAAATGATCTCGAATCGAAAATTTAATTACATATTCCTTGTAGATATTTTCAAGATCTCAAATGAATTTTTTCGTTAATATTTTTTGTTTATATTCAATACTTTATTTATTTGTCTAATTAAGTGTTTCCTCTTTATTTGACTACTTACTATTCAATTTTTTATTGTGTTGGATAGCGTTACTATCTTTGGTATGTTTTTTCACACCTATAATATGGTATTAATTATTTATATGTTCAAAAATTACCTTATATTGACCATCATTATTTGATGTTTTTAATCCTAAAGTGTTATTCTAAGTTTCATCATAAAGAATTTCATGATTAAAACAAACAATTGACATAACTATTATTTAAATTTTCAAAACAGTTATACCAAATTGTTTAAGCTTTTCTTCTTAAATGATGATCATACATTTTATTAGGCATTGGTTTCAAAATGTTTTCATCAACTTCGATTAAGTACATGGGTATTATATGAAAAATCCTAAAAGATGTTACTAATGGTACAAATTGTTGCTTTATTATTTTCATTACTGGTTTCTTCATTTTGTGTTCTCGTATAGTTTAGTTCATTATTACTTTCACTGTTTATTATTTTCATGTGATTTTATTTATTATTACTTTCACTATTTCATGTTTTCATGTAATGTTTCTTCATTGTTAGGTTGTAAAACATCATGCATATTATCCTCATTTAAAAAATTAAAAAAATTATAATTTGAATGTGGACTTGTAATATAATTTTTAATTTTAAGTAAATATTCATCATCATTATTCATTTCATAATTATCTGACATTTGTTTCATTGAAGATAGTATAGGTACCATGTCTTACATGAAATATTGCATACATTTCCATAATTTTTCTCTAACACTTATAATTTATTTGGGGTTTCAATCTTTAACCTTTTCCTTGCTTTAGAATGAAATTTGTTACCCATGATTATACAAAGTTGATAGATTTTGAGGGTGGTCACAACTATGAAATTATTCAAAAATAGCTTGAAACACTACGTAGATTGCACAACGCTGCAGGGTACAACTATGGGGACATAAATATCAGCATTGAAAAGTAATAATGTTGGTGATTACGTTATATGGTTAATAAAAGGAACATATATGCATTATAATGTGTAATTTTTTATATTCACACTCTCTATCGTATATCCTCTACATCTTATTCTTAGAATTAGGTTTGAGATCGTATACTTATTTGAGATCTCAAAAAAAACTCACAATGAATATGTAATTAGATTTTTGATTGAAGGTCATTTAATACGAGTTTCAAGGTAGAGAAAATCATGACTTTAAAATTAAAAAATTATAAATTCGTGAATTTTCTCAAAATTTTAAGAGATGCATTTAAGATCTTGAAAAACCCACAATGAATATGCAACTAAAATTTTGATCTAAGGTTGTTTGACATGAGTTTAGAAGTAAAGAAGAATCACGTCTATAGAATCAAAAAATGATCATAAATTCGTGAATTTTTTAAAAAATCTAAGAGACACTCATTTAAGATTTCAAAAAATCTATAAAGAATATGCAACTAAATTTTTGATGTGAAGTCGTTTGACATGAGCTTAGAGACAAAAAAGAATCACGTTTGCATTATTAAAAAAATGGCTATAAATCCATGAACTTTTTTTAAAATCTAAGAAAGACCCATTTTAGATTTTAAAAAACCTATAAGGATATACAACTATATTTTTGATCTGAGGTCATTTGAAACGAGTTTCAAGGCAGAGAAGAATCACGTATGGAGGGTCAAAAAAATAGTCATAAATACATAAACTTTTTAAAAATTCTAAAAGAGACTTATTTGAGATCTCAAAAAACTCACAAGGAAAATGCAACTAGACTTTCAATCTGAGATTGTTTGTCACGAGTTTCAAGAAAAAAATCACGCCTGTGAAATAAATAAAAATGACCATAAATCTGTGAATTTTACCAAAAATCTAACAGATACCCATTTGAGATCTCGAAAAACTTATAAAAAATATGCAACTAGATTTTTGATTTGAGATCATTTGACATGAGTTTTGAAGTAGAAAAAAATCATGCCTCTAAGATTAAAAAATCGATCATAATTTCATGAACTTTCTCAAAAATCTAAGTGAAACCCATTTAAAATCTCAAAAGAACCCACAAGAAATATGCACAATGGTTAAAATATTTGATTTTCGATCCAGTCTCAGTAGGTTTAGTCTTAGTGCTCATTATATTTTATTGTAACCCTTGAATTGTAAGATAATTTTCATTCTAGATTTTTATTGATGATAATTAAATGGGGTAAAAAAATGATCATAAATCTGTGAATTTTTTTAAAAATCTAAGAGATACCCATTTAAGATCTTGAAAAAACTCATAAAGAATATGCAATTAGATTTTTGATTTGAGATCGTTTGACATGAGTTTTGAGATAAAGAAGAATCACGTCTCTTAGATTTAAAAAATGGTCATAAATCTATGAACTTTCTTAAAAATTTAAGAGAGACGTATTTAAGATCTCGAAAAATCTATAATGAAAATGCATCTAGATTTTCGATCTAAGATCGTTTGACATGAGTTTAGAGATAGATAAGAATCACACCTACAGGATAAAAAAGTCATAAATTCGTGAACTTTCTAAAAAATATAAGTGAGACTCATTTGATGTCTATAAATTCACAAGAAATATACAACTAAATTTTTGATCTAAGTTCATTTGACATATGTTTTGAGACATAGAAGAATCACGTCTATAGAGTCAAAAAAATAGTCATAAATCTGTAAACTTTTTTAAAATTTTAAATAAAGACTCAATTGAGATATCAAAAAACTTAAAAAGAACATGCAACTAGATTTTTGATATGAGATCGTTTGATATGAGTTTCGAAATAGAGAAGAATCATGCTTTCAACATCAAAAAGGTCATAAATTCATAATGTTTTTAAAAAATATAAGATAAACCCATTTGAGATCTTGAAAACCCATAAATAATATACAACTAAATTTTAAATCTAATATCGTTTGACATGAGTTTTGAGATAGAAAAATTATAATTTTGATATCAAAAAAGGGTTATAAATCTATGAATTTTTTCAAAAATCTAAGCAAGACCTATTTGAGATCTCGAGAAAACCCACAAAGAATATGCAACTAAATTTTTGATCTGAGGTTGTTTGATACGAGTTTTGAAACAGATAAGAATCACGCCTTTAACATTAACAAAAATCATAAATCTGTAAGCTTTCTTAAAAATTTAAGAGAGATTCATTTGAGATCTCAAAAAACTCATAATTAATATGTTACTATATTTTTGATTTAAGATCGTTTTACATGAGTTTCGAGGTAAAGAAGAATCACATCTACAAGGTCAAAACAATAGTCATAAAACTGTGAAATTTTTTAAAAATCTAAAAGATCCATTTTAGATCTCGAAAAATTTATAAGGAATATGTAACTAGATTTTTGATTCGAAATTATTTAACATGAGTTTCAAGGTAAAGAAGAATCATCCTTGTAGGGTCAAAAAGCGGCTATAAATCCATGACCTTTCTCAAAAATTTAAGAGAGATTTATTTGAGATCTCAAAAAATTAACAAAGAATATGTAACTAGATATTTGATTTTAAGTCGTTTGACATGAGTTTTGAGGTAGAGAAGAGTCACGTATAGAGGGTTAAAAAATGATCATAAATCTATGATATTTTTCAAAAATATAAGAGAGATCTATTTGACATCTCAAAAAACCCATAAATAATATGCAATTAGATTTTTGATTTGATATCATTTGACACGATTTTTGAGATAGATAAGAATTACATCATCAACATTAAAAAAGTAGTCATAAATACGTGATTTTTTTTAAAAATATAAGAGAGATCTATTTAAGATCTCAAAAAATATAAAAGAAATATGCAACTATATTTTTTATTTAAAGTTATTTGACATAAGTTTTGAGGTAATGAAGAATCACGCTTACAAGATTAAAAAAAAGGGTCATAAATTCATGATTTTTTTCAAAAAACTAAAAAAACTTTATTTGAAATTTTAAAAAAATTGATAAAAAATATGCAACTATATTTTTGATCTGAGATCATTTGATATGAGTTTAGAGACAAAGAACAATCACGCCTATAAGATTAAAAAAATTATCATAAATTTGTGAACTTTCTAAAAAAATTAATAGAGACCCATTTGAGATCTTGAAAAATTACAAAGAATATGTAGTGAAATTTTTAATTTGAAGTCGTTTGACATGAGTTTAGAGGTAGAGAAGAATCATGTCAAAGAAATAAAAAATAGTTATAGATCCATGAATTTTTTCAAAAATCAAAGAAATACTCATTTGGGATGTCGAAAAACTCACAAAGAATATATAACTAGATTTTTGATTTAAAGTCATTTGATATGAGTTTTGAGGTAGAGAAGAATTACGTCTTTATAGTCTAAAAACTAATCATAAATTTGTAATTTTTTTAAAAAAATTTAAGAGAGACCCATTTGATATCTTGAAAAACTTATAAAGAATACACAACTACATTTTTGATCTGAGGTCTTTTGACATGAATTTAGAAGTAAAAAATGACTATAAATCTATAATTTTTTTAAAAATTTAAGAAAACCCCATTTGAGATCTCGAAAAACTTACATAAAATATGCAACTAGATTTTTGATTTGAGGTCGTTTGACATGAATTTCAAGGTAATTAAAAATCACATTTTCAACATAAAAACAATGGTCATAAATTCGTGAACTTTGTCAAAAATCTATGAGAGACCCATTTAAGATTTAAATTTTTTTACAAAGAATATGCAACTAAATTTTTGATCTAATGTCGTTTGACACAAGTTTTGAGGTAGAGAAGAATCACGCCTAAAATATTAAAAAAATAATTTTAAATCTGTGAACTTTTTCAAAAAACTAAGATAAACTCATTTGAGATCTTGAAAAACTTACAAAGAATATGTAACTAGATTTTCAATCTAAGATCATTTGATATGAGTTTTAAAGAAGAGAATAATAGCATTTTTAAGGTCAAAAATGATTATAAATCCGTAAATTTTTTCAAAAATCTAAAAGACCCATTTGAGATCTCAAAAAATAAAATATGCAACTAAATTTTTGATCTGAGATTGTTTGATACGAGTTTTAAGACAGAAAAAAATTACACTTCTGAGGTCAAAAAAGTCATTATAAATTCGTGAACTTTTTCAAAAATATTTTCTCTACATTAAAACTTATATCAAATGACTTCAAATAGAAAATCTATTTGTATATTAATTGTAGATTTTTGAGATCTTAAATGGGTCTTTCTTATATTTTTGAAATTTTTTACAGATTTATGACCATTTTTTGATCTTAAAGATGTGATTCTTCTGTCTCAAACTTCATGTTAAACAATCTCAGATAGAAAATCTAGTTGCATATTCTTTGTTAATTTTTTGAGATCTCAAATAGGTCTCTCTTAGATTTTTAAATTATATCACAGATTTATGACCTTTTAAAACTGTTTAAACACTATTATTTTCTACTTTAAAACTCGTGTCAAATGATTTTAGATCAAAAATCTAGTTGCATATTCTTAATGGGTTTTTTCGAGTTCTCAAATAGGTCTCTCTTAAATTTTTGAAAAAATTCATAGATTTATGATCATTTTTTATTTCAGAAGCACGATTGTTCTCTACCTCAAAACTCATATCAAATGACCTTAGATTGAAAATCTAATTGCATATTCTTTATGAGTTTTTTTGAGATCTCAAATATTTTTTTAGTAGTGTTTTTTATTTATGTTTAATGCTTTATTTGTTTGTCTAATTAAACGTTTCCTCTTTGTTTGACTACTTACTATTCAATTTTTTTACTATGTGTTGGATAGCGTTACTATCTTTGGTGTGTTTTTTCACACTTACAATATGATATGAATTATGTATATATTCAACAATTACCTTATATTGACCATCATTATTTGATGTTTATAATCTTAAGGTGTTATTCTAAGTTTCATCGTAAAGAATTTCATCATTGAAACAAATAATTGGCATAACTATTATTTAAACTTTTTAAGTAGTTATACCAAATTGTTTAAGCTTTTCTTCTTAAATGATGGTCATACATTTTATTAAGCATTGGTTTCAAAATGTTTTCATGAATTTCGATTAAGTACATGGGTTTTATATGCAAAATCTTAAGAGGTGTTATTAATGGTACAAATTGTTGATTTATTATTTTCATATTATTATTTTTATTACTGGTTTCTTCATTTTGTTTTTTCATATAATTTAGTTCATTGTTACTTTCACTATTCATTATTTTCATGTAATTTTATTTATTGTTACTTTCACCATTTTGTGTTTCCATGTAATGTTTCTTCATTGTTAAGGTGTAAAACATCATGTATATTATCATCATTAAAAAAAATTAAAATATTTATAATTTTAATGTGGACTTGCAATATAATTTTAAATTTTAGGTAAATATTCATCATCATTATTCATTTCATAATTATCTGACATTTTTTTCATTGGGGATAGTATAGGGACCATGTCTTGTATGAAATATTATATTTGTTCCCATTATTTTTCTCAAACACTTATAATTTATCTAGCATTTCGATCTTTAATCTTTTCCTTGCTTTAGAATGAAATTTGTTACATAAAATTATACAAAGTTGATAGATTTTGAGGGTAGGCACAACTATGAAATCATTCAAAAATAGCTTGAAGCATTACGTAGATTGCATAATGATGCAGGGTATAATTGTGAGGACATAAATATCGACATTGAGAAATAATAATGTTGGGGATTACATTATATTGTTAATAAAAGAAACATGTATGCATTATAATGTGTACTTGTTTTTTTAGTACTTTTTTATATTCACACCCTCTATCGTATAACCTCTACATCTTATTCTTAGAATTAAGTTTGAGATCGTATACCTATTTGAGAGATTAAAAAAAATCATATAGAATATGCAACTAAATTTTTTATTTGAAGTCGTTTGACATGAATTTAAGATAGAAAAAAATCATGCCTTTAAAATAAAAAAATGGTCATAAATCCATGATCTTTCTCAAAAAATTTATAGAGATGTATTTTAAATCTCAAAAAATGTACAATGAATACGTAATTAAATTTTTGATTTGAAGTTGTTTGATATGAGTTGAGACACAGAGAAGAATCACACCTATAAAGTTAAAAAAGCGGTCATAAATCTTTAAATTTTTTAAAAAATTTAAGAGAGACCCATTTAAGATTTTGAAAACCCATAAAGAATACGTAACTAGATTTTTGATGTGAGGTCTTTTGTCATGAGTTTAGAGATAGAAAAGAATCATGCCTACAAAATAAAAAAATCAGTCATAAATCTATGAACTTTCTTAAAAATCTAAGAGACCCCTTTCAGATTTCAAAAAATTCATAAGAAATATGCAACTAGATTTTTGATTGGAGGTAATTTGACATGAGGTTTAAAGCAGAGAAGAATAATATCTGTAAGGTTAAAAAAATGAGCATAAATACATGAAATTTTCAAAAAAATCTAAGAGATGCTTATTTAAGATCTCAAAAAATTCACAAGAAATATGCAACTAGATTTTCGATCTAAGATCATTTGTCATGATTTTTGAAGTAGGGAAGAATCATGTCTTTAAGGTCAAAAAAATGACTATAAATCTATGAATTTTATTAAAAATATAAGAGAGACACATTTGAGATCTTGAAAAACCCAAAAAGAATATGCAACTAGATTTTTGATCTGAGATCGTCTGACATGAGTTTTGAGGTAGAGAAGAATCATGTCTCCAATGTTAAAAATGACCATAATTCAATAAACTTTCTCAAAATTTTCAGAAAAACCTATTTAAAATCTCAAAAGAATTCACAAAGAATATGCACAATGGGTAACCATTTGATTTTTGTCTAGTATCAGTACGTTTAGTCTCAATGCATATTAAATTTCATGGTAACCCTTGGATTACAAGATGATTTTTATTTTAAGTTTTTACTCATGATAATTAAATGGTGTGAAAAAAATGACTATAAATTCGAGAAATTTTTAAAAAATCTAAAAGGTATCTATTTAAGATGTTGAAAAAATTCATAAAGAATATGCAACTAGATTTTTGATTCGAGATCGTTTGACACGAGTTTCGAAGTAAAAAGGAATCACACTTTTAAAATAAAAAATAGTCATAAATCTAGGATTTTTTTTAAATTTTTAATAGAGATATGTTTGAGATATTGAAAAACTTATAACTAAAATGCAATTAGATTTTTGATTTGAAGTCGATTGACACGAGTTTAGAGGTAGAAAAGAATCACATCTATAAGATCAAAAAAATAGTTATAAATCTGTGACCTTTTTAAAAAAATTAAGAGACCCATTTGAAATATAAAAAAACTCACAAAGAATATGAAGCTAGATTTTTGATTTGAGGTTGTTTGACACAAATTTTGAGATAAAAAAGAATCACGTATATAGAGAAAAAAATAATCATAAATCTGTGAATTTTTTCAAAAATCTAAGAAAAACTCATTTAAGATCTTGAAAAATAAAGAATATACAACTAGATTTTTGATATAAAATCATTTTTCACGAGTTTTGAGATAGATAAAAATCATGCTTTCAACTTTAAAATTTGATAATAAATCTATGAATTTTTTTTAAAATTTAAAAAAAAATCTATTTAATATCTCAAAAAACCCACAAGGAATATTCTACTAGATTTTCAATCTGATATCATTTGATACAAGTTTCGAGGTAGAGAAGAATCACACCATCAATGTCAAAAAAATGATCATAAATTTGTGAACTTTCTCAAAAATTTAAGAGAGATTTATTTAAAATTTCAAAAAAAATATTAAAAAATGCAATTAGATTTTCAATTTGAAGTCATTTGACATGGGTTTTGAGACAGAGAAGAATCACACTTATAAGATTAAAAAAATGGTCATAAATCTATGAACTTTTTAAAAAAATTAATAGACCTATTTGAGATCTTAAAAAATTGACTAAAAATATGCAATTATATTTTTGATCTGAAGTTGTTTGACACGAGTTTAGAGGTAGAGAAGAATCACGTCTACAAGATCAAAAAATGATTATAAATTCATGAACTTTTTCAAAAATCTAAAAAAAATTCATTTGAGATTTCAAAAAAATTATAAAGAATATGCAACTAAAGTTTTGATTTAAGATTGTTTGACATGAGTTTCAAGATAGAGAAGAATCATGTCTATAGGGTTAAAAAATCGATCATAAATCCATGAATTTTTTCAAAAATCTAAGAGAGATCCATTTGAGATATCTAAAAACTCACAAGAAATATGCAACTAAATTTTCGATATGAGGTTGTTTAACATAAGATTTAAGACATAAAAGAATTACGTTCTTAACATAAAAAATGATCATAAATCTATGAACTTTCTTTAAAAACTAAGAGATACCAATTTGAAATCTCAAAAAGACCCACGAAGAATATTCAACTAGATTTTTTATTCGAAATCGTTTGACATGAGTTTTGAAGCAAAAAAAATTCACACCTCCACAATTAAAAAAATGTTATAAATCTATGAACTTTCTCAAAAATCTAAGAGAGACCCATTTAAGATTTTAAAAAATATGCAATTATATTTTTTATTTGAAGTCATTTGACATAAGTTTTGAAGTAGAAAAAATCATACCTCTTAAATTAAAAAATATCATAAATCTGTGAATTTTTTTAAAAATCTAAGAGAAATCTATTTAAGATATTGAAATAACCCACAAAAAATATACACAACGATTAAACCATTTAATTTTCACTCCAACATCAATAGGTTCAGTCTTAGTGCCCATTATATTTGATGGTAAACCTTGATTTGCAAAAATATTTTCATTCTAAGTTTTCATTAGTGATAATTAAATAGTGTAAATAATGATCATAAATTCATAACTTTTTTCAAAAATTTAAAAGATATTCATTTGAGATATCAAAAAAACTCACAAGGAACATGCAATTAGATTTTTTATTTGAGATCGTTTGACATGAGTTTCGAGATAGAAAAGATTCACGCATTTAAGATTAAAAAATGATTATAAATTTGTGAATTTAAAAAAAAAATTAAAATAGATTTATTTGAGATCTCGAAAACTTATAAGAAATATGCAACTAGATTTTTGATCTAAGGTCGTTTGACATGAGTTTAGAGACATAAAAGAATCACACTTGTAGAATAAAAAAATGATTATAAATCCGTAAATTTTTTTTAAAATCTAAAAGAGATTCATTTGAGATTTCAAAAAACTTAAAAAGAATATGCAACTAAATTTTCAATCAGAACTCATTTGATACAAATTTTGAGACAAAAAATAATCACAGCTATAGAGTTAAAAATATGGTCATAAATCTATGAACTTTCTCAAAAATTTAAGAGAGACTCATTTGAGATCTTGAAAAGCTTATAAAGAATATGCAACTAGATTTTTGATTTGAAATCATGTCATGAGTTTCGAGACAAATAAAAATCATGCTTATAGGGTCAAAAAAGTGATTATAAATCCATGAACTTTCTCAAAAATCTAAGCTAAACTTATTTAAAATCTCAAAAAATCTACAAGAAATATGCAATTAAATTTTTGATCTAAAGTCATTTGACACAAATTTTGTGATAGAAAAGAATCACACATCTGAGTTTAAAAAGTAGTCATAAATCAATGAACTCTCTCAAAAATATAAGAGAGACTCATTTGAGATCTCAAAAAACTTAAAGAATATGTAATTAGATTTTTGATCTAGAGTCATTTGACATGAGTTTTGAGGCAGAGAAGAATTACGTATACAAAATTTAAAAAGTGATCATAAATCTGTGATCTTTCTCAAAAATATAAAAGACACCCTTTTGAAATATCATAAATAATGAAGAATCATGCTTGTAGTGTCAAAAAACGATCATAAATCTGTAAATTTTTTCAAAAATCTAAGAGAGATTAATTTGAGATCTTGAAAAACTCATAAAAAATATGCAACTAAATTTTTGGTTTAAAGTCATTTGACACGAGTTTCGAAGTAAAAAAGAATCACGTTTGTAGAGTAAAAAAAAGTCATAAATCTGTGATATTTCTCAAAAATTTAAAAGAGACCCATTTGAAATTTTAAAAAATTGACAAAGAATATGCAACCAGATTTTTGATTTGAGGTCGGTTGACATGACTTTAGAGGTAGAGAATAATTACGTCTACTTGATAAAAAAAATAGTTATAAATCTATGAACTTTCTTAAAAATCTAACAGAGAGTCATTTAAAATCTAAAAAACCCATAAATAATATGTAACTAATTTTTTGATCTGAAATCATTTGACATAAGTTTTGAGGCAGAGAAGAATCACACATTTAAGATTAATCAGTGATTATAAATAGTGAACTCTCTCAAAAATTTAAGAGAGACTCATTTAAGATCTCAAAAAATTCATAAAAAATATATAATTAGATTTTTGATCTAGAGTCATTTGACATGAATTTTAAAGTAGAGAAAAATCATGCATATAAAATGAAAAAATGATCATAAATCTATGAACCTTTTTAAAAATATAAGAGAGACCCTTTTAAGATCTAAAAAAATTTGCAAAGAATATGTAACTAAAATTTCAATTTGAGGTCATTTGACATGAGTTTCTAAATAAAAAAGAATCATGCTTTTAGTGTCAAAAAATGATCATAAATCTATGAATTTTTTAAAAAATATAAGAGAGATTAATTTGAAATCTCAAAAAAATTATAAAAAATATGCAACTAAATTTTTGATCTTAAGTCATTTGATATGAGTTTTAACGTAAAAAAAAATCACGTCTGTAGGATTAAAAAGACATAAATCTATGATGTTTTTTAAAAAATTAAAAGAGATCCATTTGAGATCTCAAAAAATTGACAAAGAATATGTAACTAGATTTTCGATCTGAGGTCATTTGACATAAGTTTAGAGGTAGAGAAAAATTATGCCTACTTGATAAAAAAATGGTTATGAACTTTTCAAAAATCTAACAGAGACTCATTTAAGATCTTGAAAATTCATAAAGAATATGCAACTAAATTTTTTATTTGAGGTCATTTGACACAAATTTTAATGCATAAAAAAATCACGTCTATAAGATTAAAAAAATAGTTATAAATCTATGATCTTTCTCAAAAATAAAAAATAAACTCATTTGAGATCTCAAAAAATTTACAAAAATATGCAACTATATTTTTTATTTAAGGTCATTTAACATAAGTATCGAGACCAAAAATCACGTCTTCATCGTCAAAAAATTGACCATAAATTCATAATTTTTTAAAAAAATCTAAGAGATATCCATTTAAGATCTCAACAAAACTCACAACGAATATGCAACTAGATTTTTTATATGAGATCATTTTGCATGAGTTTTGAGGCAAAAAAATTATGCTTTTAAAATTTAAAAGATAATCATAAATCTGTGAACTTTTTCAAAAAATTTAAGAGAGACCGATTTGAGATATAAAAAAATTTACAAAAAACATGTTACTAGATTTTTTGATCTAAAGTCATTTCACACGAGTTTAAAGGCAAAAAAATCATGCTTACAAAAATAAAAAAATGAGTATAAATGTATAAATTTTCTCAAAATTTTAAGAGACTTATTTGAGATCTTCAAAAATTCAAAAAAAATATGTAACTATATTTTTGATTTGAGATTGTTTGACACAAGTTTTAAAGAAGAGAAGAATCACATTTTTAAAGTCAAAAAACTAGTCATAAATTTATGAATTTTCTCAAAAATTTAAGAGAGATTTATTTGAGATTTTAAAAAATCTACAAAGAATATGCAACAATTTTTTTGATCTGAGATCATTTGTCATGAGTTTTGAGATAAAAAAGAATCACGTATATAGTGTAAAAAAAGTGACCATAAATCTTAGAATTTTCCTAAAAGTTTAAAATGGACTCATTTAATATTTTAAAAATTTAACAAAGAATATGTAACTAGATTTTTTATTTAAGATCTTTTGACACGAGTTTCTAGATAGAAAAAAATCACGTTTGTAAAGTCAAAAAAATGGTCATAAATCCATGAACCTTCTCAAAAATTTAAGAAAAACTCATTTAAAATTTTGAAAGAACCCACAAAGAATATGCACAATGGTTAAATTATTTAGTAAGTTCAGTCTCAGTGTCTATTATATTTGATGGTAACATTTACATTGCAATATGATTTTCATTCTAAGTTTTTATTCATGATAATTAAATGGTGTAAAAAATGATCATAAATTCATAATTTAAAAAAAAAATTAAGACACACCTTTTTAAAATTTCAAAATAACTTACAAGGAATATGTAACTAGATTTTTGATCTCAGATAATTTGACATGAGTTTTGAAGTAGAGAAGAATCATGTCTCAAAAATAAATAAAAAATGTCATAAATTTGTGGATTTTCTTAAAATTTTAAGAGAGACCCATTTGAGATCTCAAAAAACTTATAAATAATATGTAATTAAATTTTTGATTTAAAGTCATTTAACATGAGTTTAAAGGTACAAAATAATCACACCTACAGAATCAAAAAAGTGGTAATAAATCTATGAACTTTTTAAATTTTTTAAAAGAGATTCATTTGAGATCTCAAAAAACTCACAAGAATTATGCAACTAAATTTTTAATTTGATGTCGTTTGATACGAGTTTCACAGTAGAGAAAAATCATGTTTTTAAAGTTAAAAAATTGATCATAAATCCATGAACTTTCTCAAAAATATAAGAGATACTCATTTAAAATCTCAAAAAACTCAAAAAGAATATGCAACTAGATTTTTGATCTAAGATTATTTGCTATGAGTTTCAAGACAAATAAGAATCACACTTTTAGGGTCAAAAAATTACCATCAATCTGAATTTTTTTTCAAAAATATAAGAGACTCATTTGAAATCTCAAAAAATCTACAAGAATTATGCAATTAGATTTTTTATTTGAAGTCGTTTAACATGAGTTTCGAAGTAGGGAAGAATCACACCTATTAAGTCAAAAAAGTGATCATAAATCCATGATTTTTTAAAAAAATTAAGAAAGACCTATTTAAGATCTCGAAAGAAGCCACAAAAAATATGCAACTAGATTTTTGATTTAAGATTGTTTAACACGAGTTTTGAGGTAAAAAAAATCATGCCCAAATATAAAAAAAGGTAATAAATATGTGACCTTTCTTAAAAATTTAAGAGAGACATTTAAGATTTCTAAAAATTCATAAAAAATATGCAACTAATTTTTTGAGCTGAGGTCATTTAACATGAGTTTTGAGGTAGAGAAGAATCATGCTTACAGGGTCAAAAAATGATTATAAATACATGATTTTTCTCAAAAACATAAGAGGCCTATTTGAAATTTCAAAAATCAAACAAAAAATATGTAAATAAATTTTTGATCGAAAGTTGATTAACACAAGTTTCAAGGTAAAGAAGAATCACATTTACAAGATCAAAAAATCAATCATAAATCTATGATTTTTCTCAAAAATTTAAGGAAAATTCATTTGAGATCTCGAAAAGCTCATAAGAAATATACAACTATATTTTTGATCTGAAATCATTTGACATAAATTTCGAGGCAGATAAGAATCAAGTTTAAAAAGTTAAAAATGATCATAAATCCATGATATTTCTAAAAAATCTAAGAAAGACCCATTTAAAAACTCAAAAAACTCACAAAAATATGTAATTAGATTTTTGATCTTAGATCATTTGACACAAGTTTTGAGGTAGAGAAGAATTACGTATTCAACATCAAAAAATAGTTTTAATTCTATGAAATTTTAAAAAAATCTAAGAAAGACTCATTTAAGATATCGAAAAACCCACAAAAAATATGCAACTAGATTTTTGATTTAAGATGGTTTGACATAGGTTTTGAGATAGAGAAAAATTAAACCTATAAGATCAAAAAGAAATGATCATAAATCTGTGAACTTTATCAAATAATTAAAAGATACCCATTTGAGATCTCGAAAAACTTACAAGAAATATGCAACTATATTTTTGATTTAAGATTGTTTGACATAAATTTTGGGATAGAGAAGAATCATGTTGTTAAGGTAAAAAATGATCATAAATTTGTGAATTTTTTAAAAAAATTTAAAAAAATCTATTTGAAATCTTAAAAATTCACAAAGAATATGCAACTAAATTTTTGATTCGAGATCATCTAATATAAGTTTCAAAGCAAAAAAGAATCAGAATCACACTTATAATGTCAAAAAATGATAATAAATCCATGAATTTTTTAAAAAAATTAGAAAAACTCATTTAAGATTTTGAAAAAACCATAAGAAATATACAACTAGATTTTTCATCTGAGATCATTTGACACAAGTTTTGAAGTAGAGTTGAATCACATCTTTAGCATCATAAACTCATGAATTTTATAAAAAATATAAAAGAGACTCATTTGATATATCAAAAAATCCATAAAGAATATGCAACTAGATTTACAATCTTAATTCATTTGTCATGAGTTTCGAGGTAAAGAAGAATCATGTCTATAGAGTTAAAAAATAATTATAAATCCATGAATTTTTTTTAAAAATTAAGAGAGACTCATTTGAGATCTCAAAAAACTCACAAAAAATATGTAACTAAATTTTCAATATAAAATCATTTGACATGAGTTTCGTGGTAAAGAAGAATCACATCTTTAAAGTAAAAAAGTGATTATAAATCCATGAATTTTTTCAAAAATTTAATATAGACCCATTTGAGATCTCAAAAAATCTATAAAAAATATGCAACTGAATTTTTAATTTGAGATCATTTATCATGAGTTTTGAGTTAGATAAAAATCATGGCTATAGAGTCAATAAAACAACCATAAATCTATGAATTTTTTCAAAAATTTAAGAGAGATCCATTTAAAATCTCAAAAACTAACAAAGAATATGCAACTAGATTTTTGACCTAAGATCGTTTGATACGAGTTTCAAGGAAGAGAAAAATCACATTCATAGAATCAAAAAAATGATCATAAATCTTTAAACTTTTTCAAAAATCTAAGAGTCTCTTTTGAGATCTCAAAAAAACTATAAGGAATATACAACTAGATTTTTTATATGAAGTCGTTTGTCATGAGTTTAAAAGTAGAAAAGAATCATATCTATAATATCAAAAAAATGACGATAAATTCATGAATTTTTTCAAAAATATAACAAAAATTCATTGAGATCTCAAAAACTCATGAGAAATAGGCAACAAGATTTTTGATATAAAGTCGTTTGACATGAGTTTTAAGGTAGAAAAAAATCACGTCTATAGAGTCAAAAAATCGGTCATAAATTCATGAATTTTCTAAAAAATTAAAAAAAAAACCCATTTAAGATGCTGAAAAACTCAAAAAATATGTAACTAGATTTTCATCCTGAAGTCATTTGACATGAGTTTTGAAGCAAAGAAGAATCACATCTTCAATGTTAAAAAAATGATAATAAATTTGTAAATTTTTTCTCAAATCTAAGAGATATGCATTTGAGATCTCGAATAAAATCATAAAGAATATGTAACTATATTTTTCATCTAAAGTCATTTGACACGAGTTTTTAGATAGAGAAGAATCTTGTCTCAAGAATTTAAAAAATGATCATAAATCTTTGAATTTTTTCAAAAAATTTGAGAGACCCATTTGAGATCTCGAGAAACTTACAATGAATATGTAATTAGATTTTTTATCTGAGATCATTTGACATTAGTTTCAAAGTAAAGAAGAATCATGCTTTCAACATAAAAAATCCATGAATTTTTAAAAAAATCTAAAAGAGATCCATTTAAGATCTCAAAAAATTCACAAGAAAAATGTATCTAGACTTTTTATATGAGGTCATTTGACATGGGTTTTGAGGTAGAGAAGAATCACACATCTGAGATCAAAAAAATGATGATAAATTTGAATTTTTTTCAAAAATCTGAGAGAGTCTTATTTGAGATATTAAAAAACTTGTAAGGAATATACAACTAACTTTTTGATTTGAGATCATTTAATACGAGTTTCAAGACAGAAGAATCACGTCTTTAAAACTAAAAATGATCATAAATCTATAATTTTTTTCAAAAATCTAATTGAAATCCATTTAAAATCTTGAAAGAACCTACAAAGAATATGCACAACAGTTAAACCATTTGATTTTTGTTCTAACATCAGTAAATTCAATCTCAGTGCCCATTATATTTAATGGTAACCCTTGAATTATAAGATAATTTATATTCTAAGTTTCTATTTATGATAATTAAATGATGTAAAAAAAATGATCACAGATTCTTAAACTTTCTTAAAAATTTAACATATACCTATTTGAGATCTCAAAAAATTTACAAGGAATATGCTACTAGATTTTTTATTTGAGGTCGTTTGACACAAGTTTTTTTGTAGAAAAGAATCATGTCTTTAAGATCAAACAAATGGCTATAAATCCATGAATTTTATCAAAAATTAAAAGAGACATATTTGAGATCTTAAAAAATTCATAAAAAATATGCAACTAAATTTTGGATTTGAAGTCGTTTTACATAAGTTTAGAGGTAGAAAAGAATTACACATAGAATCAAAAAAATGATCATAAATCTGTGAATTTTTTAAAAAATTTAATAAAAATTTATTTTA
Organism: Torreya grandis; assembly: GCA_037957365.1. Lineage (NCBI taxonomy): Eukaryota > Viridiplantae > Streptophyta > Pinopsida > Cupressales > Taxaceae > Torreya > Torreya grandis. The sequence continues at coordinate 3,932,245 of JARHVA010000552.1, forward strand.
GATCTTGAAAAACTCAAAAAAAATATGCAACTAAATTTTTAATTTTAGATCGTTTAATATGATTTTTGAGACAAAAAATAATCATGTTTATAGAGTCAAAAAAGTGATCATAAATCTATAAACTTTCTCAAAAATCTAAAAAAAAATCATTTTAGATCTCAAAAAACTTACAAGAAATATGCAACTAAATTTTTGATTTGAGATCATTTGTTACAAGTTTTAAGACAAAAGAATCTTACCTTCTGTGATAAAAAAATAGCTATAAATTCATGAAATTTCTTAAAAATTTAAAAGAAACCTATTTGAGATCTCAAAAAATTTAAAAAAAATAATTATATTTTTAATTTGTGATCATTTAACAGGAGTTTTGATATAGAGAAAAATCATATCTCTAAAGTCAATAAAATAGTTATAAATTTATGAATTTGATCAAAAAACCAAAAGAAATATATTTGAGATCTCAAAAAAACTCACAAAGAATATGCAAATAGATTTTCGATATAAGGTCTTTTGATATGAGTTTTGAGATAGAGAAGAATCACGTCTTTGAGGTCAAAAAAATGATCATAAATCTATGATTTTTTTAAAAAATTTAAAAGAAACATATTTTAAATCTTAAAAAACCAATTAAAAATATACAACTAATTTTTTGATATAAAGTCATTTGACATAAGTTTCGAGACATAGAAGAATCACATCTACAAAGTTAAAAAAATGATCATAAATCTGTGAATTTTATCAAAAATTTAAGAGAGACCCATTTGAGATCTCAAAAAATTTACAAAAAATATGTAACTAGATTTTTGCTTTAAGATCGTTTGACACAAGTTTTGAGGTATAAAAAAATTACGCTTATAGAGATAAAAATGACTATAAATCCATGAATTTTCTCAAAATTTTAAGAGAGACTTATTTGAGATCTTGAAAAATAAAAAAAATGCAACTAAAGATGTGATTTGAGATCATTTGATCTAAGTTTTGAGACAGTAAAGAATCACATTTGTGAAGTCAAAAAAATGATCATAAATCAGTGATATTTCTCAAAAATTTAAGAGAGACCTATTTGAGATCTCAAAAAACTGACAACGAATATGCAACTAAATTTTTAATCTAAAGTCATTTGACATGAGTTTCAAGATAGAGAAGAATCACTCATTCAACATCTAAAAAATCATCATAAATTCATGATTTTTTTCAAAAATATAAGAGAGACCTATTTATGATTTCAAAAAACTCACAAAAAATATGCAATTAGATTTTTGATTTAAGGTTGTTTGACATGGGTTTTGAGGTAGAGAAAAATCATGTCTACAAGATTAAAAAATAGTTATAAATCTGTGAATTTTTTTAAAAAACTAAGAGAAACCCATTTGAGATTTTGAAAAAATGATAAGAAATATGCAACTAGATTTTCAATCTGAGGTCATTTAACATGAGTTTAAAGGTAGAGATAATCACGTCTATAAAATAAAAAATTGTCATAAATATGTTAACTTTCTTTAAAATCTAATAGAGACTCATTTGAGATCTTGAAAAAATTATAAGTAATATGCAACTAGATTTTTTATCTAAGATCATTTGACATAAGTTTTAAAGTAGATATCAATTACATTTATAGGGTCAAAAAATTGATTATAAATCCATGAACTTTCTCAAAAATCTAAGAGAAATCTATTTAATATCTTAAAAATCCACTAAGAATATGCAACTAAATTTTTGATCTGAGATTATTTGACATGAGTTTCGAAGTAAAGAAAAATCACACCTTCAGTGTTAAAAAAATAGACATAAATCTGTGAACTTTCTCAAAACATTAAGAGATACCTATTTAAAATCTCCAAAAAATCTACGATGAATATACAACTAAATTTTTTATTTGAGATCGTTTGACATGAGTTTCAAGGTAGAGAAGAATCACGCCTCCACAATAAAAAAATTAACCATAAATTAGTGAATTTTTTTAAAAATCTAAGAGTGACTTATTTGATATCTTAAAAAAATTATAAAGAATAAGCAACTAGATTTTTTATTTTAAGTTATTTGACATGAGTTTTGAGATAGAAAAAAATCATGTTTCTAAGCTTATAAAAATGATCATAAAACTGTGAACTTTCTCAAAATTTAAGAAAAACTTATTTAAAATTTTGAAAAAACTCACAAATAATATGCACAATGATTAAACTATTTGATTTTCACTTCAGCATTAGTAGGTTCAATCTCAATACCCATTATATTTGATGGTAACCTTTGATTTGTAAGATAATTTTCATTCTACATTTTCATTCATGATAATTAAATGGTATAAAAAATGACTATAAATATACGAATTTTTTTTAAAATGTGAGAAATACCCATTTAAAATCTTGAAAAAACTTACAAAAAATATGTAACTAGATTTTAAATTCGAAGTCATTTGACATGAGTTTTGAGATTAAAAAAATCATGTCTTTAAGATTAAAAAAAAGTCATAAATTTGTTAAATTTCTCAAAAAATTAAGAAAAACTTATTTGAGATCTCAAAAACTCAAAAAAAATATGGAACTAGATTTTTGATATGAGATTGTTTGACATGAGTTTAAAGGTAGAAAAAAATATGTCTGTAATATCAAAAAATGATCATAAATCCATGAATTTTCTCAAAAATCTAAGAGAGATTTATTTAAAATCTTAAAAAATACAAAAAATATGCAACTAATTTTTTCATCTGAAGTCGTATGTCATAAATTTCAAGCTAGAAAAGAATCACATTTTAAGAGTTAAAAAATAGTTAGAGATGCATGAATTTTCTCAAAAATCTAAAAGATACTTATTTGAGATCTCAAAAACTTCACAAAAAATATGCAACTAGATTTTTGATTTGAGGTCTTTTGACATGAGTTTTGAGATTAAAAAATCATGTTTATAAGATCAAAAAAATAGTCATAAATCTGAGATGTTTTTCAAAAATCTAAGAGAGACCTATTTTATATTTCAAAAAACTCACAAAGGATATGCAACTAGATTTTTGATCTGAAGTCATTGGACATGAGTTTTGAGACAGAAAAATCATGTCTTTAGCATTAAAAAGTGACTATAAATATGTGAATTTTCTCAAAAAATTAAGAGAAACCTATTTGAGATCTCAAACAACTCACAATAAAGATGCAACTAAATTTTTGATTTGAGATCATTTGATACAAGTTTTAAAGCAGAGAAGAATCACACCTCTGAGATCAAAAAAGTAGTCATAAATCAGTGAGCTTTTTAAAAAATCTAAGAAAAATCTATTTGAGATCTCGAAAGATCCTAAAAGGAATATGCAATTAGATTTATGATGTAAGATTGTTTGACATGAATTTTGAGGTAGAAAAGAATCGAGCTTTTAAAGTCAAAAAAGTAGTCATAAATCTATGAATTTTTTCAAAGATTAAAAAAAAATTATTTAGTATTTCAAAAATTCACAAAGAATAGACAACTAGATTTTTGATCTGAGATCATTTGACTTGAATTTTGAGATAAAAAAATCATGCCTTTAGAGTCAAAAAATGATAATAAATCTGTGAACTTTCTCAAAAATTTAAGAGAGACCCATTTAAAATCTTGAAAAACTCACAAGGAATATGTAGCTAAATTTTCAATTTTAAGTCATTTGATACGACTTTAGAGGTAGATAAAAATCACGTCATAGAGTCAAAAAAATGACTATAGATCCGTGAACTTTCTTACAAATCTGAGAGAGACTCATTTGAGATGTCAAAAAACTTTAAAAGAATATTCAACTAATTTTTAATTTGAAATCATTTGACACAAGTTTTAAAGTAGAAAAGAAATACGTCTTTATGATCTAAAAAATGATTATAAATCTGTGAACTTTATTAAAAATCTAAGAGATACCCATTTGATATCTCGAAAAGCCTATAAAGAATATGCAACTAATTTTTTGATATGAGATCATTTAACACAAGTTTAAAGGTAGATAAGAATCATGCTTTTAGAGTCAAAAAAGGGTCATAAATCTATGAAATTTTACAAAAAGTTAATAGAGATCCATTTGAGATCTTAAAAATTTTACAAAGAATATGCAACTAGACTTTTGATCTGAGGTTGTTTGACATAATTTTTGAGGTAGTTAAGAATCATGTCTTCAACATTAAAAAAATGGTTATAAATATGTGAATTTTATTAAAAATTTATGAGAGACGCATTTGAAATTTTGAAAAACTCACAACGAATATGTAACTAAATTTTGTATCTAAGATCATTTGACACGAGTTTTGAGGTAGAGAAGAATCATGCCTACAAGATTAAAAAAGTGGTCATAAATCCATAAATTTAAAAAAAAATTAACGTAAACTTAATTGAGATCTCGAAAAATTTACAAGAAATATGTAACTATATTTTTAATCTGAGGTCGTTTGAGATGAGTTTCGAGGTAGAGAAGAATCACATCTTTAAGGTAAAAAAAGCAGTTATAAATCTATGAACTTTCTTAAAAATCTAAGAGAGACCTATTTAAGATCTCAAAAAATTCATAGAATATGCAACTAGATTTTTGATCTAAGATCATTTGATACAAGTTTTGAGGTACAGAAAAATCATGCTTTTGAGGTTTAAAAATGACCATAAATCTATGAATTTTCTTTAAAAACTCCTCTCTTCTTCAAAACTCATATTAAACAATCTCAAATCAAAAATCTAATCGCATATTTGTTGTGAGTTTTTTGAGATCTCAAATGGGTCTCTCTTAAATTTTTGAAAAACTTCACAGATTTATGGCTATTTTTTATCATACATGCATGATTCTTTTCTACCTTGAAACTCATATCAAACGTTATCAAATCAAAAATCTAGTTGCATATTTTTTATGGGTTTTTCAAGATCTCAAATGAGTCTCTCTTATATTTTTAAGAAATATCACGTATTTATGAGTTTTTTAAACCTTGTAAACATAATTCTTCTATGTCTTGAAACTCGTATCAAATAACCTCAAATTGAAAATCTAGTTGCATATTCTTTGTGAGATTTTTTCGAGATCTCAAATGGGACTTTCTTAGAATTTTTAAAAAATTCACGAATTTATAATCTTTTTTAATCTAAAAATTTTGATTCTTCTCTGCCTCGAAACTTGTGTCAAATGATCTCAAATCAAAAATATAATTGCATACTCCTTGTGAGTTTTTTTGAGATCTTAAACAGAATTTTTTATTAATATTTTTTGTTTATGCTCAATACTTTATTTATTTATCTAATTAAGCATTTCCTCTTTGTTTGACCACTTACTATTCAATTTTTTATTATGAGTTGGGTAGCGTTACTATCTTTGGTGTGTTTTTTCACACCCTACAATATGATATGAATTATGTATATGTTTAACAGTTACCTTATATTGACCATCATTATTAGATATTCTTAGTCTTATAGTGTTATTCTAGGTTTCATCGTAAGGAATTTCATCATTGAAACAAACAATTGACATGACTATCATTTAAATTTTCAAAGCAGTTAAATTAAATTGTTTAAGCTTTTCTTCTTAAATAATGGTCATACATTTTATTAGGCATTGGTTTCAAAATGTTTTCATCAACTTTGATTAAGTACATGGGTCTTATATGCAAAATCTCAATAGGTGTTACTAATGGTACAAATTATTGATTTATTGTTTCCATATTATTATTTTCATTACTAGTTTCTTCATTTTGTGTTCTCATATAGTTTACTTCATTGTTACTTTCACTATTCATTATTTCTATGTAATTTTATTTATTGTTACTTTCACCATTTTGCGTTTTCATGTAATGTTTATTCATTGTTAGGGTGTAAAACATCATGCATATTATCATCATTAAAAAAACTAAAAACTTTATAATTTGAATGTGGACTTGCAATATAATTTCAAATTTTAGGTAAACATTCATCATCATTATTCATTTCATAATTATTTGACATTTGTTTTATTGGGGATAGTATAGTTACCATATCTTACATGGAATATTGCATTTGTTCCCATTGTTTTTCTTTAACACTTATAATTTATTTGGCATTTCGATCTTTAACCTTTTCTTTGCTTTAGAATGAAATTTGTTACCCATGATTATACAAAGTTGATAGATTTTGAGGGTGGGCACAACTACGAAATTATTAAAAAATAGCTTGAAGCACTAAGCAGATTGCATATCAATGCAGGTTATATTTATAAGGACATAAATATCAACATTGCAAAATAATAATGTTGGGGATTACATTATATTGTTAATAAAAGAAACATGTATGCATTATAATGTGTAATTATTTCTTAGTACATTTTTATATTCAAACCCTCTATCATATACCATGTACATCTTATTCTTAGAATTAGGTTTGAAAGGGACTTAATGTTTCATCAATATCATCAATAATCACACACATTAAATAATTTATTCAATTTATAATAAAACTAGTGTCAGCTACCTTAGATCATCTTTCACGTTCACTCTCGTAATTTATAATGGTTGAAACTAGGGCTTTCAGAGGTTTCCACATCTTCTTCGTAGTGTTGATAGCAAAGGAATCAAGGTTGTAGCTCTTAAATTCGAAACCAAACACAGAGGCGAGCTTGATGGAGTTTCAAACAACAAAGTTTGAAGGGAAGATTGACAAAGAATAGGCTTTTGAGGGGTCAATCAGCATACAACCACAATCTGTTTCCTCTCCACTAGTTATTTTCGCTAATCAAATTTTTAAAGGGTATAAAAAAGATCAGGCTACGGTTTCCTCATTTAATTCAGTGGTTATAAATTTTGAAAATCAAGCTTTGAGGGAAGTTTTGGAAGAGGAAGAATGGTTTTTGGAGAGGGGTTTGGTTTGCCATTTTGATCGATTCTGGCCATCCCTTCCTTATCTACACCAATGGCTTTCATATTCTTGAAGATCTTTAATGGAAGATAATATGGAAATTTATCCATGTGTCAAGGGTTTTTTATTATTAATTTTGATTCTTTCGTTGATAGAAATAAGATTTTTCAAGCTCAAACTTGGAGATGGGAAAATCATATTTTAATCATTAAACCCTGGCAAACGGATTTCAACCCCTTAATAGAAAATATTTCATTACATCTTATTTGGGTTAGATTGCCATATCTTTCACTTCAATTTTGGAATGTAATGGGCCTTTCAATTATAAGAAATGAACTAGGTGATTTGATGAAAATTTATGAATCTTTGCTGAATCTTCTTCGAACAACTTTTGCTAGAATTTTGGTGTGTTTAGATACGTTTCAGACTCTACTTGAAAGCATTGAGTTGAAAGTAAAAAATGGAAGTTAGATGCAATCCTTAGATTTTGAAATAATTCCTTTTAGATGTCGAAACTATTTTTATGTTGGGCACCTTTCAGACTCTTGCCAGAAAGTTAAGCATAAGTTTGATTATTCATGGGAAAAAGAGATTTATAAGAAGTAGTTGGTAGTGGTGGCAGAAGCCCCATTTCACCCGATAGAAGTGGCTCTAGAGTGAGTCATAGGAAACAATAAGATTAAGGTAAATTCGTTTATAAAATTAGCTCATGATGTAGAGTCTATTACTTTTAAATGATAAATTGGTTTAAAATCAGATGATGAGGATGAATGGAAGTTAGTAAAAAATAGGAAAAAAGAATGATGGATTCCTAGCTCTCCATCGAGGATATCTATGAAGGTGGAATAAAGCAATCTTGGATATTCGGTTTGATTAATTTGGTTCTTAAAGTTGAAGTATTTTTTACTTTTTCTAAATAGAACATTTTGTCATTTTGATGGCTCAATGCTTTTACCATAATACCATTAAGCCAAAAGTGTGGTTATCTTGAAAATATTTTTGTCTAGTTTTGATTGGTCAAATTTGCCTTAATATTCTTTAATGTTAAGCTAGACCACCTTTTTTATCTTATGTTATATATGGTGTAAGGATCTGAGACCCTTTACTTCTTGAGCACTGATAAAAAAATAGTGTTAGTTAAGCCATAAATTACATCTTATAAAATTGATCAAGCCATAAATTAGGTTTATCGAGATCAATTTAGTCCAAATCATGTCATTGACTCCACCAATTAAATAAATGGATCAATTCATGAAGGAATCAAAGTTAATTTAGCACCAAATCATGTCTTATTAGATTATAGTTGGGTTCAAGTGGCTTAAATTTACCCAAATTAAATTCATGATTAAATTAATTAATTATTTGGTTAATGATTGATAAATTATGTCGATTGAGCCCCATATCACACCCTATATAGTTATAATTAGGGTTTAAACGAGCTCAATTTTTCTAAAATCATGTTATTTATTACACCTATTGAATAATTGGCTCAACCTATGATAACATTATGGCCAGTTAAACCCCTAATCAAATCCTATACTAACCTTTCAATTTAGGGGGCTAAAATTTTCCATAATTACCTTTATGATTGAACTAATCAACTATTTGGTTCATTATGTAATGACATTGGTTTGATTAATGCCCAAATCACATCCTATATAGTTAGGATTAGGTTCATAGGGCTCAATTTAGCCAAATTACATCACTAATTGCACCATTTGACTAATTGGCTCAATTCATGATGGAATTAGAGCTATAGCCCTAAATCATAACTTATTATCATAATTAGGTTCAAGGGGCTCAAATTGGCCCCAATTTCATCAGTGATTAAATCAATCGATTATTTGGGTAATTTTCTAGTGAAATTAAGGTCGATTGTGTAACAAATTGCATCATATATAGTTGGAATTAGGTTTAAAAGGGGTTTAATTTGGCCTACATTACATCATTAATTGCACTAATTGACTCAATATATGATACAATTAGGGATAATTTAGTCCCCAATCACATCCTATAGTGATAGTGAGGTCAAAAGGTCTCAAATTGTCCAAATTGCCTCCATGATATAATTAAAATCAGGTTTACATGGTTTATATTTTCTCAATTTATGTCATTAATTGCACTAATTGACTAATTCACTCATTCTATGATGAAATTAGAGTTAATTTAACCTCACATCACATCTTGTAGTCATAATTAGGTTCAAATGGCTCATATTAGCCATAATTGCCTCCATGATTGAACCAAATGATTATTTGGTTCATTATGTGATTAAATAGGAGTTGATTGGGGCCCAAATTGCATCATATATAGTCAAAATTAGGTTCACAAAGCTCAATTTGGCTCAAATTGAATTATTGATTACATTAATTGACTAATTTCCTCAATGTATTATGAAATTGGAGCTATTCAACCCCAAATAAAATTCTACTATCATTTTAGGGTTCAATTGGCTCAATTTGGCCATAATTGCATTTGCCATTGAACCAATTGATCCTTTAGTTCATTATCTGATGAAATTAGGGTGATTGAACCCCGAAGCACATCCTAAATAGTTTGAATTAGGTTTGAAAAGTGCTCAAATAGGCCAAAATCGCATCCCTACTTTCACCAATTAACTAAGTACCTTTACCTATGATAAAACTAGGGTAAACAAAGTCCCCAATCTCATTTTATAGTCATAATTATGTTGAATGGGCTCAGATTAGCCCAATAGCCTCCATGCTTGAACTAATTGACTATTTGGTTTATTATGTGATGACATTAGGGTCCATCAAACCCCAAATAACATCATATATAATCAAAAACACGTTCATAAGGCTTGCATTGCCCAAAATTGCATCAATCATTTCACAAATTGACAATTTGGCTCAATATGTCATGAAATTAATCTAAAATTAGCCAGAAATCACATCTTACAATCATAATTAGGTTCAAGGTGCTCAAATTCACCCTAATTTCCTTCATTATTGAAATAACTTATTCTTTGGTTCATTATGTGATGAAATTGGGGCTTTTTAACACAAAATCATATTAGATACCACCAAAATTAGGTTCATGGGTTCAATTTGGCCCAAATCACATCACTATATTGGATATTTCCTTCGTATTCTAGTGTATATAATGATAAAAAACACTTTTATAATAAAAATAAAAATGACACTTCATGCTTGTATCCCTTATGGCATATGGTTTAACTTTTTGTGTCACAATAACTAGTTACCTATATGGACTATGAAAAAAATTTATCTTTTTATATGTCCTTAGGGATTGCAAATCATGGAATTCAATACAAATATAAGTGTGTACACACTTTTTTTTTATGAATAATTTAAAAAACATACCTTTAAGTTTGGAAATGGCTTGGATTCTTGAGTCTAAGGCATGAACTTGCACATAGTTGAATCTGGGTTTTTGATGAAATTTTATAAAATCCAACTTTTGCTATGATAAACACTATCAATTTTATTGAAAAATTTCCTAAAATTATTATTACGACATCGAGCACACTCTCCTTTTTCTAAATATATTAACTTTTTAATTTTTTGAGTATCTTAAGTTTTTCTCTATATTAATTTCTAAATATGTCTTTTTATACCTCTTTATCCTGCAACTATACATGTCTATCTTTTTTATGCATCTTCTAGTTCATTCATCCAAATGCAAAAAAAAAAAATCAAAATAAACCTAATTCTATACACATTAAACAAATGTGTGTGTGTGTGTGTGTGTACATCCAAATGCAAAAAAAAAAAAATCAAAATAAACCTAATTCTATACACATTAAACAAATGTGTGTGTGTGTGTGTGTGTGTGTGTGTGTGTGTGTACACACACACACACACTAACACACACATATATACATATATATCTTTTTTATTAAGGTAGTAGGGGGCACAGTCAGTTATCCATTTTTAATAATTTTTTTAGGATTTATTTACTTGTAAAATTAATTAAAAAATTAAAAATATAGGTTGAAAATTAAATAATCTTATCTAACTTTCTACCAAATAATTTCAAAAAATACTATAGGACACTCATAAAATAAGGGGTATATGGTTGACTATCTACTATATTTTCTTAAAAAATAGGAGTTCTTATTTAAATTTTAGATATTTGATCTACATATACTTGACCATTTTCAAAAAATAGTGTGAACTAGAAATTTGACAAAGAGAGGAAGTTAGTCTTGTGTTAGTCCATCAAACAATGAAATAAGCATAGTAACATGCTAACATCTCTAGTCTAGATACTAGGGAGAGCTTAGTAACAAATAAACATAAGAAAACTCAACTAAAACATAAAATAAATACTCCTTTACCTATCTTTGAGCTTCCAAATGGCTTGCTGAATGGTTTGCTTAGCTTGTGCATTAATAAGTCTTCATCAATGGAGTTGATTGGCTCCTTCTCTCCTTGGCACCTTGGCTTTGATGTTACTTGGTTTAAGATTTGGGAAAAGTTCATGGAATAAATCCTTTATGATAACTCTACAATATCTAAGCTTAGAAATGAATATGTATGGCCTTGTATTTATAGCAAATGGATTTAACACTCACCCAAATGTAGTTAAGATTGAATTAAGGCTTAGAATGGATTCAAACTTAACCTAGGTGAGTCAAATCTAACTCTAGTTAAGTTAGGGTCATGTGGGGAGACACATGTCAATATGATGATGTCCTCCACATAATTCAAATATTTTTGCAAGTTGAATGGTGACTCATAAAAGCAATGATGAAAGACTTGATATTTTATATTTTTGAATTTCTATTTTTAGATATTTATTAGTTGTACATAGATAATTCAATTAGGTATTTGATTTGGAATATCTTATTAATTAATTTTGATTAGTTGTTTAACTCTTTCAAATTTTGATTTAAGTGTGCAAGTGCCCCACTTAATAAATATATAGCCCAAATTAACTATTGTAATATCACAGGATGATTAGGAATGAATTCGTGAGAAGTTATTGTTATATACTATATAATACCTTAATTAAGGATACCTCAACATGATTCTAGCTTTGATTAATGATGCACAAGTAAATTTAGGATGTTCAATGATTCTAAATTTTAATATATAATAGTTGGTAGAATTAATCTGAAGTTCAATTGAAGATCACTTGTGACCAGCTTTAAATGTCCATAAATATTAGTAGTTTAAAACCGAAACTCAAAATACTACAAAGGCTAGCCATCTCAAATAATCTCTTAATCATGCCTCTATGATTAAAAAAATAATGATAAATCTGAGAAATTTTTTAAAAATTTAAGAGAGACGCATTTAAAATCTCAAAAAACTCACAAGGAATATGTAACTATATTTTCGATCTGAGGTCATTTGACATGAGTTTAGAGACAGAAGAATCACATTTATAGGATTAAAAATGGCCATAAATCTGTGAACTTTCTAAAAAATCTAAGAAAACCCCATTTGAGATCTCAAAAAACCCACAAGGAATATGTAACTAGATTTTTGATCTGAGATCGTTTGACATGAGTTTCAAGGTAAAGAAAAATCCCCTCTATAATGTCAAAAAATTAGTCATAAATCTATGAACTTTCTCAAAAATCTAAGAAAGACTCATTTGAGATCTCAAAAAACTTACAAAGAATATGCAACTAGATTTTTGATATGAGATCGTTTGACACGAGTTTTGAGATAGAGAATAATCACATCTTCAACATCAAAAAATGGCTATAAATCTATGAACTTTTTCAAATATCTAAGAGAGATTTATTTAAAATCTCAAAAAATCCACAAGGAATAAGCAACTAGATTTTTGATCTTAGATAGTTTTACATAAGTTTCGAGGCAGAGAAGAATCACATTTAGAGGGTCAAAAAGGCAATTATAAATCCATGATTTTTTTCAAAAATCTAAGAGAGACCCATTTGAGATCTCAAAAAACTTATAAAAAATATGCAATTATATTTTTGATCTGAAGTCATTTGACATGAGTTTTAAAGCAAAAAAATACGTCTATAAGGTTAAAAAAGCGATAATAAATCCATAATTTTAAAAAAAAAATCTAAGAGATACTATTTTGAGATCTCAAAAAATCTACAAGGAATATGTAACTAAATTTTTGATATAAGGTCATTTGACACAAGTTTTGAGGCAAAAAAGAATTACGTCTTTAAAATTTAAAAAAATGGTCATAAATCTATGAACTTTCTTAAAAATTTAAGAGAGACCCATTTGAGATCTCAAAAAATCCATAAAAAAGATGCGACTAAATTTTTATTCTGAAGTCATTTGATATGAGTTTTGAAGCAGAGAAGAATCATGCACACAATGTCAAAAAAGCGGCCATAAATCTGTGAACTTTCTCAAAAATCTAAGCAAGATGCATTTGAGATTTTAAAAAAAATTTAAAAAATATGTAATTAGATTTTCGATTTGAGGTCATTTAATATGAATTCTGAGATAAAGAAGAATCACATCTCTAAAGTCAAAAAAGTGACCATAAATCTATGAACTTTGTCAAAAATATAAGAGAAACCTATCAAAGATCTCGAAAGAACGTATTAAAAATATGTACAATGGTTAAACCATTTAATTTTTACTTTAACATCAGTAGGTTCAGTCTCAGTCCCCATTATATTTGATGGTAAATTTTGGATTTCAAGATGATTTCTATTCTAAGTTTTCATTCATGATAATTAAATGGTGTAAACAGATTAAAAGAGAGTGAATCCATAGCGCGAAAGTAAAGATTGTTATAGTAAGTAAAAAAATACAGAAAAAAAAAAAAAAAAAAAATGCATAACATAACATAATATCCTCTTATAACTATCAATAGTGATTCTTTTGAATGTTTCAAATACAAGCACATTCATATAGACATTAGATTTAATAAAAAATGCATCTTGAACAGTAGGTGTGTAAGTACAAAAAACTAAAGGGATGTCAGATTCAATCGATAATACGTCTAAAAAAGAGTACAAAAAAGATGAAATAAGATTTAAGTCATTAAATCATTAAAAAAAATATATGTTACAAAAGTCAAAAACAATACCATTAATGCATAGAGATTAAAAACTCTGTACTTTCAAAAAAACAACACTTAAAATAGAGCTACAAATTGAAAGTTATGACACAAGTTTTTAGCCTACAAAGTATGAACACAGTGCATAAGAGATTATACATCTAGAGTGGAAGAACTAATTACAATAGGAGTAACTATCATTGAAGGTTTTTGAATTAAAATTTTAGGTTGTGCTAACTGAGTTATCTCTACTAACAAGGTCAAAAAAATGATCATAAATCCGTGAATTTTATCAAAAATTTAAGAGACTCATTTTAGATCTTGAAAAAACTCATAAAGAATATGAAACTAGATTTTTAATCTGAAGTCATTTGACATGAATTTCAAGATAGAGAAGAATTATGTCTTTGAGATCCAAAAATGATCATAAATCCGTGAACTTTCTCAAAAATCTAAGAGAGATCTCAAAAAACCCAAAAAGAATATGCAACTAAATTTTTGATTTGAAGTTGTTTGACACGATTTTAGAAGTAGAGAAGAATCACACCTTCAAGCTCAAATAGTAGTCATAAATTTATGAACTTTCTCAAAAATATAAGAGAGATTCATTTGAGATCTCGAAAAACACACAAAGAATATGCAATAATTTTTTTAATTTGATGTTGTTTGACATGAGTTTTGAGGCAGAGAAGAATCATGCCTTCAACGTTAAAAAATGGTCATATATCTATGAACTTTCTCAAAAATTTAAAAGAGACTCATTTAAGATTTCAAAAAACTCATAAAAAATATGTAACTAAATTTTTGATTTGAAATCATTTGACACAAGTTTCGAGATAGAGAAGAATTATGCCTATAGGATCAAAAAAATGACCATAAATCCATGATTTTTTTAAAAAAATTAAGAAAAAGCTATTTGAAATCTTAAAAAATTCACAAAGAATATACAACTAGATTTTTGATCTGAGATAGTTTAACACAAGTTTCGAGGTAGAGAGGAATCATATCTTTCAAATTAAAAAATGGCCATAAATCCGTGACCTTTTTCAAAAAGCTAAGAGAGATCCATTTAAGATTTTAAAACTCCACAAAGAATATGCAACTAGATTTTTTATTTTAAGTCGTTCGATATGAGTTTTGAGGTAGAGAAGAATCATGTCTACAGGATCAAAAAATAACCATAAATCTGTGACCTTTCTCAAAAATTCAAGAGAGACTCATTTAAGATCTCTAAAAAATATAGGAAATATGCAATTAGATTTTTGATATGATGTCATTTAACATGAGTTTTGAGATGAAGAGGAATCATGCCTTTAAAGTCATAAATCCATGAGCTTTCTCAAAAATTCAAGAGATATCCATTTAAGATTTTGAAAACCCACAAGAAATATGCAATTAAATTCTTGATATGAGATCATTTGACATGAGTTTCAAGGTAGAGAATAATCATATCTGTAAGATTAAAAAAATGATCATAAATCTGTGAATTTTTTTAAAATCTAAGAGAGATTTATTTGAAATCTCAAAAAGGTCATAAAAAATATGCAACTAGATTTTTGATCTGAGGTCATTTGACTTGAGTTTTGAAGTAAAAAGAATTACGCTTATAGAGTCAAAAAATGACCATAAACCCATAAAATTTATCAAAAATAATATCCAAAATAGAGCTACGAATTGAAAGTTATGGTAGTTATATATTCTTAACATGTAGAGTATGAACATGGTGCATAAGGGATTACATATTTGAAGTGGATGAACTAACCACAATAGGTGTAACTATCATTGAAGGTTGTTGAATTAACATTTTAGGTTTGATCAATTGAGTTGTCTTCACTGGTAGAGTTAAAAAAATGATCATAAATTTATAATTTTCTTTTTAAATTTAAGAAAGACCCATTTGAAATCTTGAAAAAAATTATAATGAATATGTAGCTAGATAATTGATTCAAGGTCGTTTGACACTAGTTTTAAGACATAAAAGAATCATGCATCTAAAATTAAAAAATAGTTATAAATCCATGATTCTTTTAAAAATTTAAGAGCCATCTATTTAATATCTTGAAAAAAACATAAGAAATATGCAACTAGATTTTCGATTTGAGGTCGTTTGATATGAGTTTATAGATAAAGAACAATCACGCCTACAAGATTAAAAAATGGTTATAAATTCTTAATTTTTTTCAAAAAATTAAGAGATATCCTTTTGAGATCTCAAAAAATCCACAAAGAATATGCAACTAGATTTTCAATCTGAAATAGTTTGTCACAAGTTTTGAGACAAAGAAAAATCACATTTATAAAGTCAAAATAATAATAATAAATCTATGATTTTTTTCAAAAATATAAGAGAAACTTATTTGAGATTTTGAACATAAAGAATATGTAACTAGATTTTTTATTTGAAATCATTTGACATGAGTTTAGAGGAAGAGAAGAATCACGCCTATAGGGTCAAAAAAATGTTAATAAATTTGTGATTTTTTTTTAAAATTTAACAAAGACACATTTAAAATTTTTAAAATTATATAGAGAATATGTAACTAAATTTTTGATCTAAGATTGTTTGATATGAATTTTGAGGTAGAGAATAATCACGTCTTCAACATCAAAAAAATGACCATAAATCTGTGAATATTTTCTTAAAAATATAATAGAGACTCATTTGACATATCAAAAAACTCACAAGGAATATGCAACTAGATTTTTGATCTGAAATCATTTGATAGGAATTTTGAAGTAGAAAATAATCACACATTTAAGGTAAAAAAAATGGTCATAAATCTGTGAACTTTCTCAAAAATATAAGAGAGATCCATTTGAGATCTCGAAAGAACCTACAAGGAATATGAAACTAGATTTTTAATCTGAAATCATTTGATATGAGTTTCGAGGTAGATAAGAATCACGTCTACAAGGTTAAAAAAATCATAAATCCATGATATTTCTTAAAAATATAATGAAAATTTATTTAAGATATCAAAAAATTCATAAAGAATATGCAACTAGATTTTTGATATGAAGTCATTTAACATGAGTTTTGAGGCAGAGAAGAATCATGTTTTCAGCATTAAAAATGATCATAAATCCATTAACATTCTCAAAAACTTAATAGAGATCAATTTGAGATATCAAAAACCCCATAAAGAATATGTAACTAAATTTTAATTTGAAGTCGTTTGACATGAGTTTTGAGGTAGAGAAGAATCACGTCTCTAAAATTAATAAAATGGTCATAAATTCATGATCTTTTTTAAAAATTTAAAAGAGACCTATTTGAGATTATGAAAGAACTCACAAAAAATAAAAAAAATAAAATTTTGATTTGAGGTCGTTTGACATGAGTTTTCAAATAGAGAAAAATCATGTCTACAAGATCAAAAAAGTGATCATAAATCTATGATAGTTTTCAAAAATTTAAGAGACCCATTTGAAATATTGAAAAACTCACAAAAAATAAGTAACTAAATTTTTGATTTGAAGTCGTTTAATAAGAGTTTTGAGATAGAGAAAAATTATGCTTTCAGTGTTAGAAAATGATCATAAATACGTGAACTTTTTTTAAAAATTAAAAGAGACTCATTTGAGATCTTAAAAATCCATAAGAAATATGCAACTAAATTTTTGATCTAAGGTCATTTGACGCGAGTTTTGAAGTAGAAAAGAATCATGTTTTTTAGGTCCAAAAAATAACCATAAATCTGTGAACTTTTTTAAAAATCTAAGAAAAACTCATTAGAGATATTGAAAGAACTCATAAAGAATATGCATAATGATTAAACCATTTGATTTTGATTCCAGCATTAGTAGGTTTAATTTCAGTGCCCATTATATTTGATGGTAACTCTTAGATTGCAAGATGATTTTCATTCTAGCCAATCATAATAATTAAATGGTGTAAGTGAACTAATAGAGATTAAATCCATAATGCAAAAATAAAGATTGTTGTAGTAAGTAAAAAAATGTAAAAAAAGAATGCACATCACAACACAGTACCTCCTTAGAACTATCAATAATGACCCCCTCTGAATGTTTCGAATACAAGCACACTCTTATAGACATCAAATACAATCAAAAATACATCTTGAATAGTTGGTGTGTAAGTATAAATAATTAAAATAACATTAGATTCAATCGATAATACATCTAAAATAGAGTATAAAAGAGATAAAATGAGATTTAAGTCATTAAACCATGAAAAAATAGATGTTACAGAAGGCCAAAAACAATACCATCAATGCGTAGAGTTTTAAAAATTATGAATTTTGAAAAAAACATCCAAAATAAAGCTATGAATTAAAAGTTATGGCACTTACAAATTTTTAACCTGTAGAGTATGAACATAGTGCATAAGGGATTGTACATATGGAGTGAAAAAACTAGTCACAATAGATGTAATTATCATTGAAAGTTGGTTAATTAAAATGTTAGGTTGTGTTAGCTGAGTTATCACCATTAACAGAGTCAAAAAAATGACCATAAATTCATAAAAAAATTTAAAAATCTAAGAGATGTCTGTTTTAGATCTCAAAAAAATCTATAAAAAATAGGCAACTAGATTTTTGATCTGAAGTCATTTAACACAAGTTTTAAGATAGAAAAATTACGCATTTCAAGTTTTTAAAATGATCATAAATCTGTGAAGTTTCTCAAAAATCTAAAAGAGATCTATTTGAAATCTTGAAAAACTCACAATGAATATGCTTTTAGATTTTTGATCTAAGGTCGTTTGACATGAGTTTAGAAGTAGAGAAGAATCACACTTTCAAGATTAAAAAAATGGTTATAAATTCGTGAACTTTCTTAAAAATTTAAGAGAGATCTATTTGAGATCTCAAAAAACTTACAAAGAATATGCAACTAAATTTTTGATTTGATGTTGTTTGACATGATTTTTGAGATAGAGAAGAATCATGCCTTTAGCATTAAAAAAATGGTCATAAATTTATGAATTATTTTAAAATTTTAAAAGAGACACATTTAAGATCTTGAAAAATCTATAAATAATATACAACTAAATTTTTTATTTTAAGTCATTTGACACAAGTTTTGAGATAAAGAAGAATCACGCCTACAAGATAAAAAAAGTGGTATAAATATGTGATTTTTCTTTAAAAACTAAGAGAAACTCACTTGAGATCTCGAAAAACTTACAAAAAATATGTAACTAAACTTTTTATTTGAGTTAGTTTGATACGAGTTTTGAGGTAGAAAAAAATCATGCTTTTAAGGTAAAAAAAGGTTATAATAAATTCATGAACTTTTTCAAAAATTTACAAGATATATATTTAAGATTTTTAAAAATTCATAAAAAATATGCAACTAGATTTTTGATTTAAAGCCGTTTGATACGAGTTTCGAGATAGAAAAGAATCACATTTGTAAGGTCAAAAAAGTGACCATAAATTTGTGAACTTTTTTAAAAATTCAAGAGAGACTCATTTAAGATCTTTAAAAAATTATAACAAATATGCAACTAATTTTTTGATCTGAGGTCATTTAACAACAATTTTAAAGTAGAGAAGAATCATACTTTCAACGTCATAAATTCATGAGCTTTCTCAAAAATTTAAAAGAGATTCATTTAAGATTTAAAAAAAATTACAAACAATATACAACTAGATGTTTGATCTGAAGTCATTTAACATGAGTTTTAAAGCAGAGAATAATCACATCTGTAGGGTAAAAATGATTATAAATCCATAAATTTTCTCAAAAATCTAAGACTTATTTGAGATCTCAAAAAACTCATAAAAATATATATATAATTAGATTTTTGATTGATATCATTTGACATGAGTTTTGAGATAGAAAAAAATTATGCCTACAAAGTCAAAAAAATTATTATAAACCCATGAACTTTATCAAAAATAACACTCAAAATAGAGCTACAAATTTAAAATTATAGTACTTATAAGTTCTTAACCTGTAAAGTATGAACTAGTGCATAAGAGATTATACATCTAAATGGAAGAACTAGCCACAATAGGAGTAACTATCATTGAAGGTTGTTGAATTAAAATTTTAAGTTGTGCTAGCTGAGTTGTTCCTAGTAACAGAGTCAAAAAAATGATCATAAAACTGTGAACTTTTTTTAAAATTTAAGAGAGATTCATTTGAGATCTCAAAAAAATCACAAGAAATATGCAACTAGATTTTTAATTCAATGTCGTTTGACATAAATTTTAAAATAAAAAAATTCATGTTTTTAGAATTTAAAAAATGATTATGAATCCATGAATTTTTTTAAAAATTTAAAAGAAAACCATTTTAAATCTCTAAAAACTTTCAAAAAATATGCATTAGATTTTTGATCTAAGGTCATTTGATACGAGTTTAGAGATAGATAAAAATCACATCTACAAGATCAAAAAAAGGGTCATAAATCCTTAAACTTTCTCAAAAATATAAGAGAGACCTATTTGAAATCTTTAAAAAATCATAAAAAATATGTAACTAGATTTTTGATCTGATGTTATTTATCATAAATTTCAACGCAGAGAAAACTTACATCTACAAAATTGAAAAAAATAGTAATAAATCTATAAAGTTTCTCAAAAATATAATAAAAACTCATTTGAGATCTCAAAAATTTATAAAAAATATGCAACTATATTTATGATTTAAAGTTATTTGATACGAGTTTAGAGGCAGAAAAGAATCACACCTATTGGGTCGAAAAGTCGATCATAAATTCATGAATTTTTTTTAAAATTTAATAGAGACTCATTTGAAATCTTAAAAAACTCACAAAAAATATGCAATTAAATTTTTTATCTGAGATCTTTTGACATGAGTTTCGAGACAGAGAAGAATCATACCTTTAACGTCAAAAAAATGGCCATAAATTTGTGAACTTTTTCAAAAATTTAAGAGAGACCTATTTGAGATATCAAAAAAATTATAAGAAATATGCAACTAGATTTTTGATCTGAGATCATTTGACACAATTTTCAAGGTAGAGAAGAATCATGCCTTTGAGGTCAAAAAAAGGTCATAAATCTGTGAAATTTCTCAAAAATTTAAGAAAGACTTATTTGTGATCTTGAAAGAACCCATAAGGAATATGAAACTAGATTTTTGATTTAAGATCATTTGACACAAGTTTTAAGGCATATAAAAATCATGTCTATAAGATCAAAAAAAGGTTCATAAATCAATGATATTTTTTAAAAATATAAGAGAGACCTATTTAAAATATCAAAAAACCCACAAAAATATGCAAATGATTCTCTTTTAATTTTTTGAAAAAATTTATAAATTTATGGTCACTTTTTTGATACTGTAAGCATGATTATTTTCTACCTCAAAACCTATGTCAAACAATTTCAAATCACAAATCTAGTTGCATATTTTTTGTGATTTTTTAGAGATCTTAAATAGATCTCTCCTAGATTTTTTAGAAAGTTCACAGATTTATGATCGTTTTTTACATTGAAAACATGATTATTCTATCTTAAAACTTATATCAAATGATTTGAAATCAAAAATTTAGTTTCCTATTTTTTGTGAGTTTTTTGAGATCTTAAATGGGTCTCTTTTAGATTTTTAAGAAAATTCACAAATTTATGGTCATTTTTTTACTTTGAAGATGTAATTATTCTCTACCTCTAAAATTATGTCAAATAATCTCATATCAAAAATCTAGTTGCATATTCCTTGTGCGTTTTTGAGATTTTAAATAAGTGTCTTTTAATTTATTAAAAAGTTCACAGATTTTATGATCATTTTTTACACTTTAAAGATGTAATTTTTCTCTGTCTTGAAACTCGTGTTAAATGATCTCATATCCAAAATTCTGTTACATATTTTTTGTGAATTTTTTGACATATCAAATCGATCTCTCTTAGATTTTTGAGAAAGTTCACGGATCTGTGGCCATTTTTTTGACTCTATGATGTGATTCTTCTCTACTTCTAAACTCGTGTCAAACGACTTCAAATTAAAATTTTAATTACATATCCCTTGTGGATTTTTCAAGATTTCAAATAAGTTTCTTGTAATTTGTTTTTAAAAATCACATATTTATGGTCACTTTTTACTGTAAAGACATGATTTTTCTCTACCTCAAAACTCATGTCAAATGATTCTAAATCAAAAATCTAGTTGCATATTCCTTATGAGTTTTTCGAGATCTCAAATATATATTTTTAAAAAAGTTCACGAATTTATGATTTTTTAACTTTAAAAACATAATTTTTCTATGACTCGAAACTCGTATCAAATGATCTCAGATCAAAAATCTAATTATATAATCTTTGTGGGTTTTTTTGAGATCTCAAATGAGTTTCCTTTAGATTTTTTAAAAAAATCATGAATTTATAGTCATTTTTTTTTACTTAACAAGCATGATTTTTTTCTGTCTTAAAACTTGTACCAAATGACCTCAGATCAAAATTCTAGTTACATATTTTTTGTAGATTTTTTGAGATCTCAAATAGGTCTCTCTTATATTTTTGAGAAAGTTCACAAATTTATGACCATTTTTTTTACACTTAAGACATGATTTTTTTAAACCTCGAAATTCATGTTAAATGACCTCATATCGAAAATCTAGTTACATATTCCTTATAGATTCTTTCGAGATTTTAAATGCATTTTTTTTAGATTTTTGAGAAAGTCCACAGATTTATGATCACTTTTTTGACCCTACAGACGTGATTCTTTTATGCTTCAAAACTCATGTCAAACGACCTCATATTAAAAATCTAGTTATATATTCTTTATAGGTTCTTTCGAGATCTCAAATGAGTTTTTCTTGGATTTTTGAAAAAATAGAGATTTATGATCACTTTTTTACCTCAAATATGTGATTCTTCTCTACCTTGAAACTCGTATAAAATAATCTCAGATCGAAAATATAGTTACATATTCTTTGTAGATTTTCAAGATCTCAAATAGGTCTCTCTTAGATTTTTGAAAAAGTTCATAGGGTTATGACATTGTTAACGTTGAAGGCATGATTCTTCTCTATCTCAAAATTCATATCAAACGATTTCATATAAAAAATCTAGTTGCATATTCTTTTTAGGATTTTTAGATCTCAAATGGGTCTCTCTTAGATTTTGAAAAATATCACAAATTTTTAACAATTTTTTGTCTCTACAGACATGATTTTTATTTAACTCAAAACTCGTGTCAAATGACCTTAAATTGAAAATCTAGTTACATATTTTTTATGAGTTTTTTGAAATCTTAAATAGGTCTCTCTTAGATTTTTTTAAAATATCATGAACTTATGACCAATTTTTTGATGTTGTAGGCATGATTTTTCTTTACCTTTAAATTCGTGTCAAATGAATTTAGATCGAAAATCTAGTTGCATATTCTTTGTGAATTTTTTGAGATCTCAAATAGGTCTCTCTTAGATTTATGAGAAAGTTCACAAATTTATGGTCATTTTTTTAATTTTTTAGACATGATTTTTTTGTCTCAACATGTATGTCAAACGATTTTAGATTAAAAATCTAGTGGCATATTCTTTATAAGTTTTTCGAGATCTCAAATAGGTTTCTCTTAGATTTTTAAGAAAGTTCACAGACTTATGATCATTTTTTTGACATTAAAGACATGATTTTTTTTACCTTGAAACTCATGACAAATGATATCAGATCAAAAATTTTGTTAGATATTTTTTGTGGATTTTTCAAGATCTCAAAT
Organism: Torreya grandis; assembly: GCA_037957365.1. NCBI lineage: Eukaryota > Viridiplantae > Streptophyta > Pinopsida > Cupressales > Taxaceae > Torreya > Torreya grandis. The sequence goes on from JARHVA010000552.1 coordinate 3,955,702, forward strand.
GGGTCTCTCTTAGATTTTTGAGAAAGTTCATAGATTTATGGTCATTTTTTAAAACTTTAGACGTATCTCGAAACTCATGTCAAATGATATTGGTTCGAAATTCTAGTTCATATTCCTTATGGATTTTTTGAGATCTCAAATTGGTCTATTTTAGATTTTTGAGAAATATCATGGATTTATGACTATTTTTTGAACTTATAGATATGATATTTCTTTGCCTCAAAATTAATGTCAAACGACTTCAGATTGAAAATCTAGTTGCATATTTTGTATAGATTCTTTTGAGATCTCAAATAGGTCTCTCTTAAATTTTTGAGCAAATTTATGAATTTATGACCCTTTTTTTGACCTTACAAGCGTGATTCTTTCTTTGTCTCAAAACTCATTTCAAAAGATCATTGATTAAAGTTTTTGCTATTTTTAGATTTTTGGATAAAAAATACAAATATGAAAAAAAAAATCTTTTTCAGAAAGGGTCTAGAAATATGTGGGAGTAAGAACTTGTAATTCCCATAACTTTCAATCCATAGCTTCAATTTAGGTGTTATTTTTTTGAAAGTACATAGTTTTTTAAGCTCTACGCATTGGTGGATTTATGACCTCTTATAATAACAATAATGAAATTGAGTTCTTCACTTACATACCAATTTGTAAGATCAATTTTCACTTTTGTGTTATTGCACAATTTGTGCAGTGTTAATACTGCAACATTTAGCTTGTTAGAAATGATAGTCAATGACTTCATCACATTATTTGGTTATGTAACTGTTTCATCCAACTATTATAACGAGTCAATTGATGCTTCATTTTCCTCCATTATATAATAACATACACCTCCATTCACTGTATTTGGATACGTAGACAATAATGAAACTAGGAAATACATAGATGCCAAACAACCAATCTCTCAAATATTGTATAGAAATTAGCATAAATAAACTTTGGTATTACATTTCTACATTTGTTTTTCAACTTATTTATTTTATTTGTTCTTTATATAAATTCATCTTTCAATTCTCTGTCATTTATAAATTTGTTTTCATTCATAAGCCTCTTAAATCCATTTTAAGTAGTTTGTCCACTGAGTCTCCTCCTAAGCCTCAGATTAATGGTATTAGAGCATTGACACTTCATATCATTTTAAAGTGGTATCATGATGTATTTAAACTTTATCTTCTTTTTATGACCAATCATATGAGGTCTAAGCATACGAAGTTAACTTACTACACTTCACATGAAAATTGTGAATATAAAGTTAACATAGACACATAATAGACACATAGAATATTTTTATAAAAGCACTCAAATAAATCTATTAACCTATTGGTAACTATGATGACCAATACATCTAGTTCTCTTAATTATGCTAAGGTAAAGATAAATAAGATAAGATAAGATTATTATAATAATGTCCAATAAATGACCATAAAGTTAGGTCAATGGGACTGTACCGCACAAAGCCAAAGGACCTAGCAGGAAGACTTATATAGGGCGTTCGAAAATAACAATAGTGAAAAAGATAGAAAGAGAAGAAGAAGAAGAGGAAGGAGAAGAAGAAGCAACATAGACCGAAGAGGCAAGAGAGAGAAGGAGAGGTGGAGAGTGCCAAAGAGGAGGGAGGTGGAGGAGGAGTCCTATCCCCAACACCCTCACCTAGTATCCAAGGTCGACAGAAAAGAACTGGCGATATGCCAGTGCCTGGTAGTCAGAGATGTTGAAAGCCTGGAATAACTATGTCTAGAATAGATGTGAGCCCTGATCATTTGCCTAGGGTTCCCTCGATGAGTGTCATTTTGGAAGCCTCTGGTGTGGGGGGTAGTGCCTTGAGACCTGACAGATCAGGTCTGGGGGTCTGCACTAGTGTCTAGATGCCGCTTGGTGCCTCTCTCAGGGGGGAGCATTGCAAAGGAGGTAATTTGTCTAGTCATCATCTATCTGAAAGGAGGGTGAAGGGTCTCATCATAGATTTTGATAGTCTCCTAAAGATAGAGAGCAAGGCATCTTTGGTTGTAATATCTAAAAAATATACAAAGGATGGTGCTCTCAAAACAGGCAATGAAATCTCTCTATGATCTCATAGTAGATAGGGCACAAAAAAATGAAATGTTCTTCAATTTCAACTTCCTAGAGTGAGCAAAGTTGGCAAATCCTCTCAGAGCAGTCCAGCTAGTGATCATATTCTACCTGAAGTCTGTGAAAACCAACTCTAAACTGACCTAAGGATATGTGAAGAGCCTGTAACCAATGTTGGGAAAGATATGTAGGTTGAATAATCAACCCATCATTGACCTCAAGGAACTGTGTAGCATAAAAGGTCATCTTTAGACGTAATCCCCCTAGAGGGTTAGTCTAAGTGTACTAGATGAACTATTTATAAATGTCATGTATAATAATTTTGAACAGATCCTGTTTACTTGATAGAAGGTGGGCAGGAGCATCTAGGGAGTAGTTGAATGGTGGAAGGTGGTCCATATGAATCCTAAGAGATCCAAGAACAATTTGTGGAGCAATAAACAATACCTTCCATGCTTTTGGCATCCAAACTTGGGATTCGGTATTAAGAACAAGATTTTGTTTTTAAGTATAGGTCAGGACTAAGACTACATATACAATCATATATAGATTTAGCATACCTATTCAATCAGAAAAGCCTACAAATTTGCTTTCAATTTTGAAGCAAAAGTTAAGGCTAAAACTAAGATAAAAATTATAAGGCTTAGACCAAGCAATAACCTAGATATTCAAAGTAGAATTCTAAAATAAGAAATAACTACAAACACTCCCCATAGAAAAAAACAATCATAAAATGACTAGAACAAGTAGTATAATACTTACAAATGGTGTTCACTTCATAACTCCAATAATCATTCCAATGAAGAATATTGCACGATGAAGACTATACTTTCATAGCTTGAATTAATAAGTACAAACACTAAATCATTTGAAATAGAAATGTAAATCATGGATTTTGAGTTTAGTGCCATGGTGGATACTACAAACATATATACTACCTTTGGGAAAATAGAAGAAAAAAGACTGGTCCATTCTCAAATGTGTATCATTGCTCAACTAGTATGCTTTATCATTGACAATAGAAGTTATAATAAATTGATTTCTCCTTAAGTAGTTCATAGATAAAACTTGTCACTGATGCTTCACCCATAACCATAATCTATTGGATGGTTTAGTGTGGATCTAAGAAACACATCACTCAATAGTGTCAATTAGTGTACAAAACCAATCCTTTTCATTATGCAACCTTTTGTGATGTTACTTCATTAAAGATATGAGATGTTTTACTTGGTCAACCATATATTTACCATTGACATACAATATATGAGACAAATCCTAAAAATGTTGCCATAAATGTTGGTGATAAGAGATATTGCATATCGAAAATAGTGCCTAAGCTATAAAATAATTAGTGCTGAGTATTGTAAGAAGTTAGTCAAGTTTAGTAATACGTTTATGCTCTTGGTGGTAAAAAATGAATTTAAGAAAAAATTGTAGCACTGATTCATATCAGAAATCTTCTAGTAGTAGTAATAAAAACCTCATATTTAAACCACAAGTTGGAACAAGATAAGGATATTTTTCAATCACCAAAAAAAGTGCCCAAAATTTGTATAGTGAAACACACTATTGTATTGATCCATGGAATACCTGTACCTAATGATTCCTTATAACACATCAATTTTGAAAAATGAATAAATCAAGTGGTGGATACATGAAGTCATGGACAAAGGACATATTGGGCCTAGCTCATTACCTTTTGGCAACCCAATTTTGTTTGTGCCAAAGAAAGATGACGCATAGAAATTGTGCATCAATTATGGATCTTTCAACAAGATCAAAATGAAAAAATATTATCCTCTTCTAAGGATTGAGGACCTATTGTACTAGCTCTACTGAGTAAAATATTTCATCAAAATTGATCTTAAGTCTGGGTATCATCAGATTCATATTGAACTTACAAATATATAGAAAACAACCTTTAAGGTCATAGAAGGTTTTTTTGGATGGTTAGTCATGCCTTTTGGTTTGAACAAAATACCAAATACATTCATATAAATGATGAATGGTATTCTCAAGCCATTTACTACTTCATTTATAGCAGTTTACTTTGATGACATCCTAATCTTTAACAAAACATGAGATAAACATTTATGCCATATAGATCAAGTGTTTGACACTTCGTAGAACCACAAGTTGCATGCAAACATGGAGAAATGTTGGTTTGTTATGCAAGAGATACAATATCTAGGATACATAATAAAATTAAAATGAGTGCACATGGAGCCAACTAAGATTAAATTTATCTAATAAAAGCCATAACCAAAGAATCTCATAGAGCTTCATAGCTTCTTAGGATTAGCAAATTTCTACGAAATATTTATCCTTGGTTTTTCTCATGTGACTTGGATTTTAAACCAAGTTACCAAAGGTGGCGCTAAAGTAAAGTTACCAAAAAAAATTTGACTTGTAAAGTCAAAAAAATGATCAAAAATCTGTGAACTTTCTCAAAAATCTAAGAGAGACCCATTTGAGAACTTGAAAAACTTATAAGGAATATGCAGCTAGATTTTCGATTTGAGATTGTTTGGCACAAGTTTAGAGGTAGAGAAGAATCACATCTACATAGCCAAAAAATTAGTCATAGATCCGTGAAATTTCTTAAAAATATGAGACCTATTTGAGATGTCAAAAAATTCACAAATAATATGCAACTAGATTTTTGATCTGAGTTTGTTTGACACAAGTTTCAAGGTAGAGAATAATTACATCTTTTTAGGTCTAAAAAATGATCATAAATATGTAAAATTTTTCAAAAATATAAAAGAGACCTATTTAATATTTTAAAAAACCCACAATAAATATGTAACTAGATTTTTGATCTAAGATCGTTTGACATGAGTTTCGAAGTAAAAAAAATTATGTCTACAGAATTAAAAAATCGGTCATAAATTTGTGAATTTTTTCAAAAATCTAAGAAAGACCCATTTGAGATCTCAAAAAACTTGTAAAAAATATGTAGCTAGATTTTTGATTTGAGGTCATTTGACATGAGTTTAAAGGTAGAGATTAATCATGTTTATATGATCAAAAAATTGACCATAGATCTGTGAACTTTCTAAAAAATTAAGAGAGATCCATTTGAGATGTCGAAAAACTCATAAGGAATATGCAACTAGATTTTTGATATGAGATCGTTTGACATAAGTTTTGAGGCATAAAAAAATTACACCTTTAAGATCTAAAAAATGGTCATAAATCTATGAATTTTTTTAAAAATCTAAGAGAGACCTATTTGAGATCTCAAAAAACCCACAAGGAATATGTAACTAGAATTTTGATCTGAGGTCAGAGAATAATTACGTCTTCAAAGTTAGAAAAATAATCATAAATTCGTGAAATTTTTTTAAAATGCAAGATATCCATTTGAGATCTCAAAAAAACCATAAGAAAAATGCAATTAGATTTTCAATTTGATGTCATTTGACATGAGTTTCAAGGCAGAGAAGAATCACGCCTTTGACGTCAAAAAAAATGTCATAAATCAATGAACTTTCTCAAAAATATAAGAGAGACCCATTTAAGATCTCTAAAACTTATAAGAAATATGTAATTAGATTTTTGATTTAAAATCATTTGACATAAGTTTTGAGGCAGAGAAGAATCACATCTATGATATCAAAAAATAGTCATAAATCTATAAACTTTTTCAAAAAACTAAGAGAGATCAATTTAAAATTTTAAAAAACCTACAATGAATATTTAATTAGATTTTTGATCTGAGATCATTTGACATGAGTTTCGAGGTAGAGAAGAATCACGTATTTAAAGTTAAAAAATTACCATAAATCTATGATTTTTTTCAAAAATTTAAGAGATGCCCATTTGAGATCTCAACAAACCCATAAAAGATATGTAACTAGATTTTTGATCTGAGGTTATTTGACACGAGTTTTGAAGCAGAGAAGAATCACATCTTCAATGTCATAAATCCATATACTTTCTCAAAAATCTAAGAGAGATCCATTTAAGATCTCAAAAAATTCACAAGGAACATACAACTAGATTTTTTATCTAAGGTCATTTGTTATGAGTTTTGAGGTAGAGAAGAATCACATATTTATTAGTGTAGGTTTTTATTTTTCCCTATTATTTAATTAGGGAAATTATATATTTGTGCATACATGGAGTTTTCCTACATTTGTGGGATAGGCTAGCTTATGTGGAGATGTGTGTCATAGATGTGTCATAGGTGTCATAAGAATGTCATAAGTAACTCCCTTGATGGGAGTTACTTCTCTATTTTTAGCACCTTGTCACCACCTTTCATGGAGGAGTTACAATCTATTCTTGGGGTGCCTTGACCACCTTTTGTGGAGGAGTTACTTACGTGCTCTCCTATTTGTATTCTTCACTTTGGCCATCTCATGTTAATCAGATTTTGGTTTTCTCCATTTTGTCTTGTGCAATTTATCTTCTTGTATAATTTCAAATTGTTTTAGCATGTATGTGGTGTGCACTTGCTTCATCTCGTGTGATCACGTCTCCATTGCATTCGCATTATTCGGATTCTGGCAACAACTCTGATATGGTATCAGAGTCACTCCAGTAATCGTGTGTCTGGTTATGCTATTAGTTTATTCTAAAATTCTTACTTTGCTTTCTTAGTAGTTTTTTTGTTTAACTCTGTTGCATTTGAGAGCTTTGGTAGAGTTTCTTGAAAACTCATGCAAATCCATATGAAAACTTGTTAAAAAATTACTTCTGAGTTAAAATTTGCCAAGACATTTTGTATAGATCTATTGTGGCTTCATCAAAGGCAGTAGAATTATTTTTTTTGGTCATTCTGCAGGAAAAAAGAGATCTCTGCACATCTAGTTTCTACTCTTGGACACCACTTTTAGCTTGGGGCAGCTTTCCAGGAAGCACTTCTGCATGTGGAAGACTCCAGCAAGGCAAAATGCCATTGTACGGCTTCTAGAGAGTAGTCTTTGAGTAGGGCATTTTATTCTGTTGGGGCTGACTTGCGCTTTGCCTTGTCTACGCCATCTCTCCTTCTTAAGAGTGCACGCCTTAATTCTAGTGAGAAAATTTTGGTCTTATTCTACACGCCAGACCTGCTGTGCGTTGAAATTAAAACTATCTTCTCTTCTCTGCTGCTGTGCGTTGAAGTCTGTAGATTCAATAACTTTTCTTTGCCTAGCAAATCAGAACTGCGCCCTTTTTTTTGGTGAGAGAATTTAGCCAACAGTTTTTTTTGAAAATGGCATTTTTTCTTGTTTGGCGTCCCATGTGGACCCTTAGATACTTGGTCATTCTGTTAATTCTGTCTTCAACTTTAATTTTTTAGTTAAAATTGAATTGTCAAAAAAAAAATTAGTTAATTTAACTGAATATTAAATTTTTTAGACAATTTGATAATTTGGGGGTTTAGATTTAAACTTGTATCTTCGACCTACGAAGATGAAGGGTGAGGCCCGGGTTGGTAGGAGGCTAATTCCCCCTCACAAAGACCTCCTTTGGATTCCTTGCTCCGTTCCAAATTCAATGAGTGGTTGGAAGGCCACTTTCTCTCTCAAAACAAGCATTTTTAAAATGTTTTAGTGCTATTTTTTTGTAAAAACACTAGTTTACAAAAAATTGAACCTTTAATATCTTGCAAACAGTAGCTCAGATTTGAGTGTCATTTTTTTCAAAAGTGTTTGTAATTAAATTATTCATAGTGTAGGCTTGTTATTTGTCAAAAATGCACTAGTTTATAAAGTGCCTAAAATTTGGGTCTCCTAGGACGCATTTTCAACTGAGTCCAACGTCCTATTTGCTTAAAGTCTTGCACTGATTGCTCTAAGATGCATTCTTGGCTGAGCCCGATGTATTTTGAGTGTGCACTTGCATATTTGGGGGGGGCTCAACATTTTGAGGGGGTGTGATTTCTTTTCACAACTTGCAAATCTTTGCTTTCATTCTCTTTTCTGCATAATTTCACAACTTTCAATCAACACAACTTCACCTAAATTCAGCTTAAAATAGATTATTTCAACTTAAACCACTAACACCCTTCAAATATCATGAATGGAAGGTTAAAATGTCAATCATTCTTAGAATCAAAGGGTTGTATATGATCACCATGGGTACTGAAGTAGAACCCAACACTGATGATGAAAAGGTCAAGTGGTACAACCGTAGTGATGAAGCCTATGGAATACTGAGCTTGTCTGTGTCTCCAAAAATTCTCTTCCATTTAGAAACCTCCAAGACTCCCAAAGACATATGGGACACCTTAGAACTCTTATTTGGGAATCTTGATGAGATGAGAGGTCATGAGCTTGAAAATAAGCTCATAAGTCTAAGTCCTAGCAACTTTGACACCCTACAGGACTTCTTCACTAAGTTTAAGCCCCTTAGATTATAATTAAAATAATGTGGGATAGAGAAGAAAGATGATCAACTCATCATTTCTATTCTTGCAAAGTTAGGTCAAAGCTATTCAGTCTTTGTCTCCACTTTCCATGCCACAAAAAGTGCCCTTGGCACTACATGGAAAATGCCTTCTTTGGATTCATTCATTGCCAACTTGACTAGGGAGCAAGATAAGCTAATTCAAATGAGCACAATGAAGTCTACTCAACCCCAAGCTTTGATATATGGAAATGGTAAGGATAAGACTTCAACAAAGGAGAAGAAGAAAAAGAATAAGGACCAGGAGAAGAAGAAAGAAAACAACAATCCTGCCAAAAACAACACTGAGTCTTCTTCCTCTAATGCTAAACCTAAGAAGGAGAAGGTTAAGTGTGCATATTGTAAAAAGACAGGGCATGTTGAACACAAATGCATGAAGAAACAAATAGATCACCTAACTCATCTTCTAAATAAGCACAACATAGGTGTTCCTGAGTCCATCAAGTAGAATTCATCTACCCAAGATTCTACCAAGGCAAAAGGCAAGGATAAGGAGAAAGAAAAGGGCAAGTCCCTTGTAGCAACTGCAGCTTCTACATCTTCATGGGTCATTGACTTGGGTGCTTCTCACCACATGGGCTCTTCACTAGTTGAGTTTTCATCTTTAGAGCCTTGTAGCATGACTTCAATTAGTTTGGGTGATGACACATCAGTTTCTATTGCAGGGAGAGGGTCAGTTGAATGGAAGGAGGAACATTCAATAATGTTCTAAGTGTTTTTCTCTTTCAACCAATCTCTTATCAGTGTACCAAATCACTCAAATTGGTCGGGGCATGAGAGTTGAGTTTTCACCAAATTCAGTGGCTATCAGGGAATTGCATAGTGATACTACAGTGGCAGTGAGTAGGGAAAATCACCAAGCCATGTTATACACCTTCTCACATTTTACACCTGATTCTTCTCCAACAGCATTGCTGACTCATTCAAATGGAGTTAGCAAACTATGGCATGAGCGGTTTGGCCACCTTAACTACCGCTACCTTGAACAACTTTGTAAAAATGACATGGTCATTGGCTTGCCTCGTGTCTAATTCTTAAAAGGACTTTGCTAGGGGTGCTCCCTTGGGAAGCATCTCGAAGCAAAATTTGACAAAGGCAAAGCTTGGAGGGCTTTACAATCTTTGGATTTAGTCTACATTGATGTATAGGGACCCTTTCCCAAACCATCTTTCACAAGGGCCAAGTACATCCTCACTTTCATTGATAATTTCTCTAGGTACACTTGGATATATTTTCTCAAACAAAAGTCTGAAGTGTTTGAAAATTTTCTAGACTTCAAGGCTCTTGTTGAGAAACAAAGTGAGAAATCCATCAAGGTTCTTTGAACTGATAATGGAGGGGAGTATGTCAGCATCAGGTTTGAGCAGTTTTACACCACAGAGGGGATTGATTTGTAGCGCACCATCACTTACAGTCCTTCACAGAATGGGGTTATTGAACGCAAAAATAGGTTCTTCAAAGAGATGGGTAGCTGTATGATTCACTCCAAACCCTTAGCACCATAGTACTAGGCCGAAGCTATTAATTGTGCTTGATAAATTCAAAATAGGGTTCCTCACAAAGCTTTGAAAGGGATAACACCCTTTGAAGCTTGGCATAAAAGGAAACCTGATGTTGAGCACCTCAGGATTTTCGGACCCCTAGCCATGGCCCGCATTCTGAAGAAGAAATGCAAAGCTATGAAATATCAGTCTAAGCCTTGCATCTTTGTAGGATATTCAGATGGTATTAAGGGGTATGGCCTTCTAGATCCAGTCACTCATGAGTTGTTCATCGAGAGAAGTGTCCACTTTCAGGAGAGTCTTAGAGCCTCAACACTTGGCACTTCTCCCTCATTGGATCTACTTTTTCAAGATGATTTATCATCAGATTCAGATCAGCCACATCAAGTTCTTAAACTAGAGACATCTTCTTCAAGTTTAGACAGTGAAGACAGTGATGCAGAGTCATCCACCTCTAGTCAGTCAGAGGATGAGGAGTTAGCACCTAACTCGCCCACTTTCGGGCCACTTTGGGCCAGACAGACACTTGAGAGTGCTGGCACTTGGGCAGGAGATCCTGTAGATGACAGACATACTAGGGGGATTTTCAGAGAGATCCACATGCCTTCTTTGCTTCTGTTTCAGATCCACAGACTTTTTGAGAGGCATCTGGGGTACCTGAGTGGGATAGTGCTATGGAGGGAGAATATTCTTCCTTAATCAAAAATCACTCTTAGGATTTGACTTCACTTCCTAAGGGAAGAAAGATGGTTCAATGTAGGTGGATATATCGGACCAAGTTTGTAGCAGATGGGTCGGTTGATAGGTACAAGGCGCGACTGGTTGCCAAGGGTTTCTCACATGTGGCAGGCATTAACCACTTAGAGACCTTTGCACCCATTGCAAAGATGACTTCTATCTGACTCACCTTGGCTATTGTTGCAGTACATGGTTAGGATGTGCACCAGATGGATGTGAAGAGTGCCTTTCTTCATGGAGACCTAGAGGAGGAGATCTACATGGAGCAACTGCCAGGATTTGTTCATGATTCTTCCTTAGTATGCAGACTTAGGAAATCTATCTATGGCCTCAAATATGCCCCTCGGGCTTGGTATGCCAAGATGGATTCCTTCTCACAGTGAGTTTCACTAGGTGTCATTCTGACCCCAATATCTACTTCTTACGGCAGGATGATTCGCTCCTGATTTTGGTTCTATATGTTGATGACCTTTTGATCATCGAGAGTTCTTCATTGGTTATTATAGCAGTGAAGGCATCTCTCCAGGATAGATTTGACATGATAGACTTAGGTTTGTTGCACTACTTCCTTGGCATTGAGATCTCACAGTCAAATTCAGGGATTTCTCTTACACAGCCTAAGTATGATCTTGACTTATTGGCTCAGTTTCACATGGTTGATTGCAAGCCATCTCTGACTCCCTTTCTATCAAGATTCAAGCTTGAGACTGACTGTTCTTCACCATTGGTTGATGCCACTCGGTATCGACAACTTGTTGGTAGTCTCATCTACTTGACTCACACCAGGCCTGACATATCATATACAATGGGACTTGTCTCCAGATTTATGCAGGAACCTCATGAGCTACATTGGAAAGCAACTAAGAGAATATTGCATCACATATAGGGTTCACATAGATATGGGATTCATTATATATTTGGCATAGAGGTTAACTTGGTTGGATATACATATTTAGACTGGGTTGGCAATTCACATACTCGCAAGTCCACTTTTGGTTACAGTTTCTTTCTAGGTTCTAGTCCTATCAGTTGGTTTAGCAAGAAGCAGAATGCTATTGCTATATCATCCACAGAGGCAGAATACAGGGGACTTGTTAATGCAGATACTGAGGCTATTTGGCTTTAGGGGATACTTTCTGAGTTTAGCATTCCTATCAGGTAGCCCACCATCATTTATTGTGACAACCAGAGTACCATTCATATTTGCAAGAATCTGGTTCAGTAACAGAAGATCAAGCACATAGAGATTCACGTGCATTTCATTCGGGAGCTCATTCATAGTCAAATCATTAACTTGATATTTTGCCAGTCTTTGGAGCAAGTTGCAGACATCTTCACCAAACCTTTCACCGAGAGCAAGTTCATTCATCTACAAGCTCTTCTTGGGGTGCGGTCTACATCTGAAATAACATCATCTTCAGTGGGGGCCTTTTAGCCTCTTCACTTCTTTTATGTCTCTCTTTTGGGGGGAGTTTTTTCCTATGGGTTTTCTCCTTTTCTCTATCTTGTGGGAGATTGCATTTGTACATGGGTACCTCATCAGGTCTAGTTACCGAGACCCATTTTATATTTCCACACTGCCCACCTAAGCTGCGCTTATAGGGGGTATTAGTGTAGGTTTTTATTTTTCCTTATTATTTAATTAGGGAAATTATATATTTGTGCATACATGGAGTTTTCCTACATTTGTGGGATAGGCTAGCTTATGTGGAGATGTGTGTCATAGATGTGTCATAGGTGTCATAAGTAACTCCCTTGATGGGAGTTACTTCTCTATTCTTAGCACCTTGTCACCACCTTTCATGGAGGAGTTACAGTCTATTCTTGGGGTGCCTTGACCACCTTTTGTGGAGGAGTTACTTACGTGCTCTCCTATATGTATTCTTCACTTTGGCCATCTCATGTTAATCAGATTTTGGTTTTCTCCATTTTGCCTTGTGCAATTTATCTTCTTGTATAATTTCAAATTGCTTTAACATCTATGTGGTGTGCACTTGCTTCATCTCATGTGATCACGTCTCCACTGTATTCAAATTATCTGGATTCTGGCAACAACTCTGATATATTCAATGTTAAAAAATAGTCATAAATCCTTAAACTTTCTCAAAAATTTAAGAAAAATTCATTTCAAATCTCAAAAAACTCAAAAAAAAATATGCAATTAAATTTTTGATCTGAAATTGTTTGACATAAGTTTCAAAATAGAGATTAATCACGTCTTTGAAGTTAAAAAAATGATCATAAATCCATGAACTTTCTTAAAAATCTGAGAGAAATTTATTTAAGATCTCAAAATAACTCAAGAAATATACACAATGGTTAACCATTTGATTTTCGCTATAACATTAGTAATTTTTATCTCAGTGCTCATTATATTTGATGGTAACCCTTAGATTGCAAGATGATTTCCATTCTAAGTTTCTATTCATGATTATTAAATGGTGTAAATAGATTAATAGAGTGAATTCATAGTGCAAAAATACATTTTTTTACAATAAGTAAAGAAGAATAAAAAAATAAAAAATGCACAACAAAATATAATATCCCCTTAGAACTATCAAAAGTGATATTCCCTAAATATTTTGAATATAAGCACGTTCGTATAGACATTGGATTCAATTGAACATATGTTTTGAATAGTAGGTGCGTAAGTACAAAGAAGTAGAGACGTTGAATTCAACTGATAATACGTCCAAAAAAGAGTACAATAGAGATGAAGTGAGATTTAAGTCATTACACCATAAAGAAAATAGATGCTATAAAAATTAAAAATAATACCACCAATGTATAGAGCTTAAAAAATTATATATTTTTAAAAATATATCTAAAATGGAGATTCGAATTGAAATTTATGGCACTTACAAGTTCTTACTCTCACAATGTCATAACTTTCAGTTCGTAGCTCTATTTATGAGATTGTAAGAGTAAGAACTTGTAAGTGCCATAACTTTCAATTCATAGCTCCATTTTAGATTTGTTTTTTAAAGTGCATAATTTTTTAAGCTCTATGCATTGGTGATATTATTTTTGATTTTTTGTAATAACTATTTTTTTATGGTGTAATGACTTAAATTTCATTTTATTTTTATTGTACTCTTTTATAGACACATTATCGATTGAATCAGACGTCCCTCTAGTTTTTTGTACTTACGCACCTATTGTTCAAAATATATTTTTGATTGAATCTGATGTCTATACAAATGTACTTGTATTCAAAATATTCAAGGAGGTCAATGCTAATAGTTTTAAAGGGGTACCATGTTGTGTTGTGCATTCTTTATTTTTTGCATTCTTCTTTACTTACTACAATAATTTTTACTTCTATACTATGGATTCACTTTTTATTAGTCTACTTACACCATTTAATTATCATGAATAAAAACGTATAATGTAAATCATATTGTAATCGAAGAGTTATCATCAAAAATAATGGGCACTAAGACTGAACTTATTAATGCTGGAGTGAAAATTAAATAGTTTAATCGTTGTGCATATTTTTTTATGGGTTATTTCAAAATTTTAAATGAGTTTCTCTTAGATTTTTAAGAAAGTTTATAGATTTATGACTATTTTTTTGATTTTGTAGGCATGATTCTTCTCTACCTCTAAACTTGTATCAAATGATCTTAGATCGAAAATCTAGTTGTATATTTTTTATGGGTTTTTCAAGATTTCAAATGAGTCTAATTTAAATTTTTGAGAAAATTTATAAATTTGACTTATTTTACTCTATAGATATGATTCTTTTATGTCTTAAAATTCATATCAAATGATTTTATATCAAAATTTTAGTTGCATTTTTTTTATGAATTTTTCAAGATCTCAAACGGATCTCTCTTAGATTTTTAAGAAAGTTCATAGATTTATGATAGATTTTTTATTCTTATAGACGTGATTTTTATATCTCAAAAATCATGTCAAATGACCTTAGATCGAAAATTTAATTGCATATTTTTTGTAAATTTTTTGAGATCTCAAATAGGTCTCTATTAAAATTTTGAAAAAATTTATGGATTTATGGCTATTTTTTTAATCTTTTAAGAGTGATTCTTCTCTACCTCTAAACTCGTGTCAAATGATCTTAGATCAAAAATCTAATTGCATATTCCTTGTGAGTTCTTTCAAAATATAGAATGAATCTCTCTTAAAATTTTGAGAAAGTTCATGAATTTATCACTATTTTTTTAACCCTATAGACGTGATTCTTTTTTGCATTGAAACTCATGACAAACAACCTCAGATTGAAAATCTAGTTACATATTTTTTATGAATTTTTTAAAATTTCAAATGCGTCTCTCTTAGATTTTTGATAAAGTTCATAGGTTTATGATGTTGAAGACGTGATTCTTCTCTGTCTCAAAACTCATGTCAAATGATCTTAGATCGAAAATCTAGTTGTATAATTTTTGTAGTTTTTTCGAGATCCCAAATGAATCTCTCTTATTTTTTAAAAAAAATTATAAATTTATAGTCATTTTTTATTTTAAAGACATGATTCTTCTCTACCTTAAAACTCGTATCAATAATCTCAAATCAAAAATCTAGTTGCATATTCTTTATAGTTTTTGAGATCTCAAATGGTTTTCTTTTAAATTTTTGAGAAAGTTCACAAATTTAAAATTATTTTTTTGACTTTAAAGATGTAATTATTTTTTATCTCAAATCTCATGTCAAATGATCTCAGATTAAAAATTTAGGTACATATTCCATGTAGATTTTTTAGATCTCAAATGGGTCTCTCTTAAGTTTTTTAGAAAGTTCATGGATTTATGACTATTTTTTTGATATTGAAAGCGTGATTATTCTCTACCTCAAACCCCATGTCAAACAATCTCAAATAAAAAATTTAGTTGCATATTCTTTGTAGATTTTTAGGGATCTTAAATTAGTCTCTTAATTTTTTGAGAAAGTTTACGGATTTATGGCCATTTTTTTGATTCTATGATGTGATTTTTCTTTGTCTCTAAACTCATGTCAAATGACCTCAAATTGAAAATTTAGCTGCATATATCTTGTAGGTTTTTTGAGATCTCAAATAGGTTTCCTTTAATTTTGTGAAAAAAACTATAGATTTATGGTCACTTTTTTTACTGTAAAGGTATGATTTTTCTCTGTTTCAAAACTCATGTCAAACGACTTCATATTAAAAAACTAGTTGCATATTTTTATGAGTTTTTTGAGATCTTAAATAGATCTCTCTTAGATTTTTGAAAACGTTCATATATTTATGACCATTTTTTAACTTTAAAAGCATAATTCTTCTCTACCTCAAAACTCATGTCAAATGATTTCAGATCAAAAATCTAATTGCATATTTTTTGTGAATTTTTTCAAGATCTTAAATAGATTTTTTTTAATTTTTAAAAAAGTTCAAATTATTATGTTCATTTTTTTGACTTCAGAGACATGATTCTTCTCTATCTCAAAACTCATATCAAATGATCTCAGATAGAAAATCTAGTTGCATATTCCTTGTAGGTTTTTCGATATCTCAAATGAGTCTCTCTTAAATTTTTGTAAAAAATCATAAATTTATGGTCATTTTTTTGACAATAAAAGCATAAATTTTTTTGCCTTGAAACTCAGGTTAAATGACCTTAATTTAAAAATCTAGTTACATATTTTTTGTAAGTTTTTCAAGATCTCAAATGGATCTCTCTTAAATTTTTGAGAAATATCACGAATTTATGATTATTTTTTTAATCTTACAGACATGATTCTTCTCTGCTTCAAAACTCATGTCAAACAACCTCAAATCAAAAATCTAGTTGCATATTCTTTATTGGTTTTTTCGAAATCTTATATAAATTTCTTTTAGATTTTTAAGAAAGTTCACAGATTTATGGTCACTTTTTTTACTTTAGAGACATGATTTTTTTGACCTTAAAGATGTGAATTTTCTCTACCTCAAAACTCATTGCAAATGACCTTAGATCAAAAATCTAGTTGTATATTTTTTATAGTTTTTTTAAGATCTTAAATGCATCTTTCTTAAATTTTTAAAAAAGTTCACAGATTTATGACCACTTTTTGATCTTACATGCATGATTCTTCTCTATTTTGAAACTCATGTCAAATGACCTAAGATCAAAAATCTATTTGCACATTCATTATGAATTTTTTGAGATTTCAAATACGTTTCTCTTAAATTTTTTAGAAAGTTTATAGATTTATGACTAATTTTTTAACTCTACAGACATGATTCTTCTATGTTTTAAAATTCATGTCAAACGACCTTAGATTAAAGATCTAGTTGCATATTCTTTATGAGTTTTTTGAGATCTCAAATGGGTCTTTTTTAGATTTTTGAGAAAATTTATGAATTTATGATCATTTTTTTGAACCTATAAACATGATTATTCTCTACCTCTAAACTCATATCAAACGATCTAAGATGAAAAATCTAGTTGCATATTCTTTATAAGTTTTTTGAGATCTTAAATAGGTCTCTCTTATATTTTTAAGAAAGTTCACAAATTTATGATTGCTTTTTTACCCTATAAGCGTGATTCTTTTCTACCTCGAAACTCATGTCAAATAACTCAAATCAAAAATCTAGTTGCATATTCTTTATGGGTTTTTCAAGATCTTAAATGAATTTTCTTTCTCTACTTCAAAACTCATGTCAAAAAGATATTGATTGACGTTTTTGTCATTTTTAGATTTTATGATAAAAAATACAAATCTGGAAAAAAAATTATTTTTAATAAAAGGTTCAAGAATATGTGAAAGTAAGAACTTATAAGTGCCATAAATTTCAATTCGTAATTTTATTTTGAGTGTTATTTTTTGTAAATTACATATGTTTTAAGCTCTACGCATTAATGGTATTATTTTTGATCTTTTATAACATCTATTTTATTCATGGTGTAATGATTTAAATCTCACTTCCTCTATATTGTACTCTCTTTTGGATGCATTATCAGTTGAATTTGACATCTTTTTAATTCTTTGTAATTACACACTTACTATTTAATATGTATTTTTAGTTGAATCTGAGGTGTATACGAGCGTGATTATATTCAAAACATTCAAAAGGGTCACTGTTGATAGTTCTAAGGGGGTAGTGCATTATGTTATGCTTTTTTTTTGCATTCTTTTTTTTCTACATTTTTTTACTTACTACAACAATTTGTACTTTTGCACTATAGATTCACTCTTTATTAGTTCACTTATACCATTTAATTACAATGAATAGAAACTTAGAATGGAAATCATCTTACAATCTAAGGGTAATCATCAAATAAAATGGGCATTGAGATTGAATCTACTGATATTGAAATAAGAATCAAATGGTTTAATCATTATGCATATTTTTTATGGATTCTTTCAAAATCTCAAATGGGTTTTTCTTAGATTTTTAAAAAAATACACAAATTTATGGTCATTTTTTTGACCTCAAAGATGTGGTTTTTTTAAATCTCAAAACTCATATCAAACGATCTAAGATTAAAATCTAGTTGCATATTTCTTATGAAGTTTTCAAGATCTCAAATGGGTCGCTCTTAAAATTTTTAAAAAGTTCATAGATTTATGACCATTTTTTTAATCCTATAGACATGATTCTTCTCTATGTTGAAACTCGTGACAAATGATCTTAGATCAAAAATTTAGTTACATATTCCTTGTGAGTTTTTAAATATTTTAAATGAGTCTCTTTTAGATTTTTGAGAAAATTCACAAATTTATAACGTTGAAGGTGTGATTTTTACCTGTTTCAAAACTTGTGTCAAATGATCTCAGATCAAAAATATGGTTATATATATTTTATGATTTTTTTAAGATCTCAAATAAGTCTCTCTTAAATTTTTGATAAAGTTTATAGATTTATTATCATATTTTTAACCATGCAAGGATGATTTTTCTCTTTCTTAAAACTCATATCAAATGACTTCAAATCGAAAATCTAATTGCATATTCTTTGTAATTTTTTGAGATCTCAAATAGATCTCTTAGATTTTTGACAAAATTCACAGATTTATGACCTTAAAGGTGTGATTTTTCTATGCCTCAAAACTCATGTCAAACGATCTTAAATTAAAAATCTAGTTACATATTCTTTATGGGTTTTTAAAAATCTCAAATAGATCTTTTTTAGTTTTTTGAAAAAGTTAACAAATTTATAATCACTTTTTTGATACTGTAGATGTAATTCTTCTCTGCTTTAAAACTTGTGTTAAACGATCTCAGATTGAAAATCTAGTTGCATATTCTTTATAATTTTTTTGAGATCTCAAATGGATCTTTTTTAATTTTTTGAAAAAGTTTATGGATTTATGGTCATTTTTTAATACTATAGATGTGAATTTTTTTTGTCTCGAAACCCATGTCAAACAATCTTAAATCAAAAATCTAGTTGCATATTCCTTGTGAGTTTTTAAAGATCTTAAATAGGTCTCTCTTAATTTTTTTTAAAAAATCATAGATTTATTATTATTTTTTAACATTGAAAGTGTGATTCTTCTTTATCTCAAAACTCGTGTCAAACGATCTTGAATCAAAAATTTAATTGTATATTTTTTGTGGGTTTTTAAGATCTCAAATGGGACTCATTTAATTTTTTAAGAAAATTTATAAATTTATGGCCACGTTTTTTACTTTAAAGGCGTGATTTTTCTCTACCTCTAACCTCATGTTAAATGACTTCAGATCGAAAATCTAGTTACATATTTCTTGTGAGTTTTTTGAGATCTCAAATAGATCTCTGTTAAATTTTTGAAAAAGTTCACATATTCATGATCATTTTTTAGATCTTAAATATGTAAAAAAAATTTGCCTTGAAACTCATGTCAAACGATCTTAGATCAAAAATCTAGTTACATAATTTTTATGAGTTTTTTGACATCTCAAATAGATCTCTCTTAGATTTTTGAGAAAGTTTACGGATCTATGATCGCTTTTTTGACTCTACGATGTGATTCTTCTCTGCTTCTAAACTCGTGTCAAATGACCTCAAATTAAAAATCTAACTATATATTTTTTGTGGGTTTTTTGAAATCTTAAATAATTTTTTTTTTAATTTTTGAGAAAGTTCACAGATTTATGATCATTTATTTTACTTTAAAGACATGATTTTTTTCACCTTAAAACTCGTATCAAATGACTTCATATCAAAAATCTAGTTGCATATTCTTTATGAGTTTTTTGAGATCTCAAATAGATCTCTTATATTTTTAAAAAACTTGATGGATTTATGGTCACTTTTTGACCTTAAAAGTGTTATTTTTTTTATCTTGAAACTCCTGTCAAACGATTTCAGATCAAAAATCTAGTTGCATATTCTTTATGGGTTCTTTCGAGATCTCAAATAGGCTTCTCTTAGATTTTTAAAAAAGTTTACGAGTTTATGACTATTTTTTTACTTCAGAGACGTGATTCTTCTCTGCATCAAAACTCATATCAAACGATCTCAAATAAAAAATCTAATTACATATTTTTTGTAGATTTTTTGAGATCTCAAATGGGTCTTTCTTATATTTTTGATAAAGTTCATATAATTATAATCATTTTTTTAACGCTAAAGACGTGATTCTTCTTTACCTTGAAACTTATGTTAAACGACCTCATATTAAAAATCTAGTTGCATATTTCTTGTAAGTTTTTCAAGATCTCAAATGGGTCTCTCTTAAATTTTTGAAAAATATCATGAATTTATGATCATTTTTTTGACCTTACAAACGTGATTCTTCTCTACCTCGAAACTCGTGTTAAATAACTTCAAATCAAAAATTTAGTTGCATATTATTTGTGGGTTTTTAAAAGATCTCAAATGAGTTTCTCTTAGATTTTTGAGAAAATTCATGGATTTATGATCATTTTTTTTACTTAAAAGATGTGATTCTTCTCTACCTTGAAACTCATATCAAACGATCTTAGATCAAAAATATAGTTGTCTATTCTTTATGTATATTTTTTGAGATCTCAAATGGGTCTCTCTTAAATTTTTTAGAAATTTCATAGGTTTATGACCATTTTTTTGATGCTTTAAGCGTGATTCTTTTCTAATTCGAAATTTGTGTCAAATGACTTCAGATCAAAAATCTAGTTGCATATTACTTGTAATTTTTTTGAGATCTCAAATGAGTCTCTCTTAGATTTTTAAAAAATATCATGGATTTATAATTATTTTTTTGACTCTACAGATGTGATTCCTTTCTACCTCAAAACAGTTATCAAACGACCCTAGATCGAATCTAGTTGCATATTCTTTGTGGGTTTTTCAAAATCTTAAATAAGTCTCTCTTAAATTTTTGAGAAATATCACAGATTTATGATCATTTTTTTGATCTTGTAAGCATGAATCTTCTCTACCTATAAATTTATGTCAAACGACTTCAGATCAAAAATCTAGTTGCATATTTTTTGTAAGTTTTTCGAGATCTCAAAATGGGTCTCTATTATATTTTTGAAAAAAATCACAAATTTATGATAATTTTTTTGAACTTAGAAGCATAATTTTTTCTACCTCAAAACTCATGTTAAACGACCTCAAATCAAAAATCTATTTGCATATTCTTTATAGATTTTTTGAAATATCAAATAGGTCTCTTAGATTTTTGAGAAAGTTCATAGATTTATAGCCATTTTTTTTACGTTGAAAACGTGATTCTTCTATGCCTTGAAACTCATGTCAAATAACTTTAGATCGAAAATCTAGTTGCATTTTCTTTGTGAGTTTTTGAAATCTCAAATAGGTCTCTCTTAAATTTTTAAGAAAATTCATAGATTTATGGCTTTTTCAATCCTTGAGACATGATTCTTTTCTGTCTTGAAACTCATGTCAAATGACCTCAGATCAAAAATTTAGTTGTAGATTTCTTATGAGATTTTTGAGTTTTCAAATGGGTTTCTCTTAGATTTTTGATAAAGTTCACGAATTTATGGTCATTTTTTAATCTTAAAGACGTGATTCTTCTCTACCTAGAAACTCATGACAAACAACCCTAGATCAAAAATTTAGTTGCATATTTTTTTTGAATTTTTTAAGATCTCAAATGAGTCTCTTATATTTTTGAAAAAATTCATAGATTTATGATCATTTTTTGATCTTATAGGCATGATTCTTCTTTGCCTCGAAACTCATGTCAAACGACCTCAAATCGAAAATCTAGTTGCATAGTCCTTGTGGGTTTTTTGAGATCCCAAATAGGTCTATCTTAGATTTTTGAAAAATATCATGGATTAATGACCGCTTTTTTAACTCTGTAGACGTGATTTTTCTATCTCAAAACTCATGTCAAATGACCTTAGATAAAAAATCTAGTTGCATATTCCTTGTGGGTTCTTTCAAGATCTCAAATTGATATCTTTTAAATCTTTGAAAAAGTTCATGGATTTATGATCGCTTTTTTAATCTTAGAGACGTGATTCTTCTCTACCTCGAAACTCGTGTCAAAAGACCATTGATTGAATTTTTTATCATTTTTGAATTTTTGAATAAAAAAATACAAGTCTGAAAATTAAAAAAAATCTCTTTTTAGAAAGGGTTCAGGGATATGTAAGAGTAAAAACTTGTAAGTGCCATAACGTTCAATCCGTAACTTCATTTTGGGTGCTATTTTTTTAAAAGTGCATAGTTTTTTAAGCTCAACGTATTGGTGGATTTATGACTGCTAATACCAACAAAAATGAAATTGAGTTCTTCACTTACATGCCAATTTATAAGATCAAAATTCACTTTTGAATTATTGCACAATTTGTGCAGTGTTAGTACTACAACACTTAGCTTGATAGCAATGATAGTCAATGACATCATCACATTATTTGGTTATGCAACTGTTTCATCCAATTATTATAATGGGTCAACTGATGCTTCTTTTTCCTCCATTATATAATAATATACGCCTCTATTATCTGTATTTGAATATGTAGATAATAATGAAGCTAGGAAATACATAGATACCAGACAATTGATCTCTCAAATATTGTATAGAAATTAGCATAAATAAACTTTGGTATTACAGTTTTACATTTATTTTTTCAACTTATTCTTTACTTTATTTATTCTTTATAGAAATTCATCTTCCTATTCTCTGTCATTTATAAATTTTCTTTCATTCATAAGCCTCTTAAATTAATTTTAAGTAAGTTGTCCACTGAGTCTCCTCCTAAACCTCAGAGTATTGGTATCAGATCATTGAGACTTCATATCATTTCTGAGTGGTATCATGATGTATTTAAACTTTATCTTTTTTTTATGACCAATCATATGAGTTCTAATCATAGGAAGTTAGGTTTTTAAACTTATGACCTTTCATTTTACCTTTATATCTTCAAATGGGAGGTAAATCCTTGGTGATGTCAACTTTAGAATTATTTTAGAAGATGATAGAGGATGCATTTTAAAGTTAATGAGAATATTTGGAAGAATGTTATGCATTTAAATTATAAAGTAGTGTTATAATTTCTCTCCACTTCTGAAGAAATAGACTCCTTTTGACACCTGTCATTCTCATCAATCATTTCATGGTCAAATGCCATAAAAGGTACAAGTTCATCTATAAATTCCTATTTTTGAAGGTGAAATATATGTAGATGCATTAAATAACTGGATTAACCTAATTTTATGACATTACACATTTAATCAATTCTCTAAGTGAAAACATATTACTTCACTCTTCTCAAATTTTCTTTATTAGTAAAGAAATGGTGGCAAATTTACTACACTTCACATGGAAATTGTGAATATAAAGTTAACTTAGACACATAGTAGACACATGAATTTTTTTTATAGAAACACTCAAATAAATTTATTATCCTATTGGTAACTATGATGACCAATACATCTAGTTCTCTTAATTGTGCTAAGGTAAGAACAATTTGTGGAATAATACACAATACCTTCCATACTTTGGTGTTCAAACTTGGGATTCGAGATTCAGAACAAAATTTTGTTTTTAAGTATAGGTCAGGACTGATACCACATATACAATCATATATGGATTTATTATAGACCTATTCAATCAGAAAAGCTTACAAATTTGCTTTCAAGTTTGAAGCAAAAGCTAACGCTAAAACTAAGATAAAAAATTCTAAGTCTTAGACCAAGCAATAACCTAAATATTCAAAGTAGAATTCTAAAATAAGGAATAACTCCAAACACTCCCCATAGAAAAAAAAAATCATAAAATGACCAGAACAAGTAGTATAATACTTGTAAGTGGTGTTCACTTCATAACTCCAACAATCATTCCAATGAAGAATGTTGTGCAATGAAGACTATACTTTCATAGCTTGAATTAATAAGTACAAAAACTACATCATTGGAAATAAAAATTTAAATCATGGATTTTGAGTCTAGTGCCATGGTGGATACTACAAACATATATACTACCCTTGGGGAAACAGAAGAAGAAACACTGGTCCATTCTCAAATGTGTATCATTGCTTAACTAGTATGTTTTATCGTTGACAATAGAAGTTATAATAAATTAATTTCTCCTTAAGTAGTTCATAGATTAAACTTGCCATTGATGCTTCAACTATAACCATAATCTATTGGATGATTTAATGTGGATCTAAGAAACACATCACTCAATAGTGTCAATTGGTGTACAAAACCAAGCCTTTTCATCATACAACCTTTTGCGATGTCATTTCATTAGAGGTATGTGATGTTTTACTTGGTCAGCCATATATTTACCATCGACATACAATCTATGAGACAAATCCTAAAAATATTGCCATAGATGTTGGTGATAAGAGATAGTACATATCGAAAATAGTGCCTAAGCTATAAAATCATTAGTGCCAAGTATTGTAAGAAGTTAGTCAAGTTTAGTAATACGTTATGCTCGTGATGGTAAAATATGAATTTAAGAAAAAATTGTACAACTGATTCATATCATAAATCTTCGAGTAGTAGTAATAAAAACCTCATATTTGAACCAAAAGTTGGAACAAGACAAGATATTTTTCAACCACCAAAAGAAGTGCCTAAAAGTTGTACAGTGAAACACACTATTGATTTAATCCATGGAATACTGGTACCTAATGATTCTTTATAACACATCAATTTTGGAAAATGAATAAATCAAGTGGTGGATACATGAAGTCATGGACAAAGGACATATTAGGCCTAGCTCATTGCCTTGTGGCAGCCCAATTTTGTTTGTGCCAAGGAAAGATCACATATAGAAATTGTGCATCAATTATGGATCTCTCAACAAGATCAAAATGAGGAAATATTATCCTCTTCTAAGGATTCAAGACCTGTTGGACTAGCTCCATGACGTAAAATACTTCACCAAAATTGATTTTAAGTCTGGGTATCATCAGATTCCTATTGAACCTAAAAATATATAGAAAACAACCTTTAAGGCCATAAAAGATTTTTTTGGATGGTTAGTCATGCCCTTTGGCTTGACCAACACACCAAATACATTCATACAAATGATGAATGGCATTCTCAAGCCATTTACTACTTCATTTATTATCTTGATGACATCCTAATCTTTAACAAAACATGAGATAAACATCTATGCCATATAGATCAAGTGTTTGACACTTTGTAGAAACATAAGTTGTATGCAAACATGGAGAAATGTTGATTTTCTATGCAAGATATAAAATATCTAGGATACATAATAGATTCAAAAGGAGTGCACGTGGACCCAACCAAGATTAAATTTACCCAAGAAAAGATACAACCAAAGAATCTCATAGAGCTTCGTAGCTTCTTAGGATTAGCGAATTTCTACAAAATATTTATCCTTGGTTTTTCTCATGTGACTTGGATTTTAAACCAAGTTACCAAAGGTGGTGCTTAAGTAAAGTTCATATGTGGATCCACACAACATAAAACATTCAAAAAAATAAAATTTTGACTCTATTAGGCATTTGTATTTGTGTTACTAGATCTTCAATAATAATTTGAGATCGAGATAGATTCATTTGACTTCGTACTTGGAACAATCCTCAATCAATATGATCATTCAGTTGCTTACCACCTCAAAAAATTCACTACACCATTAAGAAACTATCAATTTATGATCACAAGCATTATACTGATTGAAAACATTATATATTGGGCAAGGATACCATGATCCACACAAATCACATGCCACTTAAGATCTTGGCAAACTATGTGCAAGTGTTCACAATGACCTTATTTGAAAAAAAATAACGAAATGGAAATGTAATCTAGGAAAATAATAAATATAATCTACTCCTACCACTAAATCATAACCCATAGCTCTTTTGAGATGTTCCCATTTGGAGCAACCATAAAATAGTGTTTTAGGTGATGTCCATTAATTATAAAAGTTAAATCATTATCTTGGAGATATTTTAATCAAAAAACATTGTTATTTGAAATTTTAGAGATTTCATTTGGCCCAATTCATAATGGACTGAACTTGTCATGTTTCCATTTATTCTCATGTGATTTATCCCATAGGAGGACTAAATTTGAAATTCTAAAATTTTTAACTTTTGATCTTTTATCAAACCATCTCTTGATAATATTTGATGTTTGGTAAAATTAAGTAAGGCTTTTATTCATGCATCTTCCATTTAGATGATGTCTAGTAATCTTTGATGAGTCCTCTCATCATCCACCATATATTCTTGTATGAATTGGTATATCATTAACTTGAGAGTAATGGGAAAAATGGGTTGTTGTTCATATACGAACATAGAAGGTGAAGCTTTAAGGGCTTGCTTTTATCTGGTCAAGTCTACCCATAACACATACTTCAATAATATGTGTCATTCTCTTGCTTTTCTCTCTGCAGATTTATATGGAATAAATCAAATTCTTGTTA
This sequence comes from Torreya grandis, assembly GCA_037957365.1. Lineage (NCBI taxonomy): Eukaryota > Viridiplantae > Streptophyta > Pinopsida > Cupressales > Taxaceae > Torreya > Torreya grandis. Next base: position 3,982,178 of record JARHVA010000552.1, read on the forward strand.
GTGGACTCAACTACTCCATTTCACTTTGGATACTAATTTTAATAGAATTTAAAAATAATTTGATTGTTATAAGCCCATTCAGTGAATTTAGTTATTCTAAAGGTAGGACCATTGTCACATATTAAGGAAACTAGTGTTCCAAAATTGGTCAGAGTGTTTTCTTCAAAGAATTTGATAACATCGTGTGCTATGTAGTTCTTTGTATTAACAACTTCAGTCCATCTAGTGCAATAGTCCATTGATGTCCATACAAACCTATGCTCCACTAATGAGTTAGGATTAATGACACATACACAATCCAAACTCCATTGTACAAAAGGGCATCCTTTAATAACAAGTTGTAGAGGCATAGTTGCATGTATTTATCTTCTTCCAAATACCTAACATTGATGACAACTGACATTATTTTATCCATATTAAAAGATAGTAGGCCAATAGTGTCCCATTTATAATTTTATGGGCTGTGTCCTTTCCTAAAGGGTGTCCAATCCCTATCTTTTGGTGAAAATTGTCAAGGGTATTTCGAGCTTCTTCCTTGGAAATGCACCTCAAGTAGATGCCTTTATAATTACTCTGATACAATAGTCCTTATTTTATCATATAATGTGTTGATTTGAGCCTGAGAGCTTTTCATTGTTCACTGTTCAATTTAGGTAGACATGTCCTTAAGTAGGTAATGAATAATCTAGTTATACTAAACACCACCTACTATTGAGACTGATTAACTTGCATAATAGAAATGTGTTGAACTGATTAGCTAAATGATGCCTTGTCCTCATACATTTTTGGCAAGCCTAATATTGAGTTCAAAATCTTGTAACTTATCCATCCATTTCCATCTTCTCTCATATAATTCTTTTTATTTAAGTGTGAGCTTGACAACTGATCTAGGACAATGACATTTGTCTTGTTACGCATGATATAGTGTCTGAATTTTTTCACAACTTTAATAAAACCATACATTTGGTTGTCAATCATATAGTACTTAGATTATATACTTTTTGGATTGGTGCTCATGAAAGCAATGGGATATTTATTATATTCAATATGTTGAGTAAGTATATGTACAATAGAATGCCCAAATTTAAATGAATATAGGAGGAAATCCTTAGTAAGATTCAGGCCAATTAGGACTAGGTACTGAGTGATAGCACTTTTGGTATCCTAAAATAATTTGTTTGCTTTAGTTGTCCATTATACCTATATGTCTTGCTTCAACATTGTATTCAATGGTTTTAATATATCTGTAAATCTAGAAATAAACTTTAAAACAAAATTTACCTTACCAAAGAAATGTTTGAGTCCCTTCTTACTGTTGGGATATTAAATTTTTTAAATAGCTTGAAATCTTTTAGGGTCAATAAAAATATCTTCCTTGGTGATAACATGGCCTAGTAACTTACCTTTTTTGAGTTTAAAAATACTTTTTTTGGGGTTTAATGAGATTCCATATTATCTACATTTGTCAAAAACTTTCAGCAAGTGTAAAACGTGACATGTCCTATTCTTAGAGAAGATAGTCAAGTCATTCATATAGATGATGATGCACTTACCAATGAGTACTTCAAATGTAAAGTCCATGCCACATTAAAAAGTAGGACCTACACAAAAAAACTTGTCAATGGTAAAGTAGCGAGATGACGACGACAGTCAGGTGCAAGAGAATGCAATAGGGCAGGATCTGTCTGCTTTGAAAAGAGGTTGTTCATGGTAAGCTGGGCCACAATAAGGCAAAGCAATTTGAACGGGTTGCAAGGCAGGGGAGCGAGTGTGTTAGTGGTGAGGAGTGAGGAGACACAGGGGTTTGGTCAAAAAGGGTGGAGCACGAGGCTTCATGTAGACCAAATTAGGGCAGGGGTTGACACTCTAATAAAGAAATGAATTAGATTTTGTCTTTCAAGCAGAGATTTAGCTCAATTTTAGATCTCCCTAAAGATCCATTAGGGTTGAGTCGACTGAACTTTTTCAAGGGTTTTCCAACAGGGGGTTTTTGTCTCAAGGAGAGAGATGGAGCTACAGAAGAAGTGGTCAGTGCTATAAAAGCCTTAGTTTTTATAAACTGCATAAATAACTCAAACTCTTATCACTCCTGTAACTCTTATTTCAAAGTTGTTATCCTAAAGGTTCATTCGGGTTCTGAGCCTATTCTTGTTCCCAGAAGCTAGTTGCTCATAAATAAATCCATAGATAAAGAATTAAATGGTGAAGAGGGTTTACAAGGGTTTTCAAAAGAAGGATTATCATAGACTCAAGCTCCAAAGATGGCTTATCTAGGTGATACTCCTTTAATCTTTTCTAAATCTCCTCCTAATCTAGAAATAGCGGACTTAGATCTTGATGCGGTGGATTTGGCAAGAGGAAACAAGTCCTTGATAGGCATATGTATTGGGAAACGATCATCTTGGGAAGCACTTCTATAATGGGCGTTAGGTTCTTGGTCTTCTCTCAAAACCCTTTCAATTTCCATGCTTTTTAATGGTTATTTTTGGCTTTAGTTTCAATATGCGAAAGATGAAGATTTTATGTGCATGCATGGACCCCAGTTTGTTGGTAAACAAGGGGTGTTTTTATGCCTATGGGCTCTTTTCTTTGACATTATTTCTTTCGTTATCATGCAAGCACTGGTTTGGGTTAGATTTTACAATCTTCCCTTAGCTTTTCATGATCTAGGTCTTTTCTAACAGTTGGTGAGTAAATTGGGAGAATTTGTTAAAATTAATGATTCCATTACTGTTAACCTGAATTTTGTCAGAGCTTGTGTAATGGTAGATCTTTCACAACCTTTGCACCATTCAGTGAGGATCTCTTCCTCCCATGGAGTTTGGAATCAATTTTTTAATTATGAAGGTCTACCGTTTAGATGTTTCAGCTGTAACAAATTTTATCAGAAGATTGTTGCCTACCCTAAGAAGTGTTTTAAAGGCTCTCATTCAACTTTTTTTCAGAAATGGGTAAGGAAGATTGGCTGTCTGAATCATGATTTGGATCATAATTTGTGTTTATTTTCAAACTCTAAAGCAACTGAAATTCCTTTTTTTTTAAGACCCTCTAATAGCTCAAAATAATTCTCATAAGAGCAATTCACAAAAGAGTAAGGTTCTATAGGTAGCAATAGTGAGGTTGGTTTTGGATTCTAGGTAATGACAAAAAAATAAGGTTATGGAGGCAACAATAGAGAGGATGGTTTTGGATTATGGGCAGCCTTAGTCTTTTAAGTTGGTTAAGGAAGGTTCGATCTTGGAAGCTAGGTTAGAGGACATGGATAAAGCCTTTCCAATTATTGAAATCCCCTAAGAGAAGCTAAGTTATGAAGAAGTGGAAGAAGATTGGGAGGAAGAAGATGAAGAGTTGGCAAGTAAGATGGTTTTATCTATTGCCCAGAGTCTCAGCAATCTGAAGATTCCTAACTATGGCTTGAAAGGGAAGTGAGGTAGGAAATTGAAAGCAGAAATATTATAGTTGGATGCTCAGAATTCTATTCTTGGTGGCACTCAATGGACTATGGAATCGTTGTTGTCCAGCAGGGGTAGATGCTTGCAATCAACAAAAGAATGATCTATAGACTAGATTGGTATTGTTTTCATGTTTTATAATGTTAAGTTTTTTATGCTTGTAGGTTGAGAAGGTGTTTTATGTAATTTTCTATTCTGAGTAGTTTCCTATGAATCCACTATTTTGATGGGATTCTTATGGTTTATAGGTTTCATATTAAAACTTTTGGTCCTATTTTTTGGGAGATTGGACTTCCTATTGTGTTCCAGAATCGGTTAAGGCTCTAGTCAAAAGCTAGCTAGGGAAAGGGACCCAACGACCCTGGCAATTATCTAAAAAAAAGTAGGACCTACATTAATTGTTCCAAAATACATTCTCTTGTATGTGAACATTCCCAACTTGGTGGTGAAATTTGTTTTCATTCGATCATCATTTTCTATTAGTGAGGGAAGACATTATGTAGAGCATTTCGATTGGATTATGTGTCTTTGAATTCAAAATCAGAATAGTGATGGAGCTAGAACCTAGTCTTTGACCACCATTGTAGTTGTCGTTGAACTCTATGTTTAATTTTGACAATTAGGGCTAAGGAAAATAAAGAGCTTTAGATTTCAATCCCCACATTAGCAATTTTTATTGGACATTGAATTTGATTTATGTAAAAGCATATAGACTATCATAAGCACCAAATTCTTTGTCATGATCTTTCATTCATTAAAATTAATTATAGTGCAATAAACCATGTAAACTATCTTTCCATTTTGAATTTGATTTTATGTCGTATGCTTTTGATGTGTCATTTTGTCACAGTTTCTAGGAGCTTAGTCATCCTCATTATTTTTAATATGCCCATTAAACTTTATAGTTCACATTATATCTCTTATTCACAATGTGTTTTTATTTTTTATTTGTATCTAAATGTGCTAGTAATAATGCATGGCCTTTGACTGCTTTATGGAACATACATGGCAGCTTGTCACTTCGAGCTCCCTTGGACCATAAGTGCATAGGGGTCATAGTATCATGCCTATTCAATAAATTATGTTTGGCTATGTTCAACGGGAGATGTGGCACCATGTTATTTTATTGTTCAATATACTTTTCACTTGGCCTTTGATCCTTTAAAGGCACAAAGCAACAAAGTGATGACATGTTGAATGACATGTGACAACTGACTATTATGAGAAGGACACTTGGCAACGACTATAAGTGACACATAGTTGCTAACTGTGTAAAAGATGACATGTGGCAGCTTGTCACTTAGTCACATAGTTGTAACTTCATAGTCTATTGTGTTTAGTTTTAGATATGTAATATTGCGAGATGATAACACATGGAGTGATCTCAAACGGTTGCATAGTTGTGGGCACGTATAACTTAGATTTTTGAACTAAATTCTATGACAATGTGAGATGGTGACATGTGAAACAATGTCACTTAGTTGCACAGTCACAATCATTAGTGACTTAGAGCATCGAACAAAGGCCTATGGAACTCCCAGATAGAAACACTTGGCATGATCTTGCTCAATCACATAGTTGTGAGTATAAATAACTTATTTGTTTTTGCCAAAGACCTACGATGGAGTGATAAAAAGACGTGTGAAACAATCTCATGTAATTGGGTGCTCATAAGCCTTTGGAACTATATAACATAAATTTAAAATTATAATTATAATTTATTTAATTTAAATATATTTCTATTTCATAATATTTTATTTTATTATATTAACAATGAAATTATTACTATTTTATCAATATATTATTATTTTTATTTATTCTTTAATAATTATAAAATTAATTAAAACTAAAATTATTATTATTTATATAAAAATTAATTTTTTTATAAGTTTCTTGGGCGTGAAGTCAAAAGGTTAATTTGTATTTTCACCAATTAATTAATAACCATCATATTTAAGCACATTGCTAATTCCAGCACGTGTGGAGAACGACTAGAATTGAAAATCCCGTCCAAATCGAACCGAACGGCTATTTCATTCAGTTGATATTTTGGACTTTTGTTAGCCTTAATGGGAGCGGAGCGGATTATTGATTTTTTGCTTTAATGGGAGCGGAGCGGATTATTATTTTTTTGCTTTTTCTTAGGAGGATGCATGATCGCTTAAATTCGCAGTGAATAGCTTGTACGTCTCAGAATGAATGCATAGGCAGCCTAGCTATTTGGCCATTGGGACTCGGGAGGGGTTGAGGAGTCATCGGAGACTGTCTGTTTTGTCTGGTTAAGGAATTTTAATGGCGCCTTTAATGTGAGTTTTGGTTGCTGGGTTGGCAGTTATCTGGGATGGTGCCGCGCCCCTGCAGGGTTTCATTGGCAAGATGCTCACCCCACCACTTCGAGATGTTTCACTACTGCAATGTTGGCAGTTATCTGCGATGGCGCCGCGCCCCTCCAGGGTTTCATTGGCAAGATGCTTCACTACTGCAATGTTGGCAGTTTGGCCCGTACACCGCTCCATCGTACAAACGGCATTATAATAAGATAATCTTCGATCTTTCCCCATTTCTATTTGTTACTGCTTTCTGTTTCGTTATTTGTTTTTATTTTTCTTGAAAATTAATTATCGTCTATGAGCTCGCTGTTTTGTTATTTGTTTCTATTTTTTTTGAAAATTAATTTATTATTTATGAGTTCAATAAATGACTCTCTCATTGCGGCAATTGGCAGAGTAGGCAACCGGTTAGAGTGTCGTAATTGCTACTACTTCTTAGCTGTAAAAATTTATAATTCCTTGCTTTTAGAAAAATGGTTTTAGACCCGGTTAAGGGTTTGAACGAGCAGAGCGTTTAGTCCATGAAACACTTAACAGGCCATGCCCATAGTCAAAGTCTATTGTCTTGTTACTCAAACTTGTGAATTAGTATTGATGTCAACGTGATCTTTTTGTGCATCGAATTATCTTTCCAAATTTAGCAACTGCTTTTACGTAGGGACATTTTGTTGTCTAGCTGAGCTGCTTTCTGGTTTGAGAAAAAAACTAAGATTTTTAGTTTGACAATGTTGTAGCATAGTATGTTTGGTACAACTTAATGGGGGTTTTGAGTTTTGGAGGAAATGAGTGATTTAGAAAGCAAGTGGCAAGGGAATTGCAGTCTAAGCAGTGTTTTTATGCATGAAGTGCTTGTAGAGATGGGCTAGTTAAAGTGGAGAACTAGGTCTAGTGTATATTTTGCCATGAAGGAGAAGGCCTGTAAGTATTGTATCTGTAGGATTTGTATAGTTTTTGAATGTTGAAGCAAAAATACAGTGGATAATATCAGTACCAGGGCTCTTGAATCAGTGAAGAGATTAGTTATTTGGATCTAAAGAAATAAGAATTCTGAAGTCTTTTGTTTTGGGTTGTCTGTTAAGTCTATTTTCAGCTATCTTATATGGGTTTCGCATGTTCAACTATTTCTATATTATGTATTGGTGGGGTCTTAGTACCACATAGAATAGGTGCTGGATCGAGGTCAAGAAATAATACCAAAAGACTGTTTGATGTTATGGTTCTATTTATATTAGGAACCCAATTTTGACATTGATGGAAAGACCATATTGTTGGAAAAAAGTAGGCCATTAGGACTCAAGAAGTTTACAAAGATGTAATTCCAGTGATGCAACGATATTTAGCTTCAACTGAAACAAATTTGGGCTATCCAAGTAAAGCATGTTTGTTTTTGTTGTAGTGATTTTTCTGGAATTTGGTATTCAGATCTTGAGGCAGTGAAGGCGTAGATGACCTCAACTAGCAAACTGAATGGTCATCCCCAAGTCTATATGTATGGACCAGCATAATATCAAAATTTTAACAAAAACACATTGGCCATCATAATGTCAAAAGTTTATTGAACTATTATACCAAAACTTCTATTGCTTCTTTTTTGGTGCAGTACAAATTATTGTATGGACCATATCGAGGTGAAAATACACACCACAAAGAAAAATGATCAGTTTCTCTTTCACAATCTTTGAAAGGGTACTTGCTAAGTCAGAGTTTTCCAGTTATAGTTCTCTCATAGTTGATAAGGGACGGGTATGGGTACATGAAGATGAGTACGACAGTTCTCAAAAATAGGAGATAGGTAATTATGGACCATAAGTATGTGTATATATAAATACATATGAAACTTAGGGAAAACAAGATTATATAGCCTAATATAGCTTAAGATAAATATTTATGACTTTTGAAAGTAAATAAATTAGACGTCGACAAAAGATGAGAGTAATTATCATGATATTAATCTTTGATATCTTATCATATCAAGGTTCAAGAGTACAAAAATATAAAAATATTAAACTTTTAAATGGAAGTATTTGAGATGAGTTCCAATGTCCAAGATGCATCTCTAGTGGTAGGAGACGAGTCTTCGTGCAACTTTGAGCTCTTTATTGCATCAACTTTAGGTACCTTTTTCCTACATCAAAGAACAATGACTATAGGGTTATTAATCGTGCAAAAAAATAAACGTATGATGTATTCAAGGTAGGGATCAATGCCATCAAGATACATCTTATAGCTTTGATCAAGTTCACCCCATGCAAGATTCATTTCATTTCAAGGAAGTATACCTAACATGTTATACTCTAAGAACTAGATGCATGAAATGTATATGTTAATCTCAAATGCAAATGTTAATTTTCCATCCTCGAAAAGGATAACAACGATGTCATATTTTTTATATTTTTTGTATGGTTAATCAACCATTTTGGCAAGCAATTTAGCATTCTTCGAGTCATCTTTCATATATTACAAAATCTAGTCACTTATTACACAATGCATTGATATTTTTTGGTTCACATTTAGTGCAACAAATAAATATTATTAATATTCCTGCATACTTTTTAATAGGGAGCACGAGTAAACATAAGAATAATAATATGCATCATTATTCAATACACTCTCAGATGGCAGGACACTTTGTGAGTTAATAGAAGCATGGTAAGGATATGTGTAAACAAACACGCGTTAGCCATCATTATATCACTAAACTTGTTTGTTAGCGAATGCCAATATTTTATTGAACTGTTGTACCAAAACTTCCATTGTTGATTTTGGGCTGCAAGTCAAATAATGCTACATGCTTATCTTGTAATTTATGCTATCCCCAAGTGTACCACATAGTAGTACATAGAGGTCCTCAAATTCTTTGTAAATTTTCTCGAATTCCTCCCTTGATCGGGAAACCAAATAATGACCAGTTTCAGATTGAGAGAAATCAACATAGGGTTGTGAGGCAAAAAGGTGTCCACATTACCATCAACAATAGGGGGATGGGCAAACAATTGCCTTTCAATGCTACCTGATTCAACCAAATGGGGCTTAACCTTCTCTTTGATAAATTCTTTAATTGATTGAAGGGTAGCTCAAAGGCTGCAAGTGATCTAATATTATTAAATTCATTAAAAAACGTGTCTTTGTTATAGATTGTATGGCTTCATCGAGTCTGATGAGGTTCTGAGGGTAATGTGGAATTGAGTAGAAGAATAATATAAGAAATAGAGGGACACCACTAGACACACAATCTAAATTCTTGATACATAAAAACAAATTACTCGCTTCAAGAGAGGGAGTTTATACGAAAAGATTGTAGATTATCGTATTAGAAAACACATAACAATATTATAGTTATATATCAGCTTTAAAACTAGAATACTAACTAAAAACTAATGGGTAGCCATTAGTGGTAAACGACATATCTAGTTTAAGTTTTGAAAGCAAAACATAACATTCAGCCTAGTTAAAAAAATACTAGTAAAAACATAAAATCTAATATAATGATCTGCCCAAAGAGGATAGATCTCAATTGCAGCAGTGAATATATAGAAATAATACAAAAAATAACAATAAAACAATGATCATTGAATGGTGGTCTGAAGTTTACCACTAATCCGAGATTTATAAAATTTATTAATAACCACCACATTGTTATAGATCGATATGCTTTGATCAAGTCTGATGGGGGTCCAAGGGTTATGTCTAATAGACATGAGGAATAACAAAGGCAATAGATTTGGTATCAAACTAAACTAATGTCTTGATATTTTTCAGGAACTCACCGAATTACATAGAGGGAATTAGCCTATGAATATCGAGATTGATTTCTATTTAGATCATTTGTTGCACATTGTTAATTGCAATATCATCTATCTTGCATCTTGCCCATCTCCACCATCAATGATCACATAAACTTAAGATTTTCCTTGGCCAACTGTGAGTATGTTCCCACTAATTACTATCAAAGCAAAACCACCATATTCTAGAAGGTTATAGAAATTGTCTTTGTTCTCTTTTAGGAGTTGAAACAAAAGATCGCATTATTTTCAGGTGTATCATTATTTTTATGAGACTCAAGATGTTCCTTTTCTACTTTTTTTCATATCAGTGGTGCTTGTTCATTTTAGTCTATAAATACCGATTGAGATTTTTATTTAGATCATTTGTTGCAGATTTTTAATCGCTCAATCATCTATCTTGCATCTTTGCTTATCTCCAACATCATTGATCACATAACCTTAAGATTTTCCTTGGCCAATTGTGGTTATGTTCCCACCAACTACTATCAAAGCAAAACCACCATATTCTAGGAGGTTATAGGAGTTGTTGTCTTTGTTCTCTTCTAGGAGTGTAAACAAAAGATTGGTTTATTTTTAGGTGTGTCATTGTTTGTATGAGACTCAAGATGTTCTTTTGCTACCTTTTTTCAGATTGGAGGTGTTTGTCCCTTTATCTTCAAGAGGCTATCACTTTTATATGTTGATATTTGCATGGGATTCCTACAACTATCAAACTAATTCCATTCTTTTGCATATTCAAGTCGTTAAGGGTGTCAGGTGCCCTTGGGGTACAACAATTCCTCACAAACATATAGATAGGTCAGTGAAACAATGTCCCTCTTTGCACACTGCCACCAAGGTACCCTAGAGTTTATTCTTGCCCAAGGCATGGTGGGTTAACCTCTCTCTAGTATAAAGGACCACCTTATTTTTTCATTTTTTGTCAAGCATGCATTACTAGTTTTTTGAATGTTCCACCATGTACCCATTTTGGAAGGTGAGAAAATTTGGGTGGGAGGGGGCGTGACGATAATTGGGGATTTCTATAAGTGCTTCCCAAATTCTATGAAGATGGAGATGGTTGAATAATAAATTAAATAATATAAAAATTCTAAAAACTTACAATTGACAAGGTAACATATTTTTAACAGTAGACAAACTTGAACTAATCATTGATATTCTCATTAGTGGTGGTAGACAAAATGTTTTTACTTTTTCTAGTGCTTTGAGTGGTAAACATGTTTTTTTAATTTCAAGATTTGTCACTGAGTTCTACTCAGTGTTTTATTCAATTTTTCAAAGCTCCAAGTGGGGCCCCTATGGGGAGACCCCTGACTTTCTCCCTATGGGATAGCAAAAAAAGGCATATTGGGAGTCACCAAATCACCCCTTGTCAAAGGAAATCACTTGTGGGCATCCTTGTTGCTTCTCCTTCCTCATCATGACATGCCCATTAGGGTACCCATCAAACAAATGTTCTCTCTACCTCTATAGGATAATCAACCATGGTTGTTATAATAGGTTCTAGGGGCATAGTGTGCTTCCTCCTAAAATGGTCTATTTAGACCCTTTTAGCCAAGGCTATTCTCATATATATATATATATATAGACCCTTTTGTTGTGATCAATGATGAAGTTGTTGGTCCTTCACTTCCTGACTTTGATATACATTAGAACTAAATTTTATCTTCAACCTTGGTATCTAGGTTCAGTCGCCATCAATGCCCTTCACACTATTTCATTAAAAAGCATTGCTTTCCATGTTTGTTTGTATGTATATGATAAGGATTTTATCTTTTCCAACTTACCCAGGTTTTACCTATTTTGGGTTAACCTAGTCTATTTAGGGTCTTTCGTTGGTCTTAGTTTCAATCACTTTTTTAGATCTTAAGAATTTTTTTAGCACTCTTACTTTGCTATTGTAACTTGTGATATCAATTCTGATTGACTTAATTTGGTAATTTATGGATATCAATATAGCTTATTTCTAATCAAGTTCAAGTATCTTTTTTACTGTAACTTATGTTTGATAGTTAGGGTTTCATTATTTTGTATGGCATTTTGTTATTACTTTAAATGTTTTTATAACACTTTCCCCGGTGCAGGAGGCTTAGTTGGTCTACTTCAGTCACGTTTCCTTTTTTTAATTGATTATATATTCATATAAGTTGTCATCTAAAAAAATAATCTTGACCAATGAAAAAAAATCATTTAAGATGAGAAAATGTGAGGAATGCCAACTGGTACTAATCTAGACGAACAAACGTCAAAATACATGTTTACTTGTTTTGGGTTAACTTAGTGTATTTAGGGTTTTTCATTGGTCTTAGTTTTAATTTATTTTTCAGCTCTTAAAGTTTTTTTTAACACTCCTTGTTATAACTTGTGATATCAAGTCTGATTGACTTAATTTGGTTATTTATGGATATTAATATATTTTCTTTCTTTCCAAGTTCAAGTTTTAAGTATATTTTGTGTTGCAACATATGTTTGATAGTTGGGTTTTAACCATTTCTTGTGGCATTTTGTTATTACTTCAAATGTTTTTATAACCTTGCCCATGGGGCTGGAATTTTATTTTGTCAGTCCAATCGCCTTTCTTTTTTTAAATAATTATATCCCTATAATTTTTTGTCTAACAAAATAGTCTTGTCCAATGAAAAAAATCACTTAAGACGAGAACATGCAAGCCAACTGATACTAATCTAGACAAGATCACAAGTCATAATATATGTTATAAGCAAATTTATTTGGCCTTGGATGTTAAGGATTCTAGGGGGAGTGCTTTGCTTCCTCCTAGGATTATTTAACTTACCCACCTTAGAATTAGACACTACCTGATGAACATTATTGGATCTTACATTGGTCCCTTCATATTGATAGATGATGACACAAATGATTCCTTTGTCCTAGGTATGGTTAGAGATATTTAATGAGACTACCATGCAGTCTTTCTGAGCTCATCAACCCATGCTCTTTGGGGGTTCTTACTCCCCCCACATGGCTATATGTATTGGTACCCTAACCACATGGGTTGGACTTATTATTCATTTATTATCAGTGATTTTGTGTTTTTAATAGTCAAATTGTTGTTTCTAGGGTTATTTTACTTTAGCATTTTCTATTGTAATTGGTTGTATTCTCGAGTCTAATTGATCTATTTTTAGTCGTTCATGGACATTAATATTCTCTCTTTATATAGCTATTTCTATCTTTCTCTCTCTTCCTCTCTCTCTTTCTATCATTCTCTCTCTTTCTCTATTTTTCTGTTTCTTTTCTTTATCTATTTCTCTCTCTCTCGCTTTCTTTTTCTTTCCATCTTCTCTTTCTCTCTTTTCTCCCCTCTTTCTTTCTCCCCCTTTCCCCATGCCTATTTCTTCCTCTCCATCTATCTTCCTCTGTCTTTATTTTTCTCTTTCTTTCATTCTCTCTAAATCTCTCTATTTGTTTCTTTCATTCTCTCTATCTCTCTATTTCTCTATCTCTTTCTTTCTTTCCTTATTTCTCTCTTTATTTTCCATTCTTTCTTTCTTTCTCTCTCTATCGTTCTCTCTTTCTCTCCCTCAATCCATGTCTTTCCTTTATTTCTCTTATTTCTATTTTTTTCTCTCTCCTTCGATTTCTTTCTCTTTTTTATTTTTCTTTCTCTCTCTTTTTCTTTTGAGATCTCTCTCTTTCTTTATCTTGTCTTTCCTTTTTCTCTCTCTCTTCCTCTCTTTCTCTCTTCCCCTCTCTCTCCTTTCTGTTTCTTTCTTCTTTCTCTCTCTCTATTTATTTTTCTTTCTCTCTCTTTTTGTCTCTCTCCCATTGCCTCTTCCTCTCTCTCTATCTTTTTATCTCTCTCTCTCTCTCTCTCTCTCTCTCTCTCTCTCTCTCTCTCTCTCTCTCTCTCTCTCTCTCTCTCTCTCTCTCTCTCTCTCTCTCTCTCTCTCTCTCTCTACTTACAATTAAAGACAAAAACCCTTAGTGTGTGAATAGGTGCAAGGACGAAAACCCTTGTGGCTGATTATAATATTCAAAATATGGAAACTTTGTAATAATTTTATATTCAATTCTATTATTATTTAAAAATAACAAAATTAAATATTTGACATAAACAAAATTTCAAGAAAAATACTTTTTTTAATATAATATCCTAGTTCAGGATATTATAGTGGTATCAAAGCTCTCATCCTGCCATCCTATGGACCAAAATTCATATGCAAATTAACAATAATTTATATTACAAAAGAAGAAATAAAGCTAGGAAAGTAAATCAACCAACGAAGGAAATGAAAAAAAAATGGAAGAAAGGAATGGAAATGATGAACAGATTGATAGACTTATCCAAGGCCAGGAACAACTGGCTAACACCATGAATTAATTAGCTCTCATAATGCAATTTATGACGAATGATAGATATCAAAATGATGAAAATGGTCATTCTAACAATAGTCATAATCAAATATTTCAAAAAATAACTATGAGTTTTTCGAATAGACCCTTTCAACCAAAATTCATTGCAAGAAGGGAATCAAGTATAGAAGAGGAATCCCAAAAATTATTTGGAGATGACCTTACAACATATTTTGAAGAATATCAAGTCCTTTCAGATGAATTATGAAGTAAAATTTCACTCACAAAACTCATGGACATGATAAAAAATTGTAATGGTACTAAAACAGAGCGTAAACCCCAAAATAATCAAACAAATTTCAACATGCATTGGGTAAATTAAATATGGTAACTTTTGACGGCTCTAATAAATGCATGGCTTGAGCATGGATCCAAAAATTAGATATTTATCTCTCTGACCCATCATGGAAGAAGTGATCAAATTTGCAACCCTTCATCTCAAAGGTATTGCTCATGAATGGTGGTACCATGGGTGGATTACACAAGGGCATGATCTTATCAAAACTTATGATAAATTTACTAAAAGGTTGATCAAAGGATTTGATATAATCGACCCTGAAATCCATTTTAAAAAATTAGCATTACTAAACCAAAATAGTAATGTGGTAGAATTCTAAAGACTCTCTATGATGGTTCTAGATATTATAGAAAGCAGGCTTATAGTATTGTTTATGGAAGGATTGATCGAACCACTCAAAGGTTTAGTCAAACCCTTTAATCCTCCCACCCTCCAAAAAATGATTAAAAAGGCATTAGATTTGGAAACATCAACACCAAGGAATAAATTTATGCCATTTGTGCAGCCAAAGATAACCAATAATGGACAACCACGAACCATGTCATCAGGGTAGCAAGGGACAATACCCTATAGCCAACAAAGAAAACCACTTCCACTAGGATGATTCCAACCAAACAACCCACCTAAGATGGGAAAGGAATTAGAAAAAAGAAATGATCTAAGGATGAAAAATTTATGCTTTATGTGTAAAGATCCTTGGGGAGCAGGTCATCGTTGTTTGGGAAAAGGACAAGTCCATTACATTGAAGTTGTTTCAGATGGGGAACTCGACGAAGAAGAAACAGAAGTTGAAGAAACCATACCTGAACTAGAAGAAGGCAAAAAAACATGGGGAAGTACTCTTGCGACATTATCAAGAGCCCCGAGGTACCATCCCTTTAGAGTAAGAGGAAGTCTTCAAGGTCAAAAAATTGCCATATTAATAGATAGTGGGACCACTCACAATTTCATCGATGAAGGATTGGTGACAAAAATGGGCTTAAAATAGAAGAATTTCAATGTCTTAAGGTAACCGTTGTAGATGGTTTTACCATACCATGCACTTAGAGAATCCCACTACTCTGTCTCACTTTGGGAAGGTATCAAATTAATGATGATTTCTATGTGGTGGGCATTGGCAAAATAGACTTGGTATTAGGTGTGTAATGGTTACATTCCTTGGGGGAATTTACCCAAAACTATCAAACCATGGAATTAAAATTTAAAGTAGATGGGAAAAAGGTAGTCCTTCAAGGTAGATGTCCCCCCCGCCTGCCCCTTCCCAAGTGATTACCACCTAGAGGATAGAATGAACATTCATGAAAGACCAAGTTTCATGGGCCACACAATGTTTTGTAAGCTCTACAAAATCAAAGCCACAAAAACATCAAATCGATATTCAATCCATACTTAACAAACATTCTAAAGTTTTTGAGAATATCCCACATGGATTACCACCCGATAGGGGGTTTCAACATATCATTGAATTAGAAAATGGTACCCAACCCATAATAACCACACCTTACCGCCATCCCAAAATTTATAAGGAATAGATTGAAAAACCATTAAAGAATTATTGGAGATGGGTCATATTAAACCAAGTTCAAGTCCCTTCGCCTCATCCGTGGTTTTAGTTAAGAAGAAAGATGGCACATTGAGAATGTGCATAGACTATCAACAATTGAATAAAAGATAATAAAAAATAGCTATCCAATACCATGAATTAACAAATTAATTGATGAGCTACATGGAGTTATTTATTTCTTCAAAATTGATTTAAAATCGGGATACCATCAAATATGGATGCGAGACACCAATGTTTAAAAAACAACATTTAGATGTCATTATGGGCATTTTGAGTTTTTAGTCATGCCTTTCGGATTGACCAATGCTCCAGCCACCTTTCAATCATGCATGAATCATATATTTGGTCAACATTTGAGGAAATTTGTGTTAGTTTTCTTCGATGATATATTGATATATAGTACGTCATAGGAGGAACATTTGAGACATTTAGACTTAGTGTTAAGAATTTTAGAGCAGCAGTCTCTTTCCGCTAACATGTCTAAGTGTGAGTTTGGAATGACATAAATCTTATACGTGGGACATATCATCAATAAACAAGGAGTGCATGTTGATCAAGATAAAATTCAAGCAATATTAGATTGGTCTTGTCCTACTAACACAACTCAATTAAGAGGATTCTTGGGATTATGCACTTGTTATCGAAGATCTGTTAAAGGATTTTCCAGGATAACTGTCCCTTTGACTAATTTAACAAAGAAGGGAGCCTTTCAATGGTTTGAAATTGCTCAATCAACATTTGAAGAACTTAAGAGAGAAATGAGTTCATGTCTGGTATTGATGATACCCAATTTTTCATTACCCTTTGTGCTAGAATGCGACACTTTGGGAGAAGGAATCAAAGTTATCCTAATGCAACATGGTCATCCTATTGCATTCAAAAGTAGGAAATTGAAAGAATATGAGCATAAGTATTCTACATATGATAAGGAAATGTTGGAATATTGTAATTAATGTCAAATGAATTATAACATATATGAACATAAATGTCAAATGGAATTGTTATCGGAAGTGAACGGAATATTTGTTGAAAGTGAACGGAAATGTTGACGGAAGTGAACGAAAATGTTGATGGAAGTGAACAAAAATGTTAACAGAATTATCGACGGAAATATTGACAGAAATGTCAACCTTGACCGACCTATTGCAAGGAGTTGTGACCATTCGAATGGACCTTTTCACTTGAAGAGTCATGACCTTAATTTATGGCTTTCTGTGGGTTATAAATAAGTGCATAACGAGTGGCAAATTTATAGATTCGAAAAGTAGAAGACATAAAAAGAAGAGCAAAAATATTTGAAGGCATATTTTTGTGAGAATAATTGAAAGGAAAAATCAACAAATATAAGGCAAAGCATAACAATGAAAACACTCAAGTGTAGATCGAATAAAAAAAAAATAAAGCAATTTTTATCATCCTTTTTTGGAGTGACCACTCAGTTCATTGGATTAGCATATTCCATCATTCCCGTAGGGTAATGGAAGTGTTGAGGGAATGAATTGAGAGGTATGATGGTGTTTTCCACTTGGAGGAACTTTGTAGTGAGTTTATCCATAATGGGATTTTATAATATTTCATTATAAAGTTACTTTTTGTCAAAAATCTTAAAAGTGAAATTACAAAAATAAATAAAAGAAAATCATAAAGTGGGTTTATAAAGTGGAATAATAAGGTTAAGTGAGAAAAGATTAAAAAAAGAATATTTTATTATTTCCCACAAGGGAGGGGCACCCACTTATAGATGTAAAATAACTTTATATTATTTCCTAATGAGGTGTTGGGTTCCAAAAGTGAATAGAGAATTATAAAAGAACCCTAGTACTTTCATTTTCTTATTATGTGATATTTTGATATTGAAACTTCTCCATATTTTCAGCTGGTCAAGTTTGTCTATCTTGTTCTGAGGATGAAAACCCTTGGAACTAGGTGGATTAGATGAAAACGCAACTCCACCTTTTGAGAGGAATCCATACAAGGTTTCTTATTGAGCTTATATTTGCATATCTAGATTGATAGTAGTCAAGGAGGAATTTAATTATTGCAGATTTCACCTTGACGACTTTATGACAACTAGATGGAATAAAATTCGAAGGAATTACTTGTAGGTTCATTGAAGAATAAGGTAGATCAGGTTACAGTTTGATGATATTTTTCTCCTAAAATCTCAACGCTTCACTTTGGCATATTGACACATCATTTAGGAGGCACATTAGAGTGTTTTCACATCATACAACTTACTGGAAATTCATATTAGACTCTATCAGGTTCATATCAATCATATGTTTGAGGGTTTGATCAATGCATTTGGAAGGAATAAGGGTTTCACTTCATTCTAGGGTCAAATCACTGCCATTCCAGTCTATAGCGATCCAATTTGGAGGAGTTATGGCACTTTAATTGATTAGGTTTTTTAATCAGATTTTGCATCAGCTATAATAAGATTTATATCAGTCATATCAAACCTTAGATTGGGCTGCTACAATTGCTTTTTAGTCATCTATTGTTGGATATTTCATCCATACTACATAGGGCTTCATCTTCCATCCATACGGCTAGGGTTTGGACTCATAGTTTGGGTACTTTGGATGTAATTGAAGGACTGAAACCCAAATCAGACTTGATTGATTGTAATTTCTAGCCAACATCTTTTGTAATTAACTCTCAATTTCAATAAAGGAGATAGACTTTCAATTTCGGGCATGTTTATCTATGTTCATGTGTGTTATCTGATGATATAATATCAATGATTCATGTTCATTTCATGTATGCTTGTAACCTTTAAATCTTCATGGTATTGCAAATCCATTGTTGAAAACAAAAACCCAAAACCCTACGTACATTTCAAGAAAGTAAATCAAAAAATTTAGGGTAGTGTAGGAAGGGTTCTTTCAACAAATTAGGGATAGAAGAGTGATTTTTGTGAGAAGGTTGGTGCCTTCATTTTGAAGAGATTGGTGTCTCTTACTGAGTTGATGCTTGGCGAAAGATATTGGTGCTCCAATAGGCTGGTGCCTACAAATTTTTTATATTGAGATCTAATTCTCTGTGGTTTTTTTTTGAAAGAGTTTCCATGTATAATTCTTGTGTCACTATTACTTTGTGTTGTGTGAGTTGTGATTTGATTATATTGCATATCTTAAGTGAAATAATTGTTTAAATAAAAAGTGTAACAAATATATATTACTGATTCACCCCCCTTCTTAGTAATAGCTTGTGCTTAACAATTGGTATCAGAGTGCATTCCTTCAAATATTGTTTAACTGCTAGAAGGTAGATCAGGTAAAACACACATGGCTAGTTCACAAGGTCAGGAAGGTTTTTCCACAAATAAGGCACTATTGTTTGACGACACCAATTATGCTTTTTGGAGCATAAGAATGAGGACATATTTGATGCCCTTGGGTTTGACATTTGGAAATCTGTTGTAAATGGATACGCAAAGCTACAAACACCACCAACAGATCCTGTTAGAAAGAAGGCTAGTGAAAACAATGCTAAGGCAATGAATGCTATTCTATGTGGTCTTTATGAATCTAAGTTTGTAAAAGTTATGCAATGTAAGTTAACACATGAGATTTGGGAGAAGATTAAGATCATCTCTAAGGGTGATGGCAAGGTTAGACAAGCCAAACTTTAGGCTCACATGAGACAGTTTGAGAGACTCAAAATGAAGGAAGAAGAGAACATTGCAAGTTATCTTCTCCGAGTTGATGAAATCGTGAATGTGATCCAAGGACTTGGAGAAAAGATAGAGGAGTCTACCATAGTCCAAAAGTTACTAAGGCCTTTACCACTAAGATTTGATGTGAAGGTCTCTATTGTAGACGAAATGAGATATCTTGACAAGCTACAGATGGATGAGATACACATAATTCTCACTGCTTTTGAAATGAGGACAAAATTAGAGAGACCATCTAAAAAGGAAACAACTTTCAAAGCATCAAGGAAGGAGAAAGCCAAGGAACTAGAGCTAAGTGATAGCTCAAGTAGGAAAGAATATGAAAAGGAGGCTCTATTCATTCGAAAGTTGAAGAAAGGCTTGGGTAAATATAAAGGTAAGTTACCATTCAAATGTTTTAATTGCGGTAAGATTGGTCATTTTGCAGTTAAGTGCCCAGATAAAGACAATAGTGATGAAGAGGAGAGCAAACCAAAATTCAAGAAGGGATTCAAGCAAAATAAAAACAAGAAGAGATTTGAGCAACAAAAGAAAAGCTTATACTCCAAGAGGAACTATAGCTCATTCGAGGAAAGTGGAGCTAGTGATTATCACAATGATGATGAGGAAACATTGTTCATGACCATAGAAGATAATGCTTCCACAATTAGAAACAACTTAGAGGAAGAAGAAGATGAAGGTAAGGTAAATCTTAAAGAAGAGCTTATCTGTGCCTTAGGAGAGATAAAATATCTTAAGAAAAAGAACATGAAACAAAACCTTTTGATTCAGAAATATGAAAAGAGAGTCAGGACTTAGAAGCCAAAACATCACAAGGTCTTGAGGAATCAAAGAAGATAATCGCTGATCTAAAAGTCCAAATTGAAGAAGCAAAGAAAATTGAAGATCTAATAGATCAACTAAAGAAGAAAGAAGACTGTGAAAGGTATGAATATGAGATTGTTTCTTTAAAAAGGGATCTAGAAAATGTGAATTCTAAAATAGCAAGTGACTTGAAATCTAAGAAAAGCACCCATGTTTTGAATAAGATTCTAGAGAGTCAAAGGTCACCATCTAACAAGTCAGGCATTGGGTGTGATAAGGAAAAAGTGAAAGTTAAGAGCTATGCTAAAACTCTTAAGGAACCAGTGAAAAAGGAGGCCAAGAAGGAAGAAGGCCAGGATACAAAACCTAGCGCTATCAACAAAGAAAGCAAAGGAGAATAAAACTTTAGGGGACTACTTGCTCCAAGATATGCAAATAAAACCAGGTTTGGTAATTATTTTGATGGATATTGTTATTATTGCAATCATTTTGGTCATAAGAAATTATATTGTAGAAAGAGAGCCAAGGATATTGAAGTCTGTAGCAGAAACAAAGGGACCTATGGAGCTTCGATCAAAAACTACAATTTGTTTGCTTCCCTATCAAACTTTGATGAAGAAGCTATAGTCTATTATAAGTGCAACAACTATGGACATATAACACGCTATTGTAGAAGTGTTTTCAAATCTGTAAAATAAGATCAGAAGTTCAAGGCTCCAGTGATAAACAAAAGAGAACCAACAAAGACCTAGAAGAAGAAGCAAGAAGAATCCATGATCGTTCAAACAACATTCCATGCTAGAGATGAAGGACAACAATGGTTCATTGATAGTGGATGTTCGAGACACATGACTAGAGATAAAAGAAAATTCATCTCATTAAAAAGGGTCAATGAAGGCATGATGAAGTTCAGAGACAACACTATGGCCATAATTATAGGAAAAGGTATGCTTAGTCTCGATAATAGAACCAAGATAGAGAATGTGTTATATGTGGAAGGGTTAAAGCATAATCTTCTAAGTGTTAGCCAAATGTGTGATCAAGGACACAGACTCAAGTTCTTTGTTGAAGGTTGCAAGATCAGAAAAAGAGACATGTGAGAACTAATTGTAGATGCTCACATGATAACAAAAAATCTATACATGCTTACAGAAGTCAAAGGAGATAAGTGTTATTTGAGTCAAGTTGAAAAAAGCTGGCTATGGCATAGAAGAATGGGCCATCAAAATTTTGATAACCTTGTGAATATTATCAAGAAGCAAGCTGTAAGGGACATTCCAAAGATAAAAAAGCCATCAAGCACGCTTTGTAAGCAATGCCAACATGGGAAGCAAACCAAAATAAGATTCAAAATGAAAGAATATTCCATCACAAATAAATTAGAGCTCATTCATACATATTTGTGTGGACCCACCGGAATTCAAAGTATATAAGGTGAGAGGTATTTTGTGTTGCTAATTGCTGATTACACTATAATATCATAGGTTGCATTTCTGAAAGAAAATTTTGAGGCCTTTAGCAAATTCAAACCATTTAAAGAATTAGTTGAAAATGAAACTAGTTTAAGGATCAAATGCTTAAGGTCAGATAGAGGAGGTGAGTTCATGTCAAATAAATTCATTGAGTATTGTGAAGACCATGGGATAAAAAGATAGTACTCAGTTGCAAGAACCCCACAATAGAATGGGGTAATAGAACGAAAGAATACGATTGTCCAAGAAATTGCTAGGACAACTAAAAAAATCCAAGTTATCAGACAAATATTGGAGAGAAGTAGTCCACACAACTATATATATCCTAAATAGAGGGTAGATCAGAGTCAACAATGACAAGACCCCATATGAGTTATGGATGGGAAGACCAGCTTCCATCAAATATTTCAAAGTATTTGGAAGTAAGTGATTTATTAAGAGTACTGAAGATGATTTGGGGAAATTTGACTTAAGAGCCAACAAAGGAATTTTTTGGGATATTCCACCAAAAACAAGGCCTACAAATGTTACAACAAGAGAACGTAAACTATTGTAGAAAGTGCCAGTGTCAAAGTAGATAGAACTAGAACTCAGAAGGGAAGCGATCCATTAGATGAACCGAATATCATTGAAGAAGATGTTGAAGTAGAGAAGATGGATAAAGATGAATGACAAGACACTGAGGCTCCATCCCGATTCGTCCAAAAAATCATGCCGAGAGCCAGATTATTGGAAATTTAGATACTGAAGTGTAGACCAAAAAAAGGTTGGTAAGTAATCCTGAGAAAGTAAATATTTCATTATTATCTAAAATTCAGCCCAAAAACTTTTCAGAAGCTAACCATGATGAACATTGGGTGAAATCAATGGAAGAGGAGCTGGACCAGATTAAAAAGAATGAAACTTAGGAGCTAGTGCCAAGACCAATAAATCAGAATGTGATCGGCACAAAATGGGTGTATAGAAACAAATTGAATGAGGATGATCAAGTGACCTAGAACAAAGCGAGATTAGTGCGCAAGGGGTATGCTCAGATTGAAGGAATTGACTTTTAAGAAACTTTTGCTCTAGTAGCTAAGTTAAAAGCAATCAGAATGTTTCTTGCCTATGACGTATTTAAAAATTTCAAAGTATATTAGATGGATGTGAAGTCTGCATTTCTGAATGATAAACTAGAAGAGGAATTATATATTATGCAACTTGAAGGATTTCTCCTTTCAGATGATAGTAGATATGTTTGCAGATTAAAGAAAGCCTTGTATGGCTTGAAGCAAGCCCCTAGAGCTTGGTATGCGAGACTTGACAAATATTTACAAGATCAAGGTTTTAAAAGAGGTTTTGATGGCAACTTATATATCAAAACTGAAGGTGAACATCAGTTGATAGTTGTTGTCTATGTTGATGATAAAATATTCCGAGGAGATAGTGAGAAGCTGACGAAGGGATTCACTAAAGACATGCAAAAGGAGTTTGAGATGTCCATGCTTGGAGAGTTATCTTTCTTTCTTGGATTAAAAATTTCTCAATCCAATAAAGGAATCTTCATTTCTCAAACCAAGTATGCCAAGGAAATGTTGAATAAGTTTGGTTTTGAGGACTGTGCACCTATTAACACATAAATGGCGATATGAAACAAGATAAGTAAGGATGAGGAATAACCATATGTAGATCAATCTCTTTATAGATTAGTGATTGGCAGTCTTTTGTATCTGATGGCTTTTAGGCTGGATATCATGCAGGCAATAGGCATGGTGGCACGATATCAAGCAGCCCCTAAGGAAACTCATGTACAAGTTGTGAAGAGGATATTTAGATATATAAAGGGGACCCTAGACTATGGATTATGGTATCTTACAGGGAGAGATTTCACTTTAGTGGCATATACAAACTCAGATTGGGTAGGTTGTTTAGATGACATGAAGAGTACAAGTGGAGGTGCATTTTTCATCGATGATAGCTTAGTATCTTGGCTAAGCAAGAAACAGAGTTCAGTTTCACTATCCACAACAAAGGTAGAGTATATAACGGTGGTTTTGTGTTGTACTCAAGGGATTTAAATGAAGTAGACTCTGGAAGATATCAAGGTGAAGTATGATCATAAGTGCATAACGAGTGGTAAATTTGTGGCTTTCCATGGGTTATAAATAAGAGCATAACAAGTGGTAAATTTGTAGATTCAAAAAGTAGAAGACAAAAATAAGAGCAAAAATATTTGAAGGTAGATTTTTCGTAGAATAATTGAAAGAAAAAATCAGCAAGTATAAGGCAGAGCATATCAACGAAAACACTCAAAAGTACATTGAATCAAAAGGAAATAAAGTAGTGTTCTATCATCCGTTGTGTTGACAACAAATCAGAGATAGAAGAGTGATTTTTGTGAGAAGGTTGGTGCCTTTGTTTTGAAGAGATTGGTGTCTCTTGTTGAGTTGGTGCCTCGCGAAAGGTATTGGTACTTCAGTAGGTTGGTGCCTGCAAAATTATATTTGGGGTTGGTGCTTCAGTAGGTTGGTGCCTATAATTTTTTTATATTGAGATTTATTTCTAAATGGTTTTTTCTTGAAAGGGTTTCCATGTATAAATCTTGTGTTAGTATTACTTTGTGTTGCATGAGTTGTGATTTGATTATATTGCATATCTTAAGTGGAATAATTATTTAAATAAAGTGTAAAAGATATCTATTACTGATTCACCCCCCTTTCAGTAATTGCCTGTGCTTAATAGGAAATGTTGGCAATTATGCATGCATTGGTCAAGTTTCGTTAGTGAGAAATTCATAGTAAGGACGGATCATAATAGCCTAAAATTTTTCTTGAGTCAAAAAGATTTAAATGATAGACAACTAAAATGGATAAGCAAGGTCTAGGCTTTTGATTTCGATATTGAACATGTAAAAGGGAAGAATAATGTTGTGGCAGACGCATTATTGAGAAAACCCTCCTTGTGCTCCATATCTACCATTGTAGCTAATTGGAAAGTCCTTATAGAACTGAGTATGTTAAAAATGATTTTGCTAATACAATTCTAAAAGGACAAAATGGGGATGAATGGTATAAAGTAGTAGAAGGTCTAATTTTGTATAAAAATAGAATCTTCTTGGTACCCAAATCAAAAATTAAACATAAAATGTTAAAAGCTATTCATTATAGTCCTTTGGCAGGGCATCCGGGTTATCTCAAAACATATAAACAAGTAAGAGAGTTATTATTTTGGAAAGGGCTTAAGAGTGAAGTTCTTAAGTATATTCAAGAGTGCCCTACTTTCCAATAAAATAAAATTGAGCATGAATTTCTAGCAGGTTTATTGCAACGTTTACCCATCCATTCTCAAAAATGGGAAAGTATTTCGATGGATTTTATTAGTATATTACCAATGGTTCAAGGGAAAAATTGGCTCTATGTGGTTGTTGATCATTTAACAAAGTATGCTCATTTCTTCCACTTCTCGTCAAGTATGATGCACCTTTGATAGCTGGGATATTATTTAAAGAGATATTCAAACTACATGGATTACCAAAACCCATTGTTATTGATAGAGATTGCCGATTTATGAGTTCATTTTGGCAAGAACTCTTTCACTTAGCAAGTACCAAGTTGACCCCAAGCACAAGTTATCATCCACAAAAAGATGGTCAAATCGAAGCTACCAATAAATGGATTGAAGGATATTTTTGGAATTATATTTCAGGGTAACAACATGCATGGATCAAGTGGTTACACTTGGGAGAATTTTGCTATAATACTTCCTATCACATGTCGATTAGAATGTCACCTTTTAAAGCTTTGTACGGGTATGATGCTCAATCTTTTGTGGACTTAGTCATTCCAGATAACGGAGTTCCAGGTGCTAAAGACTTAATTCAACAAAGTCAAGATATCCTTAGAACTCTCAAGGATAATCTTCAACAAACACAAAATCAACAAAAGCTATATGCAGATCGACATAGAACAGAAAGGAGTTTTAAAGTTGGTGACTTAGTGTATTTGTGTTTACAACCCTACAAGCAAAAATATATCAAATAAAGCAGAGTTGAAAAACTCAAACCATGTCTCTATGGACCGTATAAAGTCATACGAAAGATCGGAGAGGTTGCTTACAAGTTGGAGTTACCTGGAAGTAGCTAAATACACAATGTTTTCTATGTTTCATACCTAAAAAGGGCACTCATCCAACATATTATTCCTTCCATCAAGCTATCACCATTGGGCGAGGAAGGTAAGTTGATCTTAATACTTGAATCCATCCTTAACGTGCATGAAAAGAAGCTAAGAAATAGAAGTATCACCAAATATTTATTTCGTTGGCAAATTTTACCTCTTAAAGATGCCACATGGGAAGGAGCCTCAATTAGTGAACATCCTAACTTCCAATTACTTGAAGATAAGTAATTTTGGGAGGGGAAGATTTTAATATCCCTAAATCCCTACCAACAACAAATCGCAGCTTCCCAAGACATCAATGCAATACTCAAAGAAGAGGTTGTTGGTCATAAGGAGATCACTGGTCATTATCAGTAGGTCTGCAATGTAAAATGAGTGCTAAACCACCTATAAGGAGATCACAACATTATAAGACAACACATTAACCTTTAGAAATTAATTAATTAATTCAATTGTTATCAACATCCTTCATTCAAGGAAGTGACACCACTTTTAGAAGAGACACATCCTTTGGTGAGAGGTTATGAATATATTTATATCCAACCATTGATGGAAGAGGGGAATCATTCAATCATTCATGTATTAACATTATATCTCGTATAAGTTTGAAGCTTTATACTTACCATTAAGGACGAAAACCCTTAGTGTGTGAATAGGTGCAAAGACGAAAACCCTTGTCACCTCAACCCAAGGACGAAAACCCTTATGGCTGATTATAATATTCAAAATCTAAAAAAATTGTAATCATTTTATATTCAGTTCAATATATTATTATTTAAAAATTAAAAAAAATATTTTTTATAAATTAAATTTCAAGAAAAACAATTTTTTTATATAATATCTTGGTTCGAGATATTACAAAGAAGGCCTCGAACAAGGGTGGATACAAAGATATAAAATCCTAGGTGCACCTCCATGATTCATATTTGCCTCTTGCACTCTTCCTTTACTTAACCATGGAGAACTCAGGGAACTACATTCTAGCATTCGTACACCTTTCTAATTATGTGCTTCAAATTCTTATGTATGGACGTGCATCGAGAACTTTATGCAAGCATGAATCCTCACTGCTTTGTTGTGCAAACTTGCATCTCTATCTTGGGCTTGAGTATAGATGGGAAACATCTGTGTACTTTCTGCTTGAAACACCTGGGACCTCATAGGTGCATGAATCTTATATAATCCCTGGGAGGCCTTGCATAAATTGAGGGGTGACTTAGAAAGTCAATACATTTGGTGACCTTTATGGACCGCTTGCATACTAAGCAAGAACCCAGTAGCCTTTGAGCAATCCATTGGGCATGGAGTCTTTAGAACTTCTGGTTCTTTCTCTTACAAATGTACCAGCTATGCATCTTCGACTTTGAAATAAATTAAGATTCACCTGACAAGACACGAATTGTACCAGAGATGCTTAGAGGAAAAGACCTAAGCTAAGAAAACACTGCACACAAGCGCTTAGAGGAATTGAAACTACTTAAAACAAAGGCATGCAAAGCACACTTTAGGGAAATGAAGAGCATTTACTCTACTTATATATAATTTGTACATAAGGATTAATGGAGATAGCACTTGAAATGAATTCTATTGACTGGGATTGGTAGCTATTCTCTATTCATTTTGGCAAGTTGGAAGGCGTTGGATGGCTTGCAATTGGTGATAGTATATGGACCACTCCATATTAGGTCAAACTTAGTATGCCTTCTAACTTTCACTCTGTCTACATCCTATTTGAGTACTAAATCTCCCTCCTGGAAACTCCTATCGCCATCCTTTTTGTCAAATATCCTCTTGGTTTGCTCTTGTTGAAGCTCTATAGTGTGCATAGCTTGCACTCTAGTTTCTTCGAGCTTCATTAGCTTGGCTAATTTTACCTTGAGGGGATCACTTTCGAGCAGATCCAATTGATGTGCGAGTTCCAATGAAGGCAACTTGAGGGATACTAGTAATCTAGTTTCCCTTCTATAAACTAGCATGAAAGGCAAATTTCTGAGCACTCTCTTGGACGTGATCCGATCAACCCAAAGAGCAGTGCTTAGCTTAGTGTACCAAGCTCACTAGTTATCCTCAAGAGTCCTTTTTATGATGTAAATCAGGGTCTTTTTGGTGGACTCAGCTAGACCATTACTTGGAGGGTAATAATTTGATGAGGCACTCAGATAGATATTGTGTTTGATGGCCCATTCACTCATTCTGGTTCCAAAGAAGGCCAGTGCATTATCTGAGATAATGGTGGTAGGGATACCAAAATTCATTACAATGTCCTCGTAGAAGTTCAGGATGGATGTCTCATTAGCCTCTTGAAGTACAACTGCTTCTATCCACCTTGTGAAATAATTAGTGGCTGTGAGAATCCATTTGTGCCCATCGCTTGATGGTGGGTTAATCATGTCGATGAAATCCAGACCCCACTGTGTGAAACACTGATCAACTTGAATTGGGTGTAGTGGTAAGGCTACAAGCCTTTGTTTACCTATGAAGAAGGTGCATTTCTTGTAATTTCACACATATGCTTGTGCATCTTTAAATAGAGTTAGCTAATAATAGCCAGCTCGCATGATCTTCACGATAGTGGCTTAAGGTGAATAATGGCCTTTTAAGGGGCCGTCATGGAATTATTAAAGAATTATGCTTGTTTGCTCTAGTTTTACACACTTTATGAGGATTCTATTGAGGTCTTTTCAGAAAAGTGTGCCTTCAATGAGCACATAAGGAATGGATTGTAGTCTGAAATGCTTGTGCTTAGCTTTGTCAAGGTTAGGTGGATATATGTTATGTTGAAAGGTCTTCATCTCCTATGCCTAGTCGGTCACAGTTTTTTTTATTTATGCACTCTCTTTCATGTGACACTAAGGCTACGTTGTCCTCAAGGTTTGTTACTTTAGCCAATTGCTTACAGAGTCCTTTTCCTCGCACCAACTTGGTGACCTAGATCTATATGTCGTATTGCATCACCTTGGTGATCCTACCAGCTCTTTTCTCACTAATGTCCTTGCTAAGTAGGAACTCCTTAATGCTTGTGTGTATCACCATGAGTTAGATTTTGTTTTTGGAGAGCATATGCCTAACTTTATTTAGTGCTCTCACAATTATGAGGGAATGCTTTTCAACAAAGCTATATTGCAACTCATAATCCTTTAGCGCTTAGCTGAAGAAGGCAATTGGATGCTCTTTGTTTTGTTGTGTCAGGATGGTTGAGATGTCGTCAACTCCCCCAAATGCATAAAGGATAAAATCTTTGCTCTAGTTTGGGTTGATCAAAGTGGGTACTTATGCGATGGTGTGCTTAATGGCCTCAAAACTTTCCTTGCCCTTGTGTGTCCAATTGAATGCAACGTTCTTATTTAACATCATAGTGAAGGGTTTGACTGAGATAGTGAAACAAAGCACAAACCTTCTCACAAAGTTGATTCTCTCTAGGAAGCTCTAGAGACTTTTCTTGTGGCTCAGAAGAGGGAGAGACGAGATAGCCTTGACTCACTCTAGATCAATCGCGAGTCCCTCTTTTGAAGATGCATTCATTAGGGTTTAGAGAAATTTTGAATTCCTGACACTTCTAAAAGATCTGCTCCAAGTGACCCAAATGATCCTCAGTATATTTGGAGAAAATAGTTATGTCATCAAGGTAAACCACGCTGACCTTATTGATGAGCTCTTTGAATGCCATATCCATGGCTCTCTAGAAGGTTATACCTGTGTCTATCCAACTGAATGACATGCACTGGTATGCAAAGGTTCCCCACTTAGTGGTGAACACGGTCTTGTAATAGTCGCACTCTTGTACAAGGATCTGGTTATAGCCTAAGTAACCATTCAATTATGAAAATATTTTTGCAACTGTGACCATTTGCAAAATTTGCTCCATTGGTGGGAGAGGGTAGTGGTCTTTGAGAGAAGCCTTGTTTAGGGCCCTAAAGTCCATGCAGAGACATATCTCCATGTTCTTCTTTCACACCAATACTAATTTGGTGACCCATGAGGAATGTTTTATCGAAATTATTATACTAGCTTCAATGAGGTTACAGAGCTCCTTACTCATCAATGGCTCTAGCTTTGGATTAATAGGTCTCTATTTTTGGTGCACAGGTTGCACCTTAGGATGGAGCTCAATTGTGTGTTGTATTAAGCTAGGATCAAAGCTTCTAAGATATTTGTAGCTCCACGCGAAGATGTCATCATATCTCCCATTGAGTTGAATGAAGCTTTCAATTTCTAGTGGGGAGTAAACCTTACCAGTTGTAAGAGCCTTACCTTTTGAAATGACTACACTCACAGAGAAACCATCCTTGGTCGTCATGCTACACCTTTCTCCTTTTAATTGGTTGTTATAATCGAAGATATTTTATAGGGTGACTAGCCCTTTTAGCAACTTGTTCCCCTTCAATTGGATGACTTGATCCTTGTAAAGAGGTTGTAGCTACGCCTAGTTCATGGTGTAAAACTCTACCTCGCCTATAGGAAGTTGATGATTTACTCATCACTTTCGAACACTTACCAATTTTCCATGTACTTAAGAACTACCAGTTTGACCACAAACTTGATGAGTTATTTGGACTCTTTCATTATGTTGCACAGAATATCATATTACGCACCTATAGTCGTAAGCCTATCTGCATCAACATTGTGCCCTCTTGGTAAGGAAATGATGTTGAATGCATCAAAGCCTTCTATCATATCCCACACTCTATGCTTGTAGGCTTTCATCAAGCCACGTTTAGTCATGTTTTATGCTCTAACTTGGTTGACAACTAACTCACATCACCTAGTGCTTGCAACACCTTGGTCCCTTTCTTCTGCGTGAGCTGAAGGCCTTGAATTAGCACCCCATACTTGAAAACATTGTTCGTGCAAATGATCTGTAGTCTAAACACATGAAAGTATTTTTTCTTTTGGGGGGAGACCAACATGACATCGACTATTGTACTATTCTTACTCTGGGAGCCATCAAAGAACAGTTGCCATATACCTTCAGGGTCCTCGCATGCCTTCATCAACTTAAACAACATGGCATTTTCTTCCATGATGTAATATGTGCCCATCCTTGTCTGAGCATTATCATATGAATCACACTCAAAATGCTCACATGCCCATTCATCGAATAGATTGTCTGGGGTTTCCTCCAACAATGTTGCGGCCTCATGGAGAATTGAATTCTCCTCTTGGTCGAACATCACACAATTTTGCTCAACTAGGCTATAGGAGAGTATGGCTCGACATGACTTTTGAAGATAGGTTTTGTCTTGATAGTCACTTTGGTTCCATACTTGGTTCTCTGAATAAAAATATCTGCCCACCTTTGTCGTGAAGTCTTGAGAGAGGTAGGTGGAAAAGTAAGGGGGTAAGTTGATGACTGTGATATCCTATGTAATGGAAAGGCTTGGGCATACATGCAACATTAGATTCAAATATTTTATTATACCTACAACCTTGACTGTCATGCCATTGAGTTAGACTACTCCTTTTAAAATAGGGGCATATGTAATTCCCAGTATATCTGTGATCTTCTTTGGCATTATCGAACTACTCGCATCAGAGTTGATCATGCAATTATGCACTAGGTGTTGTCTGATAATTAAGGAGATATAGAATGGAGGCAGCTTATTGTGCACCTACACTTCCTCTACTTTCAACCGACATAGACTTGTGGAAGTATATGGCAATGGTTGGGGAGCCTTACACTTGTGGAAACCTTTTAACACATCTTGAAGTAAGTTCCGTTGGGATGGAATGGTAAGCGCATCCCACATTGTGACATTACGGCTTGTCCTCTTCATCTCCTTAACTATATTAAAAAGAACCTAAGATCTCTTTGACTGTGGCTTTGGGGTAATGGCCTTTACTGGCATCAGTGTACCAACTTGAGATGGTCCTTCCTTCAGCGTAGCCTTTTCTAGGCACAATGGCTGTGTAGGCACCTTAGTTCATGTACCTACATGAGTGAGTTAGGGTGTTGATGGCAGGTGCACTGTAACTGGTATGGCTTCTTCTGTAGGTCTTCTTTTGAATCTTGTGTTGAAATCAACTAGGGTACTTCCTCCACTAGGTGTAGTACCTTAATTTACATAGTTGAAATCCTCCTCTTACTAATTGACGAAAGCATACCCATCTTATGGCTGAAATGACACCTGGACTCCTTGCTTATGTTGAGTTGTGTTGCTCGCTTGTCCTTATGACTGAGGCATGTTTTTCACCATAAGCACCTAGTTCATAATTCTATTTATGCAGGTATCTTGATTATGCAGTTGGCTACATGAGATGCACCACTTAAAAATGTGCTAAATTGTTCTATACTGGAATAAGGGCTTTGGAGGTGCTAGCGGCATCGACCTTCTACACATAAGGCGTTCCATTATATGTGAGCTGATTTCATGTTTACACATCTCCTTGGTATGGAGGTCTATTTGGCTGGTATTGTTGAGTGAAAGGTTGATGATGTTTAGGATATTGCGCTTGCTGCCTTTTGAGGGAAACTAGTACATTCCTAAAACTTTGCAATAGCATTTTTACCTCATGCAATTCACTAAGAAAGGTGGTGGATGAAGTAGGCAGGTTCACTGTAGTAGGGATAGGCATTATCATAGGTTATGTAGCTACTTGGTTAGGAAAAGGTTCTGAAAATATAGGCATAGGGGGTCTGGGCACGATCTTCCTACTTGAATCAAACAATTCTCTGCATGCACTACAACTTCGTAGGCATCAGTGAGGACCGTGCCTCCAATGGACTGAATCATTATTGCTATATCACTGTTAAGAGCTCTTAGAAAATATAATAATGCGGTATTAGGAGATGGCTTACATAAATCTAGGATTTTATCCTAGACCCTTTAGAATCTGAAATTGAAATTGACCATCATTTCATACGTTGCTCGCTTTATAGTCGTGAGTTGTTCTATCAGGGATAAGTGATCACTTAAGTCTTCAAACTGCTTGCACAATTCTTCGTTGATTTCATCCCAATTGTGAATAGAATTTAGTCTTAAGCCTCAGTACCATTGAAGGGCTTTTCCTTTGAATGAGGAAGCAAGTAGTCTGATTATGACAGTAACTTGAGTCACATGGTGTACCGAGCAGATATTTGTAATGTTTTGGATATGTTTTTTGGGGGAAGTTGAATTTTTTCTTGTGAAATAGGACAAACTTTTGAGAGTTGCCACTGAAATGCCATCATACTTTAGAAGAACCAATGGGCTACCTCCATTGAAGGTCACAAACACCTAATTCCTTGGTAACATTATGAATGGAATGAGGAACAAACCTTGCCTAGAATAGAACTTTCTAAATGGAGGTGTAGACTGGGCTTTGGGTTGAGACCAGTTTGCATTGCATCTTCTGACAAGGGACAAAGATGCTCTTATTCTCCTTTCTCTGGATGGCGTTAGAAGATCAGTGAAATGAAAATCAATGCCTCTTGTAGATAATCTTGTTCTTCTTGGCATGTAGGTAAGGAGTTGATCTTTATGGACCAAAGATGTTTGGAGTCACCAGGTGCTCTCACTAAGTGTTCACTACACTTATTAGCTAAAGATAGCACCAATTCCTTAGCTTTTCATCAAATGTCCCACCGGGCATGCTAGAAACTATTATCATTCAAAACATGCACCTGTGGATTCTTTATGGTGTGGAGGAGTTTTTAGCTATGGGGTACTAAGCATAGAGGTATTGCGTAAGGTACGAGAGTCTGAGGCACTGGGTGCACAAGTATTATCACTCAGCTATGCACACAAGCATTAGTTGTCTCATTGCAATGATGGGAACATCCCTAAGGCATGGAACCCTTATGTTCCTTGGGAAGAGCCTCTGAAGTAGACCATATTTCTTCTTGTCTAAGTGCACCTAGTTTAAGACCAACATGTAGGCCTAAAGAGTAGAATGGTAAACTACCTCTAATATAAACCTAGGATCTCTAAGAGGAAAGGGGAGGGAGAAGGTAAGAGATACTAAAGATAAAAAGGTGATGTACCTAGAATAGAGTGAGCGCTCCTACTGCTGTAAACACAATATAGAGTCTTGAGAACAAGACAATATCACACAGTTTTTTCCAAGCCACTCTAAATGCATAAGTATTTCACATAGACGCATGGGAATGCAACACAACACTAAGAGGGATGACAAATGATCCACAAATAACATCAACACAAACCTGGGTGCATATAAGATACGACTTGCAAGTGAGTTTCAAGTTCAATGTGGAGGAGCAAGGAATGGACAACGATGAGAGAGGTGAATGTTACCCACATTCAAAGATCAACAAACACAAATAACACACAGAACATCAGAAGAACAAAAAGAGGTGAACTTAATTCTAATTGATCTGCAAGATTTAGCCAATACAATTTCTCATGGAGGGAAAATTCCAGCAACGTGAGGTTGCTAAAAAGTGTCAACCTTTTTACAGTGAAAGAACCAGGGTTTTATAGTGATCAGGCTTATTTTACAATAAATGTGCCACTTGGGGATGGTGGATGTAGCATTAAATTATTTTGTAGTGCTACGACCATGCTTCTTGAAGTCTGTTCAGTAATTGGATCTGAAGTTGGTGACATGATTACTTATGGATACATGTGTATAGGGTAATGAAAAATTTCTTTGACAAGGTCAAAGAGTGGTGTGAATTCCAATCTCAAAGTCTAATAGATGCTTATGCATTTAATTATTTTAGCAATGCCTCGATCTCCTCTCAACTACCTCTAATTACTTCTTTTATATCCGACAGCCACCTGACAAGTGGTATGTTGACAAGCTCTAGGAGGAGTCCTTTGTATTGTTGGGAAGGAGTAGCATGAATGGGACACGTGGGCACTAATTTTTTTGTTGTTGTTTGGTGGCTCCCCTTTTCCCTTCTTTGTTAACCAATGGCACTACTTGAAATTCTACTGAAAGGGGTTAGCTTTAAATGCATGCTAGACTGCCACGTGGATAGATGGTGCTTCTCTTAGGTGAACTAAGAATTTCTTTGTGCTGAGCAAGCCCTCGGCTATCATGTGGCAATAGTGGAAAGAGGGTTAGACGCTACACAATTCAAGGGCACAGATGTAGGATCGTGTGTGCAGGTGTGGAACTGCATTGGCTAGGTGCAAAGAAACCTCGAATAAGGGTGCATACAAAGAAAATCCTAGATGTTCCTCCATGATTCATATTTTCCTACTGCACTCTTCTTTTAGTTAAATATTATGAACTCGAGGAACTGCATTTTGGAGTTCGTGCACCTTTCGAATTGCATGCTTCAAAGTCTTATGCATGGATGTGCATCAATAACTTTATGCAAGCATGAATCCTCACTACTTTACTGCACAGACTTGCATTTCTATCTCTAGCTCAAGCACAGATGGGAAGTATTTACGCACTTTCTGCTTGAAATGCTTGGGACCAAATAGGTACATGAATCTTCTTTAAGCCCTAGGATGCCTTGCATAAACTGAGAGGTGACTTAGAAATTCAACACTATCTTCATCTGCATTGAAGTTGAATCTCCTATTTGAAGTGCTCTTTTGTTGATATGATGTTGATCTTGGTCCAAAATGAAGACCTACAGGCTTAGGGCCTGTAGGTCACTACTTACTTGTTTAGGGCTACAAAGCCACTTCTTTAGTTCTTTAACTTCTTGGCACTGTCAAACCACTTCTTTCTTCCTTTTTATTCTTTCAATGCCTCACAAAGCTTATGACCAAGCATCATGTCTCCTTCAACTTACTTAACTGGTTTGTACGGATTACATACATAGTCAACCAATACATAAGGTTTGTGTGTAGTCTTAGAGTCTCTCATGAGCTCATTCATGCCTTAAGAACCCTATGTAGACTTATACAAACGTTTAGAATTCAATGTCATCTCTCTCAATGGTTTATACTTTTTGATCCACCATTATGGCATCTTCAAACTACCTCTATAGTCCATACATGCATGTATATGGAAGAAGTACTTGTGACTCTCATTAGAGGGTATATTTGGACTACTATCTTGATTTTCTCATACTTCTAGTAATGCAATGTTATCTCAAAACCTTATACTATGATATAACACTGATATTTGAGCCACATTTGGCAATCAAGCATGAAGTGGACTATTCAAACATTGACGATGTTTTCAAAGACCAAACACTTGAAGATTATGAACAAGAATCACATATTAGGGAAGTAGCCATGAGCTCGATGAAATTGAGGGATCCTCCATAAGTGGTGAAGCCTTTTTAACGTCTGAAGGTGATAAATATCTCAGACAAAATAAAACTTGTAGCAAGATTGACTGGAATACCTTGTACATCAAGACACTTTTCCTCCAAGTGAAGGCACTTCATGGAGATAAGTTAGCTGATGAAACCACCATGAAAAGTAGCTCATTGACCTCTACAAACATCCCTCAAAACCATTCTTCTTCATCGAATTCTGAGGTGGAGAAACAGATGTAAGAATAGACCCTGCTTGGATGGATATGACATAGTGACCTATTGTCACTCTTAGCAATTGTCCATAAAGAAGGGGGAATGAATCTACAAACTAATGCCATTGATTTCAAGCTTACTAGTACCCCTAACAATGGCCAAAGTTTTAGTTCCTAACTCTCTCTCTCTTGGCCATACCATCTACTTCAAATTTGCCTTTTTGAACTTGTTAATGTAGCGATAGAGAGAGAGAATGTCTAAAGTGTCAGTTTGACCTAAAATTTGGTCCAAAGCTAGAAAATGATCTGGGGGAGCTCAATGAACACTTAAAAAGTATTTCCAATTAAAATTTGATATTGTAAGGTTGTACGAGTGCCCAAAAGTGCTTGTAAAATGTCATTTTGATTAGTTTAGGTGTTGAACTGCAGATGACAGTTTCTGACCATCCGTAAACATTCTCTAACCCAATTCTAACATCAGGTATGTTGTGAATCTTCTTGAAATGTTTGCTTCTTGGAATGGTACATTCAAATCTTCCAAATGGGCCAAATGGTGGTAGAAATGTCATTTTTGCATATGAGAGCCGAATAAAAGTTAATGCATAATAATATGATCTTAATGACACCACAATAACCCTTTATAATGACTTTAAACCATAATAAACCTTTGACCATGTATGACAACATCAAAACCTTGTAATTGACTCCTAGGATTAGACAAGTGAACATAAGACCAAACATTGGAAAATGCTAGATAAGGACAAATATAACTATATGAAACTATTTAAGACCATTTAAGACCATGACAAGTTTTTGACAACCCTATGTAATTCCAACCTAGAGGGGGTGACCAATTTTGAGTTAAGGTCAAAATTTGGTCAACAATTTGGTGATTCACAATGGTAGCATCCCTACAATGCTAATGGATCAATGGCCTTTTCCTACCATTGAGCAATGGAGTCACTCTTGTCTTACAATGTGAAACTGACATGCCTTTCGAAGACTTCAAAATCACACCAAACCACAAAATAAGAAGCAAACACACTATGCTCAAGGCATTTAGGGAAACCACACACAAAAGACTCAAAACAACACACCTATCCTAATATGTACAGACCTCAAAACATGTTTGAGGTGGTGAAATAATTCTTCTTACTTCAACCAAGATCAAAAACAATATTTCTTGAGTCAGATCTGCTGCATGAGAATAAGTCATCATATGATGGATGTTTGTCACAAAAAAATTACTTGTGAAGGTGATCAAAGGACTTACCATTCATGGGACCTCTGCTAGCTACAAATGAATCACTTGAAACTCATTGAGTGGTCTTCTTAGCTCTTCTTGAGGTATGCTAGACAGTGCAACCTGCTTGATCTCCTTCATGCTCATTTGATGCTTGTCAATTTGCTTCTTGTGAGTAATGAGAACCTTCTTGGCTTCAATTTCACCTAGACTAGGATGTGTTTGATGTTTATGACCATTATACTTGCCTTCTTGTTGACCAAATGTGTTTGCAAGTGACTCAATATTAGATTGAGGCCTAGGCTACTCAACCATACAAACTTCTGCCTTTGCTTGATTGCATTCTTTTAGGACTATAGTCTGTTTGTCAATGACTTGACACTCCTCTTCATGTTCATTAGGTCCACCAATGACCTTACTATCAAGCTCATGTTATTTAGGAAGGAGAGTTGGGCCACTTGTTCAAACTCTTGAACTATGGCATGGAACTGCTGCCATAGATAATCACACTCTTCATGACTCTCACACTCATGCACTTCTTCATTTTGAGAAGACATAATTGTACCATCTTCCTCATTATCATGCTCTATCACACCTTGAGATTTATCATAATCATCCATATGAAGAAAGTAGTTACCCCATTCAAATATTTTTTAAAGTTAATCATCAAGGCTTACCTCAAGAAACCCATCATCCTCATCATGAATGATATATGTGCCAACACATGTATCTTCAATGAAATCATAGGGATCATACTCATAGTAATCAGCACCATATGCATTTGAGAAGAGATCAGAAATGCCTTCAAGAGGGGAAGATGTTCCATCATCTATGGCATGTTGTTCTTGCTCATTGATAGTGCAATTTAGATTAGAGATAGTTTCCCCATATGGTTCAATGTAGAACTTGGCCAATTGTTGTGTTCTTATTATCACTTAGCTCCAATACCTATTTCTAAAATCCATGAAATACCAATCATTATCAACATACCCTCCTATATTAGCAGTGAAGTCTCTTGATAAGTAAATGGCAAAGTGTGGAGATAGATCCACCACCACTATGTCTTGTAGAATTGGAAAACTTGGGCAGTCATGCATGAATACTTTCAAGCCTTTGATGAGCCCTAAAGACTTGGCTGGTGTTCTATCAAGTTGCAACACTTCTTTAAAATAAGGCTCACACTTAAAGCCCAACTTATCTACAACTAGTTTAGGCATGACTGAAGTGCTTGCCCCACTATCCACAATGCAATTATGGACCAACTTATCTCCTACGAGGGTAAAAAAGAAAGGTGGGGCCTCAACACCTTCAAACCATTACCTTTGTTGGCAATGTGATTGTCATTGATGTCAAAAGGGAGATTATTAGCATTATGGATATCATTAATGCTCAGGGCTGAGTATGGTGATTACATGATAAATAAGGGATTCTATCAGAGGTCAAGGATGATTGGAGTGCTTGTGTCTATGATAGGAAAATATGAGAAGATAGTTTGTTGACATCACCATTACCACGTGCAGATGAGTTCAGGGGAGTTGGTCATATGGTTGTGGTCATATTAGTCCCTAGTTGTTATGCACCAAAATTGAAGTCATGTGATGAAGCGCAATAGAAGATATGGGAATGCAAAGTTGGCTACTTAGACAAAATTCACTAAGTTTTTATACTTAGCCAAACTTGTAAAAGGGTTAAAAAGAGGCAAGTAAACATGTTGATGAGGCATTGAGGTGTTAGGACAAAATGATCATATGGGTTTGTTCATTTTTGTGCCTAGTTTATATGTGTTGAATCTCAAGTCATGCAATGTAGCACAACAAAAGATATGCATGAGCAAATTTGGGCTCCCAGACATTTTGACAGTGTTTTCTCACACTTAGTCAAATTTGTAGATGGCAAGATAACGCTGAGTAGGCATTTTTATGATGTCATATCTTGCATGTATAAAGGTTTCTGGAGTAGATGAATATATGGATGGAACCCCCTATGTGATAGGGTCTTATGTACCTAATTTCAAGTCATGTGACTAAGCATAACAAAAGTTATGCATGAACAAAGTTGGCCTTCCAGGCAGTTCTAAGCATAGTTAACTTTGTGGCAGTATAATCTAAGTGAGAAAATTAATGGCATTATATATCTCACATGCAAAAGATTTAGAAAGAGATGAGCATATGGTGTGTTTATTATCATGCCTAGTTTATATGGTCCAAATTTTAGAATAGACAAATAAGCGAAGCAAAAGATATGAAGGTACAAAGTTAGCCTTCCAAGGATATTGAGATGGTCCCCATACTTAGTCAAATTTTCACAAGGTAAAGTTTGAGCCTATTAGAATATATAACAGTTAGCATTTGATTGTATGTTGAAGATCCAACAATGCATAGTGAAGTTAATATGCCAAAGGCACCTACAAGTGAACGTGCTAGTGACAAGTGTCACAATCATGAAACTTGAATGGTAAATTTATGGTGTGGTTCAAAGTCAATTAGTCAATGATCAATACGAGGATGCTAAGTGTCTCAATAGTGAGAATTGATAGCAATGTGCATAAGGCACGTGCTAATGCCAAGTGTTACATTCATAAGAGTTTGCTAGAGATAAATTTTGAGCTTGTCAAAAGATTGAATGGTGAATGGTTGATTGTGCAATGCATATCCAACAAAGTGAGTGGACTTAGTGGGATAAAGTGCTCGATGTTTATCGACATAGAGGCGAGTTAAAGATTGATCTTCTTTGATGATATCAATGAAGCATATTCATTTCAAAGACTAATGATGTAACAAGATAAGGACAAGTGCTCAAGGTTTAACCATAGATAGAGATAATGTTTGTGCAACTATGATCTAATGGCATGTGAGCTCAGATTAGGAAGATCAACAGACACATTTTAAATTTGAATAGTTAAATTCCAAAAGTGTACAAAGATTGAGCGAAGCACGTAAACCTGTCAGAGATCGATTGAACGGATGCATTTTAAAGATGAGTAATTTGAATGAAGACCATTAGATTATGGCACCGAACTTAAGATCAATGGCCGATATTCAAAGATATGATCATTATAATGGTCAAGTGTAGGAATATATAGGAACTTACATTTTAGCCATAATTTATGATACCGACAATGAGATTAATTGTCGTAATCGATCAAATTTATGTAATTATGCATGTGCATCAAAACTAGAACTCAGTATATGCTAAAGATAGTA
Source organism: Torreya grandis (assembly GCA_037957365.1). Classification (NCBI taxonomy): domain Eukaryota; kingdom Viridiplantae; phylum Streptophyta; class Pinopsida; order Cupressales; family Taxaceae; genus Torreya; species Torreya grandis. Next base: position 4,022,916 of record JARHVA010000552.1, read on the forward strand.
ATGAGACCAAGAATCATGGTAGTGGAGCATGAGTTCAAAATGTGGGAAACTTGATGTTCAAGAGATAATGAACTAAGTCCAGAACAAAGCATGATGTGTTAGCAAACTAGTGTGAACACAGAAAAGATACGATACCTTAGATCAATTGCTTATATATATGACATCTAAAATATAGGCAAAAGCTATTGGTATTATTGAATTGTGTTGAATAAGAGAAATATAGAGACACGGAGACAAAGGGGTAGAGAAGAGTGTGGAAGAGAAGAGGAGCTATGAAGTGCAAAGCATGAGCAATTATAGACCAAACTTGTAACAGATAACAAAAAATTGGATTCATTTATGAATCTATATTGTAATATGGAGTTGTACCTCCATAATAAAATCTGATAGGTAGGTGCCATCAAATTAGTTGAGTTAGTGCATAGTTAGGGAGTGGGTGCTTCCTTAGATTAGGTGCTCTTGAAATAGGGGATTGGTGTCTTCTTAGGGTTGGTGCCTTTATACATTGTAACTAGTGATGTTTTGACTGTGAGGTTAGATTAAAGCAATAGATTCTAGTAGCTATTCTCACTGTGGTTTTTTTCATATTGGGTTTTCTACATATACTTATGGTGTTATGTGTTTTTGTGTATGTAATCTCTGCATATAGTTTTAATCTATATTAAAAAGGTTAGAAAAGGACTAAGTTAATCAATATATTGATTCACCCCACCCCCTCTCAGTTTATATTTCTGTTCTAACAATTGGTATCAGAGCCCTAATTTCTTAGAAGAAGCTTAATCATCTCAAGTAGATCTTGGATGGTAAACACAAATGGCTAGTCAAGAAGGCTCTTCGCCAAACAAGTCACCTCTCTTTGATGGATCAAACTATGCATTTTGGAGCATAAGAATGAAAGCATATTTATCTTCATTAGGGTTTGATATATGGATGTCTATTGTAAATGGATATATAGCTCCTACTACAACTCCTACTGATTAGGCTGCCAAGAAAGCATATGAGATCAATGCTAAGGCAAAGACTGCTATCCTTTGTGGATTGTCTAATTCAGAGTTTATCCAAGTGATGCATTGTCAAAATGCACAAGATATCTGGAATAAATTAAATATCATCTATGAAAGTGATGACAAGGTAAAACGGGACAAACTACAAATATTTAAAGGCAAGTTTGAGAGCCTTAAAATGAATAAAGAAGAGAAAATTATAGACTACCTCCTCAGAGTATATGAAATAGTCAATATAATTAGAGGCCTTGGAGAAGAGATTAAAGAATCACTCATTGTTAAAAATGTTCAAAGATCTCTACCATCTCGGTATGACTTTAAAATTTTTGCAATAGAGAAAACAAGAGATCTAGATAAACTCATTGTTGATGAGTTGCATGGAACCTTCACTGCCTATGAGATGAGAATGGGAGATGCAGATGCCTTCAAGAGAGAAGCTACATTCAAAGCATGTAAATCAGTAAAAGAAAAAGCACCTACATCCAGATCTGAGGAGACTAATGAAGAAGAAACCAACTTTGTCAAAAGATTAAAAAGAGGATCTGAGAAGTACAAAGGTAAGTTACCCTTTAAATATTTTAACTATGGCAAAGTAGGACATTTTGCGGCTAAATGCCCTTATAATAAAAATGATAACACTGAACAAGAAAATAATAGTAAAAAGGTGAAACCTCACTATTCCAAGAATAATAACTTTTTCAAAAATAAGAAAGACCCATACACAAAAGAAGACAATGATTCAATGGATGAAAGTGATATTTCTGATGATGATCATGACTGTGCTTTTGTGGTTGAGAAAAAGGAAGTCCTATTCATGATAATAGGATCAGCTTCTGTGGATCAAGAAGTTGAAGACTCAGATGAAGGAGAAGTGGATCTAGAGTGTGAACTCGTTTGTGCTTTAGAGAAAATTGATAAGCTAAGATAAGAGATCTCAAAATAGAAGAAGCTTGGACAAAAAGAAATTAAAAAACTATCCAAAAGTCTTGAAAAATCTTATCAGATGGTGGTTAGCCTAAAGACATAAGTTGAGGAGGATAAAATAATAGATGTAGTCAAACTTGAACTACAATCTAAATCTGATAAGAACTTGAAGTTAGAAACAGAGATAGTGACTTTGAGAAAAGAACTTGAGAAAGCTTAAGGATAACAAGACAAAAGTTTGAAGTTGATAAGAGGATAAAACATTCTTAATGAGTTGATCAACTCTCAAAAACCTTCAATAGAGAGATCAATTCTTGGTTATGAAAAAGGAAAAATTTCCATTACTAGTACATCTGCTAACTTATATGACAACTTCAAATAGAAAGAGATTCAGGAGCAAAGAAAGAGAAAGCGTTGAAGGATACAAAGACATACACAAGTACTTTTGATGTGAAGAAAGTTAAAGCTGAAAAGAAGCTTGTAGAGAAGAAGACAAAGGTAGTTGATGCAAATGAATACACAACAGTGAGAGACTTGAAGAAGCTAGAGTTTAGAAGAGCTCATCACACTGCACAAAGAACTGCTATGACTAGGTATTCCTCAACTTTCTATGGTTATTGTTATACCTATAATTAGTTTGATCATAAGGTTATTGATTGTAGCATTGTACCTAAAAGGAGAATAAGTAGTAGAAATTTATTTGCTCCCTTGTTAGATAAAAATGTAATATGTTATATAATTTTGGTCGCATAGCTAAATAATGTAGAACAGACTTTGTAAGACCAAAAACATAAAGTAAGAAGAAAGACATGCATCCCAATGTGAACAAAGGTTCACAAGTCTCTAAAAAGGAGAAAAATATGAAAAATAAGAAACCGAAGGATGTGTGGAAAGTGAAAGATCAATTTATGATTGCTCAAATTCCACTCCATGCCAAGGAGTAGAATTTGTGGGTAATAGACTATGGTTGCTCAAAACATATGACTGGTGACAAGATCAAGTTCATCAAATTGAGCAAATATAAGGAAGAATCTATTATCTTGGGAGACATCAAAGGTAAAAGAACCTTGATCATAGATGAAAAATTGCCTACACATGATGTCCTTTATGTTAAAATATTGAAGCATAATCTACTAAGTGTCAGTTAAATGTGTGACACTAGATATAAGATCAAATTTAATATAAAACGCTGCAAGTTAAAGAGATCTAGAAGACTAGTTACAGAAGGAAAAAGAACTGAAAGCAATATCTATAATCTTGTTGAAGTGAATGGTAACAGTTGCCTGATGGGAAAGATTGATGAGAGTTGGTTATGGCATAGAAGAATGAGTCATGTCAACTTTGATAACCTAGTCAAAGTGAGGTTAAATAAGTGTGTTAGACACATGTCTAAGATAACTAAACTTGCAGACACTACTTGCAAGGAATGTCAACTAGGGAAGTAGACAAGGGTCAGATTTCAAATAAAGGAGTATACAACTACAAAGCCTCTAGAATTAGTTCATACTGATCTTTGTGGTCTTACTAAGATAATAGGATCTAAAGGAGAGATATACTTCATGTTATTTGTAGATGATTACTCAAGAATGTCATGGGTAACTTTTTTGAAGGACAAGTCACATGAATTTGAGAGATTCAAGATCTTTAAAGCCATGGTGGAGAATGAGATTGGATGAAAAATCAAATGCTTAAGATCTGATAAAGGTGGATAATTCACCTTAAATGAGTTCATAGAGTATTGTGAGAAGCATGGAATCAAAAGACATTACTCTATAGCAAGGACTCCACAAAATAATGAAGTGTTGAACGAAAGAACATGATAGTCAAGGAGATGGTCAAAACAATGCTAAAAGAGGCCAAGTTACCTGATGGATACTGGAGAGTAGTCCAAAGAATAGTATATATCTTGGATAGAGTTCAACTAAGGGTAAACAGTGACAAAACTCCCTATGAACTATGGTATGAAAAACTTGCATCTGTTAAGTACTTTAGAGTGTTTGGAAGTAAATGCTACATCAGGAAAAAGGATAAATTGGGAAGCTTTGAGTCAAGATGTGATGAAGAAATATTTCTTGGTTATTCCACCTAAAATAAAGCCTATATATGTTACAATAAAAGGCTACACAAGATTTTGGAGATCATCAATGTCAAGGTTAAAGAAGACTTGAAACATGTTGAACCTGACAAGGAAATCTGTATTGAAGAATCAGATCTTAAAGAAGAAGCAGATAATGAAGAGGCTGAGGAAATGAATGAAATGGCACCTGTAAGATTTATCCAAAAGGATCATGCTATAGAACAAATCATTGGCAATAAGGATGAAGGAGTTCAGACAAGGAGAAGAGTTGCACAAAATAATGAGCAAGTTTTGCTCTAATGTCTGAAATTGAGCCTAAGAGCTATGTTGAAGCCAACAAGGATGAGAATTGGCTAAAAGCCATGGAAGAAGAACTGAGCGAAATTGAAAAGAACAAAACTTGGCAATTAGTTCCAAGACCTTCAAATAAGAATGTGATAGGTACAAAGTGGGTCTTTATAAATAAGCTCAATGAGGATGGCGTTGTTATAGGAAATAAAGTAAGATTGGTGTGTAAATGATATACACAAGTTGAGGGCATAGATTTTGAGGAAACATTTACTCTAGTTGCTAGATTGGAAGTTGTAATAATGTTTCTAGCATTCTCTATTTATAAGAAATTCAAAGTCTATCAAATGAATGTTAAGTCTACTTTCTTGAATGGAAACCTGGAAGAGGAAGTTTACATAGAACAACTTCAAGGTTTTCAGCTATCAAAGGAAGAAGATTATGTGTTCAAATTGAAGAAAGCTCTATATGGTTTAAAATAGGCACTAAGAGCATGGTGTTCAAGATTAGACCTGCACCTACAACAAGAAGGATTCAACAAAGGGTGTGCAGACAACAATCTGTACTTCAAATCAGAAGGTGAACATATGTTGATTATTGTTGTTTATGTAGATGACATCATATTTGGTGGTAATAACAACAAAATGTGTAAAGAATTTGCTACATAAATGCAAAGTGAGTTTGAGATGTCTATGCTTGGAGAACTCTCTTTCTTTTTTGGTTTACAAATAGCAAAATCTGATGAAGGGATATTTATATCCCAAACCAAGTATGTAAAGGAAATGCTCAAGAAGTTTGGAATGGAAGATAGCAAACCAATTAGTACTCTCATGATAACTGGATGCAAATTGAGCAAAGAAGATGAGTCCCTTGATGTAAATCAGACTATGTATAGATTAATTATAAGTATCTTGTTTTACCTAACTGCATCAAGCCCTGATATCATGCAAGCAGTGTACATGGTTGCAAGATTTCAAGTTGATGCTAAAGAGTCACATGTCAATGCAATGAAAAGGATCTTGAGATATATCAAGAGCATAATTGACTATGGTCTATGGTATCGGAAAAGTGAAGACTTCACTCTGACAACATATACAAATGTTGATTGGGCAGGAAGTGTGGATGATAGAAGAAACACTAGTTGTGGTGCATTTTTCCTTGGAAATAGACTTGTTTCATGGCTGAGCAAAAAATAAGAGTCAATTACTTTTTTCATAACAGAAATAGAGTTTGTGGCAGTAGTGGCATGTTACACTCAAGTCTTGTGGATGAAGTAAACACTAAAAGACATCAAGATAGAATACAAATCACCTATCTCTATTCTTTGTGATAATTCAAGTGTTATTAATATATCAAAGAATCTAGTGATGCATTCAAAAACCAAACACATCAGTCATCACTTATTAAGAGAAAAGGTTGCAGATCAAGAGGTCACAATGGTGTATGTGCAAAATCAAGATCAAATTGTAGGCATATTCACCAAACCTCTTCCCAGGGAATAATTTGAGTATTTGAGATAAAAGGTGGGAGTGGTGGCTCTTACATCACATCACTAAATCCTAGTGATAGGGCATGAGTCCAGGGGGAGTCTCATAGAAGCTTTGTTAATCTCTGGAAGAAGAGAGAAAAGACAACTCAGGTAAAGGGGGAGAAACATTTGGACAAATAATGAGAAAGAGTCCATTTGCCATTGATGTCAAAAGGGGAAAATAAGTGCAAATGCTCTCTACAAAAATTTGGAGAAAAAGTGTAAATAAGATCAAAGTATGTGTCCAAGTTAAAGTTAGGCAAATGTGTCATTGCCTAAGGGGGAGCAAGTTTGGTATGAATAACTTTATTTCATACTCATCAGAAGCCAATGTAAGCAATGCTAGGGAAAGAGCAGAAAATTAGAAGATCAGAGTATTTAGTTTGCCATCAATGATAAAGGGGGAGAGTGTTGGCTATATGATTGTCATTGATGTCAAAGGGAGATTATTGGCATTATGGATATCATTGATGTTCGGGGCTGAGTAATTATTAGAGGATATGCAAGCGATCTTATCATAGGTCAAGGATGATTAGAGTGCTTGTGTGCATGGGTGAAATTCATTCAGTTCTTCATATTGATCATCTAGACATTTTAGGTCTTTGACAAAAAAATTGAGAAGACAGTTTGTTGACATCACCATTGCCACGTATGGATGAGTCTAGGGGAGTTGGTCATATGGTTGTGATCATAGTAGTCCCTAGTTATTATCCACTAGATTTGAAGCCATACGATGAAGCACACTAGAAGATATGGGGATGCAAAGTTGGCTACTCAGACAAAATTCACTAAGTTTCTATACTTAGCAAAATTTGCAAAAGGGTTCAAGAAGATCCAAGTAAGCATGTTGATGAGGTTAGCATTTTCACACATGGAGGTGCTAGGATAAAATGATCATATGGGTTTGTTTAGTTTTGTGCCTAGTTTCTATGCGTTGAATCTCAAGTCACGTGATGTAGCGTGACAAAAGATATGCATGAGTAAAGTTGGGCTCCCAAGCATTTTGATAGTGTTTTCTCACTTAGTCAAATTTTTAGATGGCAAGATAAAGCTAAGTAGGCATTTTTATGATGCCATATCTTATACATATAAACATTTCTGGAGTAGATGAATATATGGATGGAATCCCCTATATGAGAGGATCTTATGCATCTGATTTCAAGTCATGCAACTAAGAGTAACAAAAGTTATGCATGAACAAAGTTAGCCTTCCACGCAGTTCTAAGCATAGTTAGCTCTGTGGCAAAATAATTTGAGTGAGAAAATTAATGACGTTATATCTCGCACACGTAAAAGATTTGGGAAGAAATGAACATATGGGTTTGTTTATTATCATGCCTAGTTTATATGCTCTAAATTTCAGAAAATGCGGATAAGCGAAAATATATAAAGGTGTAAAGTTAGCTTTCTAGGCATATTGAGATGGTTCCCATAGTCAAATCTACATAAGGTAAAGTTTGAACCTGTTAGAAGATCTAACCGTTAGTGCTTAATGATACGTTGAAGATACAATGACGTGCAACAAAGTCAATATGTCAAAGGCACCTGGGAGTGAACGCTCTAGTGACAAGTGTCACAATCATGGAGCTTGAATAGTAAATCTATGGTGTGGTTCAAAGTCAATTAGTCAATGATCAATGCGAGGATGACAAGTGTCTTAATAGCGAGAATTGATAGTAATGTGTAGAAAACACACGTTAATGCCAAGTGTCACATTCATGGGAGCTTGTCAGAGATAAATTTTGAGCTTGTGAGAAGATCAAATGGTGAACGGTTGATCATGCAATGCAAACCAAATAGAGCGAGTAGACTCAATGTGATAAAGTGCTCGATGTTTATCGACATAGAGGCGAGTTAAAGACCGAGCTAGTTTAATAAGATCGACGGAGCATATTCGTTCCAAAGACTGAGATAAACCTCAAATCCTTTTGTATACCTCTTCCCTTTCTTCAAGTTTAAGATCAATATGCTCTTCATTATCAACCTATAGGTGCCTATTGGGGTACTTGACTGCATTCTTTGGTCTCAAGGTCTTATTTCCAAATCAATGATCTTTTCAATGGACTTTAACTTTGTTGTTCCAATTAGGTTCAAATACTTTTCGTACATGCTCTGCTATCTCTCTTTAACTCTAAAATGGATTGATCCTTCAAGTATATAAATAGGTGGCCCTTTAGGGTCATGACTATATTTTGGTCTCAAGGTTTTATTTCCATGAAAATCATTAAGAGCTTAAATGACTTGTTACTATAGTTTGATAACCTAATCAATCTTCAATACCTCTTCTACACCCTCTATCTCTTTCCTCAGGCTTAAGACCAATTATTTAGTTAATAACCTATAGGTGCTAGTAGGCTGTTTGAGCATTAGGCTTGACAATTGGAAGTTGGTATACTAACTGTGTCATGGTGCTTTCAAGAATCCAAACCAAAAGAGTTTATACCACTACACAGGCAAAGTTGATAGGCTTCTTAGCTCAGTCATACCCTTGACCATCTCTATTTCGTACACAGTCCTATAGGTGCCTTCTAGGACTTGTCAACTCAGTTCCTTGACCATCTCTGACTTGTAAGTGGCCTAGTTGCTCTTCAGTAGTTTGTGTTCTATTTGTCTACAATTAAGTTAGGTTTCACTATTTTGGCTTTGCTTTTGTGTTGATTTGATGTTGATTTGATCCAAAATGAGGAATTATAGGCTTAGGGCTTATAGGTCTCTACTTGCTTATTAGGGCTACAAAGAGCCACTTATTTGAGTTCTTAAATCCTTTAACCCTGTCATTTTCATCACACTTCTTTGTCACTCCTCCAAGACTGTAGAGCTTATGACTGAGTATTTCATCCTTGTCAACTTCCTTATTTGACCAGTCTGTACAAACTGTATACAGTCATCTTATGTATAGGATCTGTGTATTAGGACTTAGAGCATCTAGGTAATTTGTATCACTTGATGATGGCAGTTAATGTATGATGAATTATATCATCTCTCTCTCTCTCTCTCTCTCTCTCTCTCTCTCTCTCTCTCTCTCTCTCTCTCTCTCTCTCTCTCTCTCTCTCTCTCTCTCTACATTTCAACATGGAGATAAGATGCAATGCATTTCTTAATGTGGATGAATAAGAAATATGATTGTAGACACCAGTACTCTTCCTTATACTTAAAGAGATACAAGAACACTGACTACACTTCATGTGACCTATTAGAGAGAAGACTACTTGCAAAAAACATGAAAAAGTAAGATGAACACAAGGAGAGATGACTATCACTTGCCATTCAACTATGAAGTACTTCACACAATTAGACAAGAACTCAAAACCAGCTTGAAATATTTTATTCAAAGGCAAAATCAGTACTCAAACTAGCAGGGTTTTGCCATACTAAATGTGGATTAATTATAAAGTGAAAAGTGGTTGCTTATATAGAGAATTGTGAAGAGAGAGGGGCATGGTAGGAGAAGATTGACAAGTGTCCTCATGAGTTAAAACAATAAATAAATTTATGGAACAGTCATACACAGACTTCCAAAGCCACATGTCTCACGGTTGAAGATGCTCCAACCCTCCATGTGGCATAGGAGTTAGAACTTGTCTTGACACCTTGACTAGCTTCTTGAAAACTGTCTTTTGCATAAGAAGAGTGACAAATAGACTTCTCAATCATAAATTCACCATGAATGCCTTCTGACCAACTCATTGGACACCTATCATGCCTTAAGAAACTTCTTTGATCTGACATTTAATGATTCATGTACATAGGTGTCTTGAAACGCTTTATTTTCCATGCCTAGCTTGGTCCAAGTGGCTCAAAACTCAAGTTCATCTTATTCAAGTCACTCTTTCTCCATGGATGGTCTTCAAATATCTTATCACCCAAAATCATGTTATTCACTTTCCCTAGGTTGTCACCAACCTCCATGTCAATTTTGAGGCCCTGAGACCCAGTGGAAGTATGAGAACCATGAAATGGCCTTGCTACCTAGTCTCATTTTAGGTTTGTTTGAGATTGCCTTAAAAAATGAGCCTTATTTGGCCACCTCAAGAATGTCTTGTCTAGATTTTTGGGCTTGAATGGATGTAACACATCCCAAATTACTTCCTAAAATGATTGGAAAGTTCTCCTTTACTCAAAACCCCTGTAAAACACCAAAAAACATGCAAAATAGGGCATTTTTTGTAGTCTATACAACTACAAGTATAGACAAGGTACATGTGGAGAACCTACTTGGAGTCCTCAACAACATCTAATAGGTTTTAGGAGCAAACTATGGCATTAAACATGCTTTATAGGTCCATTTGTCTTGGCTAGTCACTATTAAGGTTTTAGTAGGGTTTTAAGTACGTTTCGTTCATAAGGATTGTTCATAAAGAACATATCCTATTTCTCTCTCCTAATGCCATAATATTGTGTTTAGGGGACCCTCCCATCTCCTCCAAAAACCACTGGGTCCTATGCATAACTTCATGAAAGTTCTAAGTGTGAGAAAGTGTTCCTCAGGTTGCAAACAAGCCATTTTAGAGGGGTCTAGACACTTAGTCTTTGTTCATGCAGGTGCTAGATCCAAAACATCAACTAATGCCTCAAGAATGTTGTGTGAATACCCTGATAGCTCCATAGAAAACTAATATTCTCTATGCATAAGGTTAATGTCACAATAAGAGGGAGAAAACGTACCTTGAAATGCAATCTTGCATGAGGGGCATTTGAAGAAGGGTTTAAAGCCAAAATTGGCATTTTTTTGCTTTGCTCTATCTATAGGTGATCATACAGACTCTGTACCATCATCTTGAACTCCTCAACACCTTCAGACCATTACCTTACCCTCCACAAGCCATTTGTTCCAACTCTTGCACTTAGGTTTGCCTACATGTGAGAATTAGGCCTACAAGCCTAAACAGAGTTTCATCTTCATTTTGCTCTTTTTCAAGAGTCTAGAGATATAGATGCAATATTTATGACACCATCAAATAGTTTCAAGTGGCTTTCCTTCCCTAGACCTTCTCTTTTCCTCAATCAATTAAAAATCTACATGAAGAATAAGCAGACCTGTAGGTTGTTGCTTGATTGTGCGTAGAGGTTTATTACTTAGTTTTGACCAACCTTCTTTTGTTTCCCTTGGTTTTAATATGGCCCTATGACCTTGTTTGACTGAGATAAACCTCAGAGATTTTTGTATACCTCTGCCCTTTCTTCAATTTTAAGATCAGTTTGCTCTTCATTAGCAACATGTAGGTGCCTAATTGGGTACTTGACTGCATTCTTTGGTCTCAAGGTCTTATTTCCATATCAATGATCTTTTTAATGGAATTTGACTTAGTTGGAGTTCCAATTAGGTTCAAACACTTTTCATATGTGCTCTGCTAGCTCTCTTCAACTGTAAAATGGACTGATATTCAAATATGCCTGTAGGTGGCCCTTTAGGGTCATGCCTATATTTTGGTCTCAAGGTCTTATTTCCCTAAAAGTCATTGAGAATTTAAATGACTTGTTACTATAGTTTAGTAACCCAATCAGTCCCAATACCTCATCTACACCCTCTATCTCTTTCCTTAGGTTTAAGACCAATTGTTTAGTTAGTAACCTATAGGTGTTAGTAGATTGTTTGAGCATTAGGATTGACATTTAGAAGTTGGTCTACTCATTATGTCATGGTGCTTTCAAGAATCCAAACTAAAAGAGTTTATCCCACTACATAGGCAGAGTTCATAGGCTTCTTAGCTCAGTCATATCCTTGATCATCTCTCTTCCGTACATAGTCCTGTAGGTGCCTTCTAGGACTTTTCAACTCAATTCCTTGACCATCTCTGACTTGTAAGTGGCCTAGTTGCTCTTCAATAGTTTGTGTTCTATGTATCTGTAATTAAGTTAGGTTTCATTGTCTTGGCTTTGCTTTTGTGTTGATTTGATCCAAAATGAGGATCTACGGGATTAGGGTTTGTAGGTCTCTAAGTACTTATTTAGGGATACAAAGAGCCACTTATTTGAGTTCTTAAATCTTTCAACCCTGTCAACTTCATCACACTTCTTTGTCACTCCTCCAAGACTACAAAGCTTATGACTGAGTATTTCATCTTTTTCAACTTCCTTATTTGACTAGTCTATACGGACTATATATAGTCATCTTATGTATAGAATCTATGTATTGGGATTGGAGCATCTATTCAATTTGTATCACTTGATGATGGCAATGGGGTAGTTAAGGCCATATGAATGTATGATGAAATGTATCAATTTTCCCATGGATATCAAGTTGGAAATGGTTTGTAAGTGTCCCTTGGGATTCTTTAGTTCATTTTCAAGCTTTGTATAAGTTTCAATTGAATAGATACTTCAAACACTCTTTTTCCTCCATTGTTGTCTTCACAAGCTCAGAAAGGCAAAATTAAAGTGAATGGTATGGCCAGGAGAGAGAGATTTAGGAGCTGAAACTTTGGCAATTCTTAGGGGTACTAGTCAACTCAAAATTAGTGCCATTAGTTTGCAGATTAATGGCCTCATCTTTCTGAACAATTTGCTAATGTGACAGTAGGTCACTATGTCCTCTCCATCTAAGCAAGGTTTGTTCTTACATATGTTTCTCCACTTAAAAATTTGATGGATAAGAATGGTTTTGAGGGATGTTTTTAGAGGTTAAGGATCTCTTTACATGGTGGTTTCATCAGATAACTCATCTTCATGAAGTGTCTTCACTTAGAGGAAAAGTGTCTTGATGTATAATGTGTTTCAGTGAATCGTGCTGCAAGTTTTGTTTTGTCTGAAGATATTTGTCATCTTCAGATGTTCCAAATGTTTCATCACTCATGGAAGATCCCTCAACTTCATGAAGTTCATGGCTACTTCGCTAATGTGTGATTCTTATTCATAATCTTCCAGTGTTTGTTCTTTGGAAGCATTGTCAATGTTTGAATAGTCCACTACATGCTTCATTTCCAAATTTGTCTCAAATATATCATAGTATAAGGCTTTGAGATAACATTGCACTACTATAAATATGAGAAGATGAAGACAGTAGTCTAAATACACCTTCTAGTGAGAGTCACAAGTGTTTCTTCGATATACAAGCTTGTACAGACTGTAGAAGTAGGTTGAAGATGCTCAAAGCCATAAATGAGACTTGATACATCTCCTCATACATTCATATGGCCTTGATAACCCCACTATCATCATCAAGTGATATAAATGGATTAGATTCTCAAACTCTGAATACACATACCCTACATATAAGATGACTATATACAGTCTGTACAGACCAATCAGATAGGGAAGTTGAAAAAGGTGACATGATGCTTATCATAGGATTTTTAGACCATTAAAAGAATGACAAATAAATGCGATGAAAATGATAGTGTCAAGAAGTTTAAAAGTCAAGAAGCGGCTTTTATAGCCCTAAAACAAGCAGAAGGCTACCTACAGGCCCCAAGCCTGTATGTCCTCACTTTGGACCAAAATCAATATTCAGATCAATAGAAGAAAAGTGAATTATGAAACCTAATTTCATTCTAGACATGGAGAACCTCAAACCATTTAAAGGACAACTAAACAAAACTTGCAAAGCATGAGATTGAGCTAAGAAGTTTGATAGCCACCTGCAGGACTGTGTATATAATTGAGAAGATAAGAAGGTTGAAAATGCCATGAAGTAGCAAATAAAGCTTGTAAGATAGTGAGAATGATAATTCTATGAGGATTAGACATCTTCAAGATCATGATAGGGTTGAGAGGGTCAGCTTCCAGACCTTTTATTTAGACTTCACCAATAAACACCTACAACCACCCTTATAAGGAGGTTATCTTAAATAATGATGTTGGTGAGGTGTTAAGTTTTAATGCATTTTAAAGATTTCAAACTCTCAACCACATGAGCAAAACCATTGAGATGATTATGAATGGAAGTTTGAAAATCTTGAAGCCATTATATAGGCGACCTATAGGCCTATTTGAAATATTAGCCCAACTTCAGGATAAAGAAGGAGTAGAATATGTATGGAAGATTATTAGAACCTAATTGAGACTCCAACTAAGTCAAAATCCATTGAGAAAAGCATTGATATGGAAATAAGACCATTGAGACCAAAACACAGTCATGACCCTAGAATAGGCACCTACATGCTATAATGAGGATAGGTTAGTTTCAAGCCTAAAGGGAAGGGCATAGGTGTATGTCAGGCTATGAGGTATTTCTTAGTTAGAAAAAAAGATCATAGGGCTATTTGAAAACCAAAGGAAACATGATGTGGTTGATCAAAACTAAGTTTAGATCCTAATTCTCACACACAGTCAAAAAAGTAACCTACAGGTCTGCCTACTTATTAGAGCTTTTGTTTGATTTGAGAAGAGTGGGTTTTGTGGAAAGGTCTGAAAGGATGAAAGTATTTGAGAATGGTTTTATAGTGTCATAAACATCTCATCTATATCTCTAGAATCTATTGAAAAAGAGTAAAATGAAGATGAAGCTCTGTTTAGGCCTGTAGGCCTAATTCTCACATACAAGCAGACCTAGGAGCAGTCATGTGCAAATGCCTTGTTAAGAATGTAATGTCCCCTTTCCATATAGTTTTAGTAATTAATAAAATGGCCTGAATAGTAATTTTATTCATTCAAAAATATAAGGCAATTTAATGAATTATTACAATAGAACTATCTTGGATAATTATTCAAATTACCAGAAAAGTGGTTTTAACCATTTAGAAAATTAAAGTAATTTTAATAATTATTCTAAGGAGTGTTATAATTAATAAATTACTTAAAAGTGATTTTTATCACTTCAATTATTAGATTAATTTAACTAATTATTGAAGCAATAACCTAATATAAAATAATTATTTAATTTACCAAAAAGTAATTTTAATTACTAATTTATTGAGGCAAGTTATTTAATTAATTGAAAAAGGCCTAAAGTGAAATAATAAGGGATGTCCTTTTAAAGTTTTGGAAGTGAGGGTTATCTAAAAGAAAAGAGGATATAAAAAGAAGGTAAGCTATCATTTGATATGCATGGAATGGTTGATATTGATGTTGATTGATCAAGTATGTCAAGCTTGGTTCATTTGGGCATAGTTTCTTGAGGAATGTTACCCTACAAGGACTATGATGTGTTGATTCTCTAAACGGTGTTTTGGAACATCACCTAATTTTGGAAATTTGAGTGAACCTAGGGTTTAAGGAGGAAAATTCTGCAAACTAAGGTTTTTAGAGTTTTAGAGTAAAATCACTAATTTTTGGTTACTTTGAGCTCTTATTTGCATCATAATTCTAAGTATTAAGAGAGTTATGATTTTTTGAAGTTTTAGCATATTTGTAGCAAATAAAAATTATTATGGGCAACGAATTGTTTGGAAAGGGAAATAAAATTATGGGTCTTTGGAAGGTGGGAAATTTTCGTAGGAAGGTTGGTGAATTATCTTGTGTTCGATTGGCAGGTTTCTATCTTGGGAAAATTACTTCGAGGCCTTGGGGACTCTTTTAGAGGGTCTTGCATTCAGAATACCCTCTTCTAGGGTTTAAGGTATTTTATATGAATTTTCTATGGGTGGATGAATCATTTTGGTAGCATTATGAGGCCAGGAAGTGGTCAATTTGATGCCCTAGATTATGATAATAATTCAGAAAATTATTATTATATTATTTTGTTTTTCTATCAACTTTGCATGTTGAATTTGGGTGATTTGAGGCTTGATTGCAAGGTGAATAATTCTGAATTATTCCTATTATTTTTCCTAAGTGGAGCATTTCACTTAAGGAGGGTTTTTGAAGTGTTTTTGGGCTCTAAAATTGAACTGAACAATTATATATTTTATGATTTATACTTTGGAGTTTATTGCATTAATTTTCCAACATTGGCGACTTGTTTTGGGAGACTTGGAAGCTTGTTGAAGGGCAAGTTGAGGTTTTTAGCATTCTGATTTTATTTCCTATATTTCTCCAATTGTGATGACTTTATTTGGAAGTATTTGCAAGGTGTTTCAGGGCGTTTAAAGCATATATCAACTAGTCATAAGTTCAAATTAAATGTATTGGAAGGGACAAAAAAACAAGTATTTTATTTACTACATTTGTGAATTAAGTGGATGTTGATTTTAATTTCAAAATTCAGTATTATTTTTAGATTTGTTTGGGTTTCATGGAAAACCCTTATTGTAGTCTTTGTTCGCAAATTTAGGACATTACAAAGAAGGTTGATGAGAGCATATTGAAGGTTTGAAGGGATTTGAGAGGTTCAAGATGATGGTGTAGAGTCTCTAGGACCATTCATGGATGAAGCAAAATAATGAAATGCCATTTTTTGCCTTATACCGTTCTTCAAACTCTCACCATGCAAAACTACATTTCAAAGTAGGTTTCCTCCCAATTGATGTGACATTTGCTCTATATATAGGGCTAAAAGGTTTTTAGAGAAGGTAGTAGGGTTTTTATCCTCCATTCTAGAAGCATTAGTTGTTGGTTTAAGTCCAACACCTTCATGAACAAAGCAAGAAAACAGGGTTCTAGGTAAAAAGGCCTAATTGAGGTCTAATTAAAGAAAGAGAAAGGTAGAAAATAGGCTTCCATTCAGATTTAGGACAAGAAAATTGATATGAAGTTGTAAGGCCATAATGGGTCTTGGAATATGCCTTTGGTGTGTTAGTACCATTTGTATGTTCTCCTACACAAGGAGGTTTACAGGTTTTTAGGGCTACAACAAAAATAGGCCTAGTGAGAGCTTGAGGAGCAAAATGGAGTTTTGGGAGTTGTTGCAAGAATTAAAATGGTTTGTTTTAGGTCTAATAATATTTATGAAGACCATCCATGGAGAAAGAGTGATTGGAAGAAGATGAACTTGAGTTTTGAGCCACTTGGATTATGCTAGGCATGCGAAATGAAGAGTTTCAAGATACCTATGCATATGAATGATGGAATGCTAAATCAAAGGAGTTTCTTAATGTATGGTAGGTGTCAAATAAGTTATCTCAGATTAGTTCATGGTGAATTAATGATTGAGAAGTCCATTTATGACTCTTCTCATACAAAGAAGGGCAGTTTTTAAGAAGCCGATCAAGGTGTCAAGCCAAGTTCCAACTCCTATGCCACATGGAGGGTTTGAGCATTTTCAAGAGTGAGACACATGGCTTTGGAAGTCCATTTATGACTATTCTATAACTCCATTTCTTGTTGTAACTCATGAGGACACTTGTCAATCCTCTTCTACTATGCCCCTCTCTCTCTCTCTCTCTCTCTCTCTCTCTCTCTCTCTCTCTCTCTCTCTCTCTCTCTCTCTCTCTCTCTCTCTATAAATAACCACTTTTGGCTTTATAAACAATCCACATATGTTATGACAAAGCCCTGCTAGTTTGAGTACTGATTTTGTGTTTGAATAAAATATCTCAAGCTGGTTTCGAGTTCTCAACTTCTTGTCTAAGTGTGTGAAGTAGTTCATAGTTGAATGATAAGTGATAGTCATCTCTCCTTTTGTTCATCTTACTCTTTCATGTTTTGTGCAAGTAGTCTACCCTCTAATAGGTCACATGAAGTGTAGTTAGTGTTTTTATACGTCTTTAAGTGTAAGTAAGACTAGTAGTGTCTACAATGAAACTTCTTATTCATCTACCTTGAGAAATGCATTGCATCTGACCTCCATGTTGAAATATTTATGTTAGAGAAACCTTGGATGTTGAGATCAATTTGGTGAACACCTTTCATAGTGCAAGTTCATGATAGTCTTGTGGAGTTAAACTTGGTGCATCACCTCATTAGGTTAAGTTTATTTTATGTTTTTCTCTTCCCCTTTTCATCCCAATGAGTTAGTAGCATTGGTGATGAGCTTAAATAGATATATCAAGGGATCTAGCCCATCAATCTAGAGGTTTACCCCCCACTATAGACAGTCCACAGGTCTAGGGGTAATCCCATTATTTCACTCAATTGGAGTAGTCTTGAACTATCTCTACAAGGGTTCAAAATTGAGTGATAATAGTTATGGCATGCTCGATGGGACAGTTGTCGAAATCACTTCTTATCAGGGTGAATGTTTATTTTGACCAAACCATAGCTGCACAAGTGTTTCCTACTTAGCATTTGCTGACTCCACTAATGTTACAACATTTGGTTGTAGGCCAATTTCTCATTTTCATGCCTAAGGTAAACATAATATCACTTACTTATTTTGCAACAATGAGACAAATGTGAATCTAACTGAGTGAACTTAGGGACAATCAAGGTATTGAGAAAATCTTTGAACATGTATGTATTGTGCAGAACTTTATCTTGGGAGAGGATGGCTTAGGCATAACTTTGCTACCATCCAAGCATTTATAGCCCTGATAGAGGTATCTTTGATCTCACTCTATACCTTGTTCCATTGCCAGCCATGTGAGAAATATTGCAATGGTTACCCAAATCACCCTTTCTAAGGAAGAAACTTAGCATTTTCATGATTCTAAATCTTCTTTTCTTTTGATGTCACTTAATTTAATCTATGCAGGTTGGAGACCATTATAGCCAAGGCTTAGTGGATTGGTTAAGCATGCCTTTCAACACATAGGTTGTCCTTCACTCATTTAGCTATTCTCATTATCTTCATTTCCTTGCTTTCAAAGTGCTTGTGGAAAACTTGATCAAATTAGAGCTTTTCTCAATTTACTCATCCGATTCACAATCAATGGCCTTCAATTCTTTTAATGTCCTCTAAAGAGTGACCTTGCTTATCACTATGTTCAAATTGGATGTTTGACTTCTATTTTCCAATACCAGTGCCTAATTTTCACCTCTCAATCCTCCTTTGAAGTAGTCAAACTCATAGTATATGGTCCCTTGCTCCATTTTTCTAAACTCAATTTTTATTGGAATGGGAACTACGGAGGGATTAGGGATGAGAGCACTACAAAGCAGACAAGGGTCATGCACAAGATAGAAAACACGGGAGACAAGAGACGAGAATAGAAAATAGAACAAGGAATAAAAACAAACACACGATGGAAGCAAAATTAAACTAACCCTAATCTAATATATACAATACCATCACCTCACCTTGAAGGCTATTTTGAACTTATAGTAGGGGGACAACTAAGAAGTAATGCTTAAAGAACTTTCCATTCAAAAGTAGAGGGAAGTTATTTCCTTACAGATCCTGGAGGTGAAATGCTTTCTGCCCTAATAGCTTAGCAATATGTTATTGGCCAATCTATAATGAGTCAATCTTGGATTGCTTGCCATTTTTCTCATGGGCCTTGTCCCATAGTTATGCTTACTCTAATTTGATTAGTCACACCTCTCTAAGGCAACCATATGAGAGAAATGTTTGTGGAAATATACCCATTTAGAGTTTTGGATAAATATTTGCTGAGGAGCATTTCATAAGTTTTGGGGATTTATAAAACTTGAATGTTTATGAACCGATGGACCCTAGGTTCAACTTCCAACTGCATGTGTACATTGAGGAGTTCACCAACAACCTTAACCTCAAATTTATTAGTTGAACCACCACATTTTTTGATTTGATGGGTACCAACCCTAGCTATTCATAGAATCTTATGGGCAACACATTAGCAGAGGCTCCCGAGTCAACTAAACAATTATGTAGGTTCTTCCCAAATAGTATGATTGTTAAAAGGAAGGGGGCACCTCAATCTTATTTTTATAGATGATTACATTGGCATGGGCAGGTTTTTATTTAGGTTGTGGGTAGGATTCTTTATAAGGGATTTCAGTAAAAGATCTCATTGCTTAGTGATTGGAGCAAGCTCATGAAGTGTGATGTTAGCCTTTATGTTCTTCATATCTTCAACTATGTTATATCCTACCTTACTCTGAATTGGTTGAGTATTAGTGGGAGCCTTATGATGAGCTCAAAATATGGCTCATTATTGACATGTTATTTCCTTCAAATCATCTCTCGAAGGATATTATCTTATACAAATTTGAGATTCTTAGATAGCTATTACATGGAAAATAGATATTTGTCTTGTTTATATTAAACCAAAGACTGAACCTTTACTTTGTCATTAATGTCTAATACATGGCATGTTTTACTGATATTTTGTGTGAAGAATGCTCAAAAAGAAGACATAGGCGATGTATAGTGAACATTCCATTTTGATCTCCATCCAGCAGAACTACGAACTCTGCATGCTTATTTCTACGGACTCTGCAGGGTCAATTCTGAGAATTTTGTAAGGACAACGGAAAGCTGAAAACCAGATAAGATAAGAAAGAACCATTCCAGTTGGAATCAAATAAGGAAAATAACTGCCTGCTATTTTGAAGGACTTGCTTTTGATAGATTTGTATATAATCAGATTTTAGGACTATTATAGGATAGGATATTTATTTTATCAAAATAATTGGATCTCTTGGAAATCTAATCTCCTATTTTTGGATGAAGGAATCGACCGGGAGTCCTATTCTTTTGCATTCTATTTTGAGTTGATTGTATTAGCATAAAGTGTAAGACTTTTGACTATAAAAAAAGAGAGGAGAAAGAAGATATAAAGAAAATAGAGAATCAAGAACTAGATATTTTAGAAGCATACAGGTTTCAATCAGACTATAATTATTTTATTTCTATGAATTAATACTCCAAGTTTCTAGCACTGATTAATCTTTGTTCTTGAGTCTGAGAGGAGTAAGGGCCCACTCTCCTTAGAACTAGGAATTGTGTACGGTATTTATGTTCTATTTTATTAGTTATAATCTTGTTACTATTTGCAATTAATTATAAAAATATCAAAACAAATTCATAGTTTAAAAAAAACATTTTCTTATCTCATTTCTTTTCTACGCAAAGTATGTTTTCTTTTGTAGCATAAGTGTGAAGCAAATTTCTTTTTGTAAGTAGAGGTATGAATTTACTTTCCCTGCAAACGTAAAATATGAGTGTGATCTTTTACTTCCAGCAAAAGAGTGGATTGATTTGATTTATTTCTTTTTTAGCAAAAGCTTGAATCAAGTAGTTTAGTCAAAGTTAGAATATGATCATCAAACACCCTCATAAGCAGACTTCTAGATCTACCATCCCATACCTTACTGCAGATAGCTTTGGACACTAGCCCTAGTTGATAAGACACCAATTGAATATTGGTTAAATGAAGAGTTAGATGACACTCGTCATTTTTGGCACCGTTGCCAGGGAACACAAGGTGTTAGTAAGGTAATAATTATTGATCTAGAGTAAAAACAAAAAAAAATTGTAAAAATCATAAAAATACTAGAAATAAATAATAAATTGATGTACCATCCTAGAGATTCTAAAAGATGATTTATTCCAAAGTTTCCACAAAGAACACAAGTGGACACTCCTTCAACATCTCTGAGTAGTGAACCAGAAGATACAAGCGAAACCTATTTGCGAGAATCTTCTGAAATTGGGATAGGAACCAGGCCATTGCCACACGCAAGCCCCATAAGACAAATTCCTCAAGATCAATCTCTTGCACGAAGACATTATTTAGAGATTGCCAAAGACTTAGAAAAAGCATTTCAGAGATCCATAGCTGAATTTTTTTTTGAGAACTTAGAACAACCTAGAGCTGAGACCACAAACATTCAGTGGGAAGATCATCTCAGCTTTGAAATATCATCAGAAGAAAAAATAGCTCTCCAACAAAATCAACAATTCGCATAATCAGGAAGGACTTTCTCCTTTCCTATTGTTGCAGATCCTAATGATCAAACCCCCATGAAAAATATTTCACTAGCTAATCTACCAAATTTTTTGGGGATGATCTACAGAAGATCTTGATCAATTCTTGTTTGAATTTAAGGTGTTATGTCAAACCTATGATTACACAATAGATAGCTAGAAATTAAAACTATTTCCCTCTACACTTAAAGATGTAGCTATGAGATGGTTCATGGGTTTACCTGGCAATTCTATTAGAACATGAGATGACATGGAAACAATTTTTTTGAATAAATACCAAGATTATTGTCGAGTGCAAGAAAGAAAAGAGGATCTCTTTAAAATCAAACAGAATGAGGATGAATCTTTAGAGGATTATTTGGATAGATTCATGTTCACTCATGAAAGAAGCAATTATCCACTCACTGAAGATGTTCAAAAATTAGTTTTCTTGAAAGGATTGGATGAAGACACTAGAGATACCTTATATCTGATGGGTGGAGGAGATATAAATAAGTTGGAATCCGATCAGATTTATGATCTTTGTACAAATTACTCTCGAACAAAACCTAGAATTAGGAAAGAAAAGTTGGAGAAATCTAATGAAGTGGGTAAATTAATGAAAGAATTTGCTAATCTCAAAATAGATATTTTGGTTACACTAAACAGTACTTTGGATGGCCTTCAAGCTAAGGCAAATGCAACAGAGCCTTTAGTAATCTATTGTCCTAAGTGCAGATAGAAACATGCCCTTAGAAACTACCCCCTAGATAGAACTAATATTTCATCATGTGGGATCTGTGATGCAACAGATCATGATACCAAATATTGTACCCTTCTACCTATTGTAAAGAATCAAATAAAAACCTAAGTCCAGTCCACTGAAAAAGTAAATTATATGAAACCCAGGTAATCAATGAATGGCACCATGAAATGTTTCAATTCTTTCACCATTTTGGAATCAACCCCAAATTATATCAATTCAAAATCCATGGGCAGGACAAGATTGGATGCCAGCACCTCCATGGATGGTGCCACAGCCACAACAACAATGGTACCACAACAACATTGAATGCCATAGCCATATCAACAATGGAATCAACAGTGAAACTCATAGTCACAATTCACCCAACCAAGAAGACCACTTTAATAGCAAACTATTATGCCACCTCTAGTTATTCAGCAATAAGGACAAATCAATTAGCCCTCAATACCTGCACAACCAATCACAAATTTGAAAAATAAACAACTAGCACCTATTTATGTTAATGAACAGGAAGAAACAATCAATGTTGGAGTTATTGGGTGTTCAAACATACATTTGAGATCAGGAAAAACTATACAAAAACTTCCAATACTCATTTCTGAGATACCTGATGAAAATGAAAAGACAAAATCATCTCAATTAAGCACTGGAGAAGCTGAAATCAAAATAAACTCTGAAGTAAACAAAGAAAACACTACTACACCAGTAGTTCATTTTATTGAAAGATTAAGAGACACTGATATTAAATCAAACTTAAACTTGGTCCATGAGTTGCAAAAGATCAATATTGAGGTATCCCTTCTACAAACTATTAGGGATATACTTAAATTAAATAAAATCATCAAAAACCTCTATATTAAGACACCTGGAAGGAAGATAAAATATTCTGGAACCATCCATGTTGATGGAAAAATTATTGATTTATTAACAGGAAAACTATTAGTTCCAAAATATGCAGATCTGGGAAGCCCAGTGATCACAATCACAATCGAAGAAAAAGAAATTCCTAATGTCTTAGTAGATTTGGTAGCAACAATCAATGTCATGACAACTGATACTCTCCATGCATTATCTCTTATGAAAATACAACCTACAACTACCATTTTTCAAATGGTGGACCAATCGATAACAACACTAGAGGGAAATATAAAAAATGTTGAAGTGTTAATAAAATCTTAAGAATATCTAGTAGATTTCATGGTCTTGCAACTCAAAATAAAGAATTTAGGATATCCTATAATCTTAGGTAGACCATGATTGGCTATTATAGTAGTATTGATCGATTGCAGGTCAGGAGACATGACCATTTCCAATGGGTTAAAATCCAAATGCATCTCCTTGTATCCCCCTGCAAAACCATCGACAAATTGCATACAAGAACTTTAAGTGGATGAATCAAACAACACATTAAATAACATTTCCTCCTTAGCCATGATCACAGTTAAAAAATACTTTGAAGAATTGAATGGAAACATATACCCAGAATCTACGGACTATGCTAGTCCAAAAACTACAGACTATGTCAGTCCGAAAGCTACGAACTGCGTTAGTTTAAGATTCTTGGGTCAAATAGAAAATTTTGAAACCTCCACTTCTAATTATGCTAGTACTTCATCATATGATTATAGATTGATTCAAGAAAGTGTGTGGAAATTGGCAGAACTACAGCAAACTCATTTTTTAGATGCATTTCATTATTCTTTAGCAAGACTGATTCCTCTTAGAAAAGAGTTTATTGATAATGTAACTATGTTTCATAAGCTACTTCCTCATCCATGTCCTCTGAACTCATTAATTAGTGAGTTTAAGCAAATAGAATCCAACTACCCAAGTACAAAACCAATCATGGTATTACCTAAATAAAATTTGAACATCAATAGTTGGTTGACAAATAAAGAGGAAGATCAACTCTTTGAAGTATTGGAAAGACATACCAAGGCTTTTGCTTGAGATTATACTGACATAAAAAAAATTCACCCTAGCATATGCACTCATCACATTTACACAGAATCTATCAAACCAGTCAGACAGCCACAAAGAAGAATAAACCTAGCATTAAAGGCAATAGTCAAAGCAGAAATCCAAATGTTGTTAGAAGTTGGGGTTTATTTACCCCATCTTAGATAGCCAGTGGGTGTCACTTCTGGTAATTGTGCCCAAGAAAGATGAAAATTTAAGAGTATGTGTGGATTATAGAGAACTAAACAAATCAACATTAAGAGATTACTTTCATTTACCTTTCATCGATCAAGTTCTTGATAACTTGGTAGGAAAGAAATATTTTTCTTTTCTGAATGGGTTCAGTGGGTATAACTAGATAATGGTAGTAGCTGAAGATCAAGATAAAACCACGTTTACCTACCCTTGGGGAACTTTTGCTTATTGAATACTTCTATTTGGACTCTGTAATACTCCAACAACCTTCCAAAAAGTAGTTCTGGCGATATTCTTTGACCTTACAAATGATTGTGTTGAGGTATATATGGATGATTTCACTGTTTATGGTAAAACTTATGAAGAATCTCTTACCAACTTGGAAAGAGTATTGATCAGATGTGAGGAACATCAATTATCTTTGAGCCATAAGAAATATTTGTTGATGATGGATGAAAGAATAGTCCTGAGACATCATATTTATGCAAAAGGCATTCAAGTAGATCCAAAGAAAGTTGAAATAATTTCTAACTTACCCATTTCACAAACACAAACTGAAGTTAAGAGTTTTTTGGGACATACTGGTTACTACATACGCTTCATAGATAAATTTAGTCAAATAGTTGCCCCTATGTTTGCCTTGCTTACAAAAGATAGTACATTTGAATGGAGTGATAGTTGCCCCTATGTTTGCCTTGCTTACAAAAGATAGTACATTTGAATGGAGTGATAGTTGCCAACAGGCCTTTGAGATCATCAAAGTTAAACTTGTTATTGCTCCAATATTGAGAGGACCAAATTGGACTAAGCCATTCCATATATACATAGATGCTTCCAATATAGCACTAGGAGCAATTCTTGGATAAAAGGATGAAGAGGGTAACATGTATGCTATATATTATATTATCAAAAACATTGCACCTACTGAAAGAAATTACATCACAACTGAGAAGGAATTCTTAGTTGTAATTTATGCAATCAATAAATTCAGACACTACATAACAAGCTACAAGGTATTTGTCTATACAGACCATTTAGCTATTAGATATCTTACTAACAAATTAATTGTGGGAGGTAGGATTATTAGATGGCTATTACTCTTACAAGAATTTGATGTTACTATTATAGACAAACCTGGGAAGTCTAACGTGGTTGCTAATTTCTTATCAAGAATGAACACTACAGGTGAAGAAGAACCAGTGGAAGATGACTTTTTAGATGAACAATTATTTGCTATTTCAACACAATCTCTGTGGTTTGTTAATATAGCCAATTACCTTGCCACATGGAAGTTTTCTCTACACTTTTCATAAAAATAAAAGAAACATTTAATCAAAGAAAGTTTTTTTAAATGGATTAATGAAATGTTATTTAAACTTGGACCTGATCATGTGTTTCACATGTGTGTGATAAATGGTGAAGCTTATGATATCATCCGAGCTTGTCATGATGAACTAGGAGGAGGCCATTCCTTAGCTCAAAGAACCATACATAAAATCCTGAGAGTAGGATATTATTGGCCTTATCTTCGTCAGCAAGTAAAAAGATATGTCAGACACTGTGATGCTTGTCAGTGAATTGGACAACGTACTCTTTCAACTGAGATTCCTTTGCACCCTCATCCTCAATTGATTTTAGAACTATTTGAGAAATAGGGAATTGATTTTATTGGTCTAGTGGATCCTCCTTCTAGAGGAAAAGAATATCTCCTAGTATTTACAAACTATGTGACCAAGTGGGCAGAAGTGGAAGCATTAACTCATGTAAGAGAGGAGATGGTAGCTGATTTCTTATATTTTAAAATCATGCAACGATTTGGTGCTCCAAGAGAGATAGTCTCTAATCAAGGACCGCAGTTCATGTCAAATATGATAAAGCATTTCATGCAAGTGTATCAAACTCAACACAGAAAAACTTCATACCATCCACAAGCAAATGGACAAGTTGAAGTCACCAACAGAGAATTGGAAACTATTTTAACTAAAATTGTTAATTCCAGCAGAAAAGATTGGGTAGATAAAATACCAGAAGCTATTTGGGCCTATAATATTACTTGGAAAATAACAAGTAGATTTTTACCTTATAAATTGGTTTATGGTAAGAAGCCTTTATTCTTTGTTGAATTTAAATTACAAACTTTGAAAATAGTTGTAGAAGTAGGAATTGAATTAGAAGAAATACAAAAAGAAAGACTTCTACAACTTAATAAACTTGATGAAATGAAGATGGAAGCACTTAAAAAAATTGAACTGGTACAACATCAAAGAAAAGTTTGGCATGATGCACAAATCAAGCAATGAAAGTTTCAAAAAGGAGATTGAGCACTGTTGTTTGATTCTAAATTTAAACAGTTCAAAGGAAAACTAGAAACAAGATGTTTGGGACCTTATGAGATTGAAGAGGTCTATGAAAATGGTTCTGTTAAGTTGATACCTATTGATGATAGCAGAAGATCTCTGTTAGTCAATGGACATAGATTGAAGATTTATCAAAAACCTCTCAATAAAGATGAATTTATCCAAAAAATAAAGGATTAGGTAGCTATTCTGGAAAGCTCTACTTCTTCCAGTGAACATGCTCCTTGATAATCCTAAAAAATAATAATAATAAATTAAAAAAATAAAAAATAAATATAAATAAATAAATAAATAAAAATCAATCAATAGTGAAAATCTTTCCAAGGACGCTATTGACAATACATGCCCAACAAACCAGCTTGTTGGCTGGCTATGCATTGCAAAAAAAAAGGCTTTGGCTAGAAAACCAGCAATGGCTAGCTAAAGGGCAAAAAAAAACAAAAAATTATAAGAAAATCTTGTCATGACACTATGATTGGTCGTCTCCATGCAATAAATTAATCCATGCAAACTTATTTATGCAGGACACGTAGCGAGCAAAGGATAACATTTAAGATTAAAGTAAGACATATTTTATTTATCTATGTTTAGGTTAACTAATTATCTTCTATTTGATTAAGACCCTATTCTCTAGAGATGACCTAAATTTGAATCTTTCAAAATGGAATGACACATGTCAATCATGAAAAAAATATGCAACTGAGCCACCAAAGGTGTATGGATAAGTGTGCAGCTTTGATATCATCAATTGAGTCATCAAGTATCACAATGATGGGATGTCATAAAAAGGGGTTTTAAATAAAGTAATGAATCGCTGTCACTATCAATGCGATGTGTCATCATTATACATAACTTGTATTACTGAGACAAAATGGTTGGCATACTCCGTAAAAATGTGCAGCGTCTAACTGTATCAAATCATCATACCACACTACGGACTCATGTAACTATAGCATTTCAAATGAACCATTTCCTTTCTACAAACTTCAATAGAAGCTAATCCTCAAGGCTTGTTGCCTACCGACTTCAACAAAAGACTGGTCTACACCTTAATTGAACCTAAAAGAACCGAGCTGATTGTGACTCCGCATAGAAATGGGACAAAAGACAAGATCAAAGTCGAAGGATCTAGCAAAGTTTCATAAAGACAAGGCTTCTGTAGAAGTGTTTAGAGCCAATGGCTGGCTACCTTTCATTGAAAAGCTCCAGGGTTTTGATGAAACAATGGTAAGTGAATTCATTACCAATCTCACCCCTAAATTTTCAATTGTGAAAGGCATTGTTATTCCTATTACAACTCAAATCATAAGCTAAATTATACAAGTTCCAAAAGAAGGAATGAGAACTACAGACAGAGTTTCATTTAATGATTTAATTAGTCAATTTAATGGTAATAAGCAAACCAAAACTTCATGTCTAGTAGATTCTAAAGGAAAATAAAAAAGGATTAAAAGAAATTCACTTCCTAAACCTTGGAAATTTGTGGCCAAGTGGGTACTTAAATATATCGTTTGTGAAGGGCAACATAGTCTTTTAGGGGGAGACGCCATGAAAATGTTAATACATCTTAAACATGGGAGACAAAACTCTCAGTACAAAATTAACCTCCCATCTTTCTTATATGGTGCTTTGCAAGTTATGTCTACAACCCCTACTACTGATCTTAGGCATCATGGCCTTATTCAGGGTATTATCCAGCATCATTTCCTTCAACAAGGTCAAGAGGTTTGGGAGGAATTTTAGAATAGTATAACACAACAAATTCTAGATTTCCCTGTGCAAGAAACCCCAAAGGTACCACAAAAACACTCATCTCCACCTGCCACATCAGCTGAGAAAACAACACCAAGAAAACAATCTCAGACTGTAATCTCCACAAAAATTCCTTCTTCAAGAAGAATCACAAGGTCTCAAAACCCTGAAATTTTAAGGTCTCCACAAGAACCTCATTAGTCTGTAGTACAACTAGTTTCTTTGATAGGAAGAAAAAAATTGAGATGGAGGGTTGCTACAGAACTTGAGACAACTAAGGGTTTGGTGGTTGAGAAGGAAAGTCAACCAAGTGTAGCTCAAAGAGTAACTAAAAGAAGGAGAAGGCTCATTTTAATAGAAGAAGATGAACAAGAAGTTGTAGATATTTTAGATAGTCTTAAAATGGTGTTTCATTCCCCTATACATCAGAATATTCCTGCACTTATAGATATTGAAGAAACTCCTTCCGAAAGGAACTCTCCAATCATAATAGAGGAGCCAAATCCAGAGGAAGAGCCACACATGGTAGAGGAATTAAGTATGGCAGAACAACCACTTGTTCCAATTGAAACTGCAATGGATAAAGGAAAAACTGTATATACCAATGAGAAAGGCGAATCATCAAATATAAATGATCTTATTATGTAACTAAATTTGTAGCTTTCTCAAGTTTAAGCTCTTAAACAAAAATAAATAGCTGACATTGCTGACTTGATCAGTCAATTGCAAAACAAGGATCATCTCAACTCATCTTTGGTGCAAAAATTAGAAACAATATCTGTTGATCATGTAGCATAAATTCACAGATTAGAGGAAATCATAAAAGAACATGAAAATGAACAGATTAGCCTTTAGATATATGTAGAAAGTTTGAAGAAGAAAATAGGAGATTGCAAAATTTGGTAAACTCTTTCGAAGCACCCATTGTTGCACTTCCTCCCAAAGTATTTGTTGACCATGATTGTGAAACAAGTGATCCAGGTATTCTTTCCTTGCAAATACTACATCAAATTGAAGAAGAATAATTTGTACTTTAAACGCAAAAAAAAATATGTAACTTCTTCAAACAACTCTTCGAAATTTTAAAAAAAAAGAATTAGAGGCTAAAGTTCAAGAGTTAGAAGAAAATTTGCAGGATGCATGCAAACTAGAAGAAAATCTTTTGGCATGTAGGATTCCTTCTCCCGCGTACAGTTTGTTTTTATTTGAATAATTTTATAGATGGCAGCTTCTGTGAATCTCCTGTCATCTTCCTTACAAAATTTTGCAGCCAACAACATTTTTAAATTTTTTCTATAGTGCTAAACCTGATCAGCAGGATTTGCTTTGTGAATATTATTTGCATGAATTGATTTTAGGAGATCATGAGCACAATAAGTTTTTGATAAATCTTCATGTAGGAGAAGTTCAACCTTGAGCATTACATTCTACATTTAAAAATCAGATAGCATGGAAAGGTAGATTTGAGGACTATATAAATCATGCTTAGACTACAGGATTATGTGTCAAACCAACCTTTCCTATTTCCAGATTGATCAAATAGAATTTTAACTATGCTTTGTTAAATACTGAGGTTAAAACACATTATTTACAAGCTCTATATGATTGTATTATTTCTTTTGATTTGTTTTCAAGATAGAATTTTGATTCAGTAATGGGTGCATGTGTAAACAGATGGGACCAACTTTTAGTGCCTCTTAAAAGGCGAGAGGTCATGTCCCCAAATAACTTAAGATGGAGTATGAGGAGAGCATCCTCAATTCTAGAAAATTTAATAGAGGTAATCAACTCTGGGGTAGAACAGAAATGGATTGGCATGAGATATAGACCCCCTTTGTTGATCATACCTATTCCAGGATGGTAGAGTTGGGCTCCACAATCAGAAGAGCAATTCAGTATATGGAAATAAATGATTCAAACACATCAGGTATTTACCAGTAATTCAAACAGACACATAACCGATGAATTTGATGAATATGATTTGAGTTAGAGTGTAGAAAACAGAAGTCAAAGCTATGAACACCACTAAATGTTTGCAATGGGACTTGTAAAAGGTAAAGCTTGGGGGAGATGATGAGCTCAAAATATGGCTCATTATTGACATGTTATTTCCTTCAAATCATCTCTCCAAGGATATTATCTTATACAAATATGAGATTCTTAGATAGCTATTACATGAAAAATAGATATTTGTCTTGTTTATATTAAACCAAAGACTGAACCTTTACTTTGTCATTAATGTCTAATACATAGCATGTTTTAGTGATATTTTGTGTGAAGAATGCTCAAGAAGACATAGGTGATGTATAGTGAACATTCCATTTTGATCTCCATCCAGTAGAACTACGGACTCTGCAGGCTCTGTTTCTACAGACTCTGCAAGTTTGTTTTTACGGACTCTATAGGCTTGTTTCTACAGACTCTGTAGGCTTGTTTCTATGAACTTTGCAGGCTTTTTTCTATAGACTCCACAGGCTCATTTCTATAGACTTTGTAGGGTCAATTCTAAGAATTTTGTAAGGACAATGGGAAGCTGGAGACCAGATAGGATAAGAAAGAACCATTCCAGCTGGAATCAAATAAGGAAAATAACTGCCTACTATTTTGAAGGACTTACTTTTGATAGATTTGTATATAATATGATTTTAGGACTATTATAAGATAGGATATTTATTTCATCAAAATAATTGGATCTCTTAGAAATCCAATCTCCTATCTTTTGATGAAAGAATCGACCAGGAGTCCTATTCTTTTGCATCCTATTTTGAGTTGATTGCATTAGTATAAACTGTAAGACTTTTGACTATAAAAAGAGAGAGGAGAGAGAAGATATAAAGAAAATAGAGAATCAAGAGCTAGATATTTTAGAAGCATACATGTTTCAATTAGAATGTAATTATTTCATTTTTATGAATTAATACTCTAAGTTTTCAGCACTAATTAATCTTTGTTCCTGAGTCTGAGAGGAGCAAGGACCCACTCTCCTTGGAATCAGGAACTGTGTATGGTATTTATGTTCTATTTTATTAGTTAGAATCTTTTTACTATTTGCAATTATTTATAAAAACATCAAAACAAATTCATAGTTTAAAAACAACATTTTCTTATCTCATTTTTTTCTACACAAAGTATGTTTTCTTTTGCAGCAGAAGTGTGAAGCAAATTTCTTTTTTTAAGTAGAGGTGTGAATTTACTTTTCCTACAAACGTAAAATAGGAGTGTGATCTTTTACTTCTAGTAAAAGAGTGGATTGATTTGATTTTTTTTTTTTTTTAGGAAAAGCATGAATCAAGTAGTTTAGCTAAAGTTAGAATAGAATCAACAAGCACCCCCATAAGCAAACTTCTATATCTACCATCCCATACCTTACTGCAGATAGCTTTGGACACCAACGCTAGTTGATAAGACACCAATTAAATATTGGTTAAATGAGGAGTTAGATGACACTCGTCACCATTGTTTAGATAAATTGAAGTGGTGAGGGGTTGTTGCTGTATTTAGTTCTTGAGAGCATATTTATTCCTCTAAAACTATTGGAAAATGTGCATGTCACTGGTAACCTCCTATGGCTCATTGTCTTCTTAATTGGGGAATTTTAGAGTTTCTAACAACATTTCCATACATGGGGGTCTTGGGACATTAGATTTTTTTGTGTGGTTATTTGTGATAACTAGGTGATTCAAGACCACCTCATATTCTTCCATCTCTTTGGAAGATGTCAAAGGTGCTATATAACTCTATACAATGAAGCTCCCCATGTCAAATTATGTTGTGCATGCGACCCCAGTTTGGGAGAGCTATCTTGTAGATGTTTATTTTAGGTAACTTGTTATGAGAGCGTTCGGGTTGGCTATTAGGATGGTTATAAGATATAGTGTCACTCATAGGTGAAGTTCCTATTTGGCCCTTCACCAGCAGAGCTACCCATTTATTTCTAAAGGCCTAAGAAGTAGTTGCTTAGCATTTGCACCATATGTTGTATGGAATTCTAGCTCATTTTTAGTATACTCTTGAGGGATACTTTGAACATTTTTAATAGTGGGTACTAGTTCTTGACTGTAAGATGGAGGCGCTACTTCATTACTGATTGGGCTAAGGAAACCCAAGTGTTAGTTATGTGCAATGTGCCTTAGAAGGAGTTATTTTGTTATTAACAGAGGTCGAGGCATCAAGGCATTCTAGTTAGCACTAATGATTGGGTTCAAGGTTGGTATATTGAGTAAAGCATTAGGAATTGGTGCCAACATTTGCCTTTGAGGGCTGAGTTTGTCCACCCTAAAGGCCTCTACATATTCCTTAAGAACATAGCAGTTTAGGGGACTAAATGATCTACCACCAAATGATCTCACCTTAAGAACATAGAAGTCCAAAGGACTAAATATATTTTATACATTTATAAGCCTAAGTGGGCATCTGGACGATAGAGAATAGTGACCAATCTATACATCTTTTGGAGCCTAGTGTTAGAATTTTTAATGGGTTAATTGGGTTCTTTTTTGATGCAGGAAAACTGTTGATATAACATGTTGGGGTCAATTACTATCCCAAACCAAGCCAAGAAGGTGTTGCTAAATTGTTCCCAACTTGTGATAGATTACTTAGGTAAATTGAGAAACCAATCATAGGCTACATCCATTACAGTAAATGGAAGTAGTTTGCAAACAATGTCCTCATGATCTACATTCAGGAGTCTAAGGGTGGTGTTGTAAGAGGTCACATGTTCTTTAATATTTCTCCCTAAACTAGGTGTAGATATTGGGAGATATCTCTTTGGGTTCCTAGGCAAAATATGAACATCTCTAGGAACATTTATAGCAGACCCAACAGCCCAGGCCATAGGAGTTGCCATGGGTAGGGGTCGAATCTAGGCAAATTTAGAAGTGTTGGCAAGAGTAACTATGGGTCTAGGTCTACCTTCACCAGTTCAAGCTCTTTAATAGCTTTGCAAGGGTAAAATGATCAATCTCCCATGGGTGGCTTGGGATCTGGTGATCTAACATGTGGGCTCCAAGTTGATTAGGATGAGAATTATAAACTAGAACTACTTCTAATAGAAGGTCTTCTTCCAAAAGCTAGTTGTTGTTTATGTTAGACAGACAGTCAGATGGGATTCAGGAGAGACAAGTCTCCTAATTTTATCTTAAGGGTGCCCTCTTAACACCAGCTATTTTCACATCCAAAATCCTACTTTGGTAGACACCTAGGAGATTATATGTCCAGAGAAAAATTTGGGTGAAAATAAAGGACTTTCATCCTCCCATTTTAGGATTGATGTTGAATTGGTCTAGGGCACGAGTTATAGGTATTGGGATCCATGAAATAACCTACTTGGAATGATTTTTTGAGAGGTACAATGCTACCAATTGAGTTCAATTGCCTGACTTAGTAGTAGTGCTAGTCAGTCGCCTAATTTTGAGTTTTGGGGGGGTACATTTTGTCTTGATTCACATATTTGTAAAAGAAGGGAAAGGTTTTTTTGATCTCCAAATAAACATAAAATAGAAGGATAGGGTATGATAGAAAAGGGAGTTTATTAACTTGAAAAGATGCTAGTGCTTCAAGGACCAAAATGTGCCCAGTCACAGTTATACAATTGTGTATCAAGTTTCATGAAAAGGTTCAGACTCTTTGTGACACGGAGAGAATCTGGGCAATGAGTGAAGATGCTTGACTTATAGACTCTTCACTGAACATAAACACTAAAAAGGGGCCTATAGTAAATTACACACAGGGTCCTCATGACCATTTTGTAGCTTAAAGCACATAGGTCAAGTGTTCGGAATAGAAACAAAAAGAGTCTATAAATAAATTAGAATACAACATAGTCTAATTATTGTATTAATTAATTGTAGAAAAACACATTATCAATTCTATAACACAAGCATGTATTCAAATCCATAAATAATGGACGACATTTATAGATAAATAAACTAGTTGACAAAAAGAAAGAAGTTTGCATTAATTTCAGATTTCTTTAAACAAAAATGTCAACTCCTTTGAAAGGGATCATGTAATTTACAATATCTAGAGAAGGATGGGGCTTGCCTCCCAATAGTACGAGATTCCCATCCCTAGCCATGATGGACACCCAAAGTAGTGATAACTACAGATGCTCCCTCCCTACAAAAGATACATATGGCCCACCCAAATGACATTCTAAGAAGCTAGAGGGAGACCACTTCCTAGTTGTCTGGGTCATAACTGTTCAACAACTAGAGAATCTGCCACCAGTTCTAACTCTTGATCTGGCTTGTATAGATTCATGGGCCGCTCTTGGAATGAGATCATAGACAAAGTCATCAGTTGCTCATGAGCATGAAGTCAAATCTCTGATGGGACCCTCACTTCAGGCACATGGCTAAATTATTTCAATGGATTGAGTTTCCAAGTCCAAGATATCATTAGCACTCACCCTATTTACCTCATCCACCTTCCTACACATAACCTAGTCAAACTAGGTGGACTTTAAATTCCTCTCCATTGAGTAGGGTGCCATTTGGGTTGAATATGGTGGTGATGTTAACCTGATAGAAGTAGGTTAACATGTGCTCTTGGATTTTCTCTAGCGACCCCATCACCATCTATGTCACCAAAAACCACTCTTCTAGTAAGGTTCTCATGTTCTATATGTATGTTTGGTAGAGGCCTAAGTCTACTAGTGATGTCAAATGAACATGACATTGTTAACCACAAAATTCAGCTTCCTGCACTTGATATCCAAGTGGGACATCCTACCTAGGTAGTCTTGAACGCGATGGAGATGTTCTCTACACGTGGACAAGGCCTAGGTAACTTCTTTGAGAGGGGCTAATAGCTATGTTAAAGTATCAATCACCTTGCCAATCACACCTACTAGGAATGATATCCTCACCTGATTTTTAAGTTTTCAGACTTGCTCCCTCATATCTTCCATGAGCTACTTAGATAGCTCATTTTCAC
Organism: Torreya grandis; assembly: GCA_037957365.1. Classification (NCBI taxonomy): domain Eukaryota; kingdom Viridiplantae; phylum Streptophyta; class Pinopsida; order Cupressales; family Taxaceae; genus Torreya; species Torreya grandis. Next base: position 4,058,288 of record JARHVA010000552.1, read on the forward strand.
TCCAAGCATTAAAATAGGGTCATGAATCACTTTCTCTTTCTTGTTGGGAGACTTGACTTTGGTCAGAGAGAAGAGGTTTTGTTGCATCCTTAGGCCCTAGGATCTCCCTCATGTCCATTGTCATGGTAAATTCCCACTCTTCTTCTAGGTCTCCCTGGTAGACCAACTCTAGTCCTTGTATATGTGCGGGCGTAAGAGACTCAGCCTAGCTTAGCTCGACAGTTACTCCGATTATGGTGGAGGAAGAAAATGGGGTGCTAGAAGTGGAGATAGATGGTGAAGCTCTATGAAGGGGAAGGATGGATGAAGAGGAAGGTAGGTATTTTGGAAAGAGTGGTGGAAGAGGTAGCATGGGGGTGAATGTAGGAAGAAAGAACGGTAAAATCCACAAAAATAATTGGGCTTGCCATTCGTCCTAGGTCACACTGTCTTGAGGACTAATGACACCAAGTAGGGGAGTATTGAATATGAGGTAAGATATTGGTTGATTGAAGCCAAATCTCTAAGTCCCGGGAGTTAGTGAGAGTGGGCTAAGGGGCAATGGGAGGAACAACTTGTGTTGGGGGGAGTAGGAGTTACCTTGGCCCTTTTCTTTGGCCACTTACTTGGGTCAGACAGGGGCACTAACGTGGATGGAGCTATTGTGACAATAGCTAATGGGGCACTCTAAGGGGGTGACATGGTGATTGTGGTTGTTGTTGTTTGTGGATAGAGTTGATGGAGTTGTGCACATGAGTGCATTTATCATAAATTCTTTTCCCCTCTTTCTCTCTTCCCCTCATTTCTCTCCTTTCTCATAAGTTCTCCTTTCTCTATTTCTCACTTTATTTCTCTCTCTCTTTTTTTCTCTCCCTGGTTCTTTATTTCTCTCTTTCCCCTTCTTTCTCTTTCTCTCTCTCCCCCTCTTTCTTTCTCTCTTTCCCATTGTTTCTCTCTTTGTTTCTGTTTCTTTATTTCTCTTTCATTATTTATTTCTCTCTTTCAGTCTTTTTTCTTTCTATCACTCTTTTTTTCTTTATTTATTTCCCACTTTCCTCTTTCTTTCCCTCTTTCTCTCTTTTATTTCTCTTTCTTTTTTCTCTCTTTCTTTTCTTTCTCTTTCTTCCTCTCTTTCTATTTTCTCTTTTTATCCCTCTTTCTCTCTTTATTTCTTCTCTATATTTGTCTTTATTTTTCAATATCTCTTTCTTTCATCTATTTTTGTTCCTCTTTATTTATTTTCTCTCTTCCATTTTTCTCAGTTTCTCTTTTTACTATCTTTCTTTATATTTCTTTCTCTCTTTTTATTCTTTCTATCTTTGTTTCTTTGTCTCTCTTATTTATCTCTCTTTCTTTGACTTTCTCTCTCTTTCTATTTTTCTTTACATCTCTTGTTATCTTTGTCTCTCTTTATTCTCGCTTCCTTTTTCTCTCTCTTTCTTTTTCTCTCTATTTCTTTGTTTCTTTCCTTGTTTCATTCTCTCTTTTTGTATTTTTATCTCTTTCTCTATTCTTTCTTTCTCTCTTTCTTTCTTTCTCTTTTTTCTCTATTTCATTTTTCTCTCTTTCTCTTTCTTTCTTTCTTTCTTTCTTTATTTTTCTCTCTTTCTGTCTCACTGTCTCTCTCTTTCTATTTTCTTTCTATGTTTCTATCTCTTTTTTTCTCGTTATCTCTCTTTCTCTTCTTCTCTCTTTCTTTATTTCTTAGTCTCTCACTAACTCTTTCACTCTATTATCACATGCAAAATCCTATTCTGGGAGATGCCTAAGAGATTAGATATACAGAGAGATTTCAATGACAATAAGGTACTTTCATCCTCTAATGTCCCTTTTTGGTGCTTACCTAATTTGCATGTAATTAGCCAATTTTCAAGTCTTTCAGAGGCTAATTAGTTAGGTAGGGAGAAATCCAATGTTCTTGAAGAAGCTTTGGGTCAGTCTTGCAGAGCATTTGTTCATGGTTTTGAGCTCAAATGGTTTGATGGAGCCCTTTGATATTTTTGGAATCATTTTCCGACCCTTCAGGTGCTCTCCAAACTTATTGGAGGAGCAGGTTATTTTTATAAAGTCACCCAGTTGCCTCTAATCATTGTCCTAAGTATTCAATATCAATTTGGTATGATTAGAATTGTAAAATTATATCATTTAGGTGCTTTCCGTAACTTGGGTATATTATTAAGCTATTTATTAAATATTTCACTTAAGTTGTCTAATGTTGGAAATATTAAAAGGGACAACTTAGTGTAATAGCTCATTTTAAATGTGGTGAAAAATTGTTTCCTATGGACATCTTGAAAAAAGGACTTTATTCATGAGAAAATATTATTATTCCTCAAAAGGGTGAAAAGTGTTCCATAAAGTTTATTATTTATTTTATAAAAGGAGTTTTGGAGCAAATAAGTACAAAGTAATATTTTATTACTTAAAAAAGTTATAAAATGAGGTTGAGGGCTTATTGTGGAGTTGTTGATGAATTGATTTTGCTACAGTATTTTGGAGAGAGCTTGTGCTTTCAGTTCAAAAAACCCTAGGATGAAAACCCTTAGGTTCTTGGTTGATTGGAAAAAAACCTATTTTAGCCAACCTTGATGGATTCATACGTGCACTTGTTTCAGATTTGAAAGATTTGGAGTCGAAAGATTTATCATTTTATAGGGTTTGTTGTGGGAGAGTTTATTGACAAGTTTGGTAGGTTTTGTAAACAAAAACAAATTTTTTAGTTTGAATGATATTGTTGGTTTCTTGTTTTGGAGATTATTGGAGTTTAGGGTTACACCCTAAATGCAAGCACTTGATATAGAGATTATTCATTGGCTTGAGACTTCCCTATTGGGAAATCTATATATGAGTTGTAGCCTTCATAGTATGCAACCAAAATTTCTTGGAGTGCATATAATAATGAATATATAATAAATATAGTTGTTGCCATTTCTGCAGTATGAGTTGCCACTTCACACAAGGTATAACAACTAATATTAGGGTCTATACCTTGGTTTGATGATTATGGTACTCTTGGTATGAGGCCCCAGACATATGCTAAATTAATAATATATTTGATGCAAGGAAATAATATAGTATGTATAAGTTTCATTGAGTTTTTCTATAATATGTAATATCTGATATAAAACAACAAGCTAGAGGTTTTCATAATCAGATTTCGTCATTGTATTTCTTCCATGAAAACTCTTTGTCACATTGCCCATGAGTTCATTATATTTTTAAATTCTTGTATAAGTGATTTATGATCCCAAACTACATGCAAACTATTTTGAATCAATACATTGAAACTATCACTGAGAATGGTAAGAATGCAAAGTGTTTGTTGGAATGCCTGCACATTAGTAAATCAAAAAATTATGAAAATTTGGTGAGAAATATTTGAGGGGATCTTATAGTGGTATCAAAGCTGGTGATCTTGTCAGGCTATGTGAAAATCAATTCATATATATCTTAAAGAAGGTAATACCAGATATTGTTTGAGAAGAAGACATCGTGATCCGCTTGAAGTCCCTGAGGAGCTTGATCTTTTTGCTAGAATTGAGCAGGTAGAAGTGAACATGGGTGATAGAGATCATGAGGATCCTAAAACTAGGGATGTTCTCAATGATATCACTATAGGGTAGTGACAGATGGTACAACTTTTGACCCAACTGATAACCAAATGTGGTAAATAAAAATGCCAATCAAAATAATAAATAATAATTATAATGGTGAAAACAATGGAAACAACGGTGAAATGAGTAACTAGGGAAACAATGAACATGCTCGTAATCACACTAGAACCACTCAGGCTTCCACAGTTAGACCTCTTATGGCTAATTTCTTAGATCAATAGGGTGGTGGACTGCAAGCTACAAGAGAGAGGTTTGTAGATTATGTGTGAGTGGTAGTGTTTGGGTGATGAGTTTCAAGATGCCATGTCATTATAGGATTTATGTCAGTTAAAATACAAGAATAGGCCTAGAGGAGACAAAGGGCATAACCAGGAGTTACAATGGAAGTTGGGTAAGGTGTCTCTATCACCTTTTAATGGTTCAAGTAAATACACTACACATTCATGAATATAGAAGTTAGACAACTATCTCAGTTTTTACCCCATGCTTAAGAGAAAGGCCATCCATTTTGTTTCTTTACACTTGGATTTTGATGCACATGATTGTTGGTACCATGGGATGGTTATGCAGGGTCATAGCCTTGTCACTTCATATGCAAATTTTATTTAGAGGTTGATAGACCGATTTAACAAAGTAAATCCCTAGTATTTCAAAGATTTGGCCCAGCTCAAACAGAAGGATTCAGTAGGTATTTGTATTTATGATTTTCAAAGGCTTGTTGTCATGGTCCCAAATGTTTCATAGGACAAATTGTCATATCCCTTCATTGAAGGCTTAGAGGAGCCACTCTAAGGTTGGGTGAAATTATTAGACCCAACTTTGTAGGATGCCATAAAAAGAGCTAGGAACATGGCATTTTCAGCACCTCCCAAAAACAAATTTTAGAACAAATCATTTTCTTCCTCTAAGAAAGATAATAAGAAAAACTTTTAGAAAGATTGGCCTAAGAGGACAAATTTGAATACAGAGGCAAAAAATGAACTCAGGAGGAAGAAGCTTTGATTTTCATGTAGATAATCTTGGGAGCCTAGACATAGATGCCTTGGGAAAGGCAAGGTTCATTATATCAAGGTCACTTTTGCTTATGAGGAGGAGGATGAGAAGGCATGTTCTAGCTTGGATAGTGATCAGGAGGAGGCTAATGCAAAGCGTGAGGAGAGGACTACAGGAGACCCTATGGGAGGTATTATTGCTTCTCTTTCAGGAACCCTTAGATATCACCCTTTCAGGGTGAGAGGAGTCTTTTATAGGTACAGTGGGTGATAGTTTTGATTGATAGTGGGGAAACCCATAATTTCATAGATGAAGGCTTGGTGATGAAAAGAGCTCTTATGGTAGAGGATTTTCCTAGATTTAATGTTAAGGTTTTTGATGGATTCACTATGAGATACAAGAAAAAGATTTTATAGTTGAGCATTACTTTGGGTAACCATTAGGTGATTGATGATTTTTATGTTGTCAGAATTGGGGAGACTAACATGGTTCTTGTCATTTAGTGGTTACACTCCCTTAGAAAATATTCGTAGAACTTTTAGACTATGGAGCTCAAATTAAGACATGAGGGCAAAAGGGTTATTCTTTGAGCCGTGTCGAATGGAGCACCCAGTGTGATTATTTTGAAGAGAATGGAGGCACTATTCTGACATGGAGAGGTGGCTTGGGCAGCACAATGTTTGATTTATTCTAAAACCCCTTCTAATAGAGATGGTCAGTATCATGTGGATATCTAATCTATATTAGATAAGCATAATGTGGTTTTTAGTGAGATTCCTCCTAGAAGACCACCTAATAGGGGTTTTGATCATGTGATACAGCAAGAAACTGAACAAAAAGCTAAATAAATCAAGCAATTATTTGATGAGCTTGATTGTCTTTAAGAGGAATTTGACTCAAAGAAATTAGAAGTTGCATGTGCAGATTTGAATCAACAAGATGGGATTGAGCAAGAATAAAGGATATGGGATTTGGGATTTGACGAGCTTCTCTCTCTCTATGTGTGTGTGTGTGTGTGTGTGTGTGTGTGTGTGTATGTATATGTATATATATATATATATATATATATATATATATATATATATATATATATATATGTATATATGTATATATATATATATATATATATATATATATATATGTATATGTATATATATATATGTATATATATGTATATATATGTATATATATATATATATATGTATATATATGTATATATATATATGTAGATACATATACATATATATATATATATATACACCTTTCTTTCATTCTCTCTTCTCTCTATTTATCTTTTTCTCTCATTCACTTTCTCTTTCTTTATTTCTCTCTGTCTCTCTCTCATTTTCTATCTTTGTTTCTCTCTTTTTCTCTCTTTCCTTCATTATCTCTTTATCTTTCTTTCTTTGCTTCTTTGTCTTTTTTTGCTTCTTTCTCTCTCTTTTTCCTTTGTTTCTCTCTCTTCCTCTCTCTCTCTCTCTCGCTTCCCCTCTCTTTCTCTCCTTTATCATAAGTTCTCCTTTCTCTTTTTCTCACTTTCTTTCTCTCTTTTTTCTCTCTCCCCTGTTCTTTGTCTCTCTTTCCCCCCCATCTCTCTCTCTCCCCCTCTTTCTTTCTCTCTTTCCCATTGTCTCTGTCTTTGTTTCTCTTTTTTTGTTTCTTTATTTCTCTCTCTTACTCTCTCTTTCTGTCTTTTTTCTCTTTCCCTCTTTCTATCATTATTTTTTTCTTTATTTCTTTCCCACTTTCCTCTTTCTTTCTTTTTTCTCTCTCTCTCCCTCTTTCTCTTTTTCTCACTTTTATTTCTTTCTTTTCTCTGTCTTTCTCCTTTCTTTTCTCTTTTTCTCCCTCTTTCTCTCGTTATCTTTCTTTTTCAACGTCTCTCTCTTTCTTTCATCTATTTTTGTCTATTTATTTCTCTCTTCCATTTTTCTCATTTTTTCTTTTTTCTGTCTTTCTTTCTATTTCTTTCCTTGTCTTTGTTTCTCTCTTTTTATTCTTTCTATCTTTTTTTCTGTCTCGCTTTGCCTCTTTCTCTCTTTCTTTGTCTCTCTCTTATTTCTCTTTCTTTCTCTCTTTCTCTTTCTTTCTCTCTCTTTCTATTTTTATTTGCCACGCTTGCTATCTCTATCTCTTTTTATTGTTGCTTCCTTTTTCGATCTCTTTCTCTCTCTTTTTCTTTCTCTATTTCTTTATTTCTTCCTTTATTTCTTTATCTCTTTCTAAAATTTTCTCTCTTCTATTCTTCTTCCTCTCTTTCTTCTCTCTTAAGGTGAACAGTTCTAGAGGAGACAAAGGGCACAACCAAGATTTATAATAGAAGTTGGGTAAGGTGTGTCTTTCACCTTTTAATGGTTTAGGTAAATGCACTACACATGCATGGATACAAAAGTTAGATGACTATCTCAGTTTGTACCCCATACTTGAGAGAGAGGCCATCCACTTTGTTGCTTTGAACTTGGAGGGTGATGCACATGATTGGTGGTACCATGGGACGGTTGTGCAGGGTCATAACCTTGTCACTTCATATCCAAATTTTACTTAGAGGTTGATAGACCGACTTGACAAACCAAATTCCTAGTATTTCAAAGAGTTAGCCCAGCTCAAATAAAAGGATTCAGTAGATTCTTATATTTCTAATTTTCAAAGGCTTGTTGTCATGGTCTTGAATGTTTCAGAGGACAAATTGTCATATCTCTTCATTAAGGGCTTAGACGAGCCACTCTGAGGTTAGGTGACAGCATTAGACCCACCTTTGAAGGATGCCATAAAAAGGGTTAGGAACATGGAGTTTTCAGCACCTCCCAAAAACAAATTTCAGAACAATTTTTTCTTCCTATAAGAAAGATAATAAGAAAAACTTTCAAAAAGATTGGCCTAAGAGGATAAATTTGAATATAGAGGCAAAAAATGAACTTAGGAGGAAGAAGCTTTGCTTTTCATGTAGAGAACCTTGGGATCCTAGACATAAATGTCTTGGGAAAGGCAAGATTCATTATATCAAGGTCACTTTTGATTGTGAGGATAAGGAGGAGGTGAAGGAAAATTCTAGCTCGAATAGTGATCAAGAGGAGGCTAATGTAGAGCATGAGGAGAGGACTACAGGAGACCCTATGGGAGGTACTGTTGCTTCTCTTTTAAGTACCCTTAGAGATCACCCTTTTAGGGTGAGAGGAGTCTTACAGTGACATTGGGTGATAGTTTTGATTGATAGTGGGGTAATCCATAATTTCATAGATAAAGGCTTGGTGATGAAAAGAGGTCTTCTGATAAAGAATTTTCTTGGATTTAATGTTAACATTTATAATGGATTCACTATGAGATACAAGAAGATTTTATAGTTGAGTATTACTTTGGGTGACCATTAGGTGACTGATAATTTTTATGTCATCATAATTGGTGAGACTGACATGGTTCTTGGCATTCATTGTTTTCACTCCCTTGGAAAATATTCATAGAACTTTTAGACTGTGGAGCTCAAATTCAGACATGAGGGCAAAAAGGTTGTTCTTCGAGCCATGTCGAATGGAATACCTAGTGTGATTACTGCAAAGAGAATGGAGGCACTATTCTTACATAGAGAGGTGGCTTGCGTAGCTCAATGTTTGATTTCCTTTAAAACCCCTTCTAATGGAGATGGTCAATATCATGTGGAGATCCAATCCATATTGGATAAGCATAGTGTGGTTTCAGTGAGATTCCTCCTGGAAGACCACCTAATAGGGGTTTTAGGCATGTGATAGAGCAAGAGAATGAATAAAAAGCTAAAGAAATCAAACAAGTATTTGATGAGCTTGAATGTCTTTAAGAGGAATCTGACTTAGAGGGTTTCCCAAATAAATTGGAAGTTGCATGTGCATATTTGAATCAATAAGATGGGATTGAGAAAGAGCAAAGGATATGGGATTTGAGAGAAGTTTCAAAACATGAGGTAGACTGTGGTTTTTATCCCGTTGAAGATTGGGAAACATGTCATGAGGATGTGCCAAGCCTTGTGATTGGTAATCCTCTAAGGAGACCACCAAATAAAGGTTGTGTTAATGAGGTAAAAGATGAAGTTTCTACATGAAATGTGTTGAAACATGAAGACTTCAACATTCCTAAATTTGAGAAATTTCCAAAAAGTGATTTTGAGCTCGTTGGAATTTTTAGAATAACAATAGATAATGCAAGTTTAGAACTTAATTTGCATGAATAATTGGTAACTCAAGGTTCTAATCATGATTTCCACTTATTTGACATCCACTCTTTGGATTGGGAGCTGATTTGGCAGTTGATAATCCTTATTTGAAATGGAATATGGAGATACCAATTGCTCTTAGACCCTTAGTTGGTGATGCTATCATGGTTGAGTTTCAATAAGAAGTCAAATATATCTCCATGGAAAATAGGAGGATGAGTTTAAAATGGATGTAAAAATATAGGATGGTTACAAAAATCCTAGTGCCCTAGAGATGTAGTTTGTTGATGGGACTTGGATGATTTGCATGAGAGACATTCTTTTTGGAGAAGATGCCTTTAGTTTTACTAGGATGATTTTTGATGAGGTACACATGAAGAGCATAGTTATGCAGCACAAGCATAGTGGAGTTGTTTCATTCCTTCAAATTCATGATAGAGGTCACCAACAAAGTATGTTGGAAGGTTACTATAACTAGAGAGATATTCCTTGGCTAATGACAGTTCAAAATTTGAGTTTTGACTCTGCTATTTTACTGCAGATCAACCACCTCATGATTTTGTGTGCACACATCCATGATTTTTGACAAAATATTCCAGTCAAGGAATGGCAGAATTTTTAGCTGGAGGTTATTTGGGAGTCTTTTCCAGCCACTTCCAAGTTGATTTTAGGCAATTCAATGCTCATCTCTCATGTTCATGCATGGAGACCTCATTTTTGTAGTTGTTATCCTACTTCTACAACACTTATTTTGATAAAATTAGGTTCTGATTTGCTATTATTTACCTTGGACAACCACATGTTGATTCGAGTTGGGGATCCTATACCTTGGTTGGATGATGGAGAAAGATTTCAAATGTGGGAGAGTAATATTTCAACCTTCCTAGCTTAAATTTGGGTATGGAAATTTCAGTGGGATGTCTCGAAACATTCCAAGTGTTTGCCTACTACTTTGTTAATGAAGGTAACACATGTTGGCAATTTGATGAGAAGGTACGCATGGTGGAATTGTGTGGTGATGTTAGGTCATCCTGACTTGAAATTGCTTGAGGATAAGCAATTTTGGGAAGGGAGGACTATAATGTCCCTTTTTGGTGCTTAGCTAATTTGCACAAAATTAGTCAATTTCCAAGTCTTTTGGAGGCTAGTTGGTTGGTTAAGGAGAACTCCAACATTCTTGGAGAATCTTTGGGTCAGTGTTGCAGAACATTTGTTCATGGTTTTGAGCTCAAATGGTTTGATGGAGCCCTTTGATGCTTTCAAAATCAATTTCTGACTCATTGAGTGCTCTCCAAACTTCTTGGAGGAGTAGGCTATTTTTAAAAAGTCACCTGGTTGCCTCTGTTCATCGTCCTAAGTCTTAAATATCACTTTGGTATGATCAAAATTATAAAAATATACCATTTGGGTGCTTTTTACAATTTGGGTATATTATTGAGCTATTTAATTAATATTTCACCTAATTTGTCTAATGTTAGAAATATTAAAAGGGAAAACTCAGTGTAATAGCTCATTTTAAAGGTGTTGAAAATATTATTTCATGTGGACATTTTGAAAAAAAGAATTTTAGTCATGAGAAAATATTATTATTCCTCAAAAGGGTGAAAACTACTCCATAAAGTTAATTATTTATTTTATAAAAGGGGTTTTGGAGCAAATAAGAAAAAAGTAATATTTTATATCTTCTAAAAGTTATAAAAGGAGGTTAAGGTCCCATTGTGGAGTTGTTGATGAATTTATTTTGGTTGTCCATTTTGGAGAGAGCTTTTGCTTTAGGTCAAATAAACCCTTGGGTTCTTGGTTGATTGGACGAAAACCCATTTCATCCAACCTTGATGGATTCATACAGGTTTCACAGTTGCACTTGGTTTAGGTTTAATGGATTTGAAGCGGAAAGATTTATCATTCTACAAGTATTTTTTTGGGAGGGTTTATTGACAAGTTTGTGAGGATTTATAAACAAATACAAATTTGTAGTTTGAATGATATTGTTGGTTTCTTGTTTTGGAGATTATTGGAGGTTAGGGTTACACTTTAATGCAAGTGCTTGATATAGATATTTCTTCATTTGCTTGAGACGTCCCTATTGGGAAATCTATACTTAGTCACATCTTTCATAGTATGCAGCCACAACCTCTTGGAGTGCATATAATAACAAATATAACTGTTGCCAATTCTGTAGTATGAGCTGCCACTTCACATAAGGGATTGCAACTAATATTGGGGTCTATAATTTGGTTTGATGATTATGGTACTCTTGGTATGAGGCACCACCCATATGCTCAATCAATAGTGTATTTGATGCAAGGAAATAATATGGTATTTATAAGTTTCATTGAGCTTTTCTGTAATATGTAAATATGATAGAAAATAACAAGATGAAGGTTTTCATTAGCAGATTTCTTCATTATATTTCTTCCATGCAAATTGTTTGTCATATTGCCTATGAGTTCATTTTATTTGTAAATGCTCGTATAAGTGATTTATGATACCAAACTGCATACAAAGTCTTTTGAATCAATACATTGAAACTATCACTAAGAATGGCAAGAATTCAAAGTGTTTGACAGAATTCTTACACATTAATAAATCAAAAAATTGTGAAATTTTAGTGAAAAATCTTAGAGGGGATCTTATACATCCTCCCATTTTAGGGCTGATGTTGAATCGATCTAGGACATAGTTGCAGGTATTGGGGTCCATGAAATAACCTACTTAGAATGAGTCTCTGAGAGAAGCAATGTTACCACCAGGGTTCAATTCCTCGACTCAATAGAAGTAAGAAACAATAAACATGTATTCAAAGTCATAAATAATAGACAAACAAACCAGTTGATGAAAAGTAAGAAATTTGCAATAATTTCATCAACATAGTTTCTTTACATAAAAATGTCATCGCCTTTGAAAGGGAATGTAACTTACAATAAATAGAGAGAAGGATGGGGCTAGCCTCCTAGTAGCACAATATTCCCATCCCTAGCCATAATGGCCACCCAAAGTAGTTACAACTGTAAATCAAAAAGATCCTCCCTATAGAAGATACCCAGGGCACACCCAAATGACATTCTAAGGAGTTGTAGGGAGACCACCTCCCAACTAGTTGGGTTGTGCTTGTTCATCCACCAGTGCATCTGCAACTAGCTCAAACTCTCGATCTCACTTATCCAGATTCATGGGCAGCTCATGGAATAAGACCTTAAACAAAGTCATTAGTTGCTTGTGAGCACGAAGTGAGATATCTAAAGAGACCCTAACTTCATGCACATGCTTAATGCATTTGGTGGACTAAGTTGCCAAGTCCAAGACATCCTTGGCACCCACCTTATTTGCCTCAGCCACCTTCCTGTGCATAACTTGGTCAAACCGAACCAATTGACTTAAAACAATTTTCCATCGAGTAGGGAGCCATCAAGGTGCAATAGGGTGGTGATGTTAACTTATTAGAAGGAAGTTAACATAGGACCTTAGACAAAGTCAATAACTGCTTATGAACATGAAGTGAGATCTCTAAAGAGACCCTCACTTCATGCACTTGTTTAATGCTTTTGGTGGATTGAGTTGCCATGTCCAAGATATCCTTGGCACCCACCCTAGTTTCCTTAGCCACTTTCCTATGTATAACTTGGTCAAATTGAACCAATTGGCGTAAAAAATTCTCCCATCGAGTAGGGTGCCATCTAGGTGCAACACAGTGGTGATGTTAACATGTTGTAATGAGGTTAATATCCGATCTCAACTTTTCTTTAAAGGCACCATCACAGTCTGTGTTACCGTCAGTGACTCTTTTAGTGATGTTCTCATGTTCCCCATGTATGTTTAGTAGAGGTCGAAGTCTACTAGTGGCATCAATTTTAGCTCTAGGAACATGTCATTGTTAACCACCATAGTCAACTTCCTACATTTGATGTCCAAGCGGGACATCCTATCTAGGTAGTCTTGAATGCAATGGAGATGCTCCCTGCATGTGGATAGGGCTTGAGTAACTTCTTTGAGAGTTGTGAACAACTACATTGAATCATTAGTCACCCTACCAATCATCCCTGCTAAGAATGAGCTCCTCACTTAAGTTTCAAGCATTTGGACTTGCTCCTTCGTATCTTCCATGAACTTCTTCGATAGCTCATTTATCGCTTAGAGCACTTAAATAGGGTGATTGATCGACCACTTTCTCTTTCTTATTGGGTTTTTTGACTTTAGTCAAATAGAAGAGGTCGTGTTGTGGCCTCTAGACCCCAAAGTCTCCCTTGAGTGAATCTCTGAGTCAACAACCCCCTCATGTTGTCTGCTTCCATATCAAATTCCCATTTTACCTCTAGTTTCCTTAGCAAACCAACTCTAGTCTTTGTATTTGTGGGGGCACAAGAGATCTGGCCTAGCTTGGCCCAGTAGTTACTCCCATTATGTTGGAGGAAGAAGATAGGGCATGGAAGTGGAGATGGATGGTGAAGGTCCTTAAGGGGAAAGAATTGATGAAGAGGATGAGAGGAATTCGAGCAAGAGTGGAGGGGGCATTAGGGCAAATGGAGGAAGTAGGAATAGGAAAATCCACGAGAATAATTATTGTTACCATTGGTCATGGTCATAATGACCTGAGGACTAATGACACCAGGTAGGGAGTATTGAATATGAGGGAGGATATTGGTTGATTGAATCCAAATACATGAGTCTCTGGATTTAGTGAGAGAGTGGGTTGAGAGAAAATGGAACATCCTACATAGGGGGAGAGGAGTTACCTTGGCCCTTTTCTTTGACCTCTTGCCTGGGTTAGCCTAGGGTGTTGATGTGGATGGAGATGTCATGTTAACTATTGATGGAGTGCTCTGAGGGGGCTAAATGGTGATCATGAGAGCTACTACTATGGATAGAGCTCATAGTACTATGCACACGGGTGCACTTATTATTGTGGTATCCTCATGGGTTGGGAGACTAGGACACTTAGAAGTGTTTGCACAAGTGGAGGGGCCCTTAGAATAGCTGATGTGATAAATACCATGGAAGCTGACATAGTAAAAGTGGGTGCCATCAAGATCTAGATAATCCTTGAGAATGGTGTGGTGGCTTATGCCAAACTTTATGGGGGTGTCGAGGACCATGTGAGTAGAACATTTTGAGACAAGAGGCACTCCACAGGGATCCAAGGGGGTTGAACAAATGAAGCAGAGGAAAAATGGGAAGTGAGGAGGTTGTGCATGGTAGAAGCTAGGGGCACTTGAGTGAATGGGGAAGTGGGTGGAATGGGAAACAAATGATGCCCCATTGGAACATACCCCACAGGGAATGGGAAACTGAGAGGAGGATCGATTGGTGATTGAAGAGTGGGCACTATGGGGGATGAGATCGCTATATGTTCTTCTTGTTAGCCATGCTGGGGGCTCGCCTCTGGGCTGCTCTTGATGTTGAAGATGAGTATCATACTTTGAGCAATTTATGGAGGTAGACCTGGTGGAAGTAAAGATGAGACTGGTACCTATAGGGGTTGTGCCCGAGGAGGTGAAGGTAGATGAACTCTTCAGGTTGACAATCATGAAAGAGATGGTGTTGAGACCCACTGGATGATTCACCTTTAGTTATGGGATGTAGTTTCCTAGATGTTTATTCCTTTTTAGACTGACATGGGTGTAGAAGATACCTATGGTTGAGGTGGTTATAAAGGTGGTGTTAACGCTACTTGGGTGATTGGCATGACCAACACATTCTTTCCCTTCTTCTTCACCTCTAATTGGGCCAATACCTCATTGTCTTCCACTTGGTTGACGTAGACCTCATTCATCAACATAGGTTGTATTGGCATATGTGATGTTGAGTCATACCTGGTGTAGTGCCACATGTGTACTAATGTACCCTACAAATCCCATACCTGTTGTTCTACTCTCCCTACGGCATAATAGTCCTGGTTCACCACCACTTTCCATATGAAGGGAGGTTCTTGTACATGTGATGGTGAATATGTATGGGAATTTTTAAGCATAATTTTTGTTGTCGATTGATTGAGTGGCCGAAGACACCCTCTTCCATCTTGTGTGTAATTTCTTATTTCACCATTTGATCTTAGGACATAATAAGGTAGCAGAAGAGGGGCCTCCTAGATCCCATTACTCGAATGATAGTATCATCTCTATAGTACCAATAATAACCAATGGGGGAAAATAATCTCCTGATTTCCTCAAAAAGCTGAGGCATGGTCTTTTGGTTATTAGCCATGTGGACCACCAGGTAGATTGCCTCATAAATATCCCTTATGTGATTTTAATAATGGAAACCATATAGTTTGTGGAAAATGACATGCACCACTGGGCCACCAGGAACCCACAAATGGAACATAGAGGATTTGAAGGAGAGGGTGATGCAGACTATGACCACCAGGTATCTCATCATGTAAAACTTCACATTTACTTAGGCCTCTGAGATGGCCTTGACCAAAGATAAATTGATGACACAACCGAGGTCTGAGATTTCCTTCCATCAAGGATAATGCTAAGAAGAACCCAAAAGGCATTGACGTGCATGTAATCTCTTTCTCCAAAAAAGTGATTCAACAGAATCATGTTGACCTAGACCACTTTGTGGAAGGTATGGAGTCACTATGAGTTATCCTGCTACTTAATGCATGGATGTAACATGTGGCACCTTGGGATTGGTTCCAGATCTGACTATACTTTATTTTGGATTAGTAGGTGGGACCTTGACTTTTTTTCTACTTTGTATTGATGCCTTTAATAGATCTAGCATCCTTTCATGTGGCATCTTCTAATTCTTTAGGCTTTCCAGTGATCTAACAAGTCTAATAGCTCTGAGAAACTGACACCTTTGATAGATCTTACATCTTTCCACATGGTGGCTTCTAGTTCATTAGGCTCTCCTAGGATCTGACAAGTCTGATAGCTCTAAGATAATGATGCCTTTGTGAGTTTTATGAAAAGTAGTTAAGTCACAAAAAGGTCATGTAACCAACTAAAAGCTCATCTTCATGTTGTCAAGGATCTATGGGCACCAGCTAGGATCTTAGGATGATGGCACTTCGAGAGTAACCTACATAAATTTAGTAGAATAACCCTATTAATGTAAAATACTCTAAGTACAAAAGAATTCATGGTTAAGGCACATAAATGCTAGACTCCCTTAGACACAAGTGATTGTGGGGACCACCATGAGGGTTGTTTACTCATTGTAAAATTAAGAAAGCCCTCAGTGGGCCAAGGTGAAACAAGAAAGAAATTTTTACACAAGTCGCGATCACACCTAGGGAAGTAGAATTTCCACTTTTTGAACTCAAAGTTTTGGAGAGGTCCCCTTTTCCTTTGTCAAAAAGGGCCATGTTAGTCACAACAAATGGTGATTTTATAGGGAAAACGCTACCCCAATGCTTAGTACCCAAATTGCAAACATCCTTTTTTTATCAAAGAGATAAGCAAGTGGGACTCCTCTTGAAGTTCCTTCAAGGACTAAAAGTGCTCAAGTCCACTTCAACAAATAACATATTGGGCTTTGATCCTTGCCAGGGTTGTTTTGTGTAATAATGGTGGACTTCATTTTATTTCATTGTGAACTAAACTGAGTGAATTTAGGGACAATCAGGGTATTGAGAAAACCTTTGAACATGTATGTATTGTGTAGATCTTTGGCTTGGGAGAGGATGGCTCGGGCATAACTTTGCTGCCATTCAAGCATTTATAGCCCCGAGAAAGGTACCTTTGGTCTTGCTTTAGACCTTGTTCCATTACCAATGAGGTGAGAAATATTATGATGGTTACCCAAATCACCCTTTCTAAGGAAGAAACATAGCATTTTCATGAGGCTCAATCTTCTTTTCTTTTGATGTCACCTAATTCAATCCATGAGGGTTGGAGACCACTATAGCCAAGGTTTAGTGGATTGGTTCAAAAGGCCTTTCAACACCTAGGTTATCCATCACTCATTTAGTCATTCTTATCATCTTCATTTCCTTTATTTCAAAGTGATTGTGGATACCTCGGTCAAAGCAGAGCTTTTCTCAATTTACTTGTCTGATTCAAAATTAATGGCCTTTAATTCTTTTAATGTCCTGTAGAGAGTGACCTTGCTTATTGCTATGTTCAAATTAGATGTTTGCCTTCTATTTTCTAATATTAGTGCCTAGTTTTCACCACTCAATCCTCCTTTGAAGTAGTCAAACTCGATAGTATATGGTCCCCCACTCCTTTTTTCTAAACTAATAGTTTTCATTGGAATGGGAACTACCTTCCACAGGGGAGGGATTAGGGATGAGCCCTCTACAAACTAGACAAGGATCATGCACAAGATAAAAAACATAGAAGACAAGAAATGAAAATAAAAAATAGAATAAGGAATAGAAATAAACACAAAACAGAAGCAAAACTAAATTAACCCTAATCTAATATATACAATACCATCCCCTCACCTTGAAGGCTATTTTGAATGTGCAGCAGGGGGACAACCAAGAAGTAATGCTTAAAGAACTATCCATTTAGTATTAGAGGGAAGTTGTTTCCTTCCAGACCCTGGAGGTGAAATGTGTTCTTCCTTAATAGCTCAATAATTTGATATAGGCTAATCTATAATGGGTCAATCTTAGAGTGCAGGCCCTTTTTCTCATGGGCCTTATCCCATAGTAGCACCAAGTCAAAAATCTGAAAGGATTTTACCTCTTATCTTTTGTCAAACTACTCTTTAACTATGTTCTAATGTTTACCGAAACTCTATAAAGCCTCTTCCTTGGCATCTTCCAGTTGGATGATGTCTAGTAACCTTGAGTCTACATTTAGGAATGGTGATCTTTTGAGAGCCTATTTGTATCAAGTACAATTAGCCTGGAGGGCATATTTCAAAAGTGAGTGCCACTCTTGGGTCTTTCTTTTACATACTTCTTTATTGTATCGATCAGTTTCTTATTTTTTTATTTTACCAATGCATTCCCTTATGAGGATTAGTTGGATGTAAACCTTAGAGTGATCCCCTGCACATAAGCCCACTTGGTAAATTCTGATGATTAGAATGCAAGGCCGTTGTTATAGACCATAGAGACTTGGGTACCAAACTAGGTTATTATGTTTTCTTCCATCAATTTGATCACTTCCCTAGACATGTTATTCTTTGTTATCATTGCATCGGTCCACCTTATGCAATAATCCGTGGCTATAAGAACAAACTAATGACTTACTGAGGAGTTTGGGTTGATAACCCCTATGAAGTCTAACCCCATTGGATAAATGGTTGCTCTTCTATAACTAGTTATAGAGGCATTACCGTGTGGATTTCCTTTTTCATGAATGCTTGACATTGGTGGCATGACCACACATGGACATGTATGTCCCTGACAATTGTGGTCATATAATAACCCACTCACAATTTTTTGTGTGGATTCACATTTCTCAAAGGCTGATCACTGCACTTCTCATGGAAACCAATCATGACTTCCTTGGCCTCCTCTTCTGATAGACACCTAAGATAGATGCCTTCGTAGTTTCTCCTATACTAAACTCCCTTATTTAAATTGTAATGTACTACTTTTAGCCATAGAGGTCTTTTTTATGCCTAGATTAGGTAGGGGGTTGGATTCCTATGAAGAAGGTAGTGGACAATTAGATTGTACTAGTCTGGGTGAAGGACTGCTGACTAGTCTACTTGATGCACAGTAACCCTAGGGTCAATTTTAGTGATTAATTGAGTGAGCCCTTTGCCTCGAACCAATATGGTGGGCTTGATCTCTAGATCATACTCTTGCAACTTGGCCATCCACTGGCCCCTGTGCTCTCCCAATTCATTTTGCCCAAGCATTTGCTTGATTGCAAGGTCAGGGATGATAGCATACAGCTTGTTCCTCAAGATTTAATGTTTGAATTGTTTCACTACTTTCACCAATGCATAGGCATTCTTGTCCAGGAAAAAATACACAAGTTCTACATATTTTAAATTTGTGCTCATAAGGGCAATTAGATGATCTTCCCCTTCTAACTTTTGAATAAGAACATCAACTATGGTAGGCTTTGAAGCAAAGTAGTAAATATAAAAGCCCTGAGTATAGTCCAGGATGGTCAACATGGGTTCTTACATGATGGCATCCTTGATGTCTTGAAAGGCCTTCTTGGATTCAACATTCCACTCTATTTTAGCTTCCTATTTCAGCATGGCATTAAGAGATTTAACAATCTCAGTGAAACCATACATGATTTTGCATATGAAATTAATTTTCCCCAAGAAAGATTTTAGTTTGTTTTTACTATTCAAGAGAGGTAACTTTAGAATAACATAAGTGTGTTCAGGGTCAATAGAAATACCTTAATTTATGATGAGGTCACTAAGAATCTTACCTTTAGTGACACCAAACACACTTTTCTTTGAGTTTAGAGAGATACCATACCACCTACATTGTTCGAGAATATGTTGTAGGTGGCAAATGTGGTCAGCCTTGCACTTGGAAACAATAATTATGTCATCCATATAAATAATAATACACTTCCCTATTAGACCTTCAAAAGTAAAGTCCATATCTCTCTAAAAAGTGGCCCCTACATTAATCAGACTGAACAACATGTTTTTGTAAGTGAAGGTGCCCCATTTTATTGTGAATGCCATTTTGGTTTTATGGTCTAGGTTGACTAGAATTTGGTTGTACCCTGAGAACCCATCTGAGAAGGACATCATTTGGGATCTGCTCACCATCTAAGGAGGGTAATGGGTAGTTTTCTTTATCAAATGCTTTTTTAAAATTGTGGAAATCGACACAAAACCTGATTTATTTTCAAATGAGTACCAAATTAACCATCCAAGTGGAGTGTTAGACTAGGAAGATGATCTTGATTGAAAGGCCTTTGTGAACCTCTTTGTGATTGAGTAACTCTAAGATCAGGTTCACAGGCCTCTTTCTCTATCTATAGCGATTTGGGTTTGGTTTGAGGGGGTTGGTGTAATTTATTATGCTTAGGTCAAATATTTTGAGGTCACCATATGCCTAAGTGATGAAATTTCTATATCTCAACAACAACCTCCTTAGTTACTTGATTTCTTTGGGGGTGCACTTAGGACCAACATTAACCATGTGGGGGTGTTCAAGGGAACGAAGGTTAATAATTTCACACTTTTGGTTTATGAACCCTAGCTTCTCAGGCGAACACGTAGACATGTTTATAGATAATTCTTTTAGGGACTCGATTTTATTATAAGTTCATAATGCCATCTTGGTCATATTCCTCATCCCCAAGATTATCTTTCTCTTTCATCTATTATTTGGGCCTCAAACACTCCTATGTTGTTAAGGAACTCTAAGATATGTCGATCATCTTCAAAGACCTAAAAGTTTTTAACATTATCAAGAACAGAGGGACATAGTATAAGATTGACAAAGAACTCTTGTAACCCTATATCCTCTAGAGGTTCTAGATTCATGGCAAAAGTTTCTAGTGAATCAACCACCTAGTTTTCCTCTCTAGAAATGTTGATAACGTTAAAAAGCACAAGCATATCTATTAGATTCCATGCCCTATGCTAATACTTTCTAAGGTAGGAAAAGTTACACTAGGATTTGCTCCTAACCTGGTTTATGACAAGCTTGGAGTCCCCAAATGCTTTCAAATCATTGACTTTGTGTTTTAATGTGAACTGTAACCCAAGAATCAAGGCCTTATATTTTTTCAAGTTATTGGTGTAAGGGAACTATAGCCTATAAGCAACTAAGTGCCTTTTTCCCTATGGGTCAATTAGGAGGATTCTTACCCTAGAACCATGTTTCAATTAGGTCCCATCAAAGTATAATGACCACAAACCTAGCAACTCAGGACTGTTGTTAATTTTGTTCTTGGCAGGTTCTCTAGATAGAGTGTAAACCCCTGTGTCTGTGGATACTAGGTTTACTTTCTCATTCATGACATTATATTCCATGATCTTATGTTTCATCCTAGGTTTTATGCTTCCTCTGATATGATTAGCCACACCTCTCCAAGGTAGCCACATGAGAGAAATGTTCGTGGCAATATACCTATTTAGAGTTTTGGACAAATATCTATTGAGGAACATTCTATAAGTTTTGGGGATTTATAAAAGTTGAATGTTTATGAACTGACGGAATTTAGGTTTAGCTTCCAACTACATGTGTACATTGAGGAGTTCACTAATAACCTTAACCTCATATTTATCTAGTTGAACCACAACCTTGTCTGATTTGATGGGTACCAACCCTATCTTTTCATAGATTTTTGTGGTTAACACATTAGCATAGGCTCCTAACTCAACTAAATAATTATGTAGGTTCTTCTTAATTAGTATTATTGTTAAAAAGAAGGGGTCACCTCAATTTTATTTTTATGGATGACTACATTGGCATGGGTAGTTTTTTGTTTAGGCTATGGGTGGGATTCTCTATAAGTGATTTTAGTACAAAATCTCATTGCTTAGTGATATGAGTAAGCTCATGAAGTGTGGTGTTAGCCTTTATTTTCTTCATATCTTCAACTATGTTATATCTTACCTTACTCTGATGTGGTTGAGTCTCATTGGGAGCCTTATGCTCACTTGGTTTTGGAGGTGGTGGGTCATTCCTTACTCTGAGATTAGGTGGGGTTGCACTGTTATTTGGATAAATTGAAGTGGTGAGGGATTGTTGCTATGTTTGGTTCCTGAGGGCATATTTATTCCTCTAGTGGAAAATGTGTACCTCAATGGTAACTTCCTCTAGCTCATGGTCCTTTTAGTTTGGACTCCAGAGTTTCTAAGACCATGGCCATGCTTAGGGGTTTGGGGACATTAGATGTTTCTATGTGGTTATTTGTGATAGTTAGGTGATTCTAGACCACCTCATATTCTTCCATCTCTTTGGAAGATGTCAAAGGAGCTACATAAATATATACAGTGAAGCTCCCTGTGTTGGGTTGTGTTGTGCATGTGACACTAGTTTGGGAAAGGTATTTCATAGATTTTTATTTCAGGTATCTTATTACGAGAGGGTTTGGGATGGCTATTAGGATGGTTATAAGATCTAGTATGTAATGTCCCCAATTTAGCCCTACGCTCTTCTTTTGGATTTAGCCTATTTTTGGGAACTCGTAGGTTAAGTAGAAGCTCGAATCAAGGTTTCCAAACTTCTTGGAGGATGTTTTCGTCTTTTTGTAGAGCTTGCACTTGGAAATGTTGAACTTGGATTGCAGATTCCTTCTGGGTTTTCTGAAAGCTTCGCGGTGATATGTTTTACTTGGCACACAACACTTTCAGGGACTTTCTATTTTTAGTAAGTTCAGGTTCTGTGTCGGATCAAAATTTTGAAAATGGGGTTGGATTCGTCTCGTTAAGACCTTTCCAACGAGCTATAGATCTTCGATTTCTAACATCATCTTGGCTTCTGTTTTAAAGTCCGCAAAGTATATATTATTATTTAAATTAGACCTTGGTGCCTAGGTTTAACAACTTTAAGTTGTTTTAAAAAGATGTTCTTTATGGGGTGGGCACCTCATTAAAAGGATTAATTATAATTCTTATTGAATATTTAATCCAAGCTTAAGTTGGATGCCACCTATTGGAGGATAGGTTTCTAGAAGGGTCAAATGGAAATTATAAAAGGAAGCCTTTGGTCCTCACTTGGGATCTTGAACTACATGAATGTTATGCTGTCAGATCGACTTGGGATTACTTCAAGGAATGAAAGCCTCCTAGCTTGGCATTGCTTCTCATTTGAAAGATAGCGACTAGTGGTGAGATCGTATAGTTTGATTGTTTTGTATGTAGGATTTGTGCATGGTATTTAGTGTGTGTTTTATAGATCAGTTTATGAGAAATTCAGGGTTTTCTTATTCAGTACAACAAGCTGTGTTTTGTTCACAAATTAAAAAAAAACTAAAAATTTCATTGTGGGTATTGGCTAATCCTATTTGTTGGTAATGGGCGCCCCTATTTTGTAATTTGTGGAATTTTTGATGACTGCTGTGAATTTTAAAAGCAAATCGCCCCCTTGGTGGACTATACTTGTTGTGTGGACATTGGGATCCATGCAAAATTAGTATAGAAACTTTTGGGTCTATTTCATGTTCCAATATTGGGCGCCTTGATGATTAGGGTCTTTTGTGCTTCATTTCATGTCTTTTAGATGAGTTGTGTGAGAGATATGTCCATTTTAGTATAATTTCAGGTGGCTGGCTTGACATTTGAAAGTGCAGAATTGGACAGACCAAAATCTTGAATCAGTCTTTTGAAGAGAAGAAATCAGTTTCGGCATTTCCATTCAAGCAAGGAAAATGCTTTGTTACAATGCTCTTTGAATGGTTCTAATGCTATGCTCTTGGCAGGTTAATTCTCTATCATATTATAAGCTGGCAGTAGTACTAACAGCGAATCTTAAGTTTGTTTAATCTTGATTTATAATGTTGATCATCTATTCTGAAATTGCATTGTAATATTTTACATCTCTGTCATATGGTAGCTTCCATATCCTTCCAGGTTGGAAAGCACATTCTTGACGTTGAGTATTTTAGCATTCTTGCTTATTTCCTCTCAAAGCATTTTAATAAGTAGCGCTCCACCATATGATCACCTCAACTCCATACTGGATTGGGTAGCACATACTTGGTGTTGAGTTTCTTTAAGTATTGTAACTTTTATTACTCCACCATATGGTCGCCTCAACTCCATTTCAGATTGGGTAGCACATACTTGGTGTTGAGTTCTCTTTCAACACTTGTAGTAGAAGACCCTCTGACCATATGGTCGCCATCATCGGCGCCATTCTTGGTTAGAGTTCATTCCAGTTCTATTTCTGCATTCAGATCCTCTGACCAATGCTCACACCTTAGCCTCTTCGAAGCCTTGGTGTACATTCTGGTTAGAGTTACTTCAACATCGTTTGGGTTATAGACTAACTCCAACTATTGTGTATTGCCCTGTTGATTGCAATTGGAAATTATTTAAAAAAAAAAATTGGCTCAGATTATTTCATTGGTATCAGAGCAAAGATCCTGCCATCCTGTGCCCAACAAGGTTTAGTTGATAGTTGAATGATAGAGAAATCAGTTTCTACGCCAGAGGTCAGAATAGAGTTCAGCTCAGTTTAGAAGTGGCAGTTAAACATGGCTAACAGAGAAGAGATAAAGCTGGAACAAACACTTTTAGAGATCGAAAAAAGACTTGGCAAAGAATGTAAGTCAAGGGAAGACGCAAAGAATAATCTTTAAATATTGGAACAATGTTTGAGACAAGTGGAGCAGTCACCCTCTGAATGGATGCAATTGGCATTGTCACTTGCAGTTCACCTTTTAGTTCAGCGCTATTGGCTGAGACATCCAAATGAAGAAATCAAGTTGTTGATTTCTTCTTGCTTCATGGAATTGATGAGAATGATGGTCCCCATGACACCCTATGATGATAAAACCATGAAAATCATTTTGAATATGATTGTAGAAAGTTTCCAAGATCTTGATGAAACTGGAAGCAATCTATTTGCTAGAAGGGTTGCTATCTTAAAGACATTTTCAGATTTCTGGGTAAGTAACTTGCTATTCGCCTTGGAAATGCATGATCAGATTTATCACTTGTTCCATTACCTCTTCATATCCACTTGGAGCGAACAAGAAGAGGATGTTATTGCAGCTGTGAAGAAAATCCTTATTCTCACCATTAACGAGTCAGATGAAATTCCACCAAATGTCCAATCTCTCCTTTTGGACACATATGAGTGTGAAGAAAAGGATTCTCCTATTACTTCTATGCCGATCAAGGAATTGTTTAATCAATGTGAGGAAAAATTGAAGCCACTTTTGAAGAAGTTAGAGCATGATGAAGAAAATATTAGTGGACATGATGTTGGAGATGATTTCAAAGAGCTCATACAAGGTCATGTTGAAGATTTGGTAATGAAGGATTTTCCTCTTATTGCTGTCCCAACTTCCCAAGAAGTTCCACATGAAGAAATCAATGACACACTTCCTCTTGAAGGAGATAAAGATGTCGAAGTTTACAAAACATCAAGCATAGAAGATTCTTCATTTCATTATGATGGTGACATTGGGTTCGACTAGCAAACCGAACCTTTAGAAAGAAATGTTTTTGAAAATATCAGCTTAAGTGATTTGGGAGTTGACTTGTTTAAAGAGTCATCACTACGAGAAGAGCATGATAAGAATCTTTCTCCCGACCATTTCAATCAAACTGTTAGCATGTGGGATCTAGGTGTGTTGGCTTCAAGATATGATAAAGATCTTGTGTGGGATAAGTTTCCCTTCGATCCCAATGAAGACCAAAATATTGTTTGCATTGCAAGCTATGAGGAGGCAGAAGGAGAAGCTGTTTTTTATGAAGAAGCTTACTCTGAAAAGCTCCATGGTGATCCCTTCAAGTTGGTTGCAGCCACCAAGGGGGATGTTGTTACTTCCGAAATGTTCAGAATGACATTCAATTATTCTTCGTTCAAATTGGGGGCTGCCATAGCCTATGAACAAGAAGACGGTGAGTTGGATGAAGAGCTAGAAGACCTCATGGCTCTTGAAGAAGAAAGGTTTAAAGTGGTTTTAGAACACACGGTTGATTCACCAATTCAAGAAGTTGATGGAAAGCTTAAAGTCGAAGAAAATGTAGAGTATGTTCCTCTCCATGACACTGAGCATTCTCCGTTAGTTGAGGATGAAAGACAAGAAGGTTGGAGCAACTTTGAGGGCAGCAAAGGCAAGAAACAAAGTTTTGATTTTCAGTTGCAGCGTATCAGCAATTCACCATCTTCAAATTCTTATGAGTGGGAAGATCAATTCAAGGTGTTCGTTAACAAGGAAGTGCAAGCTCTATCCCTATTTGATTGCACACATAGCTTGGTTAAAGAGCTTTACTGGAAGGCTCAGCTTGAAGAGAGACAAAGAGGAGTGAAAGATGAAGTTGCTCTACCCAATTTGCAACTTATCAGAGACTCATTGGAGACATTGAAGTCTGAGTACATGCACTTGATTGGAGATAGAGATCATGCCTTTGAAGTTGTAAAGAAGACCATTTGTGCTTTCCTAGAAAAGGAGTGTAGTTGATGAGCTCACTCTGGAGCTCGAATCAACAAGGGACAAGTTGAAAGAAACTCAGTTGGCTCTAACGGAGGTTGAAGACCAGTTTGCTGATTTCAAACTTTCCAAGGAGCAAGAAAATGCATATAATGCCAAAGAAATCAAGCAAGTAATAGGTGAGCTTGATAGTCTTCGAGAGGAGTTTGACCTCAAAGGTTTCACAAGAAAGACTGAAGTTGAAAGTTTAGATTTGGATCAGCAAGATGGAAAGGAGGGCTTCCAAGTTTATGACAATCCTCTCTTTGATTTGCAAAAAGAGTCATGTAGGGAAGAAACCAAGCAAGGGGTCGAGTATAAACCTTCGGCTAATGGTGCTTTGTTATCACTCCATGAGAATATGCCAAGTTTGTTGATTAGTAATGAATGCATGAGTGGGTTTGGGGATGAAGAGTCTATATGGGAAGTGTCGAAGCAAGGTATTTTCAACATCTATGACATCAAGGTGTTGATGAGACAAGTTGTGATAGCTGCCGATAACTTCATTACAACAGCAAGGAGTGAAGTTTTCAGACCTACTACTCATAAGCAATGGGAGAAAGGTGGACCTGAGCTTGGTGTTTGCACTATTGACGATCCATTCCTTGGGTGGAATGATGTTTGGGCTCATCCTAGTTAGCTTTGGGAGTTGAATTTGAAGTCATTCTATGTTTCATACTCCAATGTTGTTGAAGCTTTCATGTTTAAGCTTCAAAGATTCACTAGAGGGGACACCAGTTTCGTGAAAATGCACTTGGTTCTCACTATCACTTGGGTACGCATTGAGCTTTATTTGCATTATGTTGAAAATCAAATTCAGCTGGGTATCCATGCTTGGGATTCTCAATTTGGGTTGATGGAATTTATGGATTGTGGAAAGAATAATTTTTGGTGGGACAGTGAACAAATTTTCAGACCTTTGGGTGATGTTCTTTTCTTTACCAACCACTTGATGGACCCAGTTGTTCATCAACCAATTGATTGGAGAGAAATTTTGAGTATGGGTTGGAGAGATAAATGGATGGTTGCTCATGGGAGTGATTATCGGCTTAGACAAAGGCAGATTTTGAGATATGAGTTTGTTGGTTGGAGACAGACCAGCCACCTTACATGGGGAGTTACTCTCATTCAAGAGAACTAGTTCTTCACTTCTTGCCAAAAAGGTGGTAATTTTCGGTTGGACATTGCTCCAATTTGTTTTCCAACCACCTTGGAGGTGTCAACTTGCAACTCGATGCTCATCTCACAAGCTCACATTTGGGAATTTGATTGGGGTTGTTGTTTTTTCTTGTGTAGGACTCTAGAATCAGATTGCACTACGTTGGTCCCAGCCTTGATCAACAACAATTATTTGTTCCTTCACACCTTTCCTACTCTCCAAATTCATCTTTTGAAGGTTTGTGATGTAAACTTTGACAGTTTACTCTCAGTGTGGGTTCTGGACAACAATCTTTCACATGCCTTGGTTCACCATTTTGAGGCTCTTGGAGTGGGAACTGTAAGAGTTTTCAGAAATCCTCATGGTTGCATTAGAAAAATTCAAGGGAGGTATAGTACATTCATGTGGAGTCATGAGTTTGAGTTTGATGAGCTCTTGCAAAGGATTACTTTCCTCTTTGCAAGAAGATTTGGAGAGGTCACATTTGCAATTTTGCCTGTGTTGGATACCTTGGGGAGATATGCCGAGGATTACAATTTTGAGTTGAGTAGACTATCTTTTCCAATGCCTAGGTTTGTGATAGACAATGGCATTGTTGATTTTGCTGACTCAAAGCATTTTGGCCACTATGGTTTCACTATTGTGATCAGAGTAGTGCAACATCAGGATGGTGGATCCTCCTTCAGACAGATATGGGACCCTGGGATTGTACTTGGTTTGGTTTGGTGTAGTTTTCATTTTTCTAGAGTTGTGGTGGCATTGCTTGAGGACAAGCAATTTTGGGAAGGCAGACTGTAATGTCTCCAATTTAGCCCTACGCTCTTTTTTTGGATTTAGCCTATTTTTGGGAACTCGTAGGTTAAGTAGAAGCTCGAATCAGGGTTTCCAAACTTCTTAGAGGACGTTTTCGTCTTTTTGTGGAGCTTGCCCTTGGAAATGTTGAACTTGGATTGTGGATTCCTTCTGAGTTTTCTGAAAGCTTTGCGGTGATATGTTTTACTTGGCACACAGAGCACTTTCAGGGACTTTCTATTTTTAGTAAGTTCAGGTTATGTGTCGGATCAGAATTTTGAAAATGGGGCTGGATTCATCTCGTCAAGACCTTTCCAACGAGCTATAGATCTTCGATTTCTGACATCATCTTGGCTTCCATTTTAAAGTCCGCAAAGTATATATTATTATTTAAATTGGACCTTGGTGCCTAGGTTTAACAACTTTAAGTTGTTTTAAAAAGATGTTCTTTATGGGGTGGGCACCTCATTAAAAAAATTAATTATAATTCTTATTGAATATTTAATCCAAGCTTAAGTTGGATGCCACCTATTGGAGGATAGGGTTTCTAGAAGGGTCAAACGGAAATTATAAAAGGAAGCCTTTGGTCCTCACTTGGGATCTTGAACTACAGGAATGTTATGCTGCCGGATTGACTTGGGATTGCTTCGAGGAATGAATGCCTTCTAGCTCGGCATTGCTTCTCACTTGAAAGATAGCGACTAGTGGTGAGATCGTATAGTTTGATTGTTTTGTATGCAGGATTTGTGCATGGTATTCAGTGTGTGTTTTATAGATCAGTGTATGATAAATTTAGGGTTTTCTTATTCAGTATAACACGCTGTGTTTTGTTCACAAATTAAAAAAAAACTAAAAATTTCATTGTGGGTATTGGCTAATCCTATTTTTTGGTAATGGGCGCCCCTATTTTGTAATTTGTGAAATTTTTGATGACTGCTGTGAATTTTAAAAGCAAATCGCCCCCTTGCTAGACTGTACTTGTTGTGTGGACATTGGGATCCGTGCAAAATTAGTATAGAAACTTTTGGGTCTATTTTGTGTTCCAATATTGGGCACCTTGATGATTGGGGTCTTTTGTGCTTCACTTCATGTCTTTTAGATGAGTTGTGTGAGAGATATGTCCATTTTAGTATGATTTCAGGTGGCTGGCTTGACATTTGAAAGTGCAGAATTGGACAGACCAAAATCTTGAATCAGTCTTTTGAAGAGAAGAAATCAGTTTCAACATTTCCATTCAAGCAAGGAAAATGCTCTGTTACAATGCTCTTTGAATGGTTCTAAGGATATGCTCTTGGCAGGTTAATTCTCTATCATATTGTAAGCTGGCAGTAGTACTGACAGCAGATCTTAAGTTTGTTTAATCTTGATTTATAATGTTGATCATCTATTCTGAAACTGCATTGTAATATTTTACATCTCCATCATATGGTAGCCTCCATATCCTTTTGGGTTGGAAAGCACATTCTTGACGTTGAGTATTTTAGCATTCTTGCTTATTTCCTCTCAAAGCATTTTAATAAGTAGCGCTCCGCCATATGGTCGCCTCAACTCCATACTAGATTAGGTAGCACATACTTGGTGTTGAGTTATCTTTTAGCACTTGTAGTAGAAGACCCTCTGACCATATGTTCGCCATCATCGGTGCCATTCTTGGTTAGAGTTCATTCTAGTTCTGTTTCTGCATTCAGATCCTCTGACCAATGCTCACACCTTGGCCTCTTCGGAACCTTGGTGTACATTCTGGTTAGAGTTACTTCAGCATCGTTTGGGTTATAGACTAACTTCGACTATTGTGTATTGCCCTGCTGATTGCAATTGGAAATTATTATAAAAAAATAAAAATAAAATTGGCTCGGATTATTTCATAGTATCACCTCATAGGTGAAGTTCCTATTGGGCCCTTCACTAGTAGAGCTGCCCATTTATTTCTATAGGCCCAAGAAGTAGTTGCTTAGCATTTGCACCATATGTTATATGGAAATCTAGCTCATTTTTAGTATACTTTTGGGGATATTCTAAACATAATTTATAGTGGGTACCAGTGCCTGACTTTGAGCTTAAGGCGCTACTTTATTACTCATTGGGTTAAGGAAACCTAGGTGTTGGTTAGATGCAATGTGCCTTAAAGAGAGCTGATTTGTTATCAATAGAGGTTGAGGCATCAAGGCATTCTAGTTAGCACTAATGATTGGGTTCAAGATTGGCATATTGAGTAAAGCATTAGGAATTGGTTCCAGCATTTATCCTTAAGGGTTGAGTTTGTCCACCTTAATGGACTTTGCATATGCGAAGGGAAAATATACCACCAAATGATCTCTCCTTAAGAATATAGCGATCTAGGGGTCTAAATATTTTTTATACATTTCTAAGGCTAAGTGGGCATTTGGACAATAAAGAATAGTGACTAGAGTATACATCTTTTGGACCCTAACATTGAAATTTCCAAAGGGTTCATTGGGTTCTCTTTTGATGCAGGCAAACTGTTGATAAAGCATGTTGGGCTCAATTACTATCCTAAACTAAGCCAAGAAGGTGTTGCTAAATTGTTTCCAACCTGTGATAGAGTTCTCTAATAAATTGAGAAACCAATCATAGGATGCATCCATTAGATTAAATAGATGTAAACTGCAAGAAACGTCCTCATGCTCTACATTCAAGAGTCTAAGGGTGGTCTTGTAAGAGGTCGCATGTTTTTCAGCAGTTCTACCTACACTAAGAATAAATCTTGGGAGATATCTCTTTGGGTTCCTAGGTAGATCATGAACATCTCTAGGGACATTTATAACAAACCCAACAAGCCAAGCCATAGGAGCTACCATGGGTAGGGGTTGGTTCTGTAAAGATTGAGAAGAGGAGTTGTTTGGAGTAACTATGGGTCTAGGTCTACCTCTACTAGTTTAGGGTCTTTAATGGATTTGCATTTATGAAATGATCAATCTCCCATGGGTGGCTTGGGATCTAATGATTTGACATGTGGGATCCAGGTTGATTGGGATGAGAACTGTAAACTAAGACTACTTCTGGTAGAAGGTCTTCTTCCAAAAGCTAGTTATTATCTAAGTTAGACAGACAGTCAGATGGGATTCTAGTGTGACGAGTCTCCCACTTGTATCTTAAGGGTGCCCTCCTAGCACCAACTATTTTCACATCCAAAATCATGCTTCAGGAGACACCTAGGAGATTAGATGTCTAGAGAAAGCTTTGGGTGACAATAAAGGATTTTCATCCTCCTATCTTAGGGTTGATGTTGAATTGGTCTAGAGCATAGGTTACAGGTATTGGGCTCCATGAAATAACCTGCTTAGAATGAGTTTTTGAGAGGTGCAATGCTACCATCGAAGTTCAATTCCTTGACTCAGTAGTAGTCCTAGTCATTTGCCTAATTCTGAGTTATAGGGGTTACCTTTTGTCTTGCTTCACATATTCGTAAAAGAAGGGATTTTTTTATCTCCAAATAAACATAAAACAAAAGGATAAGGTAGAATAGAAAAGGCAGTTTCTTAACTTGAAAATATGCTAGTACTTCAAGGACCAAAATGTGCCCAGTCACAGTTATACCATTGTGTATCGAGTTTCATGAAAAGGCTTAGAATCTTTGTGACACAAAGGGAATCTAGGAAATGAGTGATAATGTTTGACTTATAGACTCTTCACTGAACATAAACACTTAAAATGGGCTTGTAGTAAATTATACATAGGGTCCTCATAACTATTTTTTAGTTTTAAGCACACAGGCCAACAAGTTTTCGAAAGAGAAATGAAAAGAGTCTATAAACAAATTAGAACACAACACATTCTAATTACTATATTCATTAATTCTAAAAAAACACATTATCAATTCTCTAACACAAGCATGTATTCAAAGCCATACATAATGGACAACATTTATAGATAAATAAACTAGTTGATGAAAAGAAAGAATTTTGTATTAATTTCAGAGTTTTTTTAAGTAAAAATGTCAACTCCTTTGAAAGGGAATGCAATTTACAATATATAGAGAAGGATGGGGACACAGAGGGAATTTGGGAAATGAGTGATAATGTTTGACTTATAGACTCTTCACTGAACATAAACACTTAAAATGGGCTTGTAGTAAATTACACACAGGGTCCTCATAACTATTTTGTAGTTTAAAGCACACAGGTCAACAAGTTTTCGAAAGAGAAATGAAAAGAGTCTATAAACAAATTAAAACACAACACATTCTAATTACTATATTCATTAATTGTAAAAAAACACATTATCAATTCTCTAACACAAGCATGTATTCAAAGCCATAAATAATGGAGAACATTTATAGACAAATAAACTAATTGATGAAAATAAAGAATTTTGCATTAATTTCAGAGTTTCTTTAAGTAAAAATGTCAACTCCTTTGAAAGGGAATACAATTTACAATTTATAGAGAAGGATGGGGCTCACCTCCTAGCAGTACAAAATTCCCATCCCCAGCCATGATGGCCACCCAAAGTAGTTATAATTGCAAATTAAAAAGATGCCCCCTCCCTAAAAAAGATACCTAGGGCCCATCCAAATGACATTCTAAGAATCTAGAGGGAGACCACCTCCTAGTTGTTTGGGTCATGACTATTCAGTCATTACAGAATCTACCACTAGTTCTAACTCCTGATATGGGTTGTATAAGTTCATGGGCTGCTCCTAGAATGGGATTGTAGACAAAGTCATCAGCTACTCAGGAGCATGAAGTCAAATCTCTAATGGGACCCTCACTTCATGCACATGGCTGATGGTTTCAGTGGATTGAGTTGCCAAGTCCAATATATCCTTGACCACCTTCTTATGCATAACATGGTCAAATCAAACCAGGTGGACTTTACATTCTTCCCCATTGAGTAGGGTGCCATTTGGGTGGAATATGATGGTGATGCTAGCCTAATAGAAGTAGGTTAACATCTACTCTTGGATTTTCTCTAATTAGCCCATCACCATCTGTGTCACCACCAACCACTCTTCTAGTGAGGTTCTCATGTTTCACGCATATGTTTGGTAGAGGCCTAATTCTACTAGTGGCACCAATTTAAGCTCTATGAACATGGCCTTGTTAACCACAACAGTCAGCTTCCTGCCTTTGATATCCAATTGGGACATCTTATCCAAGTAGTCTTGAATGTGATGGAGATGCTCCTTACACATGGACAAGGCCTAGGTAACTTCTTCGAGAGTGGCTAATAGTTGCATTAAAGTATCAATCACCTTGCCAATCATACCTACTATTTTGCAAGAGCTACCTTGATAGGTCATTTGTCGCTCCCTTGTATCTTCTATGAGCTACTCTGATAACTCATTTATCACTCAGAGTATTGAAATAAGGTTATCAATCACTTTCTCTTTCTTGTTGGGAGACTTGACTTTGGTTAGAGAGAAGATGTCTTGCCACATCTTCAGACCCTAGAGTCTCCCTCTTGGGTGAATCTCTGAGTTAATACCGTCATGTTTTTTTTGATGTAATATATCAATATATTAACTAATCATAAATATACAAATAATTCACAAAAAAAATATAGGCAATATGAAAGCACACCATGTCACATTAGGCAAAGCCTAGGGGCAAAATCACAAGTATCATAAACTAGGTAGAGCCTAGAAACAAGTCACAAAGTCATTAAAAATGATAAATTTTAAGAAGTAAGAGCAAGGCCAGAAGGTGAAGGATCCATATCATTAGGACCCTAGTCTGAGCTTGGCAAGTCATTGCTATCTAGAATAGGCTCATAGCCAATAGCTTGGGCAGTGTTCATATCACCATCTTTTGCTTGTGTTCAAGTGGGTGAGATGGCCAAATAAATCTTGGGGAACTTATCTATCACATCCGTTTGACCTCTAGGTGACGCTCCCCGAGCGTTTGGGTGTGGAGGAGGAGTACACCAGCCATCCTATCCAATTGAGGAAGGAGGCAGTGGCTACCACCTTCATTGCTACCCAGGAGGGGAAACATGTTGGTATGAGGTACCGTTGTGAGAGTGGTGCTTAGAATGACTATGATGATGGCCACCATGAGGCGGCCAAGGCACTCTATCATCTAATCTGGGATCCTTGGGTGGAGAGGGCAGAACTCGAGCCATAGTACAAGGTGCATCTCCCCAATGAGAGAGGAGATCTTGAAGATACCCAAGCTCGATAGCCATTTTATTGTCTTGGACTTGAATATGCAAGAGAATATTAGAGATAATAGAATATTTATGTAAAGCAAAAACATTACAATCAACAAAAACATGATTACACAAAGAATTATTTATTCTTTCCAAATCCAGAAGAGAATCTCCATTCTGAAAGTATGCTAGACTTTCGTGTCTTGAAAGGGCATCATGGGTTTGTCTCCAAGGAGGATATGTTGTCAACTGAAGAATTCAGGCTGGAAAGGCCTAGAAAGATCATGGATCCAAGTCTAGACCCTTTAAGCTTTGGAACAGAACCAGATGAGATGAGGAAGAGTCTTGAGGTGGCCACAAAAGGGGCAAGTAGGTAGGTGGACTCCAAGTTGGGCAAGTCTTCTGCCAATAGGGAAGCCTTGGTGCAGTATACAACAAGCAAAATGAGCAAGCTTGAGCTCCACACAAGCCCCCCAATTAGTGTTGAAGTGAAAGCTCCATGTTTTAATACATGATTATAGCCCCTAGTGGGCATTAAGCTTGTCAATCATGGGAAAATGGGGAGTGAGCCATGCATAACCACATTGAGGGGTGTAGTTACCAAAAGGGGTCTCGACATACCATTTTCAATCCTTTTACCATGGCTGAGTGGAATGGACCAAGATTTTGTGGAGCATGGAAGTTGGGATGACATTGAGGATCTCTTGATAGGATTCTTGGTCTACATTGGCTAGCCTAAATTTAGCTTTTGCCTTCTCCCAAGATAGCCAAGAGAGAGACCACATACAGAAGATATCCTAGATTGTATGAATTCCTTTGTGGTAGAGCTTGAGAACATTGACCTAAGGGACCTCTGCCAGGGGCATCTCATTTCCATAGAAAATGGGTGACCACCAAAGAGAATGGGCAATAACAGAGAACCTAATCCAAAAATCTGAGCCATTGCAAAGAAGCCATGGTTTGATCTTTTCCTAGGCTTACCATATGTTTTTGGCCATGAAGGACCTTGTGATTTGGATAGGAGACTGAATGAAGAGTAAATTGGGGAGGTCAAGCCCTTTCTAGGCCTTTTACCCTTGGGCAAGCCTGAGGATATACAATGTCTGAACAACACCTTCCAAGCTTCTTAGCCCTATATGGTTAGTGCAATCCATTTGACACATAAGGTAGTTCCTTGATGAGCTATATCAATGAGTCCCATCCCTCCAACATCATGCATGAGGCTTCAATATTCCTATGCCACCCTATGGAATCCTTTATCCTATGGGAAATTCTCCCAAAAGTAATCTCTGAGCAACTTCTCCAACTTCTAGTAAGATTTTTTAGAAGGCACCCAACATGATGAGTAGTACACATGAGTGAATGCAATAATTTTTTAGCAAATTTGAAATTTCCCTACTAAAAAAATAGACTTGGTCACTTAGAATTCTAACTTCTTAGCAACTATGGAAGCAACATATTATCACAACAAAGGTGGCGAGGCATCAAAATCAAAGGGGATGCTAATAAATTTAAAGATTTCATTATGTTGGATCCACTTCCAACCGAACTTAGCATCCCACACTGACGGAGGGAGGTAAGATTATTTGTAGCAATGAGTTTTCTACCATTGGATGTTGGAGCCAAAGGCCAGGCAGAAGGTGTCAAAATATTGTAAGGCATTGTCCACATTAGATTCATCCTCAATGAGAGTAAGAAAGGAGTCATACGCAAAGTGACCATTGAGCAATTACATATCTTCATGTGGGTTCATGACATCAGGAGGGAAATAAATTCCCTTAACAAGGCCCATAGCTTGGGCATT
The DNA here is from genome assembly GCA_037957365.1 of Torreya grandis. NCBI lineage: Eukaryota > Viridiplantae > Streptophyta > Pinopsida > Cupressales > Taxaceae > Torreya > Torreya grandis. The sequence continues at coordinate 4,093,911 of JARHVA010000552.1, forward strand.
GCTAAGAAGATATCCAACACCCTCATCAGCAAGCACATAAAGGGCAAGAGCCAAGGACACCCTTGATGAATAGAATGGAACAAGCCAAATTACTTAGAGGTGACTCCATTAATAGAGAGGATAGTCAAGGCATCTGAGAAAAATCTAAATAGTTTAGATGAATATGGGCCCAAAGCATGGCAATAATGAATGGGCATTTGATGTGATTATAGGATTTTTCAAATCACTTTTGATGAATATAGCTTTTTACTTAGACCATCTGACCCAATCCATGCATTCCAAGATGACAATGATATTATCCAAAATATAATGGCTTTTGATGAAGCCTATTTGTTTTGGATGCACAATGAGAGGTAATATATTACACAAACAGATTACCAAAGCCTTGGCAATGATCTTATAGGAAACATTTAGGAGGGTGATGGGCTACCAATTGCAGATCAACTCAGGATCTCCCTGTTTAGGTATGAATTTGATATTTCCTTTATTTATGTTTGCACTTAGGGGATGTTTGTGAAATGCTTCTTGATAAATCTTATGCAAGTCACTACCCACAAAGTCCCAAACCATTTTATAGAATTCACAAGTGAAGTCATCAATGCCAGTGGCTTTATCATTAGCCATGTGAGACACTACTTCATGCAAGTTGTCAATAGAGGGGCATGTCACAAACCATCCACTAGGAAGGATTGAGTTTTCAAGGCACCACTGAAAGGCATTATTGAAGGCCAGATTCATGCTTAGTCGAAGAAGCTTGGGCTTTCAACACTTGTTGATAATGGCAGATAAAAGCTTACACTATTAGTGAAGTCTTTATGACCCTGTTGCCAACCTAAAAAATGACTTGTATGTATTGTTTTGAGTTTTTGGCTCATAACATTTAGAATAAATCCTTAGAAGCTTTGTCCCCTATCTTGAGCCAATGAAGCCTGGCTTTGTTTTGGGATCCCTGAGCATTGTAGTTGTCTATAATCTAAATGCGATGCCACAAGGAAGCAACTCTTACCTACAAGATCTCATTAAAGGTATCTTTTGTCAGGGCTAGAGCTACACGGTTTAGCTCAGAAGAAGTACTAGAGTAGGAGTGTCTCCAAATTTTGGTAAGTTTGTGGCCATAATTCCATAGAAAGAAAGAGGTTCATTTGATGGTGTCATCCCACAAAATAATCCAACCAGATTCTTATAAGGGGCATGGATCTAAATTCCAAACTCTCCTAATGTGTGCCATTTAGGGCCCATGCTTGAGCAAGGTGTTAAGAATTTTTTTTGTTTTATGGACTTTGGGTTTCATGAACTCTGCCATGTCACTTAGAACGTAATCGAGGAGTGATCGGAAAGCCTAAAGTCCTATAGCACCTGCACCAGAGGAAAAAAACTATTATCAAAAGAGAAGTACGATTGGGAGGACATTATTTCCCTATCTAGACACTTCAAAATTTGAGTGGGGCCTTCCCTGAAGTTACTCCAGGTGTACCAAACTCCATTTTTAGGTCGACAGGTTATGTTGGGGTCATAAAGGCCCCATTTATTACACATTTAAAACCATGCCTCCCTTTCTCTAGCTACCCACCTCATAGACAAGTGGCCCAACTTGTCCTCAGGAGACGCCACCATATTAAAGTCACCATATAATACCCAATGGGCATTGGGGAGATTGTCTGCAATCCATCACCATAAATGGGTACATTTCGAAGCATCATTCTAGGCATAAATATTAATAAAGCTAAAAGAATGGCTTCCAATGCTAAAAAGAGCCCATACTAACTGGTTGGTGGGGTCCATGCTAGATTGTATTAAGTGTGGCCACTACCTTAGAGAGATGAAAGTGATTACCCCTCCACGTCTTGTGGTATGATTTCTATGAAGAATGATACTATCGTGCAAGATGGAATTATTGACAATCATCAATAAGAAATCCACTGCCTTGACTTCATATATACAGAAAATATTCATCTTAGGAAATTTCCTTCTAAAATAACACACAAAAAACTTGCATTTTTGGTCCATGAGATCCTAAAAATTCCATTAGAAATAATTCATAGATGACGGGTGTCAAGGGACATGTCCTCCAAGTATAGCCCCTCCAGGGCGTCATACTGGTTTTGCAAAAATTACCTACTATTGGCACCCAAGAAATAATCAAATTATTTCTTCACAACAGGGTCAACCTAATACTCTCCTTTTGCCTCATCACTCCTCCAGTGAGGGCTATGAGAGTGTTTGAGTGTTTCCCGTCGAGTAGGAAGTGGAAGAGTGGCTAGTTGTGAGTCTACAAATCTAAAAGAAATAAGCACAAAGGCCTCAAAACCTTGGGATAAAACATTAGTAGCTAGAGGGGTGTTGAACACCCTAGGCTTCTCTAATTTTAGGGCTTTAGCCAGTAAGGGCTCTTTCACTACAAAAGCTTTCTCCTGTAGGCCATTACTCAAAGATGGCTTGCGTCTTTTAGGAATAGCAACTGTGGTTGCAGCTTTGAGATGAGTTTTCTTTTTACCTATCATGGTCCATCCATCTTCAACTATCTTCCTGTTAACTTCAAGAGAGGGCTTAGGGGGAGAGGATGAGCGGTTGGATGCATTATTGTAAGCCAACTAAAGGGGACAATCCCATATCTTATGGTCTATGGCTTAGCAATGAAAGCAAGTGTTAGGAAAATTGATGTACAAGACTTGTTGGGAGTGCCTCACATCTCCGACTTGGATTTCCACAAATTCCTTGAGGTCCTAGGAAAGGTCAACTTATGCATAGACCTTTTTTTAGATTTTAGCTGAGTAAAACTGATTTTGTTTATGGAAAACCACCTGACCTATGGAGGACACTATCTAGTGAATAAAGTGCCAGCAGGGGAGCGAGAGACTAGGAAATTCAACCTAGACTGGGACTTTGAGAGTAGTGTACTCCAAGACTACAAAGTCTTGTGTCCAGGGGGAGAGAACCATAAGCGAGTTTTTGATGTACCAAGTGGTCGACCTATGGAGGATTCCTCTTGCATAGAAAGGATTAGAGAAGAGAAAAAGAAAAAACCCCTTAGTCATATTCTAGACACTCTCTAGCTTATTGCTATGAGTTATCTAGTGAGTTTGAACCTAAGATTGAACCATACTTTCAGAGGGGATTCTCCTTATAAAATAGCCTATTAAATAGAATTGCTCTAACCATTGACATGTAGAATTAAAATCAAGAATAGGCAATATAACATTAGGTTTCGAAGCATTATCTCATGGTATACCTTTGGGATAAACTTCCTTGAATGATTGCAGGGGGCCATTGCTTGACGCTTCACCATTCTTCTCTATGGTGAAAATAGCCAAGATAGGAGGAGAGGTCATTATAAAGGTTGGTCTCACCTAAAGGTGAGAAACCCTAAAACGATAATAAATATAAGTCCTACAGGTGATTAAGGTAGTGACACAAAGCTGGGAAGTCAAAAAAAAGGGTTGACTAAATGGCAAGCATGGAGGAAACCCTAGCAAAGCAAATTTTCCAACACTATTCCAAACCCTTCATACCCTCCTCATGTTGTCCCACTCTCATGGAAAATTCCCACTGTACTTTTAGGTCTCCTTGGTAGACCAATTCTGATCCTTGTATATGTGCAGGTGTAAGAGACTTGCCCTAGCTTGGCCTGATAGTTACTTCCATTATGGTGGAGGAAGAAGATGGGTTGGTGGAAGTGGAGATAGATGGTGAAAGTCTCTGAGGGGAGGGTTAGATGAAGAGGATGGGAGGAATTCGGGCAAGAGTGGTGGAAGAGGTGGCATGGGGTCAAATGTAGGAAGCAAGAATGTTGAAATCCATGAAAACAATTGGGCTTGGAATTGGTCCTGGGTCACATTGCACTGAGTTCTAATTACACCAGGTAGGGGAGTTTTGAATATGAGGGAGGATATTGGTTGATTGAAGCCAAATCCTAGAGTCTCGAGAGTTAGTGAGAAATTGGGTTTAGGGGCAATGGGAGGAACAACCTATGTTGGGGGGAGTAGGAGTTACCTTGGCCCTTATCTTTGGCCTCTCACTTGGGTCAGCCAAGGGCATTAATGTGGATGGAGCTATTATGGTAATAGATAATATGGCACTCTAAGGGGGTGACATGGTGATTATGGGTGGTGTTGTTGTGGATAGAGCTGACATAGCTATGCACATGAGTGCATTTATTATCATGTCACCCATGTGGGGTAGGGAGACTAGGAGACTTGGAAGTGTTTTCACTAATGAAGGGTCCACTAGAAAAGTTGATGTAAGAACCATCGTGAAAGCTGACAGTGAAAGTGGGTGCCACTAGGATCTGGGTAATCCCTAGAAATGGTGTGGTGGCCTGTGTTAAACTTGATGTTGGGGGTGCTAAGGACCTTGTGACTAGAACACTTGGACATGAAAGGTGCCCTACTGGGATCCTAGGGGGTTGAATAGGAGGAGTTGAGGGACAATGGAAAATGTGTAGGTTGTGCATGGTAGAAGCTAGGGACACTTGAGTGAATTTTGAAGTTGGTTGAATGCAACACAAAAGATGCCCTATTAGAACATGCCCCACATAGAATGTAAAGTTGAGAGGAATATCGACTAGTTGAGGAGTGACTATAGTAGGGGACAAGTTTGCTATGGGTGCCTCTTATTGGCCATGCTCGGGGCTCACCTTCAAGATGTGGCTAATATTGAAGATGAGTGGCATCCTTTTAGGGGTCTATAAAGGTGAAGGTGGTGGAAGTGAAGCTGATTGGTGGATGTGCTTGAGGGGATGATGGTCATCAAATTCTCGTGGGTAATGTCTATGAAATAGATGTCACTGAGACCCCTTAGATGATTCTCCTTGAGATATAAAGCATAATTACTTGCATGTTTGTTCCTTACAAGATTGATGTGGGTGTAGGGGCTGCCTGCGGTTGAGGTGATGTCGATGATTCTTGGGTGATTAATGCAAACCATGCCTTTCCCCCCTTTACTTCAAGTTAGGCTAGTACCTCATTATTGTCCATCAGGTTGAGATGGACCTTATTGTCAACATAGAGCATATGGGCATATGCGATGTTGAGTTATGCCTAGTGCAGTGCCACATGTGCATTGATCACACCCCAAAGATCCCATTCCTAGTGCGTTGCTCTCCCTAGGGTGTAAGAGTCCTGATTCACCACCACTTTTCGTAGTAAATGGAGTTTCTTGTACATGTGGTGGAAAATGTGTATGGGAAAGCTCAAGCAAGCTTTATATTGTTGGCCAATTGAGTGGTCGAAGATACCCTCCACCAACTAATATTTAAGTTCTTATCTCGCCAGTCAATTTTTGACCTAATAGGGTAATAGGAGAGGTGACTTCTTGATGTAGACCACTAGAATGATAGTGGCATCCCTGTAGTACCAATAATTACCAATGGGGGTGAGTGATATCCTAATTTACTCAAAAAGTTAGGGCATGGGTTTTGTTTGATGGCCATGTAGAACATCAGGTATAACACCTCACAAATATCCCTTATGTGATTTTGATAATAGTGGTCATATGGTTTTGGAAAACTACATGCACAACTGGGCCACCAAGATCCCATGGAGGGAATGCAAATGGTTTGAAATAGAGGGTGGCACAAGCTACATCCACTAGGAAACTCATCACATAAAAATCCTTGTCTATTTGGGCATAATAAATGACCTTACTAAGTAGAAATTGATGAAGTTGTCAAAGTCTGATATTTCTTTCCCTCAAGGATAATGGTAAGGAGAGGAACCCATAGGACGTTGATGTGCACATAGTCACTTTCCCTAAACAAGTAATTCAATAGAATCATATAGATAAAGACATCATAAATATCATGGCTACGATTCTATGACACTCTAGTTGTATGCCAACATGTACTCAAGGAGGTCGTAGTAGAGCTTGAAGGCTACCCTAGAAACCCAAAGAAATTACCACATCATGCATGGCATTGGAAACTCACAAGGAATTCTTTAGCATGTTGATGAAGATCTATGTGCATAGAAGGACCTCAAGCTTAGCTACAACCTTATGTTGTCCACATTTTGCATATGCTATGAGCTCATCGATGAATATGATCTTCTCATTTGCACTACAGTCTTGAAACCTTGATGTTAGACTTATCTCCCTTCCTCGCGTCAAAGTTTCCTGACTACACTACATGCCCAAAACTCTAACATCAGAGTTGTTTTCCCCCTTGCATCGAATTTTATTGATTGCATTATAGTCTCTTGTTTTTGTGTCCTAAAACCTCAACATTAGAGTTTATCCCCTTGCATTGAAGTTTCCTACCTATTATGCAGTTCCTAATCCTTGACATCAAAACTTCCTCTGACTGTATTGCAGTCTCTAGTTTCTACCTTCTATCCCTCCACCTCTCTTTTTATCATTTTCTCATTCCCATTCACATTATGTTTCCCTATTCCCTATTCTCATATACCTGTGATAGTTAGTAGATGTCTGTAACTATTTAGAAGAAAGGAAAGGAAAAGTCTAGTGAAATAAAGTACTAAATTCAAGGGGTCACTCCCTCCAATATTGATTCTAACATCGACCAAGTCACTAACATAAACATGGGTCACATTGACATGGAGTACTTCTAGAAGAGGATAAATTCTTCTTTCAAGAATGATTAAATACCCCCACTTGTCTAGGAATTAGCCCCCATTAATGAGGGTTAAGGTGGGGTAAGACAGCTACATCTCAGCCATTGGGGCCCCACAACCGCATTACAACCGTCAGGTCCCCATGGTTGCATTGTAGCTATTGGCCCCCCATGATTGTGGCCCCAATGGTTGGATTGTAGTCACTAGGTCCCAATGGCTACATTGCAGCCATTAGGTTGTAATAATTACATTATAATGTTCAGGATATGATGATTGCATTGTAACCATCAAGTTCTTGTAATTATACTACAAATTTGAAAACTCAACTCTAATGAAACAAAAAACATCTAAGTCTTTGACAAACACTCTTCTTTTGACTTTTTATGATTTTCACTTGATTTTCAAAAAAACATGAATGGATGCCCTAAATTTCATACGCTGATGAATTTTAGGGGATAATAGTTGGCTCTGATTGGGGAGCTACATTTGATAGATTCGAGGATGGACTCCATAATTTCTATGTTCATCAAGTTGGGCTACAAAATATTTCTAAATAAAACACTTGACAATAACAAGAAAAGAAAATAAAGAAAAGAACATAAATAAAAGCTAAAACAAATAAAAAGGACAAGTAAATAAGGAGAAAATAAACATAACTAAAATCCTAAAACTAAAGCAAATCTTAGGAGAATGGGTCTCTATTACCTAAAAACATTCAAATACTGCCTACTGTAAGGAAATGAGACATGAGCACCATCCATGGAGGCCAAATAATATGTGTTGTTGCCACAAAAGTGATGGATTTTGACGGACCTTTCCACAAGGAATCAAACTTCCCATGACTACCTTTGAGTTCATGCCTTTTTATCCCACAGAAGAACAAAATCACCAATATGAAAATCCTTCTTATCAAAAATTGATTTCACCTTCTGTTGATGCTCTTAATACTGTCAACTATGACTCTTTCTTTTTCCACGTTATTCAGGTACAAAATCCTTCTATCCAATGAATCCCTAAAGCTTTAATCTTTGACTACCTTAGCCAATTAAAGTGCTGGTAATTCTAAAGTGATAAGAAAGGCGACATGACTATTGTACATTAACTAAAATGATGAGATACAAATAGCTCTCTTAGGAATAATCAAATTGCATCATATCATTTTTTTATGATAATTTTGTTGGTTTTCATCTACAAGCTTGCGAGTAATGGTGACCAGATTCTTGTTGTTTGATTCCGCTTAACCATTACCTTGGGTGTAGTAATCTGAAGCATGAGATAATGAAATCCCATAGCCATAATAGAAACCAACGAGCTTAGAGGAAAAAAAATTGGATGTATTATTAGTCTATCTTTTGAGGAACTCCATACTTGACTAAGATATTCTCTGTAATGAAATTACACACTACTTTGAAAATAGTTTGCCTGACCAGGATAGCCTTAACCCACTTTGTGAAGTATTTTGGTGCAGTGAGGACATGGATGTGACCCACACTGGAATGAAGATTTAACACACCTATAAACTCAAGGCCTAATGTTTAAATGGTTCCTCAATTATGATTGGATTTAGAGTTAAGGCTGTGAGCTTTGGCTTTCCTATAAATTACTGATAGGATTCACATTTAGAAACCCATTCTTGAGCATCATTGAAGAGGGTGGGCCAGTGATAATATTCCACAAGTATTTTATGCACTATAACAAGTGATGAGAAGTGGCCACCACATGCCTTACTATGAAAAGCTTCTACAAGCCTCTTATGTTGTTCCTTATCAACACATCACAGGAACATGCCATTGATACCTATTTCAAAAAGAGTAGTGTCCCATATGACATACTTCACAACTCTAAACTTTATTGTTCTTTTTTCCTTAGCACTTAATCCCTTAGTGCATTCCTTCTATGTAAGAAAATGAGATATATTTGAGTAACATTCATCACATAATTATAGGTGTTTTTTTGATGAGTCATGCTCTTGAACTTTGTCAATATGTAATGTCCCCTTTTTCAGAGTGATCATTTAGTTCATTGGATTGGCCTATTCCATCATTCCCATAGGCCAATGGAGGTGTTGAGGGGATGAATTTCGAGTTATGATGGTGTTTTCCACTTGGAGGAGCTTTGTAGTGAGTTTATCCATAATGGGTTTTTATAATATTTCATTATAATTTTTTTTTTGGTCAAAAATCATAAAAGTGACTTTATAAAGTGAAATTATAAAAATAAATAAAAGAAAATCATAAAGTGGGTTTATAAAGTTAAGTGAGAAAATATTTAAAATGGAATATTTTATTATTTCCCACAAGGCGGGGCACTCACTTATGGATGTGAAATAACTTTATATTATTTCCTAATGAGGTGTTGGGTTCCAAAAGTGAATGGAGAATTATAAAAGAACCCTAGTTCTTTCATGTTCCCATTATGTGATATTGTGATATTGAAACTTCTCCATATTTTTAGTTGGTCAAGTTTACTTAGCTTATTTTGAGGATGAAAACCCTTGGAATTAGGTGGATTAGATGAAAACCCAACTCCACCCTTTGAGAGGAATCCATACAGGGTTTCTTATCAAGCTTATATTTGCATATCTGAATTGATAGTAGTCAGGGAGGAATTTAATTTTTGCATATTTCACCTTGAGGGCTATATGGCAGCTAGATGGAATCAAATTTGAAGGAATTATTTGTAGGTTCTTTGAAGAATAAGGTAGATCAGGTTATAGTTTGATGATATTTTGCTCCTAGAATTTCAATGCTTCACTTTGGCATATTGACACCTCATTTAGGAGGCACATTGGAGTGTTTTTACATCATACAACTTACTTGAAATTCATATCAGACTTTTTCAAGTTCATATCAATCATATGTTTGAGGGTTTGATCAGCTCATTTGGAAGGAATAATGGTTTCACTTCATTTTAAGGTCAAATCACTTCTATTCCAGCCTATAGCGATCTAATTTGGAGGAGTTTTGGCACTTCATTTGATTAGGGTTTGTAATTAGATTTTGCATCAACTGTAACAAGATTTATATCAATCATATCAAACCTCAGATTGGGCTGCAATAGTTGCTTTTTAGTCATCTATTATAGGGTATTTCATACATACTTCATAGGGATTCATATTCCATTCATACGACTAGGGTTTGAATCATATTTTGGGTACTTTGGATGTAATTGAAGGTCTGAAACCCAAATCAAACTTGATTGATTGCAATTTCCAGCCAACATCTTTTGTAATCAGCTCTCAATTTCAATAAAGGAGATAGACTTTCAATTCTGGGTATGTTTATCTATGTTCATGTGTGTTATCTAATGATATAATATCAATGATTCATGTTCATTTCATGTATGCTTACAACCTTTCAATCTTCATGGTATTGCAAACCCATTATTGAAAACAAAAAATCAAAACCCTAAGTACATTTCAAGAAAGTAAATCAGAAAATTTAGGGCAGCGTAGGAAGGGTTCTTTCAGTGATATCAGAGCTATGTTCCTGCTAGCCTACAGGGTTTTGGTTTGATGAAATCATGAGTGAGGGGTCCACACAGGTATTATAAACATAGATGAGCAGAACTTGAGGCTGGTCTAGAGACAAAGATTAGAGCCATGGGAGATAAATCAGAGGGTGGTCATAGTCTACCCAAGATGAACAGGTGGATCCTGATAGAGATCTTCTGAGGACTCTGGCAACTACTCAACAATGGTTGATTTAGTCCATGGATCGGATGGGAATTGCCTTTGATAGGATGACCCTGGGTAGACTAAAAGGGTGCCATGATAGCAGAGATAGACATGATAGCATAGATAGACGTGATAGGAAAGATAGGTTAGTGTTTGTTGCATCTAGCCTTGAGACCATAGTGGGTGTTCAGTGTTTGGTAGCATATTGGGGTTTCCTCTTCATGAGAGGAGGTTTACACAGACAACACATAGACCTATGTAACCTAATTTCTTACCTTAGGATGACTAGTGAATTCACTTGATACTATTATTGATCCACTTGAGGAAGTGGAATTCCAGGATACTATTATGGTAACCATTGAGGAGTGGAGGAATTTACCTCAACAAGTGAGAGATGCATTCCCCCTTCCATAGTATTATGCATAGTGGAGAGATAGTGTGAGGGCTAGACAGGATAGGAGGCCTAGGCTACAGCAGAACAAAGAGTTGAAGCAAGCTACCAACAAGGTGACTCTTTCCACCTTTGATGGTAGTGGGAAGATTAGTGTGAGAGCTTGGATTCATAAGCTCAACACATATCTTACCCTCAAGCCTATGAAAGATTAGGAGGCTATTCAGTTTGATACCTTACATCTTAAGGGAGTAACATATGATTGGTGGCATCATGGGCTAGTCACCTAGAACCATGATCTTCTATGGTCTTACAGGGAGTTCAGTGAGAGGTTGATTGCTAGATTTGACTGTAATGATGTTGAGTTATATTACAGAGATCTTGCTTAACTGTGTCAAAGTGGACATGTTGAAACTTATATTAATGAGTTTCAATGGATTTTGGTGATGGTCCCAGGGATGCTAGAGAAACAAGTGGATATTTTATTCATTGAGGGATTACATGATAGTTTACGAGGAGTCATTAAGGTGCTCAAGCCTAAGACTCTATAGGAGGCTATAGAGTTGGCTTTGGATCTTGATACTACTCCATCCACATTTCAAACTAAGAAGAATTCTAGGGATTCTAAGTCAAATCAGAGAAATTCTAATCAATAGAAGGAATCCAATCAGCGCAAGGATACCTTTCCTAAGATGGATCAGGATACTAGCATTATGTTTAGTAAGCTCAACAAAGTCGGATATGAACCTTCTTAAGAAAAATATTTTAATGAAAAAATATGGAACCCTTGCTTAATTATAGGAAGGGATAAATTTTTAATGGCTTAAACTCTCTCTAGGTCGATTTTAGTCCTTTCTCTTGAAATAATATGGCATAGAAGTTTTTCCTCAATTACTGCAAATATAGATTTCTTGGGATTCAATGAAATACCATGGATCCAAAAAAATTCAAAAACTTTCACCAAATCATCATAATGATTCTCATGCCTTTTAGAAAAACCCATGAGGTCATTTAAGTAAATGACTATGATCTTATTAATAAGATCGTGAAAATTTAAATTCATAGCCCTTCGAAATGTGGCTCCGACATTGATAAGGCCGAAGTGCATTCTCTTGTAAGCAAAAGTTCCTCAATGTGTCATAAAGGCTATCTTATGTTGATCTTTAACTGAAACCTCACCCTAATTGTATCCTAAAAATCCCTCAAGCATGGAAAGCATTTATGATCATGTAACAACTTGAAGTATCTAATCCATAATAGGAAAGGGATAATTATCCTTGAGAGATGTTTGGTTTAAATTCCTAAAGTCAACGTAGATGTGAATTTCACCATCTTTTTTAGACCGGCACAATATTGGCAACCCATGTAGGATGATGAATCAGACACATGATATGTGTGTTCAACATCTTTTGTATCTTAGCATGAATGGTTGAAGCGATCATTGGTTTGTAGTGCATATGTTTATGACAATAAGATGATGTATTTGGCTTTAGTGAAATGTTGTGTTTCATTTATTTAAGTATGAAGGGTTTCAGGTCATCATAACTCTAGGCAAACACATCCTTATATATCTTAAAGAGATTGATGAATCTATATCTTTATTCTTTAGAACAACATTTCCCAATATTATCATACATGGGCTCTTGAAAAGTACCAATGTTGACATGCTCATATTTAGAAGAGTCCGATGTCTTAGACTATACTTTTCTTTTTATATATCTATCATGCTTGTCAAATAAATATTTAAGGGAAACCAATCCTTTCTAGATTTTGTGACCTTTAAGTTGAATTACCTCTTCATGTCCCAATATTTGGATTTTTAGTCTTTTCACAATTTTGGTGGAAAAATCCTCATTAACTTGGCTTCGATCTTGTTGAGCATGTGATTCCCTATAAACAAAAGTGCTACCTTCAAAATATAAAATTTTAAAATTATCTGCTTTTTTCTAAAAGGCAATTATTTATTCATTACTATTGAAAACCTGCCAATGACGAGTGTTAATGGGAACACTAGGCCTAGACATAATTTCAATGGAGTACTTATCATGTTCAATGTCCAGGGGGAGGAATCATGCTGAAATGGAAAACACATCAGCATTGACATTATATTCTCATGGAATATATGTTATTGAAAAGCATAAAAAACCTCAATAAAATCCCAAAATTTGTTCTTAGAATGACTCAAATGATCATTCTTCACTTTATATTATTTATAACTTACTTTATGATGAGTTCAACATCTTGTGCTTTCAGGATCTGGATTCTCAATTATTTAGCAGTATGTAATCCATGAAGCAAGGCTTCATATTCTGCAGTGTTAGTACATTCAAATTGCAATTTAAAATAAAAACAAAAAATTTCCTTGCTAGGTGAAACAAGAATAACACCTACCATAGAACCAATAGATGAACAACTTTCATCAAATTCAAGAAGCAAAACATCATTATAATTAATTTCCACTATTTTTGACATATCTATCTTTGCCTCAGACATCATCATATAAATATTGAGACTTGCATCTTCATAAATAATATCATCCCTTGGGTTTTCAGACTTGCATACAAAAAGCTTAGCTTTTCAATTTGGTTCTAGTTTATGCTTAGTGCCATTGACTGAAAAGGTGGCATGACATAGGTTCATCTAAATTTTTTCTCCTAACTCTTTGCAAAAACTTCTTCCTAACAAGATACCATATGTAGCTAGAATGTCCACCACATTGTCATTTTAAAAAAATTCTATATAAAGGAAGCTAGAGCCACTTGTGCATCTTTGATGTAACTAACTAACGGGATTTGTTTTGTATACATGGATAAATATTAGCCAAAAGTCTTCATACTAGTAATACCTAAAGTATGAGTGACTTTGGTAGGCATAATGTTGTCAAAAGCTTTCATATCAATAATGCAATTACTCAGCTTACATTGCTTTAAAAAAAGGAATATGTAGAACGGTTCTTGTTTACCAGAAGGAGAAGTAGATATATCCATCACAGAGGTTGAAGGTTTAGTATTTGAAGGCATAGCTAGGATCCATTTGAAGTTAATTTATTTGTATTCCGTGGACCCCCTTTGATGAAACAAACTAATTTAGATTTGACCTCAATTATTCTGCTTGAGACATTTGAGTCTTAGACTTATTGACATGATCTAGTATATCAAATGAGTGAATGTGTAATGAGGATGTGGCATCAAAGCTTTTAAGCATTGAAACCACTTTATTTTTCATCTTTGTATTAGTCTTATGACTTTCAAAATTCTAAGTGTGAGATGAAACACTATTTGAGCTTTTGGTTGTTTTGTCTTCGTTTGAAATGGTAGAGGAGAACCTTTAGGAATTATTGGAGTAGGCTAAACTTTAGGAGCATTTATACTCATTAACTTTCTCATTTTGGTTCATCTTATTAACTTTATGCTTCTTTTTGGCATCGTCGTTCAAGGTCTAGGATCTTAGAAACACCGAATAGGATTGACCATTCATATCTTCAACTATGTATTTAGCCACCTTAGTAATCAATGACTATGATCTTATTAATTAGATCATGAAAAGTTAAATCCATATCCCTTTGAAATGTGGCTTCGACATTGATAAGGTTGAAGGGAATTCTCTTGTAGGTAAAAGTTCCCCAAGGTTTCATAAAGGCTATCATATGTTGATCTTAACTAAAACCTCAACGTGATTGTATCCTGAAAATCCATCTATTCGCAATTTGAGTGTCACGGTGTACAAAGAGATTGCTATCTATGATATTGTCATTGATGTCAAATGATGAATGTTCCATCAAGCATTAATGACAAAGGTGTTGAGTTGTGTTGGGCTGAACAGATCATTTGTAGAGTCCTCATGGAGGTTGAATGTGCATCTTGACTTCCAAAAGTAGTCATATGAATGTCTTTACTCACTTGTTGAATATATTTGGGTACATAGGTTGTTGGTGACTACACTTGCATATATAGCAGCATCCAAAGAAATCAATCACACCAAGCAGTTGAATGGTATCTGAACACTTAGTCAATTTTACGATCTTGATTTATTCTTTCGAAAAAAGTGTCTTAGTCATTTCTTTCATAAAAATGTGTTGAGTCATTTATTTCAGAAAAATGTGTTGAGTCATTCTTTCGTAAAAATGTGATGAGTCATTTCTTTCAGTAATATTGGTGAAGGCAATTTTTTCGAGAAAATCGGTTAAGTTCTTGTCGAACAAAAAGTCCAAAGGACTTTTGAGAAAAGGCTTTGTCTCATCAACTTGGGAATTCTTTCAGAATAATTATTCTGAACAAAAAGATCTGAAGGAAGTGTTTTTCTTTTGGAGAAAGTGCCTCGTCAAATTCTCTTAGACAAAAATTTTGAAGAAAATATGTCAAATGGTTAAGTCAATTCTTTCGGCAATTTTGGTGAGTCTTTGTCAAAAAAATTATTCACAACAAAGTTTTTGAAGGGTATTTTGCAAAAGGTCAAAGGGTGTGTGGACACTTTCATAAATTACGAAGGGTATTTTGCAAAAAGTCTGAAGGGCAAGTGGATCATTCAAATGTGTTGAAGGGTAGTTTGTAGAAAGTCTGAAAGGCATATGGACTGTTAAAATGTGCCAAAGGGTAGTTTGCAGAAAGGTCGAAGGTTATGAGGACCTTTATAGAAAAGTCAAAGGGTATGTGGACGTTTTCAATAATTTTGAAGGACACTCAAACAAAAAGTTTGCAAAAATTGTCCTGAAGGGGACTCGTACAAAAGACTCACAGAAATTGATTCCGAAGGGAACTTTGACAAAAGGCCACAACAAAAAAATTTTCAGGATATAGTTTGAATGAATAGATGACACTTGTAAAGGTTTCCAAAAGGCATTTAGGCAAAGATAAAGATTGAGCATATCAAATATAATTGAAAGGAGCGAAATCAAACCAATCATATAGAAGTTATCAAGATACGAGAAAAAGCTTAATGATTAATACAAGAGAGATCGATGGCTCTGGAGAAAAATGGCATACATCTGATGGTTCAAGATAGACAGTGATTAGTGTCAGAGACAAGATGAATAATCCTCAATTAAAGACATGACTAGACAAATGGTGGGCTCAAAAAGTCCACACAGAGCTCGAGATTGATCAATCCAACTGATCATTCATCAATTAAGGAAATGGTGCAGTAATGCCCAAAATCCATTAGTTGCCAAACATAGTAAAGGGACTTGACCATTATAATGTGATGCATGAACTGAGACATGAGATGCATGCAAGTCAAATTTGCATTGAATGAGAACTGGTTAAGGTGCAGCTGAAGTATGAATGCAATTAGAGACTTGGAACCCTAAAAAGTTCATTGTATATACATGGCTTTAAAAACATTGTTTTGCTGCTACTGTCATTGCAATTAGAAGAGAGAGTCAAAGGCTATCGATGAGATATATAGGCAGATAGAGCAAAAGGATATTATTCTATGTGATTGTTTAGAATATCATTGAACCAAAACAAGTGAGCAATACAAAGTGTGTCTAATAGAATATACAGACACAGACCATGATAGCATAGAGAGAGGCATAGAGACCAAGCAGAGGATGTGGATGTGTCAAACAAAGAATATATAAAAGACACAAAGGAAGAGAGGCCAAAGTAGTAGGTGTAATTGGAATGTGTCAAATAAAAGATATAATAACATAGAACCAGTAAGGGGATTGAAGTGTGTTTGAGCAAAATATGACCAAATGTATGCAGGCAAAGTAAAAGACAGAAAGGAAAGGAAATGAAGTGTGTCCAATTAAAATATATCTAGACATAAAGAAATTGATCAGACAGAAAGAAAAAAGAGAACACAGAGACTAAGCAATGAGTGAGCAATTACATACTAGACTTGTAACAAAGAAACTGAACTGGAATCATTTGTGAATTTATCTTGTATACTAGAGTTGTAGCTCCATAGTTATGATTGGTTGGTGCCTTTATAAAAATTGAGTTGGTGCTCAGTTAGGAGATTGGTGTCTCTTAAGGATAGGTGTCCTTGAATGTAACCAATGTGGTTTTACCAGTGAGGTGATTTATTTTTGAGGCTAGATTAAAATAATAGATTATAGCAGCTATTCTCACCGTGGTTTTTTCCTTTAAATTTTCCATGTATAAATATGGTGTAATATGCTTTTGTGTGTGTGTGTGTGTGATTTTTTAAACTATTATTTAATATGCATATGAATTAATATCTCCTATAAAATTTGTAATCAACTAGTTTTAACTCATGTACTGATTCACCCTCTCTTAGTAGATAGGTCTATTTAACAATTGGTATCAGAGCCTAGGGTTCCTTAGGAAAAAGCTTAATCGACTCAGGTAGATCTTGGTTAGTGAACACAATGGCCAGTCAAGAAGGATCCTCCTCAAACAAAGCACCTTTGTTTGATGGGTCTAACTATGTTTTTTGGAGCATAATGATGGAAGCATATTTGTCCTTATTAGGATTTGATGTATGAATGTCTGTAGTAAATGGATATACAAATCCTGTTATAGCTCCTACTGATCAAGATGCCAAGAAGGCATATGAAAATAAAGCTAAGATAAAGAATGTTATTCTTTATAGACTGTCAAACTCAAAATTTGTCAAAGTTATGCACTATCAAAGTGTAAAAGACATGTGGAACAAGTTAAATAATATTTATAAAGGAGACGACAAAGTGAAACAAGCCAAGATACAAACATATAAAGGGCAGTTTGAGAATCTTAAGATGAATGAAAAAGAAAATATTGTCAACTACCTCCTCAAGTTAGATGAAATAGTGAATTCTATCAAAGATCTTGGTGAAGAAATGGAAGAGTCGACTATAGTCAAGAAGGTATTAAGATCATTGCCATTAAGATATGATTAAAAAAAAAATTGCAATAGAAGAAGCAAGATATTTGGACAAACTCATTGTTGATGAGTTACATGGAACATTCGTAGCCTATGAGATGAGAATGGGAGAGATAGACACCTTTAAAAGAGAAGCTTCATTCAAAGTAGCAAAGTAGGCAAAAGAAGAAACTTTTATGTCTGAATCTGAGGAGTCTAATGAAGAAGAAGCTAACTTTGTCAAAAAATTAAAGAGAGGGTTAGGAAAATACAAAGGTAAGCTACCATTCAAATGCTTTAACTACGTAAAGGTAGGACACTTTGCTGCCAAATGTCCTTATAATAAAAAAGGAAAATTTTGAGCGAGAAGAGAACAACAAAAAGGTGAAACCTCACTATGAAAAAAAAAACTTCTTCAAGAGCAAGAAAGGTTTATATACAAAAGAAGATAGTGACTCAATGAAGGGTAGTGATAGTGATAGTTTAGATGATGATCATGACTATGCTTTTTTAGCAAAGGGAAAATAATTTATGCTCATGGTAGAAGAATCCACTCCCTTAAATCAAGAATATGATGAAGATGAAGATGGGATGAAGAAGAGGAAGGTGAAGTTGATCTAGAAGGCAAGCTAGTTTGTGCTCTATAATAGATTGAGAAATTAAGAAAATATAACTCAAAATAAAAGAAGCTTGGGCAGAAGGAACTTGACAAATTTAATCAAATGATAGTGACCCTATAGACTCAAGTTGAGGAGGCTAAAAGAATAAAATTAGTTAAGATGGAACTATAGACTAAATCCAAAGAACGCATGAAGCTTTAGGTAGAAATAGTAACTTTGAGGAAAGAAGTCGAAAAGGCAAAAAGTCAAATAGACAAAAGTCTAAAGTTAACAAAAGGATCAGACATTCTTAATGAATTAATTAGCGGTCAAAAGCTTTCAAATGAAACATTTGGTCTTAGATATGAGAAAGGAAATGGTTCATCAACTAGTACATCAACCAACCTATATGATAATTTCAAAATAGGAGGAGTAGAAGTAAAGAAACAAAGGATCAACAAGGACACTAAGAATGATCCAAACAAAGATAAGATGAGAAGAATGAATTCTAAAAAGAAGCCTAAGATCAAAGATGTAGAAGAATATATGAAACTGGTATATTTGAAGAAATAAAAGTATATGAAAGGTCAATATACTACACCAAAGAATGTTATGACCAGGTATTATTCATCCTTTTATGGTTACTGTAGAGTGATACCTACAAGGAGAACTAATTTTGTAAGTATAAACTTATTTACTTCTTTGTTGGATTCAAGTACAATATGCTACAATTGCAATAATTTTGGTCATATATCCAAGCATTGTAGGACTAACCTTGTAATGTAAAAAATAAGCAATATAAAGAAAGGCAAGTCTCCTAATAAGAATAAAGATTCTCAAGTCATTAATGAAGGGGAAAAAAGAGCATCTGAGAGACCTAAGAAGATATGGAAAGTGAAAAATCATTCCTTGATTACTCAAACAATACTTCACACCAAAGAGCAAAATTTGTTGGTGATAGACAGTGGATGCTCAAATCACATGACTGGTGACAAGAGCAAGTTCACCAAATTGAGCAAGTGCAAGGAAGGGACTATTAGCTTGAGAGACAACACAATAGTAAAAATCAAAGGCAAATAAACCTTGCACATTGATAGTAAGCTTCCTACACGTGACGTTCTTTATGTCAAAGGACTGAAGCATAATCTATTGAATTTCAGCCAAATGTGTGACAATGGATACAAGGTCATATTTCATGCCGAAGGCTGCAAGCTAAAGAGATCTAAAAAAATAGTTATAGAAGGGAAAAGAACTGAGAATAATATCTACAATCTTGTTAAGGTAAACAATAATAGCTACCTCATAGAA
This sequence comes from Torreya grandis, assembly GCA_037957365.1. Classification (NCBI taxonomy): domain Eukaryota; kingdom Viridiplantae; phylum Streptophyta; class Pinopsida; order Cupressales; family Taxaceae; genus Torreya; species Torreya grandis. Next base: position 4,113,258 of record JARHVA010000552.1, read on the forward strand.
AAGGTTGATGAAAGCTGGTTGTGGCATAGAAGAATGGGATATGTCAATTTTGATAATCTAGTCAAAGTAAGTTCAAATAAGTGTGTAATAAATATGCCCAAAATAACCAAACCTACAAATACTACATGCAGAGAATGTCAATTAAGGAAGCAAAGAAGGGTCAAGTTTCAAACAAAAGAGTATGTGATCACAAAACCTCTATAATTAGTCCATACTGATCTTTGTGGTCCTACCCAAAATAGAGGATCAAAAGGAGTTTATTACTTCATGTTATTTGTAGATGATTATTCAAGGATGACATGGATAAGTTTTTTGAAGGATAAATCTCAAGCCTTTGAGAGAGTTAAGATCTTTAGAGCCATGGTTGAAAATGAAATGGGAAGAAAGATCAAATGTTTGAGATCAAATAAAGGTGAAGAATTCACCTCCGATGAGTTTATAGAATATTGTGAAAAGAATGAGATTAAAAGGCACTAATCTACTACAAGAACACCACAAAAAAATGGAGTTGTTGAGAGAAAGAATAGGACTATTAAGGAGATGGCCAAAATAATGTTGAAAAAGGCCAAATTATTTGATGGATATTAGAGAGAAGTAGTCCAAACAATAGTATACATCTTGAACAGAGTTCAACTAAGGGTGAAAAGTGATAAAATGCCATATGAACTATGGTTTGAAAAGCCTACATCAATTAAATACTTCAGAGTGTTTGGAAGCAAATGCTACATCAGAGGAAAGGAGGACAAACTAGGCAATTTTGAATCAAGATGTGATGAGGGAATATTTTTTAGTTACTCCGTTCATAGCAAAGCCTATGTATGTTATAATAAGAGGCTGCATAAAATAGCTGAGAGTATCAATGTAAAGGTTGAAAATGGATTTAAACATGTCAAACCTATTGAGGAGATCAGAATTGAAGAAATAGGAGCAAAAAATGTAGAAGATAGTGAAGAGGATGAAGAAAAGAGTGAAAAGGCACCTGCAAAGTTTGTTCAAAAGGAACATCTCAAAGAGCAGATAATTGGCAACAAAAATGAGGGTGTTCAGACTAGGAGAATAGCTATAATGAACAAGGAGCAAGTAAGTTTTGCTTTATTTTCAAAAATTGATCCTAAAACCTTTAGTGAAGCTAGCAAGGATGAAAAATGATTATAAGCTATGGAAGAAGAACTGAGTTAAATAGAAAAGAATAAAACATGGGAATTAGTTCCTAGACCCTCAAACAAGAATGTGATAGGAACAAAATGGGTTTATAGAAACAAACTCAATGAAGATGGAGCTATCATAAGAAATAAAGCAAAATTGGTGTGCAAGGGATATGCCCAAGTATAAGGCATAGACTTTGAAGAAACATTTACTCCAATGGCAAGACTGAAAGCCATAAAAATGTTTTTGGCATTTTATGTTCCTAACAAATTCAAAGTATATCAAATGGATGTAAAGTCAGCCTTCTTGAATAGAAATTTAGAAGAGGAAGTCTACATTGAACCAGAAGCCTTTCAACTAGTAAATGAAAAAGATTGTGTGTAGACTGAAAAAAACATTGTATAGTCTGAAACAGGCACCTAGACCATGGTATTTACGATTTGATCAATACCTGTAACAAGGTTTCAGCAAAGGATGTGCAGACATCAAGTTATACTTTAGATCAAAAGGTAAGCATATGTTGATTATTATTGTCTATGTAGATGATATCATCTTTGGAGGTGACAATAATAATATGTGCAAAGAATTTACCACATAAATGCAAAGTGAATTTGAAATGTCTATGCTGGGAGAACTTTCATTCTTTCTTGGTTGACAAGTTGCACAAACCAATGAAGGGATATTCATATCTCAAACCAAGTATATAAAGGAGATGCTCAAGAAATTTGGAATGGAAGATAACAAACCAGTTAGTACTCCCATGACAACTGGATGTAAGCTGAGCAAAGAAGATGAGTCCTCTGATGTGAATAATATTGTGTATAGATCAATGATAGGCAGCTTGTTTTACCTAACTACATCAAGACCAGACATCATGCAAGTTGTATGCATGGTTGTAAGATTACAAGTAGCTCCCAAGGAATCACATGTCAATGCTGTGAAAAGAATCTTTAGATACATTAAAAGCACAATTGACTATGGATTGTTGCATCTTACAAGTGATAATCTCACTTTGATTGCATATGCAGATGTTGATTGGGTAGGAAGTGTGGATGACAGGCGAAGCACTAGTGGTGGTGCATTCTTCCTCAGAAATAGACTTGTGTCATGGTTGAGCAAAAAATAAGAGTCAACTATGCTTATTACAGCAAAATCAGAGTATGTAGCAACAACATGTAGCACCCAAGTCTTATGGATGAAGTAAACTCTTAGAGATATCAAGGTAGAATACAAAGAACCCATTTCTATCTTCTGGGATAACTCAAGTGTCATAAACATATCTAAGAATCTAGTGATGCATTCTAGAACCAAGCATATATCCATCAAATATAATTTTTTGAAAGAAAGGTCAAAATTGAGTATGTGCCAACAAAAGACCAAATTCCATATATATTTACCAAGCCTCTTCCCAAGGAACAATTTGTGTATCTAAGAGAGAAGTTGGGAGTAGTGTCTCCCACACTACATCACTAGATTTTTAGTAATAGATTACTATGCCTATCTATAGAGAGATATGTCAATTACTGATTGGTATTTTAGACCAATGCTATATACATGATCTGTTGAGGAATAATGGAGCTTGAGGAATCAGATTTGAATGTGTTCGAGTAAGAGTTAGGCAAATGTATTATTGCCTAAGGGGGAGTGTTCTTTCAAATGTGTTCTAATCTACCAAGTCCAAGGATCAGAATAATGTCAAAGGGGGAGAAAGCAGAATGATGAAAGAATGAAGAAGGGTAGTGATTCTGAGGATGTTTTGTTGGCAACTTGTGTGTCATGGTGTACAAGAACATTGTTGTCTATGATATTGTCATTAATTTCAAATGATGAATATTTCATAAGCATTAATGACAAAGGTGTTGAGTTGAACAGATCAGTTATAGAGTCCTCATGGAGGTTGAATGTGCATCTTGACTTCCAAGAACAGTCATATGAATGTCTTTGCTTGCTTGTTGAATATTGCTGGGTACATAGGTTGTTGGTGACTACACTTGTATATATAACAGCATCTGAAGGAATCAATCACACTAAGAAGTTGAACGGTATCTAAACACTTAGTCAATTTTACAAGATTGATTTATTCTTTCAAAAAAAGTGTCTTAGTTATTTCTTTTAGAAAAATGTGTTGAGTCATTTCTTTCAAAAAAATGTGTTGAGTCATTTCTTTCGGCAATATTGGTGAAGGCATTCTTTTGGGAAAATAGGTTAAGTTCTTATCAGACAAAAAGTCTGAAGGACTTTCGGGAAAAGGCTTGGTCTCATCAACTTGGGAATTCTTTCAGAATAATTATTTTGAACAAAAAGATCTGAAGAAAGTGTTTTTCTTTTGGAGAAAGTGCCTCATCGAATTCTCTCAGATAAAAAGTTCAAAGAAAATAGGTCAAATGGTTAAGTCAATTCTTTCGGCAATTTTAGTGAGTCTTTGTTGGACAAATTGTCCACAACAAAGTTTTTGAAGGGTATTTTGCAAAAGGCTGAAGGGTGTGTGGACACTTGCATAAATGCCGAAGGGTAGTTTTCAGAAAGTCTGAAGGGAAGTAGACCATTCAAATGTGCCGAAGGGTAGTTTGCAGAAAGTTTGAAGGGCAAGTGGACCATTTAAATGTGTCGAAGGGTAGTTTGCAGAAAGTCCAAAGGGTATATGGACCGTTCAAATGTGATGAAGGGTAGTTTTTAGAAAGGCTAAAGGGTATGAGGACCTTTACAGAAAAGTTGAAAGGTATGTGGATGTTTTTGAGAATTCTGAAAGACACTCAAAAAAAAAAGTCCACATAAATTGTCCTGAAGGGGACTCAGACAAAAGACCCATGGAAATTGATTTCGAAGGGAAATTTGACAAAAGGCAGCAACAAACTTTTCTAAAGGACATAGTTTGAATGAATAAAGGACACCTACAAATGTTTTTGAAAGGCATTTAGGTAAAGATAAAGATCGAGCATATCAAATATAATTGAAAGGAGCAAAAGTGAACTAATCATATAGTAGATATCAAGATTCGATAAAAATCTTGACAGTTAATACAAGATAGATTGATGGTTCTAGATAAATAGGGCATATATTTGACAGTTCAAGATAGACAGTGATTGGTACCAAAGACAAGATGAATAATCTTCAATTAAAGACATGAATAGACAAACGGTGAGCTCATAAAGTCCACACAAAGCCTAAGATTGATCAATCTAATCGATCAATCATTGATTATGGAAATGGTGTAGTAATGCCTAGAATCCGATAGTTGCCAAACAAAATAAAAGGACTTGACCATTGTAATGTGATGCATGAACTAAGACACGAGATGCATACAAGTCAAAGTTACATTGAATGAGAACCTATTAAGTGCAACTAGAGTATGAATTCAATTGGAGACTTAGAACCCTAAAAAGTTCATTGTATATACATGAATTAACAAGAATTGTTTTGCTACTACTATCATTTCAATTAGAAGAGAGAGTCAAAGGCTATCGATGAGAGATATAGGTAGATAGAGAAAAAAGTTGTTATTTTGTGTGATTGCTCAGACTATCATTAAACCAAAATAAGTGAGAATATATAGACATAGACCATGATAGCATAGAGAGAGGCATAGAGACCAAGCAGAGGACATGGATGTGTCAAATAAAGAATATATAAAAGACATAAAGGAAGAGAGGCAGAAGCAACAAGCATAACTGGACTGTGTCAAACAGAAGATATAACGACATAAAACCAGTAAGGCAGAAGAGAGAAAGGGGATTGAAGTGTGTTTGAGCAGAATATGACCAAACGTATGTAGTCAAAGGAAAAGGTAGAAAGGAAAGGAAATGAAGTGTGTCTAACTAAAATATATCCAGACATAGAGATTGAGCAGACAAAAAGAAAGAGCACACAGAGACTGAGCAATGAGTGAGCAATTATAGATTAGACTTGCAACAAAGAAACTAAACTAGATTCATTTGTGAATATATCTTGTATACTAGAGTTTTAGCTCCATATTTATGATTGGTTGGTACTTTTAGAAAAACTGAGTTGGTGCTTAGTTAGGGGATTGGTGTCTCACAAGGATAGGTGTCCTTGAATGTAACCAGTGTGGTTTTACCAGTGAAGTGATTTAATTGTGAAGCTAGATTAGAACAATAGATTCTAGTAGCTATTCTCATTATGGTTTTTCTCTTTGGGTTTTCCACGTATAAATATGGTGTAATGTGCTTTTGTGTGTGTGTGTGATTTTTGTAACTATTCTTTAATATGCATATGAATTGATATCTCCTATAAAAGTTTTAATCAACTAGTTTTAACTCATCTACTAATTCACCCCCCTCTCAGTAGATAGGTGTGTAAACACCATCAAGCATGGAAAGCATTTTTGATCATGTAATAGCTTAAATTATCTGATCCATAATAGAAAAGGGATAATTATCCTTGAGAGATGCTTGGTTTAAATTCATAGTCAATGTAAATGCAAATTTCACCATCTTTTTTAGACAGGGATAATATTGACAACCCATGTAGAATGATGAATGGGACAGATAATACGTGTGTCCAACATCTTTTGTATCTCAACATGAATGATTAAAGCAATTGTTGGTTTATAGTGCCTCTGCTTATGACGATAATGTGACATATTTGGCTTTAGTGAAATGTTGTGTTTCATTTCTTTAGGTATGAAGGGTTTTAGGTCATCATAACTCTAGGCAAACACATTCTTGTATATCTTAAAGATATTGATGAATCTATCTCTTTCTTCTTTTGAACAACATTTCCCAATATTAACATATATGGGCTCTTCAAAAGTACCATTGTTGACCTGCTCATATTTAGAAAAGTCTGATGTCTGAGACTATACTTTTCTTTTTATATATCTATCATGCTTGTAAAACAAATATTTGAGGGAAACCAATCCTTTTTAGATTTTGTGACCTTTAAGTTGAAGTACTTCTTCATGTCCACCTATATCTGGATTTTTAGATCGTTTTATGGTTTTGGTGGAAAAATCCTCATTACTTGGCTTGCATCTTGCTGAGCATGTGATTCCCTATAAATAGAAGTTCTACCTTGAAAATATACAATTTTGAAACTGTTTGCATTTTCTAATAAGGCAATTATTTATTCGTTACTATTGAAAACCTACCAATGATGAGTGTTATCAGGAACGCTAGGCCTAGAAACAATTTCAATGGTGTATTTATCATGTTCAATGTTAGGAGGAGGAATCATAAGTGATGTTGAAATGGCAAATGCATCATCCTTGGCACTATGTTCTCAGGGAATAGACATTATTGAAAAAGCAGCAAAAACCTCAATAAAATCCCAGACTTTGTTCTTGTAATACCTTAAACAATCATTCTTCACTTTATATTGATTTCTAACTTGCTTTATGATGAGTTCAACATCTCCTTGTGCTTTCAGGTTCCAGATTCTCAATACTTCAGTTGTATGTAATCCATGAAGCAAGGCTTCATATTCTATAGTGTTAGTACATTCAAATTGCAACTTAAAAGAAAAAGGGGAAATTTCCTAGCTGGGTGAAACAAGAATAACACCTACCCTAGAACCAATAGATGAACAACTTTCATCAAATTCTAGAAGCCAAACATCATTAAAATTAATTTCCACTATTTTTGACATATCTATCTTTGCCTCAAACATCATCATATAAATATTGAGACTTGCATCTTCATAAATAATATCATCCCTTGGGTCTTCATACTTACATACTAAAATCTTAGCTTTTGAATCTAGTTCTAGCTTATGCTTGGTGGCATTGACTGAAAACATGGCATGATATAGGTTCATCTAAATTTCTCCTCCTAACTCTTTGCAAAAACTTCTTCCTAACAAGATACCGTATGTAGTTGGAATGTCTACCACAAGAATTGTCATTTTAAACATTTTTTGTTGAAAGAAAGCTAGAGCCACTTGTGCATCTTTGATCTGACCAACTAGTTGGACTTGTTTTGTATATGTGGATAAACACTAGCCAAAAGTCTTCATATTAGTAATACCTTAAGTATGAGTGACTTTGGTAGGCATAATGTTGTTAGAAGCTTTCATATCAATAATGCAATTATTTAACATACAATGCTTTAAAAAAGGAATATGTAGAACGGTTCTTTTTTACCAAAAAGAGAAGTGGATATATCCATAGCAGAGGTTGAAGGTTTAGTATTTGATGGCGTATCTAGGATCTATTTAAAGTTAAATTTATTTGTATTACCTAGACCCCCTTTGATGAAATAGTTCAGACAATTCAACTGATTTGGATTTGACCTCAAATATTCTGTTGGAGACACTGAGTCTTGGACTTATTGACATGATCTATTATATCAAATGAGTGAATGTGTAAATGAAGATGTGGTGTAAAAGATTTTAGGCATTGAAGCCACCTTATTTTTCAGCTTTGTACCGGTCTTCTAACTTTCTAAATTTGAAGTTTGAGATGAAACAACTATTTGAGCTTCTAGTTGTTTTGTCTTCATTTGAAATGGTAGATGAGAACCTCTAGGAATTATTGTAGGAGTAGGCAACACTTTAGGAGCATTTATACTCATTAACTTTCTCATTTTGGTTCATCTTATCATCTTTATGCTTCTTTTTGGCATCATAGTTCAAGGTCGGAGATCTTAGAAACACTGCATAGGATTGACCATTCATATCTTCAACTATATATTTATCCACCTTCTTCACACTCATATTCCAAGAAAGCATTACTATTGTCACCACTAGGTTCATTAGTTTCATATCCTTGAAAACTTGAATCTTTTGTTTCAAGCTCATCTTTGTCATAAAAGTAAATTTTATTTGTCTCCAAAACTGCATTGACTGGGGAGCATCAATGGCCAACATTGGTTGAGAAGGGGATAACCTTGGCCGATTATTATTTAGTATGTAATTTCACCTAGGGACTTCTTGTGATTATGTCATCTATCTTTAAGGTAACTACATTTTTAAAATGAATGTCATTTACTAGTTTTTAAATCAATTATTCGGTAGACTCGTGACTTGAAGCTTGTCTTCTAGATTTTAAAGATTTCCTTCTTAATTTACTAGCCATCACCATATCATCTTCAATTTTAGTAGCAAACATTTGTGTTTTCTCTGGGTTTGGTAAAATATTCCTTTTAAAGAGGAAACCAACTTTTGGGAGTTGGGCATTGATGAAGAAACACTATTGATTTTCTTTTGTAGACTTAGAATCTCATGGAATTTTATTTAATAATATATTGAACTTGGCCATGAAGTTGTAGATGGGTTCATGAGCCTCATTTTTTATTTAATTTAATTGAGCAAGCAACACATGTGCATCTTAAGCTAGTTTGAAATGAGCTTCATATTTAGTTTTTATCATATTCTAGTTGGTAATATAGTTTGTGTCCAGATTATAGAACCAAAAAACAACTCTATCCATAAGAGTTTTCACGAACAATCCACACAACTACATCTTCTTGTTCAACCCCTAAAATCCCACATGTGGTAAACAATGCAATGATTTGTTCATCTGGATGTTGTTTCCCATCACCAAAAACCCTAGGGAAATTCTTACATTATCCTCTTAGCAGTTCATGCAACTACCCAAGAGATAGTGGGCTGACTGCATTTCCCCGTGGCATGACCATTCTTTGAAAACCCACTATTTGAGGTATACCAGATCTGAGAAGAACAAGAGTCTGACTCACCAAGGTACCTCCTTGTTGTGGCTTTGTAATTTTTAAACTTGTAGGCAAACTTAAGGACTCCCTAACTCTTATTTTCTTTTTAGCAAGTAAAAATTGAGTCCATACCTGACCAAGATATTCTCTTTAATGAAATTATACACTTCTTCAGAAGTAGTATTCCTAATTGGGATAGCCTCAACCCACTTTGTGAAGTAATCTATTGTAGTGAGGACATGGGTGTGACCCACACTAGAATGAAGATTTATCACACCTGTAAAATCAAGGTCTCATTATTGAATGGTTCCTCAGTTACCATTGGCTTTAGATGTAGGTTTGCGACCTTTGGCTTTCCTAAAAATTGCTAACAGGGTTCATATTTAGAAATCCATTGTTGGGCATCCTTAAAGAGGGTGGGGCAATAATAATTTACCCTAAGGATTTTATGCATTGTTATTAGTGATGAGAAGTGACCACCAAATGCCTTGCTATGAAAAGTTTCTAAAAGCCTCTTATGTTGTTCCTTATCAACACATTTCAAGAACATGCCATCAATACCTCTTTTGAAAAGAGTATTGTCCCATATGACATACTTCACAACTCTTAACTTTATTGTTCTTTTTTCCTTTGTTGTTAATCCATCGAGACATTCCCCAAATGTAAGAAAATGAGTTATGGAGTCATCAAACCATAGGTGCTTTTTCTTCTTTGGAATAATATTAACATACATGGGCTCTTAAAAAACATAGGTGCTTTTTCTAATGATCATGCTTTTGAGCTTCATCAATAACACTGTCTAGTTTATTCTCAATAATTAGTTGATTAGACTGTGGCCTTGAACTAGTTTGGTAGGTGTGATGTCCAAATCAAACTCTTGGACTTTTTCTATCCATCCTCCTCATTTTGAACATTAAGATGGATTTGACTGCTTGATCCAATACAAGAATAAAAGTGTGTGAACTTAGATTTTAGTACATGAACTACTTAACGACTTGTACAACAACATAAGCTTGTTTCTCAATGGGAGAATATTTAAGCTCATGGTTTTTGAAACCACAATTCATAAAGACTTTAGGTGATTGACTATTATTCTTTTGCACTAACATCGTTGAGAGTATGATTAGATGCATTACACTCGTCGATGAAATCTTTGTTAAAATTAAGACATACCAGAGTTGGTGCTCTAAAAATGGAAGTCTTGATTCCATCAAAGGATTATTTTTCCTCCTTGATTCATTTAAAATTAGCATTACCCCTCATCATACTAGCAATATGTTTAGTGAGCACAACAAAGTAAGGTACGAATGTTTTTAAGAAATTAACTTTATCAAAAAAAGACTGAACACCTTGCTTACTTGTAGGAAGGGACAAATTTTGAATGGATTGAACTCTCTCTAGATCAATCTTATTCCGTTCTCTTGACATAATATGGCTAAGAAGTTTTTCCTTAGTTACTCTGAATATGGATTTCTTGGGATTCAATGAAATATCATGGGATCCGACATTTGTCAAAAACTTTCACCAAATGATCATAATTATTTTCATGCCTTTTATAAAAATTTGGGAGGTCATCTAAGTAAATCACTATGATCTTATTAATAAGATCATGAAAATTTAAATCCATATCTATTTTAAATGTGTCTCTATCATTGATAAGGCCAAGGGGCATTCTCTTGTAGGTGAAAGTTCCCCAAGGTGTTTTAAAGACTATCTTATGTTGATCTTTTAATTACAACCTCAATCTTATTGTATCCTAAAAACCCATCAAGTATGTAAAGCATTTTTGATCCTGTAACATCTTGAAGTATCTGATCCATAATTAAAAAAAGAGATAATTATCCTTGAGAGATGCTTAATTTAAATTCCTGAAGTCAACGTCAAAATGAATTTCACCATCTTTTTCAGACTAGCACAATATTGGCATCTTATGTAGAGTGATGAATAGGACAAATAATACGTGAGTCTAACATCTTTTGTACTACGCATGAATGGTTGAAGTGATCTTTGGATTGTAGTGCCTTTACTTTTGATGATAAGGTGATGTATTTGGCTTTGGTGGAATGTTGTGTTTCATTTCTTTAGGTTTGAAGAGTTTTAGGTCATCATAACTACAAGCAAACAAATCTGTATATATCTTAAAGAGATTGATGAATCTATGTCTTTCTTTTTTAGAACAATATTTCTCAATAATAACATACATGGGCTTTTCAAAAGTACCAATGTTGACCTACTCATATTCAGAAGAGTCTGATATATGAGGCTGTACTTTCCCTTTTATATATCTATCATGTTTGCTAAACAAATCTTCAAGGGAAACCAATCCTTTCAGGATTTGGTTACCTTTAAGCTAAATTACCTCTTCATGTCCACCAATATCCAAATTTTTAGATCTTTTCACAATCTTGGTGAAAAATCCTCATTACCCTGGTTTCCATCTTGCTGAGCATGTGATTCCCTGTAAGCAAAAGTGCTACCTTAAAATTATAAATTCTTGAATTTGTCTACCTTTTCTAAGAAGACAATTATTTGTTCATCACTATTGAAACCCTATCAATGATCAGCATTATTGGAAACACTAGGCCTAGACACGATTTCAATGGTGTATTTATCATGTTCAATTTCAGGGGAAAGAATCATAAGTGATGATGAAATGACAAGCACATCGGTCTTAGCATTATGTTCTCTTGGAACAGACATAATCGAAAAAGCACCAAAAGCCTCACTACAATCCCATAATATGTTCTTGTAATGCCTGAAATGATCATTCTTCAACTTATATTGATTTCTAACTTGACTTATGTTGAGTTTAACATCCCTTTGTGCTTTCAGGTTTCAGATTCTCATTTTCTCCATTGTATGCAATCCATGAAGCAAGGCTTCATATTCTATAGTGTTGTTAGTACATTCAAACTTCAACTTAAAAGAAAAAGGGAAAACCTCCTTGCTTGGTGGCACAAGAATAACACTTGCCTTAGAACTAATAGATGAACAACTTCTATCAAATTCAAGAAGATAAATATCATTCGAATTACTTTTCACTATTTTTGGCGTATCTGTCTCTACCTCAGACATCATCATATAATTATCGAGACCTGTCTTCATAAAGAATATCGGCCCTTGGGTCTTCAGACTTACATACAGTAAGCTTAGCTTTTGATTTAGATTATAACTTATGCTTAATGCCATTGACTAAAAATGTAGCATGAGATAGGTCCATTTGAATTTATCCACCAAACTCTTTGCAAAAACTTCTTCCTAACAACATTGCTGGGAATATGGTTATCATTGATGTCAAAAGGGACATTATAAGCATGTCATTGATGTCAAAGGATCAGGCAAGATTGATGGATATAAGAGCATGTTTCATAGTTGCATTAGTGTAATATTGTCCTGCTTTTACAGAGACCATTGATGATGCTTGAAGTGAAACAAATAGAAGATATGTTATGGGTTTTTCATGAGCATCTTAGATATATGGTCTGTAGGGTCAAATGTGAAAGATTGAGCTCAGAAATGATTTATTTTGGCTCTTGGCCATTACCAAGGTTTCTTAGTAAAACCATGAGCTTTAGTCATGGTGTCAATAGGCGTCTTCTATTTTTGTGTTGACTGGATATAGCCAGGACCCGGTAACTTAAGTTGTAACTTAAGTCCTTGTCATCATTGTGAAACTGGACCCTTCAACCTAACAATTACTGGCTCAAGCAGTAATCATAGATCCTAATATTTCCTAAGTCCTCAACTTAGTATTTGTCCCAACTTGATCAATAATTAGCACTTAATCGTACACTAAATATCCAATAGAGCGTAGCAAAGTCAATTTGTCAAAGGCACCTCCGAATAAATGTACTAGTGATAAGTGTCACAATCACGAAGCTTGAAAAATAAATCTACAGAGTAGTTTAAAGTCAATTAGTTAATGATCAATGCAAGGATGCTAAGTGTCTCAATAGTAAGAACTGACAAAAATGTGTAGAAGGCACGTGTTAGTGACAAGTGTCACATTCACAAAGCTTGTTAGATAGAGACCCAATCAGCATAAGCTTGGTAGAGATAATGATCGAGCTTGTCAGAAGATTTGACAGGGAGTGGGTTATCATTCAAAGGAGATCCAACAGAGTGAGTAAACTCAATGGGATAAAGTGCTCAAGGTTTATCAACATAGTGGCAAGTTAAAGACTGAGCAAGTTGGAGAAGATTGACGAAGCATAAGCGTTCCAAAGACTCAAGAAGCAGTGAAATGGGATAAAGAGCTCGATGTTTAATGTCAAGACAAAAGTGAAGATTGTGCTAGTTTGAATATCTAATAATATGTGGGAGCTTAGATCAAATGATCTAACATACACATTTTAAACTTAAAGAGTTTAAGTCTGGAAGCCTACAAAGATCCAATGGAGCACATGAGCCTATCAGAGATTGATCGAACAAATGCATTTTAAAGATGATCAAATTGAATGTAGATCATCAGATCATGGCACCAAAGTTAATATTAATGGTTGATATTTAAAGATATGATTAGTCTAATAGCCAAACACATGAACATGAAATTAAGCCATAAATCATGGCATAGACAATGAGTTTGATTATTGTAATCGATCAAATTTATGTAAATGTACATGTGCATCAAAACCAGAGCCCGGTATATGCTATAAATAGTAATGAGACCAAGAATCATGATGGTGGAGCATGAGTTCAAGACACGAGAAACATGTTGAGTCCATAATTGGCATGATGTGTTACAATCCAAGTGCGAACATAAAAAAGAGGAAAAACAAAGATTAAAAGCTTATATATATGACATCTAAAATATTATCAGAGGTTACTATTACTGAAGCTAAAGTCGCTGATTTTATCAAATAGAAAATATAAAGACACAGAATTAGAGGGGCAAAGAGGAAAAAAAGAGGCTTCAGAGAGAGAGATGAAGTGTGTCAAATACATACATATCTAGACACAGAGACAGAGGGGTAGAGAGAAGAAAGGCACAAAGAGATAATGTACAGAGCATGAGTAGTTACAGACTAGACTTGTAACAGAGAACAAAGATTGGATTCTTTTATGAATTAACATTATAGTTTGGAGTTGTAGCTCCATAGACATCTCATTGGTTGGTGCTATCAAATAAGTTGAGTTTGTGCTCAGTTAGGGGATTGGTGTTTCTTTATGGTTGGTGCCCTTAAATACTGGAACTAGTGAGGTTTAGTTGAGTTGGTGCTCAATTAGAGGAATGGTGTCTCCTTAGGGACGATGCCCTTAAAATTATAACTAGTGAGATTTGTTAGTACGGCTTTGAACTAAGGTTGGATTGAAACAATAGATTTTAACAACTATTATCACCATGATTTTTTATTTTGAGATTTTCATGTATAACTTTGGTGTCATGTGAATTTTTATGTGTGATATTTGTTTATTTTTTTATCTGCATATATCTTTTAATATGTTCTAAAATGTATAAAAGGACTAGTTTTTGTTGATCTACTGACTCATCCCCCCTCTTAATAGATAGTTGTGTTCTAACAATTGGTATCAGAGCCTTGGTTCCTTAGAAGAACCTTAATCAACTCAGGTAGATCTTGGAATGGTGAACACAAATAACTAGTCAAGAAGGATCTTCATCAAACAAAGCACCTCTCTTTGATGGATCAAACTATGCATTCTGAAGCATAAAAATGGAAGCATATATATCTTCATTTAGGGTTTAATGTATGGATGTCTGTTGTAAATGGATATACAACTCTAACTACACTCCTACTGATCAGGGTGCCAAGAAGGCATATGAGGGCAATTCTAAGGCAAAGAATGCTATTCTTTGTGGATTGTCAAACTTAGAGTTTGTCAAAGTGATACATCATCAAAATGCACAAGATGTCTGAAATAAGTTGAAGAACATCTATGAAGGTGATAAACTAAAGCAGGCCAAGCTACAAACACATAGAGGCAAGTTTGAAATTCTCAAAATGAATGAAGATAAACTTACGGCCTACTAAAAGAGCCAGTCATTATCAAAGAGGTTCTCAGATCTCTGCCATCAAGATATGACTCTAAAATCTCTGAAATAGAAGTAAGAGATCTAGATAAACTCATTGTAGATGAGTTGCATGGAACCTTTATAGCCTATAAAATGAGAATGGGGGAGGCAAATACCTTCAAGAGAAAAGTTGCATTCAAAGTAGCTAAGCAAGCAAAAGCATAAGCATCCTCATCTAGATCTGAGGAGACTGATGAAGAAGAATCCAACTTTGTCAGAAGATTAAAAAGAGGGTCTAGAAAGTATAAAAGTAAGTTACCCTTTAAATGCTTTAACTATGGCAAGGTAGGACATTTTGTTGCTAAATGCCCTTATAATATAAAGGATAACTTTGAGAAAGAAGAGGAGAGCAAAAAGGTGAAACCCCACTACTCCAAGAAGAAGAACTTCTTTAAAAATAAGAAAGGTCTATACACAAAAGAAGATAGTGACTCATTGGATGATAGTGATAGCTCATATGGCAGCCATGATTGTGCCTTTATGGCTGAGGAAAATGAAGTCCTATTCATGGCATTAGGATCAGATTTTATGAATCAAGAAAAATAACTTACAGATTTTGATGAAGAAAAAGAAGAAGTGACCTAGAATGTGAACTCATATGTGCTCTAGATGAGCTTGACAAGTAGAGAAAAGAGAACTCAAGGTAGAAGAAGCTTAGACAAAAAGAAATTGAAAAATTGTTCAAAAGTCTTGAAAAATCTAATCAGATGGTGGTCAGTCTAAAGACACAAATTGAAGAGGCTAAAAGAATAGATGTAGTCAAAATTAAAATATAGTCCAAATATGATGAGTGCATGAAGTTAGAATTAGAGATAGTGGTTTTGAGAAAAGAACTTGAAAAGCCTAAAGATCAAATAGATAAAGGTCTGAAGCTGAAAGGAGGTTGAATAATTCTTGATGAATTGATCAACTTTCAAAAGCCATCAAGAGAGAAATATGGTCTTGGTTTTGAAAAAGGAAAAAGACCCAATACTAGTACATGTGCTAACTTATATGACAACTTCAAAGCAAAAGAAGAATCAAGGGCAAAGAAATAGAAAGCATGCAAGAATACAAAAATAGACACAAGCACAACTGATGTGAAGAAAGATGAAGAAAAGAAGCTTAAATAAAAGATGAAGAGCAATGAGTCTATCTCTGCAAATTCAAGAAAGATGTAGCAGACAAAGGTAGCTGATGTAGATAGCTACATAAGAGTGAGATATTTGAAGAAGCCAAAGTTTAGAAGAGCTCCTCATCCTGCACAAAGAAATGCTATGACTAGGTATTCATCATCTTTTTATGGTTATTGTTATATTTGTAATCAGTTTGGTCATAGAGTTATTGATTGTATAATTATACCTGAAAGGAGAACCAACTTTGTAAGTAGAAATTCATTTGTACCTTTGATAGATACAAATGTAATATGCTATAACTGTAATAATTGTGGTCACATAGCTAAACAATGTAGAAAAAGCTTTGTAAGACCAAATGTATAAAGTAAAAAGAAAAGCATGCCTCCCAGTGTGAATAAAGGTTCACAAGTCTCTAAAAAAGGGAAAGATAAGACATATAAGAAACCCAAAGATGTGTGGAAAGTGAAAGATCAATCTATGATTTCTCAAACTGCACTCCATGTCAACGAGCATAATTTATGGGTAATAGACAGTGGTTGCTCAAAGCACATGACCGTTGATAAGAGAAATTTCATCAAACTAAGTAAATTTAAGGAAAGATATGTCAGTTTGGGAGACAAGATTGGAGTAAAGATTCGATGTATAGGAACCCTAAACATAAATGGAAAATTGCCTACACATGATGTCTTGTATGTTGAAGGCTTAAAGCATAATTTTCTAAGTGTCAGTCAAATGTGAGACAATGGATATAAGATCGCATTCAATGTAGAAGGTTGAAAGAAAAGGAGAGCTGGAAGAACATTTACAAAAGGGAAAAGAACTGAAAACAAAATCTACAATCTGAGTGAAGTGAATAGAAATAACTACCTTATAAGAAAGATTGATGAAAGTTGGTTATGGCATAGAAGAATGGGCATGTCAATTTTGACAACCTGGTTAAGGTGAGCTCAAATAAGTGTGTTAGACACATGCCTAAGATAACTAAACTTGCAGACACTACTTGCAAGAAATGTCAACAAAGCAAGAAAACAAGAGTTAGATTTCAAACAAAGGAGTATACAACTACAAAGCTTCTAGAATTAGTTCATACTGATCTTTGTGGTCTTACTAAGACATGAGGATCTAAAAGAGAGAGATACTTCATGTTATTTGTAGATGATTACTCAAGAATGACATACGTAACCTTTTTGAAGGATAAGTCTCAGACATTTGAAAGATTCAATATCTTTAAATCCATGGTAGAGAATGAGATTAGATAGAAGATCAAATGATTAAGATCTGATAGAAGTGGATAATTCATCTCAAATGAGCTCATAGAGTATTGTGAGAAGCCTAGGATCAAAAGGCATTACTCTTGTTATTCCCAAAATCTGTCACTTGTTTTTGTGGACAACATGTTGATTATTTTGGTCCTACAGGTCGAAAATGGTCTCTTCCTTTCTCAAAAAATGTTCTGAGCAGTCAAATTTTTTAGTCGCACAAGCTTGTTCAACTAAGGAAATCACAGTTCAATAGGTAGGCTTTCACAGGGAGAAGTTCAAAAAACACCTAAGGCATTTCATGAAAAAATTGTAAGGAACGAACTATTGAACCGTTGAACCATTGAACTCCGCTTCAAAGAGTTCAACGAGTTCAAAGTTCAAAGAGTTCAAAGCTTCAATGATGGGCTTTGAAGAGTTGGAATAGACCGTCGAACCATTGAACTGTTGAACTATTGAAATTCACTTCAAAGAGCTCAAAAAGTTCAAACTTCAATGGGTTCAAAGCTTCAACAAAGGAGTTCGTTAAAATAGAACGAATTGTTGAACCATTGAACTTTGAAAGATTCAAAGTGGTTCAAAGGTTCAAAGTTCAAGCGAAAGATATTAGAAGATGTTTTCAAGTGGAAGATTTTAGAAGAAAGGTTCAAACAATTGGTTCAACGATACATTGAACTCCTTAAGAAGATTAAGTGAATGCGACTCTTTGTCAAACATAAAAGATTGAACCATTGAACCGCCTGATGAACTTTGAACCATTGAATCGATGAACATCAAAAGGTTAAAAGGTTCAAGGTTCAAAGTGGTTCAAGCGACCAACGATCGATGACGTCCCCGTAGACATCAAATTCAAGGTAATAAAATAACCATTGATTTTTAGAGATGCAGGCTCGAGAATGAACTCAGTGACTAGCCAAAGAAGGAGCTGAAGGAGCCAGTAGAAAGCAAGAAGAGAGCCCAAGAGCTCAAATCACCAGGAAGAGACAAAATGTTACAAGAAATCCAAACATATCTACAGGAGAGTTATTTTAGTAGGTGGAAAGTCCACTAGGTGGACATCAGAGAGCGCAAGCATTCAAAGGCATGGCCTATTTTTCTTCATCAAAGTAAAAGCGAATGGACAACTATGTAGGTATCTTAAAGAAGACCAAGCAGCCCATGCTTGGGAGAAGACATTTGAGTTGATTAGAATGATAGAGTCCAGGCTGATAATCAGCTCCAGCATGGCCCTTTCATAGAATTATCAATGCATTCAATATAGCATGGGCCATTTCATAGAAATAAGTGCCCAAGTCTTTCTTGGGTTATATATTGTAATCTCAGTTTACAAAAAGATCTCTCTATTATTAGAAGCGAAACTCTGCCCAGATTGAAAGGCATTCCTAAGACTTTGAGCTCACACTGTTAATCATATTTTTTCATTTGAATGAAAAAGTAAGTGACTTTTCAGACTTTGTGTTGAAATAGCTTGTGTTATCTAGAAAAGTATTCTTATGTTTGTTTTCTAAATACAGTCTTGTCCATTTAATTAAATAAGCAGAACTAGTGGAAATAATTTGGAAGGTGTCTTGAAGCCGAATGTGGAAGACTTTGTGCTGCCATGATTGTCTTTAGTCTGTGTTTTATGTTTTAGTGAAAAGGATATTGGAGAGACTTTGAGCCCCCATTATCTTTCGTAACCTTTTATTATATTATAGTTGAGGTAGAGACTTTGTGTTACACTTCATTCTATTATGTTACTGCATCCTGATTCAGTAGGAGAAGCAATGAAATACTTTGTTCTTTCATGGGTTTCTTATGATTACCATTACTACCCAGGAAGTCTTCCTCTAGTTTTCTGAACATCATTTTTGAAAGAAAAGAAATGCTTTCAGTAATTACCTAGGAATTCTCCTTGACTCTGTGAACATCATCTCTAAAAAAAGAGAGATGGATGGTGTTATCCCACCTCTGAGTGTATTTTCAACTTATATTAGTATATAGTAGTTTACAGGGAACCTCTCCTGACTTGTAGGCAACCTCCTCTTGATGAGAGGAGAGATTTATCTCACTATGCTGTAGTAAATTTCTACATTTTATTGATCAAATCTCCTTATGCTGAGGTTGATATACCTATTTTGTTGTCAGTTAGCTGGCAATAAAATATTCACCCAACAATTTTTAGTGACTCCACTAGGGAAGAACATGCAATTTGAAGCCTCAAGCTTCAAGTTGAAGAAGTAAAAGTTCTTTTATATATCTATTTTACACTCTGGTAGATCCACGATATACATGAAGCTAGAGAGCGCAAGGTATTATTGACCATGTATTTGAGTTTGTGCAGCAAGATAACTTTGATCTTTTCTCTCCACAAACTCACATTCAGTGAACTAGGAGTTTTTCTCCTACCAACGTCAGGTCTATAATACCAGGCAAAGCTTCTCTTTCCTCTACTAGTAGAGCTTTGTCTATACATACCCCACCAATATTTGTTATCCCTTCCTTCAATTGTCATATCATGGCAGCCCAAGGCCCCTGGGGTAACACTTTTGGTCCCCTGAATCTAACTCCACCCTTACATGAACTACCTTGCAGTTCAAAGAAGAATTTTTCTAAATTTTATGGTGATGGGAGAGTTCATCCTGATGAACATATCACAGCCTTTTACATAGCATGTGGTGTGATAGGCATGGAATATGAAGACATAGTAGTGAGACTATTTGTAGAAATGTTGCAAGGTGCTGTTGTAGACTAGTTCTATCATCTGCAAGTGTAGACTATCACTGACTAGAACACTCTCAAAGCTAAGTTTGAAGCTAGATTCAAACTTGTAAAAGATGCACATTCCCTGTTAGCCCAGCTCACACAAGTGAAGAAGGAGCCTCATCAGCCTATACGAGATTTTATTGCTAAATTCGACAAGCTGAGGAATAGGATTCTTATAATTTCTCAGCTAACACCTGAAAATCTTAAATGCTTCTTCATAAATTCTCAACTTTTTGAAGTGAGTTTCTTGTTGAGGCGGGTTGGCTACATAGACCTTGTTGTAGCTCAAGATTTGGCTACTAAGATTGAAGATGATCTTATCTTGGCAGGAAAGATAAGAAGAGATCATAACAGAAATAAATTTTCTTCATCTTCTAAATATTCTTCTACAAGAACCACTGATCCTATGGTGCAAAAGCTAGCAAATAAATTGCTAGCTCTGAAAAAGTAAATGGCACAAAGAATGTTTGCTCCTCCTTATTGGGATATACCAAGGAGGACATTCCCTACCCAGTCATATCAAGGTAATGTTGTGAGTTATCAAGGGCAGCCAAATCGTCTTCCTCCCCTATAGGAGAAATTTGCCATTGAAGCAACACCAACCAACTCAATAGTTCGATATCTTGAAACTAAATCTGATTTCTCTTTCCAACCTAAGTTAAACCAAGAAGATGATGCTAATCTCTTCACATAAGGAGAAGAAGAATTAGCTGACAACTCTAACACTAGTTTCTTTAATTACCAAGATGAAGCTCGAAGCAAGGGAGAAGTGTGTGAGGGATCATACATTGTTCTTACTAGGTCCTAGAACCAGTCAACTCAACAAGTTGAGAAAATAAAAATAGGGAAAGAATCTCGACCAATAATTTCAATTTCTAAAAGGGGGATTGCTTTGCCCTTTCAATCAAAGGACTTAGTGACCAATAAAAAAGTAAGTACCTCAAACAACCATGTACCTTCTATTTCAATTTCTCAGACCAGTACCACACCCATAAGACTCAGAATGTCAAACTTCTTTCCTCTATTCCTAGATCTTTTCATTCATTAGATATAATTGACCATACTAAAAAGACTAAAATTCAAATGACTAAGTTTGAATACTTACAAGCCAACTCTAAGCAATTGGATAGGTTAATCGAGTGTGTAAAAAATAAAATCATCCCTACTAGGCAAGATGTTTCAAAGGTAACTCATGATCCCCCAAAGAATACATCCACCTAAAATAACTGTCATTACTCCTCCTGTTGCTCTTGAGAAAATAAAACTTTTCTATGTTTCCTTGTTGATAAATGGACATAAGCTGAGCAATTGCATAATTGACTCAGGAGCCTCTAATAATGTCATGCCTGCCAAGGTGGTAGACTCTCTCAATCTCACTCTGACTAAAATTTTTAAGAGATGTTTCTCCATGAAAAACAAACAAGTGCCTTTGTTGGGTCAAATCAAAGATGCCCAATTTGTATATGCGGCCTTCCAAAAAAGAGGATTAAAATGACAGTCCTGGTGGCCAACATTCCAGCTTCTTATGGCATTCTGCTTGAATAGAATTTCTGCAAGGATGTTGGTGGAGAATTGAGCATGGACCTATCTGAGGTGAGGATCCCTTTGAAGGGCGTTATGCAAAGGCTACTTCTTGAGAAGGAGGCAAAATATATTATCACTCAGACATCAAACCCTGAAGCTCAAATTTTGTTTGAGTCTTCAGGAATGGATAATTACTTCTTATCTACAGAAGATGTTTCTATTTTATCAGATGAAAGTCTTGTAGGGGACAATCCAAAAAATTCAGACAGGACACCAAAAAAATTGGTAGAGCGTAGTTCAGATGCAAAATAATCCTCCCTCTTTAACGAAGAGAAATCTGAAAAGAGATTAAATTCTAATGATTTTGGATTCTAGAATTTGATGCCAATAATTTTTCTACCAGTTTTGGAGCTAGAATTGTTCTGATATCTCTTCAAAAAGATATTTTCCCCTATTCACATAAGTTGCAGTTTAGCAACACCAACAACACTGTCGAGTATGAATCTTTATTACTCGAGTTGAAGGCAACTCAAGATAAAGGTTTTAAGCTCCTTCATGCCAAAGAAGACGTTGAACTGGTGGTTTGTCAGGTAAAAAACCTATATCAAACCAAGAATGAAAGATTGTGTCATTACCATAATTTTATACGGGACTGCATTGAAAGTTTTAATACTTTTAGTATCTCTGTCGTGCCCAGAGGTTCAATGATCGAGCAAATTCATTGGTTGTTTCTGTGACTGTCATGGTTTCTCACCTAAATTTCAAAAGAAATAGGTACACTATCAAACTAGTCTTTCGACCAAGTGTACTTAATAATGCAAATCATTAGCAGATATTTAATGGTGATAACTAAATAATCACTTTTTTAGAGCAGACGGATAGCTTTGAGGAGCTTTATTTTGAAGGTAGTAAGTCTCTATCATGAGAATCAACTCTTGAAACAAGTTCAAATACTGGTAAAAAATTCTTTTAGCTCAAAGGGAATAAAATCTCAAAGAGATTGGTTTTCCTTAAGAAACTATTTGATAATCATGACAAGTTCGTCAAGTAGCAGCAAATAGATTCAAGTTTTTCCAAGGATTTTGATCAAATAAATTTTTGTACAGAAGATAATCCCAAGATGGTTAACATTGGGAAGTGTTGCACTCCTGATGAAAAGCTCAAATACACTACTCTATTGTGCCATTACATTGATATTTTAACGTATTCTTATGATGATCTGAAATCTCTCAAGCTTGAAGAAATTTGGCATGAAATTCTTCTCAAAGATGGGTCATTGCCTCACAAGCAAAAGCAAAAGTAGTACAACCCCAGGATATCAAGTACTATTCTTTTTTAGATTCAAAAAATGTTAAATGCAAAGATAATTTTTTCAATCTATCATTCCACCTGGATTATGAACATAGTCCCTGTGAAAAAATAATGGGGAAATTCGTCTCTGTGTTGATTTTAGAAATCTGAATCAATCATCTCTAAAGGACAACTACCCCTTGCCCATCTTGGATCAAGTCCTGCAGATAGTGACTGGTTCAGAGATGTTATCAATGTTAGTTTTTTAGGGTACAATCAAGTGGAAGTCAGTGAAATAGACCAACATAAGACTGTTTTCACTACACCTTAGGGCACCTTTGCATATCATAGAATGCCTTTTGGTTTGATCAATGCTGGTGCCACCTTTCAAAGAGCCATGGATCTTGCCTTTAGAGATAAGATGGGGACTTTCATTATGGTATACCTTGATGACCTGACTGTCTTTTCCAAACATCATCTTGATCATGTGCATCATCTACAACAAGTGCTGGAATGATGTCGATAGAATGGCATTTCCCTTAATCTTAAAAAATTAGTTTTTAGAGTTACAAAAGAGAAACTTCTCAGTCACACTGTATCCTAAGAAGGCATTAAAATTGACTCAGAAAGAGTCAAATGCATCCAAGAGCTTACTCTACCTACTAGTAAGACTGTAGTTCCTTCTTTCTTCAGAAAGGTGAATTTTCTACGAAGGTTCATCCCTAAGTTTACAGAAAAGACTCGCCACATTGTCGATATGATGAAAGAAAAGGTTACTTTTCACTAGACTGAAGAAGACAAGTCAGCATTTCAAAATATCAAGGAAGTTATCGTCCATACCCCAATCCTAGTTTGTCCAAATTATACTAAAGACTTCATAGTGTATAGCTATGCTTCTGAACACACTTTCAACCATTCTTGTTCAACAGAATAAAGGAGTGGAATCTCTCATTTCATTCATGAGTGTTCTCTCAAATATCATGAATTGAAATATTTAAATATAGAGAAGCATGATTATGATGTGGTTAAGGTAGTGAAACACTTTCATTTCCACATCCTAAACTCACACATTGTTGCTCTGGTACCTGATACCATAGTAAATTCTATTTTAACTCAACAGGAGTTTGGTACTAGAAAGGGCACTTGGATTGTTAAGATCTAGGAGTTTGATCTTGTTATCAAACTTACGAAGCTTGTGTGAGAAAAATGCCTCTGCCAATTAATTGTTGATAACATACCAGAAGAAACAAAGCATGAAGAAACAGAGGTTGAAGGCATGCCTACAGTTTTCTTTGTCACTACTACAAATGAGTGGTATTCCAATATCACTCATTTTTTAATCTATGGTGAGTGTCCTACCCACCTGTCTTGTAAAGAAAATAGAATTGATAAATTGAAGGCTGCTAACTATGTCCTATAGAAAAATGGTTTGTACAAGAGGAGCCTTGATGAGATATTCCTTCGTTGCATGGACAAAGTGCAGCAGTTTAAACTGTTAGAGTCTTTCCATAATTTAGCCTGTGGAGGATATTTTTTTACACTTGTAACTGCTCATAAAATTTTATGAGCTAAGTATTATTGGCCTAATCTATTTCAAGATGCATACACTTAGGTACATAGATGTGAGTTGTATCAATAGTTCGTTGAGAGACCCAAGTTGGTCGCATTGCCTCTCAAGCCAGTGGTGATCAAAGAGCCATTTAAATAATGGGGTATTGATTTCATTGGCGCTATAAACCCATCATTAAGTGCTGGACATGACTACATTCTCACGGCCATAGACTAATTTACCAAGTGGGTGGAATCCATTCCAACTAAGCATGCTACTTCAAAAGTGGTATGTAATTTTTTCAAGAAAAATATCATCTCTTGATTTGGAGTCCCAACTAAGATTGTAACATATAATTTTGTCTATTTTACTTCTCAAGAGGTTACTAAATTTTGCTACAATTATGGAATTACCCTCTCCCACTTCTCTGACTATTATCTGGAAGGAAATGGTCAAGCAGAATCAAGCAACAAGAACCTGGTGACCATTATCAGGAAGCTAGTAGATGACAATCAGAAAACTTGGCATAAATCATTGTTTGATGCTTTATGGGTAGACATGATTACACCCAAGAGGGCAATAGGTATGTCACCATTTCAACTTCTATATGGTTTGAATGAAGAGATACCAATCACCCTGGAACTACTAGCATTGAAGTTGGCGAACGCTGTCGAAGATCAAATATTTGAAGATTCTATTGACAAGAGGATCATGTGTTTGAATAAACTAAATGAGCAGCAAACTATAGTGGTGGACTGTATTGTTGCACATTAAAGTCTGGTCAAGAAACTCTTTGACCAAAAAGTAAGGATTCATGATTTTCAAATTAGAGATCAAGTCTTGTTATGGGACAAGAGGAGAGAACCAAAAGGGATGCATGGAAAATTAGATTCCCTATGGAGAGGTCCATTTTCTATTCACCGAGTAAATGGTGAGAATAGTTTCTTGTTGAAGTATCAAGATGACATGCCATTTTTACTACCTCACAATAGGTAGCATCTGAAGCACTTCAACTCTTGAAGTATCAAATAAGATCAGTTGTTCATTTTTTTTTTTGCGTCTTTCTCTTTTTGGATAGCATGATTCCATAGCCCAATGGCATAGATGAAGTCACTTAGAGTCTGGTTTCTACTCCCTTCAATTTTTTTAAAAATCAATGGAAGTTCTCCAACTAGAGCCAGTTGTTCCCAAAATTTGTCACTTGTTTTTGTGGACAACATGTTGATCATTTTGGTCCTGCAGGCCAAAAATGGTCTCTTCCTTTCTCAAAAAATGTTCTGAGCAGTCAAGTTTTTCAGTCACACAAGCTTTTTCAACTAAAAAAATTGCAGTTTCAATAGGCAAGCTTTCACAGGGAGAAGTTCAAAAAACACTTAGGCATTTCATAAAAAAATTGTAAGGAATGAACCATTGAACCGTTGAACCATTGAACTCTGCTCCAAAGAGTTCAATGAGTTCAAAGCTTCAACAACGGGGTTCAAAGAATTGGAATAGACCGTCGAACCATTGAACTATTGAACTATTGAACTCCACTTCAAAGAGTTCAAAAAGTTCAAAGTTTCAACGATGGAGTTCGTTAAAATGGAACGAATCACTAAACCATTGAACTCCGAAAGGTTCAAAGTGGTTTCAAGGTTCAAAGTTCAAGTGAAAGATTCTAGAATATGTTTTCAAATGAAATTTTCAAACAAATAGTTCAATGATACGTTGAACTCCTTAAGAAGACTAAGTGAATGTGACTCTTTGCTAAACATAAAAGATTGAACTACCGAACCATCAAACCACTGATAAACTTTGAACTAGTGAACTGATGAACATCAAAAGGTTCAAAGGTTCAAGGTTCAAGGTTCAAAGTGGTTCAAGCGACCAACGATCGATGACGTCCCCGCATATGTCAAATTTAAGGTAATGAAATAACCATTGATTTTCAAAGATGCAGGCTCGGGAATGAACTCAGTGACTAGCCAAGAAGGAGCTGAAAGAGCCAGCAGAAAGCAAGAAGAGAGATCAAGAGCTCAGATCACTAGGAAGAGACAAAATATTATAGAAAATCTAGAAATATCTATAGGAGAGTTATTCCACTAGGTGGAATAGTCCACCAGGTGGACATTAGAGAGTGCAAGCATTCAAAGGTGTGGCCTATTTTTCTTTATCAAAGTAAACGCGAATGGACAGCCATGTAAGTATCTTAAAAAAGACCAAGCAGCCCATGCTTGGGAGGAGACATATGAGTTTATTAGAATGCAAGAGTCTAGGCTGATAATCAGCTCCAGCATGGCCCCTTCACAGAATTGTCAATGCATTCAATGCAGCATGGGCCATTTCATGAAAACAAGCACCCAAGTTTTTCTTGGGTTGCTATATATTGTAATCTCTCAGTTTATAGAAATGATATCTCTTTGTTATTAGAAGTGAAACTCTACCCAAATTGAAAGGCATTCTTGAGACTTTGAACTCAGACTGTTAATCATATTTTGTCATTTGAATGAGAAAGCAAGTGACTTTTCAGACTTTGTGTTGAAATAGCTTATGTTATCTAGGAAATTGTTCTTATGTCTATTTCCTAAATACAGTCTTGTTTATTTAATCAAATAAGTAAAATTAGTGAAAATAATCTGGAAGGTGTCCTGAAGCCGACTGTGAGAGACTTTGTGTTGCCACGATTGTCTTTAGTCTGTGCTTTATGTTTCAGTGAAAAGGATATTGGAGAGACTTTGAGCCATCATTATCCTTCATAACCTTTTATTCTGTTGTAGTTGAGGTGGAGATTTTGTGCTACACTTCATTCTATTGTGTTATTGTGTCCTGATTCAGTAGGAGAAGCAACGAAAGACTTTGTGCTTTTGTGAGTTTCTTGTGATTACCATTACTACCCAGGAAGTCTTCCTTTGGTTTTTTGAACATCATTTCTGAAAGAAGAAAAATGCCTTCATCAATTACCCATAAATTCTCTTTGACTCTGTGAACATCATCTCTAAAAAAGAGAGATGGATGGTGTTATCCCACCCCTGAGTGTATTTTCAGCTTATATTAGTATATAGTAGTTTACAGGGAACCTCCCCTGACTTATAGAGAACCTCCCCTTGATGAGAGGAGAGATTTATCTCACTATTCTGTAGTAAACTTGTACATTTTTCTGATCAAATCTCCTTATGTTGAGGTTGATATACCTATTTTGCTGTCAGTTAGCTAGTGACAAAATATTCACCCAACAACTCTGTAGCAAGAACTCCACAACAAAATGGAATTGTTAAAAGAAAGAACATGACAGTTAAGGAGATGGCCAGAACAATGTTGAAAGAGGCCAAGTTGCCTAATGGATATTGGAGAGTAGTCCAAATAATATTATATATCTTGGTTAGAGTTCAATTGAAGGTAAACAGTGACAAAACTCCCTATGAACTATGATATGGAAAACCTACCTCTATTAAGTATTTTAGAGTATTTGGTAGGAAGTGCTACATTATGAGAAAAGAAGACAACTTGGGAAGATTAGAGTCAAGATGTGATGATGGAATATTTCTTGGTTATTTTACTCAAAGCAAAGCCTACATGTGCTACAACAAAAGGCTACACAAGATTGTAGAGAGCATCAATGTCAAGGTTGAAGAAGGTCTAAAACATGTTTGAATGCTTCTTGTATATCTTCCATGGAAATTTATTTCCCTTTATTTCCCAAGAATGAACATGTGAGTTTTTCAATTACCTCACAAATATTGTAAGTAGGGTCAGTTGTTAGGATTATTGATTCCTTAAACTTATGCAAGGATTCTTTTATAGTTTTGATTTTGTATCTTTTTAGCTTCAAAAACATGATTGATCTCCTAATTCCTCCTCAGTCAAGACTCTCTCATCAACCTAAGTATCCTCATCTGCCTTTGCCAAGTTTTGTAATTGTGCTAGCCAATTTTTTAATTTTCCCAACTCTTCTTTGTATTCAACCTCTTTCTTATAAGCATATTGTTTTTTTTCTTCGATTTATGAGTAGACTTTAACAGCTAAGGCTATAATTTTATTTAATTTTTCTAGTAACTTTTTTGACCATTCTTCAGTGTCTCTAACCATGTTTCATATTTTCTCATCTGCTTAGAGAGTTCTAGTATCTGGAGTATAGTTTTGAAGTTGGGGTTGAGTTGGATTGAGCAGTCTATGGAATTATTGTCGTAAGTTGGTCCACTTTATCTTTCACTTGATCTTTCATTAATTTATCATGATCTAATCACTCGATCAAGGAACCAATAGTTGTGTGCATATCTTATTTCAAATCTTCATGAGTGGATTTACCAAGGTGAACACATGAAACCTGGTAATCTACAGTTGTGGTTTCATCTTTTGACTTTTCTATAGGAGGAACAACAACTTCAACATACCTCTGACCCTATTCATCCTTAACAATATGAAAAACCTTTTTGGGTTTCTTTGCAGCTAAAGGATGTGGTGGAATAAGAGTATTGAATTATATTTCCAATGGTGGAACTATCTTCTTATTTTTTACCACTATTTTTAACCATTGAGGTGCTTCAGTATCAATTTCCTCCTAGAATAATGATGATTCTATTTTCATGTCCTTAAACAAAACCCTGATTAACCACAGGCTCTCTTCTTTCCTCTTTCTATGGAGGAGGTGTGACTTTTACCTCCAAAGCCTTCTGAGTGTCTAACTCTTCTTGATTAACAAAAAAGTGTTCTACCACTTTAAAAGAAGCTTTTTCCATCTCTAGAAGATATTTTCCTTCTTTAAGAATATATTCAATGGACTCTTTAGATATGGCCCACAAAGGAGCCTCTTGTAATCTAATAGAAATGAGAGGAGTCACTACTTTTTAGGAGGATCCGTAGTCATGAACTGTAATGTGGTATTATTGATCAACCCTTGCAAATGAACCACCTTTTCAGATGTTTCATTTAACAACCTTCTAAGCATCTAACTCTTCTTCTTGATTAACAAAAAAGTCTTTTACCACTTTAAAAGAAGCTTCCACTATCTCTAAAAGAGATTTTCCTTCTTTAAGAATAGACTCAATGGACTCTTTAGACATGGCCCAAGGAGGAGCCTCTTGAAATATAACGTAAAGAAGAGGAGTCATTGCTATTGAGGAGGATCTACAATCATAAACTGTAATGTTGTATTATTGATCAACCCTTGTGAATGAATCGCCTTTTCAAATGTTTCATTTAACACAGTTGATACCGTAGGGGTACCCTTCCCACTAGTTGACTTCTTGAGTTTGATCTTCAAAGGTCTCCTTTCGGGTTGAGGCGAAGGTTCCTGAATTTCTTTTATCACTACAATATCTATTGTAGAACCAGAAGGTGTCACTTGATCTTCCATTTCTATTTTACTTTATTGGCTCAGGAGGAGGTATATCTACAACTTTCAAAGGTGGAGGAAGTTTGGCATATTACACATATAATCCTTTGCTTGTGAGCCATACCAAAGTTCTCCTCAAGACTCCTTGAATCTGACTCTCTAATGATGTTACCTCCACTTGACTCCAATCAACCCTAGGGAAAGGTGCAATCTTAATGCCCTGATAAATAATTTTCATCCACCACTTTGCCATCATCTTAGATATCCAAATCATTAGGGATATCTAAAATACTATACTTGGTCACCTAATCCATCATGAAACAGATATGATATAGGAGTTTGACCTCCCTTTCATCATCATAATTCATCCATAAATCTTCATAGTAGGAAACATGTTTAAATGAAACACTTAAAGCACTCTCTGTCATTTCTCTTATATCAAATGACAGATGATTGTGAAATGGTCAGAACGTGATATGTACCATATCTGATTCTATAAATTTAAATTTATGCAATGTGGCATAGGTGTACATATCAATAGTCATAGGGAAGTGGATCCCAATAGATTTATGTTTTGAAACCAATAGTTTGTGTGTCTTCATCACTTGTCACAATAGTTCCATGAGTGCCCATCTTTCATCCATAAACTTTGGAAGCATATATGGGGCTAACTCACATCTGCATAACTTGATGTAACAGAAGGTGGGAAACTATATAAACCTACCACCCCATCTTGAAATATCTTTGGTAGAGTTAATTGAGAAACACTAATTATAATGCTTTTGCCTCAAACATTTGAATGACGAAATGAATAAAAATGTCATTAACTCAATATAAATGTTTAGCAGTGTCTCTCTACATCAATTGAGGATAATAATCATATATACGAGAGGAAGACATTATCCCTACTGTGGTTAATCCACTATAGAATCTTCTCCTATAATCGCATAAATGAGGTATTACATCATATTGAATTTATTAGTAGTGATCACCATACACAAATACTTGTGGATCAAATAACTGATCAATTCAGTGTAGTTGATATATTGCTTGTTGGCATAAATAATTTAGATATATTGAAACATCCATTCATTGTAATTCCTTGTGGGTTTTATTAGAACATAACTGTATATTGAGAGGGGGGTTGAATCAGTATATTGATTAACTTAGTCATTTTCTAATCTTTTTAATGCAAATTAAACCTATATGTAGAGATGATATACACACAAATAAATGCAACACTAGATATATTGTGGAAAATCCAATATGGGATAAACCTCCATGAGAATAGCTACTAGAATCTACCATTCTAATCTAGCCTCACAATAAAGAACCTCATTGGATACAATGTTTAAGGGCACCAACCCTAAGGAGACACCAATCCCTTGATTTAAGAGCACCTTCTCTAAAGAAGTACCCACTCCCTAACTGAGCACCAACTCAGTTTATTTGATGGTACCTACCTATCAGATTCTACTATGAAGCTATAACCTCATATTACAATATAGATTCATAAATGAATACAATTCTCTATTCTCTATTACAGGTCTGGTCTGTAACTATTCATTATTTGCACTTCATCTCTCTTCTCTTCCCTTCTCTTCTCTTCCCCTCTATCTCTATGTCTCTATATTTCTCTATTTGACACAATTCAATACACCATCTCATACCTGTATCCTAGATGACATATATATAAGCAATTGATTTTTGGGGTCTGTATATTCTCTATGTTCACACTTGTTTGCTAACACATCATGCTCAGCTCTATTGGACTTTAGTTCTTGTCTTTAACTGCAAGATTCTCGCATCTTGAACTCATGCTCCACTGCCATGATTCTTTGTCTCATTACTATTTTTAGCATATACTAGGCTCTAGTTTTGATGCACATGCCATATTACACAAGTTTGATTGATCACTACAATCTAACTCGTTATATGTGTCATATTTTACAGCTTTATTTCATGTTCCAATGCTTGACCATTGGGATGGACATATCTTTAAATATTGACCATTGATGTTAAGCTTCACACCAAGATCTGATGATCCTCGATCAATCTACTCTACTTCAAAATGTATCCATTAGATCAATCTCTGATAGGTTCACGTGCTCTATTGGATCTTTGTAAGCTTCTGGGCTTTAATGACTCAACTTTATAACATGTTTGTTATATCCTTTGATCCAAGCTCCCGCATACTATTAGATCTTTAAATTAGCACAAATTTTACTTATGTCTTGTCATTTAAACATCAATCTCTTTATCTCATCTCACTACTTCTTGAGTCTTTAGAATATATACGCTTCATCAATCTTATCAAACTAGCTCGGTCTTTAACTCGCCTCTATCTCATTAAATATCGAGCACTTGATCCCATTAAGTCTATTCACTCTACTATATCTTCATTGCATGATCATCTGCTCATCGTTCAATCTTCTAACAAGATCATTTTTTACCTCTGACAAGCTCTTGAGAATATAACACTTGGCATTAGTGCATGCCTTCTACACATTATTGTCACTTATCGCTATTGAGACACCTGGAATTATCGTATTGATCATTAAATATTTGGCTTTGGATCGCACTGTAGATTTACTATTCAAGCTCTATGATTGTGGCACTTGTCATTAGCATGTTCACCTGCATGTGCATTTGACATATTGACTTCATTGTACATCATTGGATCTTCAACTTATGATTAAGCGCTCACCGTTAGATCTTCTAACAAGATCGAACTTTACCTTGTGCATATTTGACTGTGGGGACCATGTTAACATGTTTGGAAGGCTAACTTTGCACCTTCATATCTTTTGATTCACTCATCCACCTATTTTAAAATTTAGACCATATAAACTAGGCATGATAATGAACAAACCCATATTATCATCTCTTCCTGAATCCTTAGCATGTGTTATATATAATGTCATTAATCTGCTCTCTCAGATTCTTCTACCACAAGCTAACTATGCTTAGAACTGCCTGGAAGGCCAACTTTGTTCTTGAAAAACTTTTGATTTGCTTCATCACATGACCTATAATTTAGCACATAAGATCCTTTCATATAAGGGATTACATCCATATATTTATTTTCTCCAGAAAACTTCATACGTGTAAGATATGACATCATAAAAATGCCTACTCAACTTTTTCATGTCATTTGTAAATTTCACTATGGGAAAACACTGTCAAAATGCCTAGGAGCCCAACTTTGTTCATGAATATCTTTTGTTGTGCTAGATTGTGTGACCTAAGATTCAGTGCATAGAAACTAGGCACAAAAGTGAACAAACCCATATGATCATTTTGTCCTAAGACCTCCATGTGTGCAAATGCTAACCTCATCAACATGCTTGCTTGGCTCTGCTTGAACCCTTTTGCAAATTTGACTAAGTATAGAAACTTATTGAATTTTGTCTTAGTAGGAAAATTTGCATCCCCATATCTTCAACTGCAGTTCATCACATGGCTTCAAATTTAGCATATAATAATTAGGGACTAATGTGATCACAACCATATGACCAACTCCCTCAGACTCATCCACATGTGGTAATGGTGATATCAGCAAACTGCCTATCTAGATTTTTTGTAAATAGACCAAAAATGTCTAGATGATCAAAATGAAGAACTGGATGAATTTCACTCATGTACATAAGAACTCCAATCATCCTTGACCACTGATAGGATCCCTTGCATATCCTCTAATCACCATTCTTAGCCTTGAACATCAATGACATTTATAATGCCAATAATCTCCCTTTTGACATTAATAACAATCGTATTGCCAACAGGTTTGCCTAATACCCTATTCATGAGAGTGATGATGTTATTAATTTCAAGCTTAAAATCCTATCTGAGAATCACCATAGGAACCATAGACACTG
The DNA here is from genome assembly GCA_037957365.1 of Torreya grandis. Lineage (NCBI taxonomy): Eukaryota > Viridiplantae > Streptophyta > Pinopsida > Cupressales > Taxaceae > Torreya > Torreya grandis. The sequence continues at coordinate 4,146,731 of JARHVA010000552.1, forward strand.
AGGGTTTAGGTTTAGAAAGCCAATGTTTATTCAAGGACATGAGACAATCATCTTTATTTTCTTCATGAAGCTATTGGACTGTCTATAGACTGATTTCAACTAAAACCTCATGGTCTAGAATCTTTAACATTTCCTCAATATATTCAATTCCAAGTCTCAAGATGACCCCCTTTTTAGGATTACTAACATCCCTTCTATCTCTGTCATAATTACTCACCATGGTCATGATAATCTCTAGGCATTGCACAAAGATCGAAAATACAAAAACTTGAGGAAGGCCTGTCATAAATACTTTGCATCCAATCATTCTTGAAAAAAACATTTATCCTCTTACTGAAGTCCTCCATATCAATGTGACCCAACTCTGTGTCGGTGACTTGGTTGATGTTAGAGTCAATATTTTCCAATATTAACATACATGGGCTCTTCAAAAGCCCCAATGTTGACCTACTCATATTCAAAACTCTCAGAAGTTTGAGTTTATACTTTCCCTTTTATATATCTATCATGCTTATCAAACAAATCTTTAAGGGAAACCAATCCTTTTGGGATTTTGTTACCTTTAAGCTAGTTATCTCTTCATGTCCACTAATATCTTGATTTTCATATCCTTTCATTGTCTTGGTGAAAAAATCCTCATTACCTCGGCTTCCGAGTATGTGATTGCCTGAAGCAAAAGTGCTACCTTCAAAATATAAATTCTTGAAAGTGTCTACCTTTTCCAAGAAGGAAATTATTTGTTCATCACTATTGCAAACCTACCAATGATTAGTGTTATTGGGAACACTAGGCCTAGACATGATTTCAATGGTGTATTTATCATGTTCAATGTCAGGAGGATGAATCATAAGTGATGCTAAAATGGCAAGCACATAGGCCTTGGAATTATGTTCTCTTGGAATATACATAATCGAAAAAGCATCGAAAGCTTCAATACAATCCTAGACTCTATTCTTGTAATGCCTCAAATGATCATTCTTCACCTTATATTGATTTTTAATTTACCTTACATTGAGTTTAACATCTCTTTTTGCTTTCAGGTTTTGGATTCTCATTTTTTCAGTTGTATGTATTCCATGAAGCAAGGCTTCATATTCTATAGTGTTGATAGTACATTCAAACTCCAACTTAAAATAAAAAGGGAAAACCTCCTTGCTTGGTGAAACAAGAATAATGCTTATCTGAGAACCAACAAATGAACAACTTCTGTCAAATTCAAGAAGACAAACATCATTAGAATTACTTTCCACTATTTCTGGCATATCTATCCCTGCCTCAAACATCATCATATAATTATCGAGACCTACGTCTTCATAAAGAATATCAGCCTTTGTGTGTTCAAACTCGCATGCAGTAAGCTTAGCTTTTGATTTAGATTCTAACATACGCTTAGGGCCATTGACTGAAAATTTGTCATAAGATAGGTCCATTTGAATTTTTCCACCTAACTTTTTGCAAATACTTCTTCCTAACAACATATCGTATGTGGTTGGAATTCCCACCACAAGAATTGTCATTTTAATCCTTTTCTATGGAAAGGAAGCTAGAGCCACTTGTGCATCTTTGATCTAACTAACGGGAATTATTTTGTATCCATGGAGAAACTGTAATGTCCCTTTCCAAATGTTCAGAGACCTAACTAGCCTATTCTACCCCTTTTCCTTATTTATTCCCTTGAGAATTGTGGTGTGGGAGGGATAAAGGGAATATTTGGACCCTTTACTGCATTTAACTTTATATTTTTACATTGAGGCTACATTAATGCACTTTATGTTATATTTTCACGTTGAGGTGCTTTAAGTCATAAATTATGACTAGGAAAAATGTTATTTCCCCTATGGGCATTGGACCCTTAATTAATATTTATTACTTATTAATTATTATTTTTTAAAGGGGGCATTGGAAAAGGTTAAAATTTTAGGGTTTGGAGGAGTTATAAAAGGAGAATAGAAGGATCATTATGTTCATGGTTATTATTCCCCAAAAAATTTTGGTGAGCCTACGTGTTATTTTTTATTACTCAAAGAGTGAAATGCCTTGGGATCCCTGGTTTTGATGTAGAGGAAACTTTGGACCCTCACTAGAAGGGTTATTTCGGTGAGAGGATTTACCTTCAAACCCTAGTAGTTGAATTCATAGGTATTGAGGATTATTTTCATCATATAGGCAATTACTCTGGTACTGGTTGTACAAATTAGGAAGGTATCATAGGTTATTTGTCATAGAGTGGGCCCAGAAGGTTGATGCCATAGTTGGAGGATTGGCGTGTTGATTTATAGGCAGCATGGGAGCTTTGGGTGCAAATTGTGGGGTTTCCCAAACCCATATGTTGTTGGTTGCCACATCACCAGTGAGTGCATGAGTAGCTTGGAGGTCAAAAACTAGTATTCTTCATCCCTATACTTATGATTTTTTGAGACAACACACACATACACACACACACACATATCATTCATTCATTCAGGCATGGTTTAATGATGAATATATTCAGCAAGATAATGGATGTATATGAAGTGTTTGTTAAAATGTCAATGACTTGTTTCATGCATGACATCTATTTGTAAATATTCCCTTGATCATTAATATAATTGCAGTCATTTAAAGTGATAGAAATCAGATTTGTTTCATAATAGAATGCATACAAACTATTTGACAAAATGCCCACAAGCTAAAAATTAAAATTTTACAAGCTTGGAACAATATCTCCTAGTTGAGGATATTTCAGTGGTATCAGAGTTAGTGATCTTGCTAGCCTATTTGGGAAGTTAACCTTATTGCAGATCTTCAGTTAAGATATAGAATTTCAGCCTTGCATGTTAGTGATCAACACTTGCATGTCAAAGTTGAGATCAAATTTTTAGTTGTATGATAGGGATCAACACTTGCTTGTAAGAGTTAAGATTCAGTTGAATAACTTTATGCAAAATAGAACTTTCATATACAGCCAAGTATAGGTGTGAATCGGTATTATAGAAGAAGATGACCATTGAATCTGGTGGGTAATACAAAGAGAGTTCTTATTGATTTTTTGATTGGGAACATGATTTGAAGAAATGGCTAAGGACAGAAGTAAAGAGGCATCTATAGATGATCTCGATGATGTATTCATGAAAAAGGTGCTCATAAATATGGTCAAGAAGTAGGAACAAACAAATTTATACTTGAGTCAGCTTACACATCATTTAGGGGTACACAATAATGATCATGGTGGAGCTACAAATGGAGAGACAAGCTATACTATCCATCACATGACTAGTTCACCTAGTGTGCTACCAAGAACATTTATGCCTACCTTTTTGTAGGAGGTAACACCAGATGGGCTAAAGCAGCTAGAGGAGGCTATGTTTTGGAGAGTTTACCAATAGTTGGGGCTTGACTTTTAGGGAGTTATGCCTTTTTTAGATTACTGTAAGTGGAAGTCTAGCAATAGACCATGACAAGATAGAGGTGGTCCCAATCAGGATATGCAGAGACATTTGGGAAAACTTACCCACCCAAACTTTGATGGTTTGTAGAATTACACAGGGAGGGCATGGGTCCAAAAGATGGACACATATTTGGAGTTGAACCCCATACATGAGATAGAGGCGATTAAGTTCACTACCCTTCATTTGGAAGGAGAGGCACATGACTAGTGGCACCATGAGTTGGTAACCCAAGGGCACAGGTTCATTAATATATATGGAGAGTTCACACATAGAGGCTGATAGATAGGTTTGATAAGAAGGATCCCGATATGTTTTTTAGAGAGATGACACATTTGAGACAGGTTGGCATGCTTGATGCCTATATTTCAGAATTTTAGGAGTTGTTAGTGATGGTTTCAGATGTTTCTAAAAGACTATTGACCTCTTTATTTATTAAAAGATTGATAGAGCCTTTGTGGAGTTGGGTGAAGGCATTTGGTCCACCTTCACTATAGGATGTTATTAGGAGAGCATGGGACTTGGAGTTCTCTACTCCCAAGGCAAGATTTTGATCAAATTTTTTGGCTAAACCTTTTCCACAAAAGCAGGACAAGGGAGTTGAATTGTCCAAGAAGCCTTACATGACGAATGAGGTTAGAGATGAGTCACGGAGGAAGAAGCTATGTTTCACATGCAAAGACCCATGGGAACTGGGACACAAGTGCAAGGGAAGGGGAAAAATATGCTACATTGAGGTGTTTTTGAAAGAGGATAGTGACGCTTCAGATAGGGAGGTGTTGGATGATCATAGAGAGAATGAGGAATTGGATCCTACACCGACATAGGAGCCCACATTAGGAGGTACTATTACTATATTGTCTGGTGCTACCAAGTAAAATGCATTCAAGGGCAACGAGTGTCATTACTGATTGATAGTGGGGCAACCCACAACTTCATTCATGTGGCATTATTCATGTAGCAAGGGCTACAAGTTAAAGACAGAGGGCTTTAATGTGGTTGTAGCAAATGACTTTACTATGACATATACCAAGTACATTTTGCAACTCAATATTACATTAGGCAATCATACAGTGATTGATGATTTCTATGTGGTTGGTACTGGGAATATGAATGTTGTATTGGATGTTCAGTGGCTACATTCACTTGGGGAATTCACTCATAATTTTTAGACTATGGAGCTGAAATTCAAAGCGAATGGAAAACATGTGGTATTATGAGGAATGTCCAATGGGGCTAGGAAAGTAATTATGGCCAAGAGGATGGAGAGGACATACAGGCATGGTGACATAGACTAGGCAGCTCATTACTTCATTTCAATGAAGGATATAGGTAGTGGTGAGTAGGATTACCACATTGACATACAGTCTTTATTGGATAAGCATAGTGGGGTTTTTGGTGAGGTCCCTCCAGGGAGACCACCTAATAGAGGGTTTGAACATGTGATAGATCTTGAGGAGGGGGCCAAGCCAATTATCACTACTCCTTATCATCATCCTCGACATTGTAAGGAAGATATCGAGAATACTATCAGAGAGTTGCTTAACATGGGACACATCAGGGCTAGTTCTAGTCTATTTACTTCTTCAATAGTGTTGAGGAAGAGGAAAGATGGAACTTTGAGGATGTGTATTGATTACCATGCACTCAACAAGAAGACTATCAAGAACTAGTATCCTATTCCTAGGATCAATGAGTTACTTGATGAACTATATGGAGCAGAGTACTCCAACATTGATCTATGTTTAGGATACCATCAGATTAGAGTGTGGCAATAGGATGTGCACAAGACAACCTTCAGGTGCCATTATGGACACTATGAGTTCTTGGTGTTGACATTTAGGTTGACTAATGTTCTAGCTACATTTCAGTCTTGTATGAACCATGTGTTCAATTGCCACCAGATAAAATTTGTCTTAGTGTTCTTTGATGACATCCTGATAGACAATAGAACATGCGAGGATCACTTTAGACACCTTGATGAGGTCTTGTCTATAACGGGAGCACAATGGCTTTATGAGAAGGCTTCCAAGTGTGATTTTGGGATGAGGGAGGTCCTCTATTTGAGCTATGTGGTTGGAGCAGGAGGATTCAAAGTGGATCAAATGAAGATACAGGTGATTATTGAGTGGCCACCACTGAAGGCTCTGACTCATTTGAGAGGCTTCCTAGGACTTTGTTGCTATTACAGGAGGTTCGTGAAGGGATGCTCTTAGCTAACAACACCATTGATAGATTTGACCAAGAAGGGGGCATTTGTTTGGTCAAAATCTTCACTGCAGGTATTTGATCACCTTAATAAGGTGATGATCACATGCCCAGTGTTAACATTACTGAATTTTTCACAACTCTTTATTCTTGAATGTGATGCTTCAAGAGTGAGTATCAGTGCAATATTGATGTATAATAAGCATCCCATTGCCTATGAGAGTCTAAAGTTGAGTATGGTAAAGCATGGGTACTCTACTTATGACAAGGAGATGCTGGTTATTTTGCATGCCTTGGTCAAATTTTGACAGTATTTTGTGGGCAACAAGTTTATGGTTTGGATGGATGACAATATCTTGAGGTATTTCATGGAGTAAAAAGACTTAATGATCATCAGTAGAAATGGGTAAGCAAGATAGAGGCTTATGATTTTGATATAGAGTATGTGAAGCAAAAGAACAATGTAGTAGCTAATGCTTTATCCAGGCAGCCATCCCTTTGCTTTATGTCAAAGATTTTAGCTGACTGGAAGGCTTATATATTGGTTGAGTATTATAAGAACTAATTTACTTGTGAGATTATAGATGGATTGATATAGGATGATATGTATAAGGTTGTGAATGATGTGATATACAACAAGGTTAGCATATACCTTGTGCTTGAGTCGAATATGAAGAAGAAGATCTTAAGTGTCATACATCACATACCATTGGCAGGTCATCAAGGGTACTTCAAGACTTACAGATATATATGGGAGATATTTGCATGGAGAGGATTGAAGGACGATGTCCTTAACCATATTAGAGAGTGTGAGTTTTGTCAGCAAAACAAATCCGAACACTCATTCCCTATAGGATTACTTCAGCTATTACCCATTCTAGACCAAAAATGGGAGAGTATATCCATGGAATTCATTATGGGCTTACCCATGGCTAAGGGTAAGAATTGCATTTATGTGGTGTTCAACAGATTGACTAAGTATGTTCACTTCTTTGTGAAAAATTCACCACAAGTAGCGGCATTATTCTTTGAGGAAGTTTTTAAGTTACATGGATTGCCTAAAAACATAGTTAGTGTGTTGGCAATATGATTATCATTGATGTCAAAAGGGAGATTATTAGCATTATGGATGTGATTGATGTTCAAGGCAAAGTATGGTGATTTGAGGATGTGCAAGGAATACTATCAGAGGTCAAGGATGATTGGAGTGCTTGTGTGCATGAGTGGAATTCATCTAGTTCTTCATATTGATCATTTAGACATTTTGGGTCTATATAGGAAAATCTAAATAGGTAACTTATTGATGTCACCATTACCACATGTGGATGAGTCTGGGGGAGTTGGTCATATGGTTATGATCACATTAGTCCCTAGTTATTATGCGTTAGATTTGAAGCCATACGATGAAGCACAATTGAAGATATCGAGATGCAAAGTTGGCTACTCAGACAAAATTCACTAAGTTTTTATACTTAGGCAAATTTACAAAAGGGTTCAAGTAGAGCTAAGTAAGCATGTTGATGAGGTCAGCATTTGCACACATGGAGGTGTCAAGTTAAAATGATCATATGGGTTTATTCATTTTTGTGCCTAGTTTCAATGTGTTGAATCTCAAGTCATGCAATGTAGCGCGACAAAAGATATGCATGTGTAAAGTTAGGCTTCTAGATATTTTGACAATGTTTTCCCATAGTCAAATTTGTAGATGGCAAGAAAATGCTGAGTAGGCATTTTTATGATGTCATATCTTGCACATATAAAGGTTTTTGGAGCAGATGAATATATCGATGGAATCCCTATGTAATAGGATTTTATGTGCCACACTTCAATTCATGTGACTAAGCACAACAAAAGTTATGCAAGAGCAAAGTTAGCCTTCCAGACAGTTCTAAGCCTGGTTAGCTATGTGGCAGAAGAATCTGAGTGAGTAGATTAATGGTGTTATATCTATCACACCTGAAGGATTTAGAAAGAGATGAGCATATGGGTTTGTTCATTATCATACCTTATTTATATGGTCCAAATTTTAGAACAAGCAGATGAGCAAAGCAAAAGATATGAAGGTGCAAATTTAGCCTTCCAAGCATATTAAGAAGGTCCCCATACTTAGTCAAATCTTCACAAGGTAAAGTTCGAGCTTGTTAGAAGATCTAACAGTTAGTGCTTAATCATATGTTGAAGATCCAACAATGCAAAATGAAGTCAATATGTCAAAGGCACCTACGAGTGAACGTGTTAGTGATAAGTGTCATAATCACAAAGCTTGAATAATAAATCTACAGTGTGATTCAAAGTTAAATAGTTAATGATCAACGTGAGGATTCCAAGTGTCTCAATAGCGGGAACTAACATTAATGTGCAGAAGACACGCACTAATGCCAAGTGTCACATTCATAAGAGCTTATCATAGATAAAGTTTAAGCTTGTTAGAATATCAAACGGTGAGCCATTGATCGTGTAATGAAGATCTAACGAAGCATTTGAACTCAATGGGACCAAGTGCTCGATATTTAACGACACAGAGGCAAGTTAAAGACCAAGCTAGTTTGATGAGTTTGACAAAGTGTATTCATTTCAAAGACTAAGGATACAATGAGATGAGGATAAGTGGTTGATGTTTAACCATAGATAGAGATATCATTCATGCAACTATGAAGATCTAATGGCACATAGGATCTCAAATCAAAAATATCAATAGATGTGTTTGAAAGTTGAAAAGTTAAAGTCTGGAAGCATATAAAGATCGAATAAAGTGCACACACCTATCAGAACTTGATCTAATAGACGTGTTTTAAAGTTGAGCAATTTGAATGAAGACCATCAAATCATGGCACTAAACTTAAGATTGACGATCAATATTTAAAGATATGATCATCCTGATAGTCAAGCATAAGAACATGCAGGAACACACAAGTAATTTGTAAAATATGACACAAATAATGAGTTAGATTATTGTAATCGATTAAATTTATGTAAATATGCATGTAAATCAAAAACATAGCCTAGTATATGCTATAAATAGTAATAAGACCAAGAATCATGATGGTGGAGCATAATTTCAAGATGCGAGAAACTTGTAGTTAAAGATAGGAACTAAAGTGCAATAGAACTGAGCCTAATGTGTTAGCAAACTAGTGTGAACACAATTGAGATACGAACCCTAGATCAATTGCTTATATATATGTCATCTAGGATACAAGCAATAGTTGTTGGTATAATTGAAGTGTGTGAAGTAGAGATATAAAGAGACACAGAAGCAGAGAGGCAGAGTGGAAGAGAAGAGAGATAAAGTGTAGAGTATGAGAAATTAGAGACCAAACCTTTAATAGAGAACAAAGATTGGATTCATTGATGAATCTATACTATAATTTGGAGTTGTAACTCCATAATAGAATCTAATAGGTAGGTGCCATCAAATAAGTTGAGTTGGTGCTCAGTTAGGGAGTGAGTACTTCTTTAAGGTGTTCTTAAATCAAAGATAGGTGTCTCCTTAGGGTTGGTGCCCTTAAACATTGTAACCAGTGAGGTTCTTTATTGTGAGGCTAGATTAGAATGGTAGATGCTAGCAACTATTCTCATAGTGGTTTTTTTCATATTGTATTTTTCACGGTATATCTAGTGTTATGTTTATTTGTGTGTATGTGATCTCTACATATAGTTTTAATTTGCATTAAAAAGTCAAGAAAAGTACTAATTTAATCAATATATTGATTCACCCCCCTCTCAATATATAGTTGTGTTCCAACACAGTGATCAGGACAATAGATTCATGAGTACATTTTGGTAGGAGTTGTTCAGGTTGGCCAATACAACATTGATGCCGAGTACCATTTACCATCCATAGAATGATGGTCAAACCAAGATCGTAAATAAATGGATAAAGGGTTATTTATGGAATATGCGGTAGGGCATCAAAAGGCATGGGTTAAGTGGTTGTACTTGGGTGAGCATTGCTCCAATACGACCTATCATATGAGCATCGGCATGACACCATTCTGAGAACTTTATGGGTATGATGCTTCATCATTTGTTGATTTGGTGATATTTGATAGTCAAGGTCCCAAAGCTGATGACTGGGTTCAGGAAAATCAGTACATCATGAAAACCCTCAAGGATAATATCAGCAGGCACAAAATCAGCAGAAGAGTATGGTGATAGGCACTGGGTGGAGAGATCATTTGATGTGGGAGATTTGGTGTTCCTTCACCTACATCCTTATAGGCAATCCTCCTTGAAGAAAAGTGGTGCAAATAAATTAAAGCCACGATTCTATTGGCCTTGCAGGATATTGAGATAGATTGGAGAGGTTGCATATGAGTTGGAGATACCTGAGCATAGCAGGATCTACAATGTTTTCCATGTGTCTTGCCTCAAAAGGGCACTTGGACAACATATTGAGATATCTATTGAACTTCCACCATTGGATGAGGAGGGCAAGTTGATTCTAGTTTCAGAATCAATTATTTAGGTGTGAGAGAAGAAGCTTACTAGCCAATTCATCACAGAGTATTTGGTGTTGTGGAAGGATTGGCCATTAGAGGATGCTATGTGGGAAGGTGAACAGATTTTACAAAATCCTAATCTACAGTTTCTTGGGGACTAGCAATCTTGAGAACGAAGGATTGCAATGTCCCTTTCCAAATATTTAGAGACTTAGCTGGCCTACTCCAACCCTTTTCCTTATTTATTCCCTTGGGAATTAGGGCGTGGGAGGAATAAAGGGAATATTTAGACCCTTTGGTGCATTTAACTTTATATTTTTACATTGAGGATGCCATTAATGCACTTTATGTTATATTTTCATGTTGAGGTACTTTAAGTCATAACTTATGACTAGGAAATATGTTATTTCCCACCCTATGGGCATTGGACCCTTAATGAGTATTTATTACTTAGTACATATTAATTTTTAAAGTAGGGTTGGAAAAGGTTAAAATTTTAGGGTTTGGAGGAGTTATAAAAGGAGAATAGAAGGATTATTATGTTCATGGTTATTATTCTCTGAAAAATTTTGGTGAGCTTGTGTGTTCATTTATATTGCTCAAGGAGTGAAATCCCTTGGGATCCCTAGTTTCGATGTAGAGGAAACTTTGGACCCTAGTTGAAAGGGTTATTTTGGTGAGAAGATTTATCCTCAAACCCTAGTAGATGCATTCACAAGTATCAAGGATTATTTTCAGCATACTAGCAATTACTTTGGTACTGGCCATACAAATTGGGAAGATATCACAGGTTATTTGTCATAGAATGGGATCAGAAAGTTGATGCCATAGCTGGAGGATTAATGTGTTGATTTAGAGGTAGTGTGGGAGTTTAGGGTGAAAATCATGGGGTTTTCCAAACCCATATATTGTTGGTTGCCATATCACTAGTGGTTGCACGGGTATCTTGGAGGTTAGAAACTAGTATTCTTCATTCCTGTACTTCTAATTTTCTGACATAGCTTATATCTATCATTCATTCTGGCATGGTTTAATGATGAATATATTCATCAAGATAATTGATGCATACAAAGTATTTGTTAAAATGACAATGACTTGTTTCATGCATGACATCTATTTGTAAATATGCCCTTGATTAATAATATAATTACAGTCATTTAAGTGATTGCAATCAGATTTCCTTCATAATAGACTACATATAAATTGTCTGACAAAATGCCTACAAGCTAAAAATCAGAAATTTGCAGGTTTGGAAAAATATCTCCTAGTTGGGGATATTTCATAAACAATGGCCTAAAGTCTTCATATAAGTAACACCTAAAGGATGAGCAACTTTGGAAAGGATAATGTTGTTAGAATCTCCCATATCGATAATGCAATTACTCAGCTTGCATCCCTTCAAGAAAAGGGATATGTAGAATGGTTTTTGTGTGCCATAAGGAGATTTAGATGTAGCCATAGCAGAGGTTGAAGGTTTAGTATTTGAAGGTGTAGTTAGGATCCCTTTGAAGTTAGATTTATTTGTATTACCTAGACAACTTTTGATGAAACTATACAAACAATTCAACTGATCTAGATTTGACATCAAACATCCTACTTGAGACATTTGAATCTTGCCTTTATTGACATGATCTAGTATGTCAAATGAGGGAATGTGTAATGAAGATGTGGTGTCAAGCTTTCAAGCATTGAAACCACCTTATTTTTCAAGTTTACACTAGTCTTTTGATTTTTTAATTTCTAAGTGTGAAATAAAATGACCATTTGAGCTTTTGGTTGTTTTGTCTTCATCTGAAATAGTAGAATATAATCACCATTCATAAATTTCTCATTTTGATTCATCTTATCAGCTTCATGCTTCTTCTTATTATCATTGTTGAAGGTCTAAGATCTTGTAAACACTGCATAAGCTTGACCATGCATATTTTCAACTATATCTTCATAGTCATCTTCTTCACACTCATATTTGAGGAAAACATTACTAAATTTGCCACCAAGTTCATCAATTTCATATTTTTGAAAATCCAAATCTTCTGTTTCAAGCTCATCTTCATCATAAACATAAATTTCATCTATCTCCAAAAACATGTTGACTGGGGGAGTCCTAATGGCCAGTCTTGGTTGAGGATTTGGCCAGTTATTATTATTTGGGACATAATTTCTCCTAGGGACTTCTTGTTATGATGATGTCAACTTTATTTGAGGTAACTTCTTTTTTAAAGCTACAATGTCATTTGCTAGTTTTCAGATCAACTATTTGATGGACTCATGACTTGAAGCTTGTCCTATAGATTTTGAAGAACCCCTTAATTACTTACCATCTATAACCATATCATCTTTGATTTGAGTAGCAAACATTTGTGTTTACTCTAGGTCAGGTAAAATATTCCTTCTTAAGAGGAAACCAACTTATTGAAGTGGTGCGTTGATGAAGAAACACTTCTGATTTTATTCTATAGGCTTAGCTGCTCGTGGAATTTTATGTAATAACCTATTGAAATTAGACATGAAGTCATGCATGGGTTCATGAGTCTATTTTTTCATTTGAGTCAACTAAACAAGCAAAGCATGTGCATCTTTAGCTTATTCAAAATGAGTTTCAAATTTAGTTTTCATAGTATTCAAGTTGGTAATGGATCTTGCATCCAAATGTTAGAACCAAGAAGCAGCTCCATCCATAAGAGTTTCCATGAACAATCTCACAGCTACATCTTCATGTTCAATGCCTAAAATGCCACATGTGGCAAATAATGAAATTATGTATTCATCCAAATGTTTCCCATCATCAAATAACATAGGGAAATTATAACATGAGCCTCTTGTCAGTTCATGCAACTTCCTAAGAGCTAGTGGGCTAGTGGTATTTCCCCATGGCACAACCATTCTTTGAAAAATATCTCTTTAAGGTATACTTGTTTTGGGAAGAACAAGACTTGACTCACTAAGGTACCTCCCTGTTGTGGCTTTACGATTTTTGGACTTATAGACAAACTTACAGACTCCCTAACTCTTATTTTCTTCTTAGGATTTAATTGGAAATTGAGTTGTTATAACTTGAAGAAAGGGTCAAAGATCCCTTTAGCTTTGTTATCTCTAGTGAAACACCTTTTCACCATAATGGTAGAAAAAATTATATTCTTGTGGATATTTGTGGGTTACATGATTTAGTACAAGGCAGGCTCCATGATGGGCACCAAAAATTGTTAGTTGAAACATGTATATAAAACTTAAACACACACATTGAAGTCAACAATGTAATGGGACAGATTCCCTCTTCTATTTGTCGATGAAGATACCTTTATTCGAAAGAAAAGAAAACACAAAGCTTACATATTCACAAATATACATACTAAAACATTTTGGGGTTTTCATATATATATGGGAAAGGATGTATGAAAAGGAGAGTGAGTTCGAAAGAATATTAAATATTAACTATGAAAGAGGAGAAGAAAGAATGCAAATAAGTGAGCAAATGTAGATTTCACCTATGTGTTAAATTCATTAACTCAAAATAAAGCTACTATCAATAGAGACTTTTATTAAAAAGAGAGTAAAGAAAACAATACTATGAATAAATGAACATAAGAATGTTCGTCCACAACTAAGGCCAACCACAAAGTCCTACAACAACTTAGCTTTATTGATTTATTAGAATATCACAAAGTTCTTTTCCTCCTCTCCTCTTTCCAAAAGTTCTCTTCTTGCAAAAATTACAAATATTAACAGCCCTTTAAGAGGCATGCACTGGGACTCCTATTCCTAAAACTTAAGGAACAAATTCTAAAAATGAAATTTGGTTCCACATTTTAACGTTCATGTTGACTTGTTCAAATTACATACAAAATTGTAAAAGGATTTGAACAAGAATGCAACCCTCAACCTATGAAAAAGGTCATAACAAAAATCACTTCTGAGCAATAAGTTAGGATGTCTTCTTTGACACCTTCTCTTCATCATCCACCATTACGATTTCTAACTGCATGGCCCATTGTCATTTCTCTCCATATTCCTCAAACTTTTGAAATGTGTTATCCACCTTGTCATGGTCTAGACATTCAGAGTGTTGATAAGGAATCTCAACCTCCACTTGTATATTTATCATTTGCTGGGGAAATTCTAGAAAATTTTCAAAACTTTGTCTAACCTATCAAATCAATTATGGAAGTGCATAAATTTTTGAATCAATTTGTAACTAAATGATGAAATAGGGTTGTTTTCTTGATCAATAAACTATTTGAATGCTTCTTGTATATCTTCCATGGAAATTACTTTCCCTTCATTTCCCAAGAATGAACATGTGAGTTTTTTCAATCACCTCACAAATACCGCAAGTAGGGTCAGTTCTTAGGATTATTTATTCATTAAACTTATGAAAGGATTATTTTATAGTTTTGATTTTGTATCTTGTTAGCCCCAAAAACTTGATTGTTTTCTTAAGCCTTCCTTATTCAAGACTCTCTCATCAACCAAAGTATCCTCATCCACCTTTGCCAAGGTTTGCAACTGTGGTAGCCAATTTTTTAAATTGCCCAACTCTTCTTTGTATTCAGCCTCTTTCTTGTAGGCATATTATTTTTCTTCTTCGATTGTGGAGTAGACATTGACAGTGAAGGCTATCATTTTATTTACTTGTTCTAGTAACTTTTTTTACCATTCTTCAGTGTCTCTCACCATGTTTCATATTTTTTCATCTGCTCAGAGAGTTCTAGTATCTAGAGTATAGTCCTGAAGTTGGGGTTGAATTAGATTGACCTATCTATGGAATTATTATCATACGTCAGTCCACTTTATCTTTCAATTGATCTTTCATTACTTTATCATAATCTATTCTCTCGATCAAGGAACCAACAACTGTCTGCACATCTTCTTTCAAATTTTTGTGAGTGGCTTTACCAAGGTGATCACGTGAAACCTGGTAATCTATAGTTGTGATTTCATCTTTTACTTTTTTGAAGGAGGAACAACAACTTCAACATACCTCTCACCCTATTCATCCATAACAATATGAGAAACCTTTTTGGGTTTCTTTATAGCTTGAGGATGTGGTGGAATAAGAGTAATGAAGTCTATTTCTAATGGTGGAACTATCTTCTTCCTCTTTTTTACCACTATTTTTAGTCATTGAGGTGCTTTGGTATTAATTTTCTCCTACAATAATCATGATTCTATTTGCATGTCCTTGAACAAAACCCTGATCAACCATAGGCTCTATTCTTTCCTCTATCTGTGGAGGAGGTGTGACTTCTACCTCCAAAGCCTTCTCAGTGTTTGACTCTTCTTCTTGATTAAGAGATAAGTGTTTTACCACTTTAGAAGAAGCTTTTACTATCTCTGGAAGAGATTTTCCTTCTTTATAAATAGATTCAATGGACTCTTGGGACATGGTCCTAGGAAGAGCCTCTTGAAATTTAACAGAATGAAGAGGAGCCACTATTCTTGAGGAGGATCCACGGTCATAAACTATAATGTGGTGTTATTGATCAACCCTTGTGAATGAACCACCTTTTAATATGTTTCAGTTAACATAATTGAGATCCCAGGGGTACCCTTCCCACCAGTTGACTTCTTGAGTTTGAACATCAAAGGTCTCTTTTCAGGTTGAGGGTGAAGGTTCCTTAGTTTATTCTATCACAATAGTATCTATTGTAGTACCAGAAAGTGTTTCTTGATCTTCTATTTCTTTTTTACTTTATTGGCTTAGGAGGAGGTATATCTACAACTTTCAAAGGTGGACGTTGTTTGGCATCTTGCACATCTATTCCTTTACTTGTGAGGCATACCAAAGTTTTCCTAAAGACTCTTTGAGTCTGACTCTCTGATAATGTTACCTCCACTTGACTTCAATCAACCCTGAGGAAAGGTATAGGCTTGATGCCCTGAGAAGTAATTTTCATCCACCACTTCACCATCATCTTAGATATCCAAATCATTATGGATATCTAAAATACTATACTTGATCACCTATTCTAGCATGAAGTAGGTATGATCAAGGAGTTTGACCTCCCTTTCATCATCACAATCCATCCATAAATCTTCATAGTACGAAACATGTTTAAATGAAGTGCTCAAAGTGATCTATGTCATTCCTCTTATATCAAATGAGGTACGACTATGAAATGGTCAAAGTGTGACATGTACCAAATATGATTCTACATATTTAAATTTATGCAACATGATACAGGTGTACATAGCTATAGTCATAGGGAAGTGGATCCTAGCAGACTTACATTTTGAAACCAAGATCTTGTGTGTCTCCATCACTTGTCGTACTAGTTCCTGAATGCCCATCTATCATCCACAAATTTTGGAAGCATATATGGGGTAGACTCAAACCTGTACACCCTAATGTAGGATAAGGTGGGAAACTATATAAACCTGCCACCCCATCTTGAAATCTATGTGGTAGCAGCAATTGAGAAATACTGATTATAACATTCTTCCTCAAACATTTGAATGATGAAATGAAGAAAGACGTCATTGACTCGATGTAAATGGTTAGCACTCTCTTAGCATCAACTAAAGATAATACTCATATATACGAGAGGAAGACATTAACCCTATTGTGGTCAACCCACTATAGAATCTTCTCCTACAATCGCATAAGTGAGGTATGACATCATATAAAATTTATGAGTTGTGATCACCCTGCACAATTTCTTTTGGATCGAATCAATGATCAACTCGACCCAATTGATATATTACTTGTTAACATGAATAATTTAGATATATTGAAACATCCATTCATTATCATCCCTTTTTGTGAGATTCCCTACCACCCTATTTTTAGGAGAGTTATGATATTATTAATATCAAGCTTGAAATCTAATCTGACAATCACCTTAGGAACCCTAGACACTGAGGGTTTAGATTTAGCAAGCCAATGTTTATTCAAGGATATGAGACAATCATCTATATTTTCTTTAAGAAACTATTGGATTGTCTTTGGAGTGATTTCAACACAAACCTCATGGTCTAGAATCTTTAACATTTCCTCAATGTATTCAAGTCCAAGTCTCAAGATGACCCCTTCTCTGAGAGTACTAACTTCCCTTCTATCTCTATCATAATTAGTCATCATTGTCATGACAAGCTCTGGGCATTGCACAAAGATAAAAGAAATGCAAGAACTTGAGGAAAGCTGCTATCATAAATACTTTGCATCCAATTTTTCTTGAAAGAAGCATCTATCCTCTTATAGAAGTCCTCCATTTCAATGTGACTTAAGTCAATGTTAGTGACTTGGTCAATGTTAGAGTCAATATTGGAGGGAGGAGTGACCCCTTGAATTGAAATTGGTACTTCATTTTGCTAGACTTTTATTTTTCTTTCTTCTTAGGAGTTCCAAACATCTGATAACTATCATAAGTACAAGAGAGTAGGGAGTAGGGAAATGAATTTTGAATGAGAATGAGAAATGGAAAAAAGAGAGGCAGAGGGAGGGGAGACGGAAGTAGGAGACTGCAGTGCACTCAGTAAGTTTCAATGTCAGGGATTAGGGATTACACAAAAGTCAAGAAAATATGATGCAAAGAAGGGGATAAACTCTGACATCAGGGTTTCAAGGGGTAGCTACAAGGGACTATAGTGTAGTCATGAAAATCTAATGCAATGGTGGCAAACAACTCTAATGTCAGGGTTTCAGGGTTGTGGTGTAGTTAGAAAACTCTGATACAAGGAAGAGAGATAAGTCTGACGTCAAGGTTTCAGGACTATGGTACAAATAGGTAACCCCAATGTATCCTAAGTGTAAGATGAAGAATCACAAATGACGGGATCAAACGAGCATGAAGAAATGAGTGAAATAAAATGTTCCACTTGCAAGAGAAACCCTTCAAAACCCTAGATGCACTCAATGTGTAGAAATTAGAATTCATCCTGATAAAAATAATCTCCAAATTCCAAGCAAAGATGAAAAACCCTTGAGAGTGAAAAAATGCAATTGTAGATCTCAAATATGTTATCTGAATGATTTAAAATGAGAGGAAAGACTTAATTAAATAGTGAGGGTCAAAAAGACCCAAAGAAGTGCAGGACTTGAGCATCATTAATGAGGGTTGAGGTGGGGTAAGACGGTTGCATTGTAGCCATCATTAACGTTTGCCTTACAACTGTCAGGTTTCGATGATTGCACTACAATCTCAAAAAACCCGACTCTAATGAAACAAAAAATGACTATCTTGGATAAACACACTTCTTTCGACTTTTTTTTATTTTTAGTTGATTTTCAGGAAAATTTTAATGGGGTGCCTTAAATTTCATAGGGTGATGAAAATTAGGGGATAATAAATAGTATCTAAGAAAATAATAAAGCGAGTCTAATAGGGAAAGAGGGAGTCCTTTTCTAAGCTTCTTTTGTTTATCATGCCAATCATTGGGGGATGTCAAACAAAATAGCATCAGCCCTTGTACATTTTCTTCAAATTAAAAAGGTTTCCCCATAATTAAGGTATATGAGATGGTTTAATGTGTATTAAAATGTGCAACGAACACATGAAATTCATATTGAACTAAAAATGGTTGAGGAACACCTCTAGAGGCTTATGAAGTGGGGATTCATTTTCAATTTTTTCAATGTAAAACATATACGACTAGTTTGATTGAATTGTTTATAATTGGAAATTAAGATGCACTGTTTGTATGAGGCTTAGAGTTAGTGATTTGTATTTGACTTTGATATTCAATGTGTAATTATTCAACATGGACTCTAGTTTACTTGTGTGTTGATCCATTGCAATTTTCTATTGAATGCAACATACATAGGGAGGTGATGTTTTGTTTGTTTCAGCTATGGCTGCCATGAACATCTTTCATTGAAAATTTAAAATGTTTATGTGTCAAAATTCACACCTACACTACTATAGCTAATCTTATGTACTTGTGTGATTCCCTCATACACAAGTTCAATCATATATGATTGATTTAACTCTTTTTTGTAGATTAAGGACAATGTTTAGTATCATCATCTCATAGATTTGAATATTTGCTTAAGTGTTGTAAATGAAAATAACATGCAAAATTGAGCAAGTGGAGCACACAAAATAACATCACACAACAATATGGACATAAGATATGCCATGGAGAAACCCAATTAAGAAAAACTACATCATAGGAATAATATTGTGCCTCCTTATGTCAACAAGAACTAGTAAGATTACAATCCAATTGCATGCATGGAGCCTCCAAGAATTGCTAGCACAAACCACAGACTACACATAAGCAAGAACACTTATGCAATGTTTGGCATGTCATTGCATTAAAAAACTTAAAAGATAATTTAATGATGAACTCTTACAAGTAGATGAATGATGAGTTATTTGCATTAATTTCCAAGGATCAAAAAGATCACTAATGTCTCAAGTTGCAATTGGGGAACATAAAAGGATGAATGAAAAAAATCACAACAATGACAAACAATAAAGGAAAATAGAGATTAAAAATAATTAGGGAATAAATAAATTTTTTTCTTAAAAATTCAAATTACCACCACATTTGCATACACCAATATTTTTAAGTCAATTTCCTAAATAAAAGTTTATCTCAGTTTAGTAATCAAGCTATGTAGATATGTAGATGGTACATCAAGAACTACACAATCCTACAAATCAGGTAAAGCAAGGATTGGTGCTAAGAAAAGTTTTCATTTCAAATCCCTAAAAGCTCATTGTTGTCATGTGTTCCACACAAACTTGGATTTTCTCCTCCCTTTGGTAGCTTTATTCTAGGGCTATGCAAGATGAGAGAATCCAAGCACTAGCTGGAGATAAAAATTGGCTAGCCCTTAGAAGCTTTTAAGTTCTATAAGTGTTGCTGGTGTTGGCCATTCACTGATGATTTTGATCTTTTCTAGGTCAATGTGTACACCATCCTTATCTACAATTTCTACTAGATATTATACACTTTGTAAATCTAAACAACACTAATCCCTATTGGTATATAGCTTATGATTGCACAGGGTGTCCAAAACTTGTTGGACCTATTGCAAGTGTTTCTCCCATGTCTTGATGAAAATAAGGATATCATCCAAGTAAAAAACCACAAAGGAATCAATGAATGGTCACAAGACATCATTCGTCATTTGTATAAACATTATAGGTGCATTGATCAAGCCGAAAGGCATGACTAGCCATTCAAATAGACCTTCCTTGGAATTAAACATTGTCTTCCAAGTGTCAGATGGCTCAATGGGTACTTGATGGTACCTTGACTTCAAATCAATATTTGTTAAGAACTTTACTCCCTTGAGTTGTTCTAAGAGTTCATTAATGCATGGGAGTGGATGCGTGTTCTTATAGTGATGTTGTTAAGGGCTTTAGTCAATACAAAGTCGCCACATCTCATCTTTATTTTGAGCTAACATAATAGGGATTCTTTCATAATTCTCTATTAGACAAGGTTGTCCTAGGGATCAAGTCAATAGGATGTGTCACCTGGTAGTGTAGGCCCTCACAAGGAGGTGTAGTGAAGACATTCACGTAATTTGTTAATATCTACTCCAATTATTTTTGTTGTATAGTTTGATTTTGTATGGCATCTTGCATTATTGCCATGACTTGTCAAGTGCTTTTTGGCCTAATAAACATTAGTAAAAACTTTCCAGTGTCCCTAATCATATGCATACATTACTTTGCACTAATCAAGCTCATTGTATTCCTAGGAGGAAATTTAGGGATCGTATAGGATTATTTCCCCAAAGTGATGATGACAATGCAGGTCTTGATTTGATAGATTCCATCTCATTTTCACATGTATGGATGCCAAAGCAAAAAGTCACAAACTTTTAGGGTGCCGCTTCAGATAATACCTCATCTTTGAATGACTTGATTGCGTATGGAAAAAGACATCGTTCACTGAAATGAATATCATAGCCTTGGTTCAACCATCTAAAGGAGTACTATAATGTCCCCTTTAGGGCCAAATTAAATAAATCTGGTTTTTATTGCAAACCCTTACAATAGAGAATTGAAATGATGGAAATTACTACTAAACCCTTAAAAAATACAAAAAAATTATATATAATTGCATCCATAAAGTAAACATTGAAAAAATAGTAATTTTATTCAATGTATCCCACTCAAACCCTAGGATGCTAAAATAATGAACTTAAGGAATTGAAACCCTCACAATCTGGTTTTTCCTATTGCGAAGTGGTTATACAATAACATCACTACAATTGTGATGAAGATGGGCCATCTCCCTAGAATCCTTTGCCAAAACCAATCGGAGTAGTCTCAAGGGCTGCACAATAGTGTACAACATATATGACAACCTTTATTGGTATACGACAACCTTTCATACAATCAGAACCCTTAATTTATTGATCTACAAACCCTTAAACAATTCTAAAAGATGATAGCTCCTTATAGCTAGCTAAAATTTCAATATTACTTGTTTTATCTGCACAATTATGATCCATGGATGGAATCACCTCAATGAGTAAGAGGGTTTTCTTCCTCAAACCTAAATCTGAATGATGAGTGTTTTCATTTTCACAACTCGTATGAACTATAAGGGTTTTTGCCCATATACTGAAAACTAATGAACTAGAAGGCTCAATCAATTGAGAAAATATATTAATAATAAATTTGAATGGTTTCAAATGAGAGAACTATCTATATATAGACTCAATTGTCACTTTTAGGATTATGGTTACACTTTTTTTAGGTTTTACCTTTTCCTTTTATTTTCACTTTTCTCTTTTCTCACCCTTTTATTTTATTTTTAATAATAATAAAGTAATTATTAAGTTGTCATTTTTTAATAAAATAAAAAGTAAGTCACTTAGACAACTTTAAAATATTAACTTTATTTTTTTTCACTTTATGGGGAAAAGGGGACATGAGAGTTTGCCCTTCCCAAAGATTATTTATTCTCAAGTAATGTTTGAACCATCTTGCAAATACTTGAATCCCAAATCATTCTTTCTGATTCCCGCCTAAATGTGAACACCTAAATTTGTTTTGCTTGTTGATATTCAATTCCCTGTTAAAATTTCTTAGTTGTGCCCAAATCTATATCTACAACTTCTAGCTTTGTTGGAAACTTTTCTTCATGGAGAATAATCTCTTCATTCTACTTCTTCTACACTACTTTGATTTGATCTTCATATAAATCATTGTTTGTATTAATAGTTAATGCTTCTAAAGTCCCCGCTATTTCTTCAATTGCCTCTATGCATGCCATTTTAGTGTCATGACATTAGCTGATTGTGATCAAATCAACATGCATTTTAGTTATAATCAGCTCCCTAATAGCCTAGTTAACCTTTTTAACTTCCACAATTTTGACTACAAAATTAGAGGGAAAGATTGAATTTCTCAATTTCTACTGTAAATTTTCTAATCTTTGTTGCAAATTTTTGTGACATTGTTTTTGAATAAGTTTCCTTATCTATTTAGCTATCATTTTTGTTGGTATGTATGGCCTCAACTTTTCTTCACACTGATCAATCACATTTTCAACTAATTCATGCATTGTTGGTGAGACTTCCCACACATCCTTTCTCATACTATCCAATAAATTTGATAGGAGTGGCTGAGAAATATTATCACTCTCATTCAAAATCAAAGACATAATTGTTGGCATTGAGGTAACAACAAGTTATGATGATTTTTACGAACAGTAGTAAAGAAATGTTAAAACATTTTAAGAATAAGATCATCACAACCAAGATCTATCATTAAAACACTAAATCTAACCTTTGTTACCATTTCTAAAATCTTAATCCTCTTAGAAAAATAAGGACTTTTGATTTCATTCATACTTGGAAAACTTTCCACAGTCAACTAAAATATCTCCCTCATTGTGTCATCATGGTATGGACTTCAAGTACTATTATTTGGGTAATTTTGTTAATACAAGTGATAACCATAAGCTTTACATCTTTGTCTTGATGTCTTAGAAGTTCTATCTTTCCCAAGGAAATAATTAATGGAGTCATAGTAATATTTATCATATAAGATGGTGTTTATTCCACCATAGACAAGCAATTTTCCACTTTCTCCAAAATGTTGAGTGCACCCTTCGATTAAGATGAATGCTTTGTTAGGGACCCCTCATCCAACGGAAGCACAATTGATTACTTTCTTATAAGCAATTAAACATGGAATTATACCAGAATGATTAAGTAACTAGAAACTTGAGACAGCAAAGAATTTGAGAGACAATACACACTCTTGTATTAAATATTACTAAAAGAAAATACAATAAGAAAGATGCCACTTCTTCCTCCACCTCAAAGGCTTGCCACACCTCAAGACCTTCTTCCCCTCTCTCTCTTGCTCAACACAACAACTCTATATCCTGAGTTATTATCCCTCCTTGAATGCTTCAGCTGATCTCATTGACCTTACACCTGTAGATCTCTTTGAGCTTGCTTGCTTCAATGCTTTTACTTGCTTGCTTGATTATTACAATACATGCCTCATGGGTCTTTAAATAGAATCCCATGGTTACAAAAATAGAACTCTAACTACAATAATTAGACACGCAGCTCGTGACTTAAATTAGTCTTTTAACATGCAAACACTCGCTTCACTTAACTGACTGTTTGTCAACAGCAGTTCTGGAACACACAAGCGACCGACGCCAGTCCCTGCTTGCCTGGTGCTGCCGACGTTGGTCAACTAGCTGCCGTTGTCGGTTGCCTTCTGCACTGCATCTGACCGACGTTAGTCATGCTGCCAATGGCGGTGCTTCTGGTTCTTTAGCAACCTTCCTCATGTCTACAACAGTTGAAGCTTTTAGCTCCACACCCTAACAATCTCTCACTTGGAGATAAACAGTTGCTACTGTATCTGTACCTATACACAATCTATTTTGTTCCCTTGGCTCTGTATCCCTCTTCAAAGTCACTCTTGAAGACCAACCACCACACAAACCTGTGATGTTATACCTGTCACTTATGCCAAAAAAAATTTGTTGCTCCCAAATTCTTCATGACATACTTCTGAACCAACTCTACCCTTAGCTCAGAAAACTCCCTGTATATGAAACCCTACAACAAATAACATAATACAGTAATAGGATAATGTAGCTAATATTATCCAACCTGGTAAAGATAAAATACAATGATCAAACCTCCATTGTCCTGCAGCCTAATCAAGACCATATACCATAGCCTTCTGTCTCACGTGTCCATCCACTCTCTTCTCTAATATGGGAATCCATCCCTTTATCCAGTGCTTTCTTCCAGCTAACAACTCTACCAACAAATACCTATTTGGTTCTTCTCTAAGGACTCACACTCCTCATCTATGCCAAGCTCCCACTGTTTCTGGATTCTACCTGCATTGCTTCTTCCATCTTCCTAGTTCTTGACTATCAGTAAGCAATATAAAGAAGGTGAACAACGAATATGAGGTTCACTTACTATTTTTGACCTCCATATGGGTGTTTGAGACTTCTTGACAGCTTACTGTCCACCCAACATCCATTTCAGTGACCGATCTCGGCCATCTCCCAGTCTGTTCCCGATCGATGTCGGTTCCCTGCACTAACCCTGACTGTCGACGTCGTTTCCCTGGCGGACGCTGGTGTCCCCACTGCCGACGTCGGTTCCTGCATAACCGACGTCAGACTTCACCTGCCCGACTCTACCAACCCTGCTGGTCTACGCATGATCGATGCCGGTATCTGGCTGACCGACGTCGGTCCCAAGTGACCGACATCGGTGTCTGTGTGTTCCTGTAAGTGATGAAATCTTCATCCGCGAGCTCATCTTGGATCAAACCTCTGTCCGTACTGCCCTGCTCAGATTTATTCAGCCCCTATGACTGATCTCTGTCCTTCATCTCCTCTATAAACACCAAGGCTTCTTTGTTCCTATCAAAAGCATCAAATTTCCTTTTTCTGTAATGAAATCTATCTATGCTTTTCGAATCTGAACACATACCTTTTGATTCAAGAACGTCCATTCCCTTCTTATTCATGTGACCAAGCCTGTTAAGCTACATCTTTGAATCTACAGCTGAAGTAGATAAACTAGAAGTAGAATTAGTAATACAAGTAGATAGATAAAGAGTATCTACTTTCTTACCTCTAGCTAAAATAAGTGCACCCTTGGTAACCTTCCAAGAATCCGCTGTGAGGGTTATTATGCATCCCTCATCACCCAACCTTCTTACAGAAATCAAACTCTGCTTCAAAATCGGGACATGCATGACCTCCTTCAACACCCATGTGTTGTCACTCTGCAATCTCAGCTGCACTTTCCCTTTGCCAACTATTTGACAAGGCATACCATCCCCTAAATAAAGCACTCCAAAGTCTCCCTGTTCATACTCATGGAACAAATCTCTATTTGGGGATGCATGAAAAGATGAACCATAATCTAAAATCCATGATCCTACCTGACTATCCAAAGAAAGTATGAGAGCATCATGTACCATAATATTTGCATCTTTTGCTTCTTCAATACCTGCATGTTGATTCTCTTTATCTCTCAACCAACACTCCTTTGTGTGTCCTTTTTTTCCACAAAATCAATAGGTAATACCTTTGGATTCGGATCTCCTTCCCAACCTTGATTTCCCTTGCTCAACCTTCTCCCTTTACCTTCCCCTGCTTTCTGCACTTAGAGCATTCCCTGATGATTCACCTGTGCTTCTCCTACGTATTTCCTCATTCAAGATCACACTCACAACATCATCAACTTTTAAGATTTTAGAAGTAGATGCAGAATTACTTACTGCCATAACCAAACTGTCCCAACTTTCAGGCAAAGAACATAGAATCAAGAGAGCATTTACCTCATCATCAAAAACAATATTGACTGAAGCTAACTGGTTTACCAAACCATGGAAATCACTGAGATGAGTATGTACCGATCCACCTTCTTGCATTTGCAAAGTAAATAACTGCTTCATAAGATATACCTTATTAGAAGCCGAGGGCTTTTCGTATAAATTCACTAAGGATTTTATCAACTCTTTCGTTGTCTTGCACTGTGATAAGTTGGAAATCACAGATGATGCAAGGCTCAACCTTATGGAACTGAGAGCCTTCCGATCAAGAACACTCCATTCTTCATCATTCATATCTGTGAGCTTGCATGCAACCCCACCCAATGGTAAGTACAAATCCTTTTGATACAGATAATCCTCAATTTGAATCTTCTAATGTTGATAATTTTTGCCGTTAAACTTCTCCATTCATAGCTTACTTTCTTCTGCCATTGTTGAACTCCCACTCAATCAGAAACCTTGTGATGACCTGTAATCAACAAACAATAACCTGCTTCCTGCAAACTGTAGCTCTGATACCAACTGTTAGGGACCCCTTATCCAACGGAAGCACAATTGATTACTTTCTTATAAGCAATTAAACACGAAATTATACCAGAATGATTAAGTAACTAGAAACTTGAGACAACAAAGAATTTGAGAGACAATACACACTCTTGTAATAAATATTACTAGAAGAAAATACAATAAGGAAGATGCCACTTCTTCCTCCACCTCAAAGGCTTGCCAGACTTCAAGACCTTCCCCTCTCTCTCTTGCTCAACACAACAAATATATAGCCTAAGTTATTATCCCTCCTTGAATGCTTCAGCTGATCTCCTTGACCTTACACCTGTAGATCTCCTTGACCTTGCTTGCTTCAATGCTTTTACTTGCCTACTTGATTATTATAATACATGCCTCATGGGTCTTTAAATAGAATCTCATGGTTAAAAAAATAGAACTCTAACTACAATAATTAGACACGCAGCTCGTGACTTAAATTAGTTCTTTAACATGCAAACACTCGCTTCACTTAACTGACTGTTTGTCAACAGCAGTTTTGGAACACAGGCGATCGATGCCAGTCTCTGCTTGCCTAGTGCTGCCGACATCGGCCGATTAGTTGCCGTCGTCGGTTGCCTTCTGCACTGCATCTGACCAACGTCGGTCATGCTGCCAACACCGATACTTCTAGTTCTTTAGCAACCTTCCTCATGTCTACAACAGTTGAAGCTTTTAGCTCCACACCCTAACATGCTTGAGGATTTTCCTTGCTTGGTAAAGTTTCTTCTTCACATCCTTCCTTATGAGCATCTCATAATCCTTATGAATTGGTTTCAAAATATGTTCCATAGATTTTTCCTCTGATCCATAGGCTGGCAAGATGTATGCTTTAATACCACTGTAATGTCCCAATTAGGGCCAAATTAAAGAAATCTATTTTTTATTGAAAACCCTTACATCATAAAATTAAAATGATGGTAAGTATTTCAAAACCCTTATAAACATAGATTTTTTTTAGATAATTGTTGCCATAAAATAAATATTGAAAAAATAATTTTATTCAATGTATCCCACTTAAACCCTAGGATGCTAAAACAATGAAATTCTAAAATTGTAACCCTCACTATCTAATTGTTAAAATAAATAAATATTGAAAAAACAATAATTTTACTCAATGTATCCCACTTAAACCCTAGGATGCTGAAATAATGAAATTCTGAAATTGTAACCCTCTCAATCTGATTTTTACTATCACAAAGTGGTTGTACAACAAAAACACTATAGTTGTGATGAAGATAAATGATCTCCTTAAAATCCATTGCCAAAACTACTCGCAACAGTCTCAAGGGTTGCACAATAGTGTAAAACAAGTATAGCAGTATTTACTAGGGCACGATAGCCTTTCATGCAACCGAAAACCTTGATTTGTTGATTTTCAAACCTTCAAACATATTTGAAAATTGATAGTTACTTGCAACCAGCGAAAATATGAATATTACTTCTTTTATCTAACATTATATAGTTCATTTATTTATTTATGTATTTAAGTATAAGGTATAAAAATTACCTAGTATTTAACATCACCCACACACATTGTGTATATCATTAACAACATATATTTACTTTAATATCATGTGGAGGATCTTTATATTCCCCAAACCTATGGAATCCCTCATTCTAGAGTGAATACAATAATGAGTGGTTAAAAGTCAATGATTCCAATCATATGACATAAATATACTTAAATTATGATGCATCTATTTGTAAGTTATGCATGCCCTTGTTGAATTGGATGTCCTTAGGCTTTAAAATGGGCTGAAAATATCGTCAGAAGTTTATTTGTTAGTGTTGTAATGTCTAGTTGAAACTAGTTGAAAATCATAGTTTAAAAACTCATACTCGGGAATTAATCGTAATATGCAAGAGCTACATATCCTTGCCTAGAACACTCGATAAGTCATGGAAACTATACAGGATATTATATAGAATTAGATTATACAAAAACAATAATGGAGCACATAACATATTACATAGATGTCTTAACTACACCTATTGGTGTGCCCTTGCACTGCAAGGGAACACATCCCATCGACTTGATCCCTAGGACACCCTTGTCTAATGGATCATTATGTAGGAAGCTCAATCGTGTTAGCTTGAAAGAAGGATGAAATGTGGTGACTTTGTATTGACTACATGGCCCTTAACAAGATCACCATAATTAAGAAGTATCCACTCCCATGCATTGATGAACTCCTAGACTAGCTCAAGACAGTAAAGTTCTTCACAAAGATTGATTTGAAGTCAAGGTATTATCAAGTACCCATTGAGCCATCTAATGCTTGGAAAATAATGTTTAAGTCTGAGAAAGGTCTATTTGAATGGTTATTCATGCCCTTTGACTTGATCAATGTACCTATAATTTCTATACAAATGATGAATGGTGTCTTGTGACCATTCGTTGATTCCTTTGTTATCATTTACTTGGATGACATCCTTATTTTCAACAAGACATGGGAGAAGCACTTGTAGTAGGTGTAACATGTTTTGGATAGCTTGTGCAATCATAAGCTATATATCGATAGGGATTAGTATTCTTTAGCTTTACAAAGTGTAACTTTGACATAGAAAAGATTAGAATCATCAAAGAATGGCCAACACCAATAAAACTTGTAGAACTTAGAATCTTCTCAGGGCTAGCCAATTTTTACCATCGGCTCATGCTTGGATTTTCTCATCTTGCATCACCCCAAAACCAAGCTACCAAAAGGAGAACGAAGGCCAAATTTGTGTGGAACACATCACAACAATGAACTTTTAAGGATTTAAAAAGAAAACTTTTCTTAGCACCACTCCTTGCCTTACCTGATTTATAGCTTTTCAAATTAAGCTTGTGCTACAAGAATATTACAAGGAAAAAAATTGCCTTAGTGAATTTGAACTATTTATAAACCCTTGGGGCAATAGAGAAGGGCCAAAGAATCCTAAATCATCATAATCAACTCTCCTTACCCTTGTCCTCTTTTTTTCATTTTTCCTCCTCATAAAGAGCTAGGAAAATAATCATCCTTGTTTTAACCTCAGGGGGTGTTTTGTCACACAATCACATAGTCACACAACATTACCAAGAATTTGTGTGATGCTTGCCCTCATCTTAAACTCACAATAATTGCATATGACAAAGTTAGACTCTAGAATGTCCTCACAATGCTTCCATGTAGGGTCATCTGACATCATATATGAGCACAACTACTTGATCCCAATGCCATTCTTGAAACCCTATAAAACCAAAAAAAAAAGTTAAAACCCTAGTTACTAGAAAAGGTAGAAGAAAATGGGAACAAAATTTTAAACTCTAGAGGCTAGGTAGAATTATTACCTCTTAAAATTAAGTGAATTTCCTCCAAAACTGATGGCAATCAGTTGAATCAAGTAACCTATAAACCAAGATTCAATAAAATGTACCCATTTAGTTTTAATATCTATTATCAATAATAAAAGTGAGCCAACCACCAAGGTTGATTCACAGTTAACTATTTTTATTCTCAAAGAATCAAAACTCACAATGGCAAAAAAGTAGGCTAAAACAGTTCTAAAACCCCTACATATTGGTAATTATGTGGGCCCTAGGCTATGGCATTGAAGTGATTAAAGTTATGAACTGTGAGATTCAAAGCCCTTGACACATTTGATTTAAAACAAGTGATTACCCAATGTCAATCATGCATCAACAAGTAGTAGCACAAATCGAAAAACTAGAGCAAAAAACATTATAAAATCATGATGGATGTTATGAAATCGATATACCCGAGTAACCGGAAATTATTCATGGTTTTTGTCAAGAAATTATGAGCAATTGCTTTCCAAAAAGTAGAAAAGTTACCTGCTACTTGAATCATGTTATGGTAGTGGGGTATTTGGCTAGTGAAAATCTTGAGGATAATTATCGATAGCCATTTTTTTAAATCAAAGATTAAAAAAATATAAGTTGGATCCATCCCTAAGGTCAATCCTAGAGTTTTTATGAGAATTTTAATTAGGCTTGCTTCATGTATTTGTTTAGGAATAAGGAATAAGAATAGCCTAGTATCACATGCATACATCACATCATATTTATCTATATTAACCATATATGAATATTCAAATATCACATAGAGTCTTGAGCTACCCAAAACCTTTGGAATCCTACAAAAACAAATTCTAGAATTAAAATGGAAATAAAAACTTTAACCTGGTCAGTACAGAATAAATTTTAACCTATGATGCATCCATATATCCATGAATAGATTAGTTCTCCATGGCCTCTTGGTATTGTATACCCTCAGATTGGGTAGTAAAATAAACTAAAAAAATCACCAAAACTTGATATCTCCGAGTTATAGAGGATGGATGAAACCATAGCTAGATTCTCCATGGAATATATGTCTTGGACATTCTTAAAATTTGTAGTTAATGGGCTAATTATATCACTAAAATTTGATGTTTTCAAGTTACAAGGCTGGCTTAAATTACATAGTTGAAAATAATGAAAGCTGATTCTACTCATATTTAGATCGATAGTAAATGTTGAAGAGTTGAATGCAGTCATTTACAACAAGGTTGAACTGCCTCTTTATTCTTGCATAGTTCTTTGGGGATATAAAAGTGATGAAAGAATGCATCAAATATCTAAGTGGAATGAAACTCTGCCATGTCAAAATCTGCTCAGGATTTTAAATGATGGTAAGTGTCCGTACTTGATTTTTTTGTTGATGTTGGGCTTTCAAACTTTTTCAAGGTTCTTATTAGTCTTATACTAGAGGTCTCCAATACAATTTTGAGATGGTGAGTGTCAGTATATATAGATTTTTAAATGATGGTGAGTTTCAGTACTTGATTTTTTTTTTATGGGCTTTCAAACCTTTTCAATATTCTTATTGTTTTTATCCCAAATATCTCCATTACCATTTTTAAGTCTAAGTTACATGGATTATGAAAAGTGGTTAGTTTCTACCTTAAAAGACCGATAAACATGTTTAACCTTGCCAAGGTATTTAAATTATAGTCATTGTTAGCACTCGATCTTAGATATTTGTTGGGATATTCAAACCTTTTCAAGGTTACTATTGTTATTATAATCCTAAATGTGGGTTTATGTGGAAGATTGCTCTCCAAATCAGTCACCTTTTTCATTGGTTGGTCAAGTAGACTAAAACAAAGAACTACAATACCATTTTGAGGCCAAATAACATAGATTTTATCAAAATTTGTTAGCTTGTACCTTAATAACTGATCAAGGCAATCGTTAAAAATAAACAAAGGCAATGCCAAATGATTCTAGTTTCTTTAATGTGGAGTTCATTATTTGCATTGTTTATTTATATTTGCAATTTTATCATACAAGACTCCAAAATAATGTGAGGGAAACAAATGTAGCAATTTAAGTTTCATCCATTTATATGTCTTTCATTGTTGTAATGTTTTGTCTCTTCTTTGTGGCTCTCATCTTTACATGATCACCATACATCATCTGTTGCTCATTACTGAAGGAGGAATGGTGAGTAAAGTTTTCATAATTTTTTAGTCATGAAGTTTCATTTGTGTTTTATTTTGCATTTAAATCATTATATGGTCATGCAACATTAATACATCTGCTACTAAATAAAAGGGCATATAAAGGGAATGCTCTGATTTTATCTAATTTATTTACTTTGTGATGTTCTTTCTTTAGTTATTTTCCCTTATGTATATGATTATCATACCAAAGAGTTGGTCCAGGAAGCACCAGCCATTGACTAAATATCAACTCAA
Source organism: Torreya grandis (assembly GCA_037957365.1). Lineage (NCBI taxonomy): Eukaryota > Viridiplantae > Streptophyta > Pinopsida > Cupressales > Taxaceae > Torreya > Torreya grandis. Next base: position 4,178,819 of record JARHVA010000552.1, read on the forward strand.
ACTAGGGACTTTTTGAGGGCTTGGCTATTGCACTCTCTAAAGAATGTCACGATGTTACATCCCTATATTAAACTCAAGAAAATTTAGAGATCATTTATACAATTGAGATTAGAAAATTAATTTCAGGTCATTTACAAAGTTTATGTACCAAGAAGAAAAAGAATGCAACTATTAGTCGGCACCCATAAAATCCCTCCAACACAAATTTATTAACTAGGAGCTCTGTTCTAGGTTAAATGATTGCTCAAAATTTTCAAAAATATTTATTACAACATCCCTTAAGCATTTAGGTAGAAAATGTTTTATCCATCATTTCTTAGCATGCAACTTGGAGTAACCATTTACTTGCTATAAACCATGCCACTACATTTTTGTAAGAAATCAATGAAGTTGGAAGGGAAATCTCCTCTAATATATTTACCATGTGTATTTATCACCACCAGCAGATGCACTATTTCCACCTTAGGGCACATTAGTTATTTCCATTTACATGTGAAAATGCTCAAATATCAAAATTTCAACCATCCAATTTTTTCCACTATAGGATGCATTAGTATGATGGACTTCAACAAATATCTTGGAATGGAAAGATCCCTTTTTAGCTACCTTATCTTGGAAACAAATTTCAACTACCATGCCGATGCTTTTACTTCCTATTCACAAAATCAAATATGCTATCATGTAAGAGTTCACCATGTGCTAAAATTTGAATTCTATGATTAATTCCTTTATGTGCGGGCACATGTAATTATATTATTACTATCTTTATTTTGGATCGGTACTTCTATTATAATTATTATCACACAATCTTAGCTTGAATTTTTGGCTGCAAAAACGAATGTTGGATGATGTTGAAGATTAATTAGAACATCTTCATACATTTTTTGATAATTACAAATCACTACAAGAGTCATCACCATCAATGTTAGTTGACATGTTTAAGCTAGTTACTAGTATTATTGCATATGCGGTGTAAGTATACACTCTTTTTCATCTTATACTTTATCACTACTACAAGGGGTGGTTGTTTTGATACAGAAGTTAGAGACAAAAGTATACTTTCATCTAACTTACCTTCCTTTTGTTTTTGTTTTTTATTTTAATACTTTTCTAAGAAATAGTGCATTGGAGGAGGAAATAATTACCCTATTGTTTTTAGTACAGTGACCCTTCGATGGTGAACATGGGGAAGTTACTTTGATGGCAGTATTCCACAATAATATGGGGTAGCTAAACGGATTCAATTTTTTTAGTCTATCAAGTAGTAATCTGAGCAGGAGGATTCCACTAGAAATTAGTCATTTGCCTTGGTTGGAGAAACTGGTTATTGGCTACAATAGCTTCGATCGCAACATTTCTTTAGAGACAAGGAACCTAACTACTCTACAATACTTAGATCTGGCTTGTGTTTATTTGGATGGCTCAATCCCCATAACATTAGGGTATCTTCAACAACTCAATACTTTGTTTCTTTACAAGAATAGGTTGAGAGGAAAAATCCTAGTGGAATTGGGGAACATGACTTCAATGATGTTTTTATATTTGTCTGATAGCATTATTTCATGTGTAGTTCCAATTAAAATTGGCAAACTAACGAGCTTACAATTGCTAAGTGTTATGTATAATAATTTAACCAGTGTAGTACCTACAAGTTTGGGGACCTACCTAATCTGAAGATGATGGAAATAAGGAACAATTCTTTGAGTGACTCTCTGCCTTAGCATCTTGAAAAAATTAGTTTTGTATTGGTTGGATGTATCATCTAATTTCTTCAATTGTCCAATATCTTATGGGCTCTATAGAGGAGGCAACCTCACAAAGCATATCATTTTCAACATTGGTTTTAGAGGCCCCATTCTAGAGGGGTTGGCCAGGTGCCCATCTCTATGGAGGGACAAAATGCAAAATAATAAGCTAACTGGCATAGTACTTATTAGGTTTAGAATGATCCCAATTCTCAACAGGTTTGAATTGGCCCACAACAAGCTCAGTCTTGAAGTAGCACACAATCTTCCCCTCTCCAAGGATTTATTTCCTCTATCCATCTTATAATAAGCTCCAAAAGGGCCTCCCTTCAGACATATAAAAAATGCCAGCTTACATAGATTTTATGCTTCTCAAAACAATCTAGAAAAGTAGGGTTTGTATTTGGGAGATTTGGGTTAGGGTTGAATTCAGTGAGGGTTTTAGGACTTGGAGGGTTATTGGATTTTGTGGCAACTATATTTTTAGATTTTTTGGTGTTGAGATCATTATGAATTAGATTAGACATGCCTTTTTATACTGATTTGGATAGGAAAATAAAGAATATGTTAGAATGTAAACTTGTGATTGGTGGGGACCATTCGAGAAAGATTAATCTTCTCTTCGACATTTTCATGGGTAATGGCCAAGACATGGTGTTCACTATCTATGGAGAGCACTAGTTAAAGATGCAAAGAATCATGAGATTCCCATTCTTTACTCAGAAATTTGTTCAATGGTATAGGCAAGGATGGAAAGAGGAGATCCATAGAGTCGTCGAAGGTGTTCAGGTGAATGAAATGGAATTGGAGAGGGGTATTGTTATAATAAAATGACTTTTTCCCATGTTTTGTAATGTTTTTTTACTAGATGATGTTTGATTGCAGGTTTGATTCTTAGGAAGATCCATTGTTCATTTAGGCGACTGCTTTCACATGAAGAGAAATCATCTAGCACAAAGTTTTGAGTAAAATTATGGGGATTTCATTCTCATTTTGGGGCCCTTCCTCACAAGGTAGGGACCTATAGATCAAGAGACTTGGAATAAGTGTAGGGACCTGTACATCAAGAGACTTGTATTTTCCAACAACTTCATCCAAGAACACAAGTAACTTCCTTTATTTTTCACATTTATTTCGTAAAACCTGGGCTTTGGATAAAATTATGTGAAGAAGTTTTTGGATCTTAAAAAAAGATGCTTCCAATCATATTTTGTGATCCATCATCAGGAAAAATACCTATATTATGATGATGAATCATGGAATATGATTATGTGCTACATCTAAAAGCCTTGAGTTATGAAGCATTTATTTTAGTTATATCACAATTCAAACTATTATCACAGGTTATTTTTTCATTTTCTTGTTGATGAATAAAAGAAGATTTTAGGAAACAAGGTTTTTGGATAAAAATGTATTAATAATTTTTAGATGCATCGGATCATATTATGTGATCCATTACTGAGAATACATATATTCTTTCTGATGATGAATTATAGAATGTGATCGAATCATTTTTTTATCAAAAAAGTCTTCATCAAATCTTTAGAGGATTTTTCAACAATGATGTTTTATGCAAATCCAAAAATAACGAAAGCCAATGACATTAAAATTCCTTGAGAGATTTTATCAAATATTTTATATGTTGTTTTTATGCCTTCACATTTTGTTTAGATGTCTATGAAGGTAGTCACAAATTCAACTTCTAAAAAAAATGCATTTCCATTATTTTTTAATGGATCTCCATAACCATTTTTGTACATACTAGATGGAAGCTAGAAAATAAGGTGGAATTTTACATTATTCCTACCAAGTAATTTTACGTAGACATTTGCAGAGGTTGTTTCAACAATCCCATTTTGTGCATATCCAGAAGTAATTTCAATCCATGAGATCACATTTTCATCATGTATTTTTTCAAATAATTCCTACTCCTATGTCTTTTGTAGTCTTCCACATTTCTCATACATGTCTTTAAGGGTTATCACAACTTTGGGGCTAAATTTGGTGATACGATGTTGGGGTTTTCTATTGTAACTATAGCATCGACACTGAATTCTAGCCTAATGAGCTAGCGTGCTATCCCTTTCACATAAGATTCAGGTCTTGTGTGTTCACCCAAAGCACGCAACTTAAGATCAGTTTCGTAGGATTTTTTTTACACAGTAATACTTAGATATATTATTTATGTCAAACATGTATTCAATTATATATTCCACACATGCAAATATAGACTATTACGATCCTTGGAGTTCTAAGTTCTACTACCATAATTACATAGATTAGCAACGTTGTAGTTTCAAAGGTACTTCTTATAAAAGAAAAGATGTACCAAAATTCATGGTAACTCACATGACATCATTCATTATGAACATAATAAGTTTGATAAAACCCATGAATTCATATATTAAGCTTGAGCATCAAAATTAATAATGCATCCATCCAATATCATCCTCACAGTCCTTTACAATAGGGGTATTTATACTTGTTTATCCCTAACCAAGTGTTTACAATCATTAATGACTCAAGTAATTATCCAACAAACTCCCAACAGACAGAGATTCATGGTGTTCAATAAATGGTCTCCTCCTAAGAACCTGGGCCTTTGTGCCCCTTATATCAATGCTCTATGATAGATCCTTGTTGTCGTGTGTTCCTCTCCTTATGGGCCGATGTAAAACTTTCTTTAGCTACCCCTGCTTTCCACACACTCCCCTAGTCGTTTGCTTTAGTTCTAAGTCATAAGTCCTTGGGTTCCTTGTGACTAATTTTTCTTTGACTGGGTCCTCTCGCATTGGTCCTTCCATGTTGTCCTCTTGCACCATGTGGGTTCTATGCAACAGTGCTTCTGTGCTTATCAAGTTATGTGCCATGTTGGTCCCATGCCAAAATGGATAATACTTAGCCAAATTTTGGGGCCAACATCACCCCACACTAATCTCTTAGTGCATCTTGAACTAAGTCATGCTAAGGGCCTCTATCAAAAACTCAAGTCCCATCTGATCGATCTCCTTCTTAACATTGTCCCAATGCAACAATGGCTCAAGCACCTTGGTAGTTATTTCTTCCATGGCCCCTTTTGATTTTTTCATCTCCTCGGGTTGGCTAGAGATCTCATTGGCCTTCTTAACTAGTTCGTCTAGGGATGCGGTAGCATCCTTCCAGATGTATTCAATTGCTTAGACTTCCTTAACAACCTATCTTCAAAGGACAACAAAACTTGCATTCAGTTGTTGAGAATGAGTATTGATGGCTTCTTTCATCATCTCCACATCTTTGAATGCATTATCATGCTCGATGTAGTCCCTTATTAAGAGCACAACATCAGCCAACTACTACCTCTGGGCTTCTCCAGCTTGGATCCAAGCCTCCAAGATTTTATTTGGACATGTAAGCTGCTCAAAAATTCTATCCAAATTAGGGATGACTTCCCCAATACTTTCTAGGGTGTGCTTGCAAACTTCTATTATTATGGTTTACTATTCAGCTAGCTCTAGCCCCTCATCTTTTGCCACAGGTTATTCCTGGCATTTCTTCAGCAGAAGGTTCACCAAGTCTCTAGGTTACCTATGGCATCCCCATCAAGAGGTACATTATATGCTAGTATTGATTCCTATTGCAAAATTATCTTGTAGAAGTTCAATGCCCTCACTTTTGCCTTTATGACCTCTTTGATCTATTGCTTCAAACTGGGCACTTCCTTAATGAGCACTTGTTTATTTGTAACTTCTTTATTGTACATACCCATAATTTTGGTATGTTTCTTCTCGACCATGTGCACATTAGTGTTAGATAAAATATTCTAGCACATGACCTCCATAGCCATCTTCAAAAATGTCATGCTTGCTTCAAGGGGGGATCTTTTGAGGATCTACCCATAGCGGTTTAGGTAGTGAAAGAGCATCCGATCTTGGGGAGAGGTTGTCTTGTGGGAGCTCAAACTCTTACTCCTTATTATACATGTCTAGAAGAAAAGACACGTGCTTCCTCATCTCCAAGGTTGCATCTTGTGGAATGAAGTGTATCCATAGATAGACAATCCTATTAGGTATGCCAAACTGATAACACTCACACGGATTGGTAGATGCATCATCACCATGCTCTTCTGTAGACCCGACCGGTTCATTCCCTTTACTAGGATCGCACTCTAAGGTGGCCTCTTTGTTGGTAGCCATGAAAGTGCTACCAATGGCCTTCTTTCTCTCTTCTTCCTCACCATCTTCTTTGCCATATAGTGGTTCAACATCAAGAAGCAAGTCATCGGAGGCAACTTTCTCCTTCTGCACTAAGGTGGGGGTCTTCTCAAAGTTAGAATCGAAGCTATGAATCTATATTTCAGGAATGTCCTGTTGGGTCACTTGTCCTATGATTTGTTGTTGGGTAGGTCTTAAAGTAGATGTTATTGGAGGAGATGGTTGTGAAGTAACCTTAGGGGGAGAAGGTAGAGGTGGAGGGACTATTGGTGGTGGAGATTTGGGTGGAGAAGGTTAGGGAGAAGAAGGATGCAATGGAGAAGGGCGTAGTGGAGATGAAAAAGAGTGAGGTGGAGATGGATAAGGGTGAGGTGGAGATGGGCATAGAGATGCCAGGCCCAGTTGAGAGGTCTGGGCAATCTTCTACCAATTTTGTGGATTATCTACTTGTGCTAGCACCAAGGTCTGGTCACTTCTTCTTCAATGGGGGTTCTTTCGAGAGTTTTTGCTTAGGGTCTTTGGCCAAAGGGATCCTTTCAAGGCTGCAGCATATAGAACAAGCAATGCACTTATTCACCCACCATTATCTACTTTTCCTTCATATCTATCAAGTCCATCTCCTTCTTCTCTTGGTAGGTCTTCTTGCCTATATAGATGAACATATTTTAGAGAGTATGAAACTCCATATCAATCTTTTTCAACTTCTAAGATAATAAGTTATGCATCATATATCCAATTCATAGAATTTATAAAGTGCCGCTTTGAGAAAATGTATGGTAATTTCAGCCATGTAGAGAGCTCTCTAGAATGGTTCATTTTGATGTGTGCAAGGGGCAAGTGATGTTTCATGATAAACTATGCTTTCTCAGTATCCAGAAGGGGCAAATCCCTCAGGATGTACCACTCATTCCCAAATGTTGCCTTCATTCTATCGAACCAATACCTCATCTTGATTGTGTATGAGGGGGTGATGTGTTAAGGGCCTGTGAATGCCTTGTAGCATTTATCAGGGAACTTGTGTGTGGGAGGGTAAGTAACTTAGTGGGCAATATCTAGGTGCACCATGTTGATCTCTTTCCATCAATTAATCCCATGGATCTTGGTCATAATGATCTACACTGCAACCCAGAGGGTCAAAGCCTATAGGTTCTTGTTATGCATGGTGTGGCCCTACTTCTGGTATATGAGCAATGTGGCAATCTTTTGGACCTCTTTGGTGTCTACCAAGTCATCAATCATGCTTAAACCTAAGCACTGCAATCCCGTGACCTTGTTGATCCTCTCGAACATGATCTTCATACTACACCCAGTGAAGTAGATGTAGTCCTCATGAATGCACAAGAGAAGGAACTAGACTACCTCTGTGGGTTTTCCAAAGTATGGTAAATTGAAGAGCTAGAATAACCCTATAATGTCCAACAAGTTGAATATCTTAAGGTCAAACACCACCTAGTTCCTAGTGTTTTGGTGCTCAACTCGATAGTCATTTTGAAGCTCAACCTCATTTCTAGGTTATCGATGGTTATAATCAATACTGTACAAGTAGAGACCTTGGAGAACCAATTTTATGTGCACAACACTGATTCTCGATATTGTATTTCTTCAATCAGGGGATGTAAGAATGAGGACGATTGGGCCTTTTTTGCTTTTCATGTCATGATTGCTTCCTCTTCCTCCACTCGCTAGACTTTTTATTCTAGAGTTTCTTTCCTAATAGGAACCCAATCTCCTCTACTTACCTCCTCTTCCTCTAGTATTGTAGGTAATGGTTTAATCCTTTGGGCCTTTTTCTTAAGCTGCATCACCCTTTGGGGTACCTGAAGGTTGACACGTGGTCGTCCAACATTTTCAAATGAATACATAGATGTGGCTAATGAATTTGGCTTTTCGAGTTTGAGCACCCTCTAATGCCGGACTCTACAACCTGCAACCTATAAGATCTTTCTTATCGTGGTTGTGTCCCAAGATTCCCTCTGTGTTTCATTTATCAAGAAATGATGCTCTATGTATACCTATATTAAAACATGGTCTCTTTAGATTCTTGCTCTAGTATTTTCTTGTTTGGCTTTGGTATTTTTTCACTTTTTCTTGACTCTATAAATTCTCAAAGTAATCACAAAGGTAAAGTGTAAAAATGTTTTTACTTGCCTATTTATAGGCTCAAGGGGGTTCACTGTTAATACCTTCCCTTTACCCATCACTTCATGTCATTAATGTAGATACCTCACGACCATTGTTCTTTGATCCTCACTTTTGGTAGTTAATGCATTTGATGGATTTGTCACATCACATCTTTGGCACATGTCTCACCATTATTATTCTTTATGCATTAATGGCACGTCTCATCTCGTGCCTTCCTTCAAAGTGGTTGACAACTTTATCCCACACTTTCTTATTGTGGAAGATAATTGTCTTTCAAAATTCAAATTAATGACGGGAATACCCTAGTCTTAGGCTTCGTGGCTCATGTGCCTTAAATGACTTGCATGCTTTTTACACCTTTCGCACCTAGGTTCCTTTCGTGTCTATATAACCGACACACCTAGGTAACTTGTGCACTTTTCTTTACTAATCATGACTTTAAACCTCTTACCCCACACTAAAATGAGTCACGGTACTCCATGAAAAGACAACCAAAACTTTGAAAGAAAATTACATAAAGAAATGTTGTGTGCAACAAAGGCAACGCTTTTATTGAAAACAAGAAATCCTACACTAATGGCATAAGCCTTATTGATTACAATAGTTTAACTTATTCAGAACTGAAATACGATCAGAGCCGGATTCCATTATAGTGCCTAGTAATAACTGGCCATCCATCTTTTATAGCTGACATGCTCTGGTAGGTTAAATGCTATGAGTTATAAAAGGACCATCCTAGTGGATTCGAAGCTTTCTAGGGTGGCGCACGAACTTGGAGTCATATAAGAAGACTTTCATGCCTGGAGTAAAGGTCTTGTTCTTTATGTGGTGGTCATGCCATGCCTTCTATTTTCTCTTTGCTTTCAAGGATCATCCAATTGTCTTATTTATGCTATATGGAGGATGGTACTAAAAACTCAACTGAAAGGACTGCTTCTGTATAATATACCAAGTTGAATGGGGTGCTTTTGTTTAGGTGCTTGTAAGTTGTTTGGTATGCCTATAGGACTGCAGACACTCTATCATCTAGTCTGTTCAACCAATATTGTAAATATTTGTCAAGGTAGTGCATAAGATCTTATTGAAGGCCTTGGTAGTGCCATTGGCTTGAGGTTGATACAATGTCATTTTATGGTGTGTAATCATGAACTCATTCAGTAAGACATAAATTGTTTCATTCAAGAAGTGGGTACCGAAATCACTAGTGAAACTCAGTGGGCATCCAAAACGGGTTATAATATTCTCCCAAATAAAGCATGCAGTCATGTCAGTAGGACAATCCTTCGTTGGCACATATTCATCCCAGTACATGAGATAGTCAATTACTATGATTATGTACTGAGAAGATGTTCATCATCTAGTAAGAGTGATGGGACCAACAAAATCAATGGCCCAATTCTCAAAGCATTCCTGAGAAGGAATGGGTCATAGAGGTAAGGCATCTTCTTAGTTAGGTTTGCGTACGTGCTGACATATGTAAAATTGTCTAACATATGCTTTAGTATCTTGAAAGAGAGTACACCACCACAATCCAGCTAGTAGAACCTTACGCGCAATAGCCTCTCCAGCATAGTGTCCACTTCTAATACCCTCATGAACTTCATGGATTACCTTGGGTCATTCATGTTTCATTACATAACGTTAAAGAACTGTGTCATAGCCCATTTCATAAATATTGCCTCCTATACGCTGAAAGGGTGCAGTACAGACCACGAGTTCCTTTTTAGCCTGCGAAGAGAGATAGTTAGGCATTGAATCAGTAGTCAAAAAGGCCACAGTGTCTTCCAACTCCTCAGGTACCCAAGTTACATGGAAGAGCTGAACATTAGGAAGATCATCTTCGATGGTGCACAAAGGTTCTTTGGACTCAATCCAGGATAAGTGGTTAGGTCCATAGTCAGTTTTCCTAGGTTTCACCATAATGGAAAATTGGAACTCTTGGAACAATACTATCCAATGATAGATCCATCTATGTAGTACAGGTTTATTGACAAGGTACTTCAAAGCTTCATGATCTGTATATAAAATAAAAGGAGTGGCTAATAAGTACTATCGAAACTTTTGCAAAGCATAAACCATCAACAATGCTCCTTGTTTCATTATAGTATAGTTCCTTTCAGTTGGGGTGAGCTTCCTAGTGGAAAAGTAAATTGGATGATCTAGGTGACCTTCTCCTGTTTGTGCAAAGATTGTACCAACGGCCATTTCCAAATGCATCAACATGGACGTGGAATGGTTTTGTCTAATTAGGATACTAGAGGATAAGAGTAGTGACCAATTTGTCTTTTAGTGTTTCAAAAGCTTCTTTACAAGAGCAACTCCATATGAACTACTCATTTTGCTTTGGAAGTTCCTCTAGGGGCACTACAATCTTTGTATACCCACAAATGAACTTTTTATAATAACCAGTATGGCCCATAAAGGTGTGGACCTCACATTGAGTCTTAGGCATTGGGAGGTGAAGAATAATAAACACCTTTATCAGGTCTACAAAAAGTCCTTCCTTACAAATAATGTGTCCTAAGAGCACACCAAAAGGTGTAGCAAATAGGCACTTCTTTAAGTTCAAAGAGATTTGTAAGCCCCGATAGTGCTCAAGTATAAGCCTCATGTTAGAAAAATGGTCCTTGAGCAGACCATAAACTATCCAATCATCCAAATAGACTTGAAGGAACTTATGGATGATGTCCTTGAAGGCTTCAACTACTATTCATGAAAACATCATTGGAGCATTCTTCAACCCGAAGGGCATGACAGTATACACAAAGGATCCTCATTCAATGGTAAACGTTGTCTTGGGTTGGTCCTCTTTAGCTATCTAGACCTAATGGTACCTTGAGAATCCATTTGTGAAGTTATATACCTCACATTCAACAACACCTTCAAGGATCTCCTCTGTGAATGGTGTTGTAAAGGGATCAGTAACACAAGATGCATTAAGCACATGGTAGTCTATGCAAATACTAATGAGGCCATCCTTCTTGATACTAATCACCATTGGACTAACCCATTCAGATTCATAAATAGGCATGATTACTCTAGCATGCAACATGTTATCAATTTCCTCTTGGACTCATGCCCATAGATTGGGATTCATTCTATATGGCCATTTTCTAAATGGTTGAGTACCTTCAACTAGCTTGATATGCATTTTTCCCAAAGATGGGTGGAATCCCTTCTTTTCACTATAGTTTCTCAAGAAGACATCCTGATACTCTTTTAGCAATTTAAATATTTTTGAAATCTTAGTATCAATCCAATAATTTCTTATTGTAGCCATCTTTAGTTCTTGTTCCATGCCGATGTTACGCTAAATAGTCTGAATAGGCCCACTGTAGGGGTTTCTTGTAGCATCACCTATATCCTAAACAACTCTTATGACAACATCCATAGGAACATCTAAATGATTAGGCAATGGGTCAAGTGAACCGGATCCTTCACCTCTACTTGAAACATGACTTTTTATTTCCCAAGATGAATTTCTTCACATTGGTCTTGATCAAGGACTGGGGTTGGTGTGAGAACCACTGGTGTCGATCATTCATTGAAGATGTGTAGGGCTTCCTCAGGGTCATGATGAATAGTCCTCAAATGGTCTTCTAGTGGACTTAGGTCACCTACAACCACTTCACACATGGTTTGGAGAGTGAAGCACAAATCCATCCTTGGTGAAGAATAGGATAGTGTCGACTTAAAGCTCTCCTTCAATAGATGTTAGAACCTACTACCCATGTGTCACTCTTCATGAACATACCATGCCCGTGCCCAAGTGTGTAACATCCCATAGAATGTATGGACCCATAAGTACTCCAATAGGTATGTTGCTTCATCTCTCCACATTATTTCATAGGCTTCGATGTGAGTTTTTATTCTTGTATTCCACTATAACTGATTGATCCCTTGACGTTGTTGTCATGGTGGAACCGGTGATATAAAGTAGAGCATACTTGATCCCAGTAAAGTAGACACTCATGATGGGTGTGCCACCACCTTGCAGTAGTTTCATCAAAGAAATACACTAATGACCTCATGATATCACTTTCAATGAAATAGAATGCTTAAAGGCATTGGATGAAGTCTCGTATCTCCATTTTCCCATGGAACCATAGAGCTTCGTCCAGTCTTTCCAATAGTGGGCCTACCAATGGTCCTCTCAATGCTAGTCTAGTAAGACAAACAAACTTGTGATGCTTAATGAATGGGCATGAGACTTTTCTTGACTATTAATGGTACTACACACTTGTCCAGTAAGATCATAATCACCATAGGCCCAACAATTACAAGCATTGCTTGGGATTGAGTGTTCGACCATTGAAGAATGCCATCTGAGGTGAGATATCTTTGTTCATTATTCCTTGTAGTAATGTTATATATGTGGTTTATATCTTCATCAACATTGATAGGCTCTACATAAGGGGGTCCTTGTGCGTGATGTAGTGGAATCTCAACATATCAATCAATGTTTTCAAAATTGATGTAACATTTATTGAAACTTAAGTCTATATTGTTCTCATAGCACCAAGGTCTTTCCAATAGAGTGAGGTAATCATCAGCTTTAGATAGTTCTAGAACCTCAAAATATGCCTTAAAAGGTACTCCAAGTATGTCAATTGTTGTATTCTCGATAACCCTGATGGGTAACATGCAAGTCTTATTTGCCATAAACAAGACATGAGGTGAAGGTTGTAGCATTGGACCGGCCATCTTTCTTTAAGCCTCTTTGGTAAGGACATTTACTTTTATGCCAGTGTCAACTAGGATGTCTCAGATTACCCATCCATCTATAGCAGCGTTAAATAGTATTTTCTTATCTTCTGGAGGAGTAGAGGGAATAGGTGTGTCCTATCGCTAAGCATGATTCAGGGGATGATCCTTAGTCTACCTTGTGACTTGACGTTGAACCTCAATTTGTACTTGCACCTAATTCTTAAGCCAAAAGCTTAGTTATGGGATAATTTCCTCATCCAACATGCGCTTACATAGTTCTTAGAAGTCATCACATGCCATATTATGTGGTTCAGCGACTTTTTTCAATCAACACACTATGTTGCTTCTCTATCCTTGAGAAATTAGATATCACCTTGGAGTTCTCGCACCAATGTCATTATGTCTTGGAGGACATCTTTTTGTTCCTAGGCATCTGGATAATTTCTTGCTCATGGTTCTTCACATTGTACTTTCTCAATAGGATTGGAAGTAGATTAAGTATGTCTGCTCTGTGTGGTAATATTCACCTATTGAAAAGTTGGGGTGCCTAAACGCATGTTCCAATGTGGTTTCTCAACTTGTATTATGTTGGTACCATTTTCACTATGCTCTTTAGTGAAAGTTACGTACAAGTCAGAACACTCCTCCAGTCGGTGGTCCTTTTTACAGAAAGCACATGTAGGGTATTCTAGACAATCCCTTTAATAGTGGTTTGGGGATCCACATTGGTAACATGTTCTGGGTGGGAAGTGACCACCTGGTCATCCTCTTCCTCTACCTCGACCACGATAACCACCATTATCTTGATTATGTGCTACAGAGGTCTGGCATGTGTCATGCGCTCGTACTTCATGAATTTCAATAATCAAATGGCAGTTGTTAGTGTCATGAATATAGACATCATAGATCTTACAATAGTCAGATACCTTTAATTGAGTTTCTCACTACAGAAGCGGGCAAGAGCATACATCATGTTCTTCATGACAAATTTCATGACTGCTTCAATACAACATGAACATTCTTACATGGGCAATTACTCCGTGTATGCCCTTCAAATTCATAATCAATGCACCAAACACCATTATGTGTATCATGTGCATTATTGGTTGTTAACTTCTCAAGTTGTGACACCATTGAAGATATATGGGCTTCCATGAAAGGACTGATCTTAGTATCTATACTTCTAACCGCCTTAGCACGGAGAGCAGCTTCCAAAGCCTCGTGTGGGCTAGTGAAGGTCCACTAATGTTCATTGAAAGGGTAGTAACAATGCTCCCATAAACCATTGTGCATGATGAGTAATGTTAATTTCAATTGATAGTTTAGATAACAACATCTTAAACCTTGCGTCATACTCTCACATGCTTTCAGTAAGTCCCTTCTTTATGTCCTTCAATGTAGCCATGCTTTGTTGCTCAAATTTAGGAATGTCAAACTCCTGAAGGAAGGTTGCTTTAAGTTGATCAAAGTCGACCACCACTTGTTGAGGGTCAAACTTTATGTACCAATTGTGTGTGCACTACGAAAGTGTAGTTGTAAACTATGTGGCCTTGCATTCAAAAGAGGTGATGTCATGCGCTCTCCAAATAAGTTCACATTTGTAGACATGCTCAGCTATATTTTCCACACCTCGATATTCTAGTAAGTGAAGTGTCATTTCGTAATACATGGTTGTTGGCTGAAGTGTTTAGATTGGTGGTTTTTGGGAACCTCCAAATCTTGTCCCTTGAGAAGGAAGCCCACTTCCCCCTATGCCACCACCCAATTTGCCTCTAGTGCCTCCAACAATAGTGCTCGTGATATGGGGCATGGTAGCCAACTGGTTAACCAAATATGGGCACGTACTTTATCCTCCTTATAGGCCAGGTCCTCCAAGCATCCCAAGTTGTGCCATAAGCTTCCCTTGGGGGAAGGAAAGTGTTAAGATTGTATGTGTGTCAAATAGCTTAGTTCTTATATCCCTTACTAGCTTGGTCTCTGATTCCATGCTACTTATATCCCAATTATGTATGTGTACTACATTTGATTCAAGAGCATGAGCACGCACTATGGTTGGGGAGCCTGGTTGGTTCAGACTTGATTCCTCGATTCTTACCATCTAGCTTGTTTCTCCTTTGTATGATAACAATGGCATAGGGCATGACTCAAAAGTGATGGGGTCCTTTTTGTGTGTCTCTGCTTCTCTATGGATCTTAACAACACTTCTTGAGTTTTTTCGGTCCCTTCCTGCACCACTGACTCCTATAATCCTTTGTCGAGCTTCATCATACTTTCATTTTCGCAATGCCAATTGACCGGCTACCATTTTGAACCCACAATCTATTACCAATTCTTCTCTTCTCCCCACCTAAATGTGCGACTCATGCACAGGAAGATTTATCTCTCCATTGACATAGTCTCAAGTTTGGCAAGATTAATAAATAACTTTTTTATTTTTAAGGCAAAATGTCTGATGTAATGGCCACACGATTCTCAAAGGAACTAGAACTTGGTTTTTTCAGGACATGAATAAGTGGTTATAGCATACTCCAGAATGTTATTATTCAAAACTCCTTTCCACCAAATGTTAATAGCTCTAGTCTAAGGGGTTCCAAGTCGTGCTAAAGTTGTTTGTCATTCTAGGGTCCAAGACTGTCTTCTCCCAAGGTTTTGGGACCATTCTTGAGCATAAGTAGAGAGCTAAGCATGTAAAAGAACTGGGAGCTTAGCAAAAAAAGTTTCATACAACATACTGTAGAGATTTTTCTCTACCCACTACCGTGCTGAAACTTTTAGTTCAAGGTAGGGAATTGCAAAGTTATCTTCAACAATGGTAATCCATTGTTCTATATTCTCAAGAGTAATGTGCTCAAACATTTTCCATTACTAAGCAGCAAATGCTATGGGTCTCGACAACCAAACCAAAATGTTGGGATTTTCTATTGTAATTACAACATCGGTGTTGAAGTCTAGCCCAACGAGCTAGCACACTGGCCTTTTCACGCAAGACTGAGGTCTTGCATTCTCACTCGAAGCACACAACTTAAGACCAGTTCCCATAGGTTTTTGTTGCATAGTAATACTTAGTTATATTCTTTATGTCAAACATATACTTAGTTATATATTCCATACATGTAAAGATAGACTATTACGATCCTTGGAGTTCTAAGTTCTACTACCATAATTATATAGATTAGCAACATTACAGTTTCATAATTACTACTTATAAAAGAAAAGATGTGCCTAAATTCATGCTAACTCACATGACATCATTCATTATGAACACAAGAAGTTTGATAAAACCCATAAATTCATATATTAAGCTTGATCTTCAAAATTAACAATACATCCATCCAATATCATCCCCACATTCCTTTACAGTAGGGGTATTTATACTTGTTTATCCTTGACCAAGTGTTTACAATCATTAATGACTCAATTAATTATCCAACGAACTCCCAATAGACTGAGAGTCATGGCATTCAACAAACTGGCTCCTCTTAAGAACCTGAGCCTTTGTGCCCCCTATATCCACGCTCTATGCTAGATCCTTGCTATTGTGTGTTACTCTCCTTGTGGGTGGGTGCAAAACTTCCTATGATTAAGGTTTGGGTGTCCTGTATGAATCATTCTTATAACTTCTCCCACTTTCCATGCTCTCCCCTAGTCATCCGCTTCAATTTCTAGTCCTAAGTCCTCAAGTTCCTCATGACTAATTCTTCTTTGACTAGGTCCTCTCATATTGGTCCTTCTGCACCGTTGTTCTCTTGTGCCATGTGGGTTTTGTACCATGGTTCTTTTGTGATTATCAAGTTTCGTGCCATGGTCCTTCAGCATCATAGTCTTTATGTGCCATGGTCCTTCTATGCCATGTCGATCCTATGCCAAAATGGACAATACTTAGCCAAAATTTTGGGCCAACATATGAAACCACTGTTTTGGTTTAAATGTATCCATCTAAAGATATGTTTTCATTCCTATTCTTATCCAATAACACTCCAGCAATGTGCAACATTCTAGTCTTTTTATCACATACCACATTTGCATTATGCATTTTTTCGAACAATTCACATGCCTTTTGTGGTCTTCCACATTTTGCATACATGTCTTTAAGCATTGTCACATATTTTCAAACAAATTTGATGATATATAAATTCTATTATGAGTGACTACTATGCAATCGATTCCCCCACACTACAAGCAAAATTCAAATTTTCATTTAGACACAGAAATGGATTTTAGATTGGTTCTTCTTTATTTCCAAGCTAAGGCATCCTATGCTAACAAAGCAAAATATCATCTCTTTCCTAGGAAATTTCCTTTTTAAACTAGAGATATTTTAAGTTTAGAGGCTTAGTTCATTGACTTCTATGATGTATCAATAATAAGCTATCAACTTCCAATCATTACACTGGATCTACAATATATTGTTTTTTAAAAGGAATTTTTGATATAGAAAAGTCTACTTACCTTTTGAAAATTTTGTTATCTATGAGAATTATTTTAGGTTAAGAGATTTTCTTATAGTGATGGATAAAATAAACAAACTCTATTTGAATTTTGAAAACACAAGGTGGGTACCTTTGCTGATGGTATACTTTGTTGGAAAGATGCTCACCCACATGGTACAAGGGAAATTGTCTTTTGCTTTTTTTGTTTGGTTTGTTTGTTTGTTATTGTACAATGAGATTTTCCAAATTTATTTATTGGAATTTAATGAGAAGATAAGATTGAGATATGCAATCACTACTACAGGAGAAAATGTTTTGAGACATAAATTAGAGATGAAATTACAATTTTGTCTCTAATTTTTCATCTTTTTATTTTTTATTTTTTAATAAAATGTTGACTTTTAGGGTGGCAAAGGAAATGGTTTTCCTAATTATTTTTCAAGTGGCTATCGCATTCACGGGGGACACTAAATGGGTTTCAATAATTATCAGAGGCTTTACTTCATCCTCAATAGATCAAATAAGATCTACTCATGGAAATGGAGGATTGGAATAGGTAAGAAGTGGGGAGAATATAGTAATAAACAATGACAAACTTATTTTCAAAATATCCAAAGTTAAAGTTATTTCCACCCTTGTTATCATCAAGGGAAGTAAATCTGGTGCCATAGAAATAACAGAATAAAAATGAGGACAATGCCCCTGGGATTCAATTCTACATTTCTTGTGTTTGGGATCATCTCACTAAAATTATTCTGAATTGAAATGGAGCACGACATATCATAGCTCTGCTTGTAAGTTAGTAGCTTCCTTAAGGTTTTCTACTTTAAAAAAAGTAAACAAATTGCTTAGGTTTTCGATTATTTTCTGGGTGTTGATTACTTCATCAGGGAATTATGTTTTTATTTTATCTAGTGTAATTTTTTGGGGGTTTTAAACTGCATGAAAATAAATCAAGGTTTACTTGAGGGGTTTAAATATGGATATATTAGATTCATGTATCACTAGGATTCATGAGGAAAGATTGAAGATGAAACACAAAATGGCATAATTATGTTATGTGACTATTGAAAAAGATTTGTATAGGGAAAATAATAGGTTTGAGGGCTAGAAAATCTCTATTCCAATGAATCATGAAGAAGAGGATGAAGGGGATGGATAGAGATGGAAATATTCAAAAATCTTTTATTATATACACCCCCAAGTCTATAATGAAAGATTTACCACAGGCTATGGAGGATGATGATATAGGGTTTAAGAAGCTACAAAGTATTATTGAAAAGGAAGATGATTGAAAAAAATGGTGACTTAACAAGATTATTTAATTTGATAGAAATGATGCCTTTGCCAATGGAGTTAAAACCCCAAATGCTATGGTTTGAACCTATGCAGAAGTTACCATAGGTAAAAATATCCATGGCCAAACCTTTTAACTTCTCATCTAATGCATTTGCATTAGAATTATTATCAGAATGAAATACCTACAAGTAGAGTGAGCTATATACAATGTGTTTACCACTAAAACCACTATATGTTAAGTGTAATAGTATTTCCATAATCTATGTTGAATGTAGTGAGTGATTCTAGATAAAACTGTGTGAATGCATTTGGATCTCACATAATTGTATCTAGAAGTACACACTAAACACTATATGTTTTTAGAGTTCGATGATAGGAAGTCTATGAAAAATACCCAAATTAGAAATTAACAGAGCTTGTAATTTTATCATCCCTAGGAATGGTTGGTTGAGGTTTCAATCTCCCAATCTACCTTACATTTTCATAATCAGTTGCATCTATTAAACTGAAAAAAATTGTTCTAGGATAGGGTATGAATGACCATCAATGCTTAATGTAAAGTGAATCTTTGTTTCATGTTGTAGTTGGATGTTCTTTGATAGACGATAAATATGAAAGCACACATAGTGCACATGAACTATTTGACAAAAGACCTCATAGAGATGTCTCATGGAATGTTGTGACTATAGGGTATGCATATAATAGTTTTCTTCAAGAGGCTTTGAGGATCATCTACTTTATTTCAGTTGTTTCATTTTTAGAAAGTTCAAACATAATCTCCTACAAGTGAACATGTTTATGTAGATCCTGGTCATATTATGGCTATCATGGGTCATTTGAGGTCATGAAAATCCACTCTTATTGATGCCTTGGCAGGTAGACAAGATTGAGTATATATAGAAACAATGAATACCCACAAATGTAATTTGTGTTTTTTATCTTTGATCAATGTTAAGATTGATATGAAATTACTATTATGAACATTATATGGTTTGATAATATTTACATAGTGGTAAATATTATTATGTGTGTAAGTTAGGTTGTTTACAACAACCTACGTAAACAACTTAAATGTAGTATGAGTTATTAGAACAACACCTATATTGTTAGTGAGTTGATTCCTAGATTATAGGAACTTCCCCTATATATTTGTAAGTTGTGTTTCTGAGATTAATATGAAGAAAAATATTATTTTGTCTTCATTCACTCTCTGAGTATTTTTTTTGTTCAAATATAAACCAGATTTATTAAAGATTGAGTAGATCATTGTTGTTATAATATTTATTGCAGGCGGTTTGCGGGAGGGGAGAGGGGGAAGTGGGGGGTTGGCAAAGAATGCTATGTAATCTAGGAAAGTTCTAGTCAATGGGAAAAAGAGAAAACACGTATTTGGATCAGCAGTAAGTATGATTTATACATTGCAAATATAATATTTATGAATGCTCTATATTTTGGATATTATCCCTTACAAATTTTCTGTTTATTTTTCAATACATCTTATTTAGCTATGTTCTTCATATACATTCGTTGTTAGTTTTGCAAGTATGATTTTTTTAAAGGATGCATAACTACCTTTTAAGATGATTGTGTGTTGGTCTAAAAGACTTTAGATGTAGTGTCTATTTGTTTATGTGATTGTTTCTATGATGTTTTAAAATTTGAGGTATTGGGTTATGAATACAAATATCTATGTAATTGTGCAAAAGTTCCAAAGGTATGTTTTATGCTCTATTTCGTTCGAGTCTTTAAATGTTTTTCAACAATTCATCTCTAGGTTTGCTTGTGTTATTTGTATAATTTGGGTGTTGGCCAATAGATAAGTCCAAGTAACTATTCAATATGAGAGTGCAAGTCTATTTTATAGGTTTTCAGTGTCTCTTTTCTTTGGTTTGAAATGGGCAATGTTTTTTCTTATTAAGGGTTGCATTTTTGTAGTTGGGTTGTTTCCGTTTTATCTTTTTGCATTATATACTTCTAGGAAGGATTTTTATAATCATCTATAATGATGTATTGTATGGTTTTGTGACTCCCAAATGAGAAATTGTTATTGTGCATCAAGTACATGTAAGTAGGTAGGTCTAAGTAACTGCACAACATGACCCTATAAGATTCTATTTTTTGACTATTCACTGCCCCCCTGCTCCCATTTTTTTATGTTTTCAAATGGCTAATATTTTTCCAAGTGATGATTTTTTTTTCTAATTTGCCTTTTCACAATCAATGTTGTATGTGGGATTTTGTTTAGAATTATTTATAGTGATATTTGTTTAGTTTTATGACTAAAAAATAATAAATAGGTAATGTGTGGTAAACAAATGGAAAATTGTAATCATGCAAGTAGGCAGTTCAATGATATTAAAAAATGTTGTTTTGTAATTTCTCACACCCAGATAGAAGATTGATCATAGGACTTCAAGGGTGTATGATGCGTTTAATTTGAGGTCAATTCTTTGAGAAAAAAAATATTAGAGTACTAATGTTATTATTTGACTTCAAATCAATGATAATACTACCTTTTTGAAATGATGTGCCTCTCATGTGTTTACCCTATTGTTTATGCATGTGTGATGGTTTATTTTATGTTTTGTTTCTTTTTGTTCTATGCGCAACGATCATTTTAAGGCTATCCAAGTACTTTAGCCCACTAATGCTCATAAATAATTTCAGCCGCTAAATGATGCTTCTACTTGCAAGCACAATTATCTCAATAAGGGCCCCTCAATCGGGAATGGCCCTTTCATTGCACCTAGAAATAGTAATGCGATTTAGTTGGAAATATTTTCTCTTAGTCCAAGCTTACATTATTGATGTGCCTTATATTTTTGTTAAATCAGGGATGTGCATCATTTTAGAGGTGGGAAAATGGTGAAGTTTAAGAAGCCTCCAGTTGGAAGCGTAGTTGGTTCCTCAGTGGAGAAACACTTTATGTGAATTACAAACAACTAAAGAAAGATGTCAAACAAATCAGATGACACATTATAGCTAAAGAAACCACCCTCTCACAAATCCTCCTGTAGTACCCACCTTCAATAAACATTCTCCTTATTCTTGCATGTTAAGAAAAAATAGAACATGTTAATTCATACACATCATGATACCCTTTATTTGATACTCATTTATTTTGGGTTTCATATGAATTTACTGGCAGGCCATACATCATAATAAGGCAAAACCCAAACAAAATGATAGTGGAGGTTGCAGTGAGGAGGTGGTGTATGAAACATTGTTGGTTTCAGGGTAGGCTCCATGGGTAAGGCATGATTAAGTATTCTTTTCTAGGCTCGACTCTCAGTTTAGTATGATCAACAAATTTTACAGAGCCAAATGAAAAAAAATCCTAGTTAGAGGCAAACAACTCCAAGTACAACTAGATACTTGCATTGACACAAAAAAAGCACTTACTACATTCAAAATAGATGAATGTTCAAGTGATTATGATGAGCACAATGACATAGGTACTATAATTAAGGATTTCAAGTAAAAATCTAGTGCATTCATATTGACTTGTGTTACATACATAGGTCATAATAAATTAAAATGTAAACTTGAATCGTTAGTGGTTTGTTCATACTAATTGGGGTTACTTAAGTAGGTTATAATTTGTGTAAAAGTGTTAAATATGTAGGTGTAGGTACACACATACATGCATACAAGTAAACAATTTAAGATTCACTATAACTGACTGCAGTACCTATAAAAGCATACAATCTAATACAAAGAGTTGGTTGAATAGATGCAATAAAAACATTATTGGAAACATTCTGCGACTCTCTTTTTATGTGCTCATCTATGGTAGTTTCTACTCTAGTGTTTTATAAAGGTAGTGTTGGTGAAGACAAACTTATGCAAAATCTAATCTTTACAGAGTCCTCATCCCAATACATTCCCTCAATTTTATGAATGACATCAAACTCTTTGTTATGTTCCAAATCTAGATATGAGTCTATTGCATCTTTTGGCTTATATCTTGCATGGTTTGTTCCACATGGTTCTATCTACCTCCTATCACCAACTGTATTACAATTTATATTTAAAATATTTGTTATAGAATTATGATTCCTATAAGGGTTCTATCTACCTCCTTTCCCTTCAAAATACTTTGTAAAGAAACTTATTTGTCTTGTTCATGTGATTCTTGAGTAGTATGAGAGTCAAATCCATTATCGAGAGAATCATTATAGGTCTCTCTAGTATTTTAATATATAAAATCCCTACAAATTTCATCCCTTCCACTGAATTCATACCGATTGGCATTAGTTACCATAAATTTTGAGATGTTCATGTTTTTTGGTTTATGTAAATTCTAAGATGTTCTTGTTTTTTTGGTTTGTTATGATCAAATGTGGTAGAATATGGTGAGAGTGATGATATGTGCATGCTAGGGAAAAACAATAAGAGTAGGTACAATGCATTTGGTGTGACCAAAAGCAAGGTTGGTCATTCAGAAAAGATGTTAAGAAAATTTTTTATCAAATATTACAAAGGCCTTACACTCATCCATAATTACAGGTTCCTTTATGGCTTTCCTTGCTTGTTGCAAATTTCACGTTTCAAACAAAACATATACCCTATAATCTACATATATATATATATTTAGTCTATTAAAGTTATATAATTAATGTTTATTATTTGATCTATGTCCAACTCAATAAACATCCTCACTTTTGCAAAGATACTTAAGAAGTATGATAAGATAATATAATTAGAAGGATGTTACCTCTTAATAATTGTTGTTAAATCACCAATCAAGGATAAATCTCACTGTAGAAAGACTGTGATGCATACTTATTGAAGAGAAGTGCAATCCTCCTATGTCTCACCAAGCTCTGAGGGGGTATTGTGGTTTCTATTATATGTAACTACATTGAAACTTTTAATAAGTAAAACATTTTACATATCGGATATTTTCAGTCCATAATATGAGCTTCAAGTTTTTGAAAACAACTATGTAAGAAACCCCTATTTTTGGTATGGAATTCGATTACAGTTTATGATCTATCATTAGGATGTAACAATTAATTTTTATAAGTTGCCTTTTATGGAATTGGTTGATTGAAATAATTTAAGCCTAACTTTTAAAATCCCACTTCTAGTCCATCCATGTTTAAAAAGGTGGAGCCAATGAATTATTTTATTAATATTGAAATAAATTTTCATAGGTGTTAAGCATGGTGGACAAAGTACATAATTTTTTCACTAAATACTTAAGCAAAAACAACCAAAATTCAGTTGTGGGCTATTTGAGACCTTATCCCCACCAGAATTGTAATGTCAATATTTTTTCGTAGGTACATTCTTCTCCTATGCCCATAGCTATTGACAATAATGTAATATCAGCGAAACCAAATAGTGAAAATTCAATAGATAGGAATGCTAGTTCAAGTGGCTTCAATGGGTAAAGCTTAAACAACTAGTACATTCTCATTTATTGGAATTTTTAACACTTTTTATGTGTTAGTGAGCATGTGTAGTGTGTTCTACACCATTCAACCTAAATTCACTAACTGTTTACTTTCAATTGCCCTATAAATCTTAGCAATCCATAGCATATGATTTTAAAAAAATAGTTTGTGAATAAATTATATAAGAGGACACCTTGATTAATGAGATCTGCTAAAAATTGCAGTGCATCTAACAACTAGGATGAGCCAATTTTCTTTAAGATAAACTGTCTTGGGTTTGTTATCTAGATTATAGTGCTTTTGTGTTCTAATGGAACATTTTTTTATAGGCCTCTTCACATGTGGTTTATGCGATTTGATGTTGGCACTTGTCCTTACGGTTTCTCAAGCTCACATTATAAGTTACTTGAAAAGGATAAGTTTTAGAGTGAATATAGTTTCAATCTTCATGTAATATGGTTTTATATATATAATTGTTCTTAATTATTTGCTAATCAAGCACTATGTATTGATTAAATATTTATATGATTGGTATTTTTGCAGCGTATTAATCCTCTTGTTTTTCCACATTTACATGTATGGTGTCAATGTTTACATTTGGAGAAGAATCTGCATAAATTATGCATCTATTTTTGAGTTTGCACCTAGTACAAAACTAAGAGCCCTGGAAGTCATGATTCTTAGTACTGGTCTATTGACCATTGTCATAAGTTCCATTGTTGCACATCTATTTTTACCAAAAGGAGAAATGATTCCCATTGCCATACTTGTGGTAAGTAGTTATAACGATTTATGTTTTCACTCCGTGTGTTATTGTTAAATCCTATTAAATGATGTGAATTTATACCATATTTGATCTTAAGTAGGAAAATTTCTCTACCTAATAATATTCTAATCATTGATTGAAAAATCTCATTTGAGTGCAAGTGATTATGTTGTTTGCAATCCTTTTGATATTTGTTACAAAGCAGCTAGATTTTATTTTATCCAGTGTTTATTGTGTATAATATGTGCACCATTTTACAAGGTAATTTTCATAAGATAATTGTAAGTCATTATTAATTACACTAGTTTCATTCCATCATGACCAAGATATTTTTTATGGGTTAATTTTCACCGTTTGGTTAATTTTTGACAATTTTTTCAAATTTTAAATTAGTTAAAATGTATTTTTTTAAAATATTCTTCAAAGTTTCTTAATAGAAATTTAAAAAAATTGTCATATTTTTCCAAAATATAATTTATTAGTGGTAAATTATAGATGTTTTTCCTTATTTATTCCTTAAAATTTTCTCTGTTGACAATCACTAATTTGATCTAAATGTTATGTACTAACAGGTTGAATTTGTTGACTTTTTCCTTGCTGATCAATTTACAACCCATGTAGACTTTGTTTGTTTGTACATTGCAATGTGACATGGTCTAGGGTTTTGTGTTTAGAATAGAAAATGCTTGGTAGGAACAAATAACATTTAAATGCATTAATTGCTTCATTGTTCTAAAATAGTCCCATTTGTTTTGTAGATCACAATATTGAGATGTCTTGAGTATATTTCTTGCTACTATGTAAGTCACTTTTTATACCATAATTTAGACAATTTAGTATGTCTTGAAGGCCATTTCATTAAAAATTTCCAACACATAGTTGCAATATTTCCATATTGGTGGACACTGATGCAATTAAGTTTTGCAAAACCCCACATCATATTTTTTTCTGGTGTTTCTAGATGTGGCAAAAAAAATCAACCTTACCAACTATATTTATTTTTTACATTTCATAAGATAGTGTGTGAGGAGATGGGTGGACAAAAAAGACATTTCACAAATTGTAAATGGTGAAAGGTTTCTATCTGCTCTTATAACAGTGTTGATAAGACTTGCATATGAAATCAGTTATGCATAGTTATGTTTGGCACTATATATAATATCTTCTACCATTGTAGACAATGCAACAACAATTGTTATAGGAGTAATTCTACATATTGGTAGCCACATAGCTTATGATTTCCCTCGTTTGGTGAATGCTCCTAAATCAAAACTCACTCTAATAAAAAAAGACATCCATTACAAACAACCCACATATGGTGATCTTATCAAAGAGCCAGTTGGAATTACAGGTATCCTCATGTTTATTCTCATAAACATTTCATTTACACTTGTATGTCAATGGTTTAGAAGAAATGTTGTCAAGCTTCCCCAACCTTTCAACAAATTATCTGTGTTTAATGCCTTCTGGTATACTCAAGTTATTTTTGCTATTGTCTACATTCTAATCATCATCCATGGGACTATGATGTTTCTTGAGCACAAATGGAGTGCAAAGTTTGTAATTTCTCTATTGTCTTGTAAGCTTAAGTGACCATTTTCTGCTACATTTTTGAATAATTTAGCAACTCTATTGTTACATAGAGTTTTTAGATGAAACTATGTTGCAGATTTTGAACAATGTTTTAGAGAATGATCCTAATGGAGTACATTGTGATTTTAAATGTTGATTCAAAAGACAAAATGATACAAAATGGATTGTGAGATAGTGAGAAGGCAAAATAGGAGGAGAAAAATAGCAAGAGGAATATTTTAAGACATGACAGCTTTTTGTTAGCAAAGAAGATGATAGAATATCAGGTCTTCTGTATGGTGTTTTTAGCTTGTTGTTTTATGTATTTCCAGCACTATATTGGTAGCTTCAGGCTATCTCTAAAGCTAAGGTTTTTGGTTGTTTTAGGTGTATGTCTCCTCCTCTTTTTCCAAAATTTTGTTGGTTTTTTTTGATTTGAATAACATTTTAATCAATGCAAATGCATTTATGTACTGTTTAGAATATGCTTTCAATTACAACACATGGCTCATACGGGCATTATTTTTACAGTCAAGGCTTCATGCAAAGCAAAAAATGGGTGGTGATAAATAAAACACATATATATACAAGTTTCCATTTTTTCACTTTTTTTTCTTTTTTTGTGGAGCATTTATACCTTTAAATTGGAAGTAAGCATTACTGGAGACTATGAGGGAAGGTTGGTTATATCTTATTTTCTAAGCACTTGGGTATTATGCTAGGTACTTTGGATGTCATTTCAAAGGTGATTCATCATGATAGAAAGGAATGAGCACAAAGATAGTACAAGATGTACTTGTAGCTACAATACTTTTGAATGAAAAATGACCAGTCATTTTTTTAATAGCATTACCACAACAATGAAATAAAATATTTTCCATTTAATGTGGATAATATCTTGGTATTTCAACTATTTGATAAAAGATTCTTGTTTATTTAACCACCTAAAATGTACATGCCATTATTTATTCTTCCAGCAGAATGTAAAACTTAAACATAACCAAATGCCTGTAAAAGAGCACATGAAAAAATCACAAGGTAGCTCAAGTATGTGTTACACATCTAAAATGAGAGTGTGAAAGTAAACATTCTCCTTGGTGGGATTTTTTTTTTAAATCTGGAGACAAAACCATTTACTTATTTTGGCTTCAAAGCTACAAGGAATTAAAAATAGTTGGAGCAAATCATTTAGGGTTGTGTACGAAATGGAGTCGAAAAAGGCAATGTAAATAGCAACACCAATAATAGAGGGGTAACTATTACATCTATTGCTCATTCACCTTTAAAATCATATGGAAGGAAAGAGTAGGTCTCCCAAATGGAGCAAGGATTAAATTTAAGTTATTTTTTGATCCAAGGCCCATTTTGACCACCTATTCACCCAATCTGAGATTAATAAACATGACATTTGGCACCAAATTGTTGTATTTTTGTGAAACAATGTGTGAAATCAAATGGACAAATCTTATGCACACTTACCAAAAGGCGAAGGCTACTTTATACATGTTGAATAGTTCTTTCATAATAGAAATAAATTAATACTATGGGATGTGAGAAGTTGTATTATATATTTTAAAAAAATTAAAAGTGTTGCGCAGATCATGATCCCATAAGGACGCAAAATGAAAAAGGTTTTCAAATCCAAAATTGAAGCACTACACAGACTACGGAGGATCATTTGGTAAAGGTATACACTGTTAATATACATGGGCATAATAATAACACCTAATCCATATGCATGTTGCCAAATAAATGTTTCAAGGAGGTGTGATGTCAAATTTAAGGAATGTTTGTTAGCACCTGCCTTTAGGCATGTACTACTATTTTTGCCAAAGTCTCTTTTTCAATGGACCCATACCAACCAATGGCAATTGCCTGATGGATGTAAAATCTATGATTTTGCGATGTCAATGAATATTTAACTATTTTCTACCATTTAGGTTAAATGGTTTTTAAGTTTGGTGGACTGAAACCAATTAAATTTATGGAAAGCCATATGTATGAAACAAAATTACAACAATATAATTTGGTTGTAAACAACATTGTGGAGGGATTAGCAGCACAGTTTGTTTGCATATGGCATTAGGATGGACAGGGGGGCCACCAACTTCAGTGACTCATAACCTGTAATGTCATTTGTTGTGTTGCTTGTGCCACTTGTAATGTACTGTTGTACCCACCTACTATTCTTATGACCACCTGTAGTTCTGTAACAACCGACTGAGTAGGCCCTACATTTGTAATTACTTATTCACATATTACTATTACTACCACTAGATCATATACATATTCTATGCACTATTGTTAGCCACACGTTATTACTATCACTAAGGCCACATGTTACTATTGCTAGGGCTACGTGCTCTTATTATCACCAGGTTTTACTTTCATACTTCAGGGAAATAATCATGAATAATATATAATAAAATTGATATTACTATTGTTATTATTTGCACTATAAATCTTTGCCTTTTGGTATTCTTTTCAAATATATCAGGAACTTTTAAAAGCCTTGGTTTTTATTATAAAAATATAAATTATAAAACCATTGCATTTTGTTGGGTGAATATTTTGTCGACCAGCGAATTGGCATTCAAAATAGTTCCTATCACCACAGCATAGGGAGATTGGTCGTCCAGATGTGCAGGTTTACTACATCATAAGGGGACAAATCTCTCTTCTCATCAAGGGAGGTTCCCTATTAAATATGCGGAGGCTATATACAATATATATATGCAGAAAGTAAGACATAAGGGTGGGATGAACCATCCATCTCTCTTTTTTCAGAGATGATGCTGATAAACAAGGAAGAAATCCTAGGTGATGGGGAAGGTACTTCTATTCTTTCAGAAGCAACTTTCAGCCAAGAGTCAAATTCCTTCTTAAATAGTAGAAATCTTGGTGCAATGACAGAAGGCACTTCTCTTCTTTCAGAAGTGTTCTTCGGCAAACAGCAGGAATCTCTCAGGTAGTAAGTAACCGGTAACAGGGGTACTGAGTGACCAGCAACTCGAGAGAGAAAAATGAAGAACAATGGAGGCACCATGTCATCCCAAGGCTCTTTACAAAGGAAATAAAAATGCAAACACACTAAAGGTACTTATGGGGGCACAATGTCGTCCCACAGTTGGCCTTCAGGACACATTCCTGATCACCTCCATTAGTTCTACTTGTTAAATCAAATGGACAAGAAAGCTCCTAGGAAATAGACATACGAATAATCTCCTAAAATAGCACAAGCTATAACAGCACAAAGTTTGCAAGTAACTTGTTTTCTCATTCAGATAAAATAATATGAATCACAATCTGAGCTCAAAGTCTCGGTAATGCCTTTCAATTTGGGAAGAGTTTTGCTTCTGATAATAAAAAAGGTCTCCCTTTAAATGATACAAGAGATTACATTATATAGAGGCCTGAGGGAAGGTTGGCACTTTCTCCCAATGAAGTGGCCCATTCGGCGCATTCAATGCCTTGGATGCATTCTTGGTTTTTGTTAGGAAGGGCCATGCTAGAGCAGAGCAACTGCCTTGACTGTGGCGTGTCGATTCATCTCTAGTGCCTCCTTTCAAGCCTGAGTCTCTCATTCCATCACCTGCTCAGCCGCGCAACTATCTATTCTGCCTTTATCTCACAGGGGACAAACAGATGGCACTTTCAATGTTTGTAGGCCTTAAATATCTACCCAGTGAACTGTTCCACCTACTGGAAATAACTCCCACTGAGTTTCCCTCTTTGTCTCTTCTTTCTCTTGGTCTAGCCTTAGGCTTTTTGAATGCATTCAAGTCTGCGTCTTGAGTCTACTGGAATCGATAGACACTTCATTGCGACAAATTTGATGTTTGTAGGCCCATCATGGTTCCTAGCAACTCCTTCACGTCTTTCTCGCTTGCCATGGTCGCTTTCCGTTGTGACATGGGTGAGGGCACGTAGTGGGATCTGCAGCTTTGAGATAGGCTTATCGAAATAAGCTTTGAAACTGATTAGCGGTTGAGGGGAGTGCAGATGTAGACACATGGCAGCTTCTGCTACATTGGGTCGAGACACGCAGCAGGTTTTGCTCTATGAAGCTTTATTTGAAACTGTGTCTCAGCTTGTGACACTTGGCAACTTTCACAGCCCTCTAAGGCTCAAACCTTTCCCAAAGGGAACTTGCCCTTCAGGGTCTTCTTAGTGGCCTTCGGCTTTGATTCTTCGGCGGGCTGTCATCCCCTTCATTTCCTTTGAACAAAATGTCTGAAGGAATTCCTTTGGACAATTCATCCGAAGAAAACTTTTTCTTGGCTCTATATGTGCCTTTGTATTGCGAGTGCCCCTTTCCTTCGACACGTGGTGCCTTTCACTCTTTGAACAAGTGCCACACGGCGTCTTCCACAGGAACAGGTGAGGACACGTGGCATCTTCCATAGTTGACACTTGGCAGCATCAGCATCCTCGAGCCTTTGCAACATCATAGAAACGTTTGGGGCTCAATTGGGCTCTCGCAGACGATGACACTTGCCGGCCTCCACCGATCTATGCAAGGGACACATGGTGCAGTCCAAATACATTTGTTAGCCGCGCAAATGTAGACATTTGGTGCATTTCATTTTGACCCACCAGGGATATGTGGCAGATTTTGGTGTTTTTAGGGAATCATGCGGATGACGACAAGTGGTGGCTTCCACCAAGTTCTAGTGAA
Source organism: Torreya grandis (assembly GCA_037957365.1). Lineage (NCBI taxonomy): Eukaryota > Viridiplantae > Streptophyta > Pinopsida > Cupressales > Taxaceae > Torreya > Torreya grandis. The sequence continues at coordinate 4,209,750 of JARHVA010000552.1, forward strand.
ACTTTGGAGATCAAAAGGATGTATTCAAACCATCTTAGATGATGACACGTGGCATGTTTTTCTCACTTCTGAGACTTACTCGAGGCCCACCATGGTCTTTAACAAAAACAAAAAGTAGAAGAAAGAAGTTACGGATAATGACACTTGTCGGCTTCCACCGAGCTTTGGAGGGGCACGTGGCACGTTTCGCTACTCTTAGATGAATACATTGGGGCCTTTCGTAGTTGCCACTTGTCACCATTTGTGGGGCTCTAATAAACCTATCGAAAGAAGCCTTGTTGCTTATGAAAAGGCTGGAGACATGGACATTGACACTTGTCGCGCTCCGCAAAGTTTCAATGGGATGCATGGCGGCTTTTGAGGGCTTTTTCTTGAACCTGTTGATTGAACCCGCAGATTGAACCAACTGTTTGCTACTTCTTTCTTTGACTGAAGCTACCTTTGAATTGCTTGAACCTTTGAGCTCTAGATGAAGCGCTTGACCCATTTGAAGCTTGCCACTGATATTGAACCTTGAACCCGTTAAACCTTGAACCAAAGTGGTTCAAGGTTCAACGGTTCATTTGATCAGAAGATTGTTGATGACCCTTTTTTGGTTGAACCAAAGCGTTGAACCTATCCCAAAAGTGTCCAAGTGCGAGAAACTAGTCCCTTCTGATTGAACTCACCTATAGAATTCTTTGAACTCGTTGAACCTGCTAATCACTTTACCAAAAAGTTGAGAAAATGATGAATTTGAATGTTGCAAAACAAATTTTTGGAAAGGGGACGGACAATTTTGGCCATGCAGGACCAAAATAGTCATATGTTGTCTTGAAAATGAGGAATCATTTTTCAGGGCCAACACACTTTCTACACAAACCTGCTGCGAATACACATGATTTTCATATACTTTCATTTTCAGCAGGCTGCGTTGATGGTGCCCTTTAACTTCTTTATGGCCTCCCGGTAACATGATTTGTACATAAATCATGGCCATTAGGCCTCGTTAATGAGATTGACACCTTGCTTTCACCTTCAGAAGGCTTAGTTATTAATGTTCTTAGCCTTGGCTAGGACATGTTGGGTGCAAGATATCCACAATCTATAGGACATTTAGAAAAATCTTTTGGTTCTATATCAATAGTATTCTAGACAACTATATTTATTGACTAGTATGAGTTTAGAGATTTTATACTTGGATCTTGTAATCTTATATTTTGTCAAATTAGAAAGACATTATGTTGTGTTTTCTTCACAAATTATTTAACACTTGAATATTTAAAAGTGGTAATAATACGTACGAAGGCAAAAATAATACCCAAATTGTAGTTGTCTAATAGAACGTTATGCAACATCATGAACAATAACTTTAATACAATATTTATACTACCATTGACCATAGATGGATAATACAATGGGTTATATAAACCTCCATTTGCTCAGTAAATTCTAATCTTCCTATGTTTTCTCTATCAAATTATTGTTGGTATCTCCCTAAGGTCGGGGGTTTGAATCCCTCCCCTACATTACCTCCTCTCATTTGCTCAATCTCTTCCAAGGAGAAGCCCAATTCAATACACCATACTCACATAGAGTGTAAAATGTTGACATATGTGATAATCTAGGATGGGAGAAATAAAATTGTCAAGCCCTATGAAAATCCATAAAATTCAATGTGTTAAACAAGATCAATTTTAATTGGGAAATAATCCAACCCTAGGCAATGAGGCCAAATCCAAAACAAATGCACCACTCCACATTCACTAACAAAGCAAGGCCGAATTAGAGATTTTAATCTTTAACAGTCCAATAAAGTTCCCTACAAAACAAAAAGGAAAAATATGATATTCTAATACCAACCCAATAGAAATCAATAAATGATAAGCCAATTACATTGAAAATAGAATACCAAAAATAAACCTGATAATAAAATTACCGAGACATACTTGTACCCCTAAACAGTGAATCTAGTTCCTCACTTAGCTCGGAAACTAATCTAATGTGCACCATACAGAGACCTAAATGTCTATCTTATATTTTCTACTTAATGTGTTCCATGTAATGTAATGTAATGACATAATTACAAAGTAATTTTTCAGGTTAATAGTTCACTCCTTGTCACCTTCTAACTCAAAAATAAAAATCAAAAATCAAAAAGGTGTCTATTCCTATGGCAACTAAAGTAATTTATAAAATAGCCTAAAATTACCACACTACTGTCATACACATTTTTAAAATAATGACAATTGCTATCAAACATATGTGATGTTTATAGAAGAGTTAGCTTGATTAACAAAGAATGACATTGACAAAAAATCTAGGGCTTGCAGCATGGTTGAAGGAATTTTTTAATCGCATGTCAGTAACTAATCCACATTGAAGTACACGAGCAAGAAAATGTTTTCTTTGAGTTTGGGAAAAAAAAATTATTTCCTTCTTGCAACGACTGGTGATTGATTCAAGCTTTGAAAATGTAAAATGTTGGAAACATGTTGGTAAGAAATATTGAAAGTGCAACTGTGTTTGTAGCTTACTTGTGTGCTTGTCTTTATTTGTCGGAGACTACTTTAGTTTAAGAAGGTTATCACTAACTCTAGACCTAATCAACTGTCTCGATGTCTGCACGGTAAATTCATTAAGACTGCCAACAAATTGCATGTGGCTGACCATGTGGTGGTTAACCTGCCCAGATAAGAAAGACGTGGAGGGGCAAAATAGAGTGTTGAATTGCCCTCCAATGTAGCATTGTCAAACAAAAATCATTGCCAAGACCAAAGCTACACTTGTTCTCTATCGAGTAAATTAACTAATATATAATTAGTCGGCTTAAATTATTCATTATATAAGTAGCATAGATAAAGAATTAGTTCCCTTGCTAGTACCCTGGAGTTACATGGTTGCTCCTCATATCAAGATTATAAAATTATAAGGTAGACATTTAAGTTTACTTTTTATCCTTTTTTAATTTTTATTAATTTATTTCTGAGATAAATTTTATTATATAAAATAATAAATATATATTAACTTTTATGATTAATTAGAGTCTTCACATATTTTATAATTATATATGGTGTTATGTTGTATTTAATAGCCATATGATCATATTCACATTTCAAATTGTAAAGTATAATCAAATTTTAAAATACAATATCAAAATTTGAGTAATTGTCAAATACTTTAAAAACATATAATCCTATGCTTTATTGATAGCCATGTTGTAAAAATGCCCATTTATGGAGATCCTCCCCTATCTTTATTTTCAAATTGGATTATAATTAAATTGTTATGTTGATAAAAATATTTTACATATTAATATTATTTTAATATTTTAACATATTATATTAAATATCATATATTATTTTATTATTATTTAATATATGTAGATGTTTATACAATATTGTATTTTTCCTTTGTAAAGTTTGCCTTTGTACAATATTTTATATGATTATAGACCAAAAAAATAGTGAAAAATAATCACCTAAAGAAAACAAAATTCAAGATATTATTGTCATGCACATTAAATAATTACACACACATTTTCATTTCACTGCTACAACATAACCCTTGTTATATTGATGTCACTACAAAAATATAAGAGATAATAATATTTTACAATAAGGTGAAAAACCAGGCAGTAAAATATGCATGTATTAATATTTAAGCAAATAATTATTGGGTGGATGGGCTCCAAGTTTTCATCCATATATTAAAATTGTAATGTCTCTTTTTAACTACTCTACGTACAATTAGAATAAAAGATTAGGTCTTTCAATTAGAATAAAGAAAGTTAGTTTATCTATGGTTAGAATAAAATTAGTTGAGAGATTACTCCATAAAATAAGACAGAGATAAATTGTCTATCTCAATCAATTATCATCACAATTAGAGGAATTTTTTTAGTTAGTTATGTTTTCTGAAATTAATTATCAATTAATTTTTTACATTTAAAAAATTTAACTATAGTTAACTGCTATCATTTATGGACTAGCTTACTATGATTTAAGATTGTTGGGTGGTGGGATATAAAACAATGCATAAGATAGACACACAATACCCATTAAAATATTAATAAAACTCAAATTCAATTATATGAAGGCGCTGCTACTACAAAAACTTGCTTTGCACTTGAAGAAGACAAACCTTAAGAAAATTTGTAGTGCACGACATTTCAAATTTGTACAGAAAGTCAAGGATCAACATGATGAATAATTACATGGTTGTATGTGTGTTAAGAACATTTCAAAGTTTAGATTTATATGATAGACAATTTCCCATTTAGGACATTTAAAAAACCCACTTAGATAGACACATTTATCTATAATGTTTACAGATGACATATGGATTATTTTTTGAACCTCTAATGCACATCATTAAAGACAAAAAATTGATGTTCATCTTTTGGTGGTAACTTGAGGTTTTTACATTACATACACACTAATACATGACCCCTCTAAGCTAGGGTTCCCAACTATTGGGCCTTTTCCCTAATCAATGTAGCTAAATAAGTTTCATAATGTTTGCCCTATATCTAACTACTTTCATGATTCCTTATTTAGGAAATGAATTCCTTCACTGGTGGTTGATATTAATGTTTAGATATATACATGGTTCACAAGCTTTCTTCATAGTTCCCAAATTATTGAAGTCCTATCAATGATAAGTAGACATTTTTCAGATATTCACAAATATGTTATCACCTTATATATGAAATACAAGTGAGAGACAAGCTCTATGTTTTAGCATGTATTAGAGTCGATCCATATTAAAACTTAGCCTCCATGATATGATCACATAAAAAGAGAGAAATGTCATCCTCATACTCTTTTTTTTTCTTCCAGTGTTATTTTTAGGGAAGAAATCACTTCAATAATAATCTAGATAAACTAAACTCATAACTCAATCCCACTCTCACTACCCACCATTGCATGTCAACTTTTGAATATTCTGTTGCGTAGACACTCATCACCATTATCAGAAGAAGAGACAAGTTGTATTGACCAAGTGAACTCCATTAGATCAACATTTCTTAAGATGGATGTCTCCTCAAAGATTAAAAACTACCCTCATTGTGATATTTTTCCATAAGATTAATGAATTACAAGTAACTAATTTATTGAATTCTAATGAGATATTTCCATTTGGTTTGTTTATTGAAAGATCTAGAAATTGCAGTTGAACTCTATCGAAATGCTTTTTTGTGTGGGCACTAAAATAATTTATTGAAATATTAGAGCAATAGAGCCTTTTAGAATCTCTAGAATAATACTATAGACAAGATGTTGTTTGGTAGGTCCATGTAGGAACTAAATTTGATAACCATATGATCGTATTTATATTTTGTAGTAGGTAATATACAATCGATTTTCTTATGAACCGTATTATATGAAAAGTAATATTTTTGACATACAATCAAAAATTTAAACGATTATAATAAATATATAAATTATTTTTAATTTTTCTATATTCTACAATAAACTATATGAACATTTGAAAGATAATATTAAATAAATAATCGTCTAAAAAAAACTATAATAAAAATCAACTATCAAATTTAATCCTTATGTCTATATATTTAAAATTTGTTTGAATTATCTGATATCCAAAGTCTTATGCTTTTGTTGCTTAAAATTTTCAAAGATAATTTCATTGCATTAATTGTCAATGCAGTCAATAATTGCATGCAAACCTCTAATGTTTGTTGTAAAAATTAATAAAAGTTTGAAATTCACTACAATCAACATTAAATCTGCAGTTTTGATAGGTTACAAATGCTCTTCACAATTTGAAATGGATGTGGTATATCTATTTGCACATATAATTTTTTAAAATCATTGTTTTGAATCATTGATATATAGCAAGTTTTCCAACAGATTAGATATTAAGATGACAACAATTCCAAGTGAATACCCACACTATTTGTGGTACTTGGAATTTGGAATACCCACACTAAAATTATATTTGAAAAAGAATTAAAAAATGCATATTTAAATATATGTGTTAACAATATTGATGACAAAAATATTAAATTAATTATTTGATAGAGCTTTAGGTGTAAGTCTTAAAAATAATAAATAATTGATTATTTAGAAAAGTTAAGATTAAGAAAATTTGATAAGTCCTATATTTATAAAGAGGTCAATATATTGTTTTCTCTTCGTTAATTAGTAGGTTTACATACTAGAGTAATATTCACTCACAAGCGGTAATGAGATGTATAAGGTTTGATAAAGTGGGTTGGTTGTGCCCAACCTCATCCACATTTGAATCTAACAGGGTGTTTATAGGCTAGATGTAGCCATATGAGTTTACTCAGTAGATTTCAAGTGATCGAGTAGTAGTAATTTATATTAATTTAATAGTTCTTGGGGACTCAGCCCTCGATTTATACCCCAAAACCGATTTATAATTCCTGTCAAAAGCAAATATCGATATATATGTATATGTATATATATATGTATTAACTCACAAAAAATCAAATATTCTAACTAATAATTATTGTAACAATTTATAAAATCAAAAATATTATATTGACATAATAATAGATACCAGGTCCATATGCTCAAAATAATATTATATCATATATATATATATATATATATATATATATATACACCAAAAAAATCAAATATTCTAACTAATAATTAATATAACAATCTATAAAATCAAAAATATTATATTGACATAATAATGATATAAGTAATGTTATACCAGGTTCATATGTTAAAAATAATGTTAAATCACTCACCAAAAAAAAAATTATAAGTAATGAGTACTATAATAATTAATAAATAATATGGCCGATAAAAATTACCAAGGACTTATTAAAGGTGAAAATGATTATTTAATACGCAGTAAAAATATATAATGAAGATTATGGTTAATGTCTTACTCGTTTAAAATATAATACTTATAAAAATAAAATTATATGTTAATGGGGGTTATTTTTGTAATTTTAAATAAAATAATAATATTGTTTTTAATAATAATGTATATAAAATTTAAGATGAATATATGAAAAAATTTTACATTTTTTATTGATTAAAATTAAAAAATAATAAATCATCAATTTAGAAAATTTATTTGAACATAATATTATAAAGAAAATATATTCAATTTTAAAAATAATTATAATTTTATTATAAAATATATAAATTAAAAATAGAAGTATTTAAATAATTTGGTAACATTTTGCATATGGTTGAAATATATATATATATATATATATATATATATATATATGGTTACTTTTGTAATTTTAAATAAAATAATAATATTGTTATTAATAATAATGTATATAAAATTTAAGATGAATATATGGTTAAATTTTTCCATTTTTTATTGATTAAAATTAAAAAATAATAAATCATCAATTTAGAAAATTTATTTGAACATAATATTATAAAGAAAATATATTCAATTTTAAAAATAATTATAATTTTATTATAAAATATATAAATTAAAAATAGAAGTATTTAAATAATTTGGTAACATTTTGCATATGGTTAAAATAATTGTATATTTTTAAGTAATAACGTTTGTACTTAGCTACCTTTTATACATGATAATTAATATATTATTAATTGCTCATTCATTTCATAAATACATATATTATTTACTTAAATGATCTTGAGTTAATTATTTCTTTGTTTTATAACAACATGCATATTCTTCATTGAAAAGGCATTTAGCACTAATAGAGTGAATAGAAGTAGAATTCAAAATGTTTCTTATACTTTATTTTGAATAATGTTGATAACGTCATGTGATTTTTAATTTGGTCTACATATCTACTAATAATATTTTATGTCATTGTACTTTCTTTGTTTGTTTTATAGACTTGTCCAATGGGCAATGGTATAAACTTACAATATTAGAGAAATCATATGATAAATGATTTTATTTTACATTTGACAAGAGAAACTCATTCATATGATGGGAGTATTTTGGGATTTTTAGTAATTTTAGCCTGAAAGTAAAAAAAAAAGAGACAAAAATGTAAATATAAAAATGAGGACATGGAAGGAGAATGAGAGGAAGTGGAGGGAATTGAGAGAAAAGGGGGAAAGATGAATTTCATAATATAATAAACACAAAAAATTATTTAGATAACTCAGAAAATAATATAAATGAGTAGGAACTCTTTCTATAATATGAAAACAAGAAGACGAACAACAAATACATGGAGGATGAAGGTCATATAGAAATAAAACTTCATTCCTACATTTAGATTGTAAGCATATGGTACACATCCCATCTACAAATATTCACAACACAAAGTTTACATCATCACTTTCACATGAAATGAAGAAGTATTGAAGTTTTAATGAATTTTTATAACTATGAACAATAGAGCACATTATATGACCAAAGAACATTATCACCCTCAAAGAAACATTCATCTCACTTGATTTTATGTTCATATTTATAAATTTAGAAAACCTACATAGACAAAGTTTCACTCAAATTTCTTATAGCGGTAAGAGAAAGGAAAAATCCCATTTATGACGAAAATTATGTCCTTTTATAATCATTGCACTTGTACAAATAGTTACATAATTACTTTTGACTTATATCTGACCCATAACTCAATTTGAGTTGACACACCGATTTACACGTTATAAAATTGAATTAATTCCTAAATGAATTAATTTATTCCAATTAATTAATTTAAATAAAAATAGATTATTTTTTTTTAAAATACTTGAACATGTAAATTCAACTTATTGTTCAATTCAGGCCCACATAAATTGGCCAACTTGACATATTTTAGGACATGAAGCAGGACCCGTTAAACCTGGTCCATTGAGAAATAGAGTCTGGCATTTGCATTTCACTTGTGATCTGATTATTCTCATCTTTGATTTATAACCTTATACTAAACTACATAGCTGCTTTGATTGCCTTCCAATACATATTCATTATCAATGTATTCACTTCCATTGACATAAGGGTTCAATAGTCCTCTTCTAATTCGTTGGTGGAACCAACACACTCACCTATGGTTTGATATGATTGATTGTGGAAAACTCTTTCAGATTCACACTATATTCTACTTCTAACGTGATGATTATAAGCTTGGCTCTCTACCTTGTCAATTCTATTCAATGCATTGTGAGTTTGATTGGTCTAACTACCATCATCTCTTGTCTTTAGTTTTAAGTTCCTCAGCCTCACTAATTCTATTCATATGAAGACCTATGATTTTGATTCTCTTGCTGACATATAAGTTGAAATTTTTGGAAACTTATTGAAGAGAATGGATTAGAGAATTTAATAAGAAGGGTATTATAAAACTAAATCATTAAAGGTCCTCCTATAAATGTATATTTGTAGGTAGGGGTAGCCATATGGGTGATAAATAACATTAAATAGAAATGGTTTATCAATAGAATTTATCTCTTCATCAGACAAACACAACTTACCACCATTCTCCACATGTCATCTCGACCAAAGGACTAGCTTTCAACTTGCATGAACTTTTATGATGTTTTACACATTGGGAGTAACAATACATTAATTTGAAAAGATAATTTTGCATTTCAATTGCCATACCAAGTTTTAAATGGTGATTCACAAGGTTGAATGGCAATTTTGAACAACTTGATTAATGTTTGGGTGTTAACTAAGCCACAACAACCAATCACAAGCTTGAATAACATACTTTATATAGATAAAATGGCATTCCATAGGCTATAATTTGTATGATTTTTAAAGTTTGAATAACTATTATAAATGGTTCTCCAAATCACTTTGGATAGTGCTTCATATGCTTTTAGATGGTGTTGAACAACTATAGAATGGCTCTTCACATACCTTTATCTTGCTCTCCTTTTTTATTATATCCTAACATTGAATAGCAGTAATTTGAATGGCATTCATGAAGTTGAGATTGTTAGATTTATGATCAGAATTGAAATAAACAAAATTGCAACACAATGAATAATGAACACAAATGGATAAATCTGATTTAATCTTCTAAAGTCTGTTCTTTATAAATATGCTTGTTATTGAATATATCTATCTTGAACAATGAGGAAGCATTATATATACAAGTGAGAAGAAAGAGACACATCTCTTCAATCTCCATTTTGGTAAAGAGACACAACTCTTCAATCTCCTTGTCAGCCTTCATCAAAAGTTCAAGACGTTGGGCTAGAAGTAAGAGCCCGAAGCAGCTCCTCCAACATCAACACTCCCTCTCAACTAGGGAGGATACTTCCAGCTACATAAGACATGTCACCTCGTCATGATGTCAACCACACTGGATGACATCCATCTAGCTCTCTTAGAGTGTGGAATCAAGGGATTTCACCTCGAACTTCTCTCACAGAGAAGAACTCGTTATCAAGGGATTTCACCTCGAACTTCTCTCTCAGAGAAGAACTCGTTATCAAGGGATTTCACCTCAAACTTCTCTCTCAGAGAAGAACTTGTTATCAAGGGATTTCACCTCAAACTTCTCTCTCAGAGAAGAACTCGTTATCAAGGGATTTCACCTCGAACTTCTCTCACAGAGAAGAACTCGTTATCAACGGATTACTGATACTAAGATTCTTTCTTAGTTAAGGTTGTATTCTCCGCTATACCAAGCTTATCTCAAAAGTACACAAACTTTAACTTGGAGAGAGGCTTGGTGAGAATGTCTGCCATTTGCTCATCAGTGTTGATATACTTTAACTCAATAGCTTTCCTCAATACCATATCTCTAATATAATGGTATTTGATTTCAACATGCTTGGTTCTATCATGAAACATTGGATTGATAGAAATCTTCACACAGCTCTGGTTATCACAATGAATGATTGTAGGCTCCATTGATTGTTCAAACATTCCTGCAAGGAGCTTACGAAGCCATACTACTTCCCGAGCTGCCATACAAGCTGCAATATACTCTGCCTCTGCTATACTCAATGCTACAAATGACTATTTCCTGTTGCACCAAGAAATCATAGCAGATCCCAAACTAAAACAACATCCAGAGGTGCTCTTTTGATCAGAGACACATCCTACCCAATCAGAATCAGTATATCCATGCAGTTTCAAGTCTATACTAGAAGAATATCTCAAGCCATATCCAATTGTGCCACACAAATATCTTAGGATATGCTTCACTGCAACTAGATGTATTTGTCTTGGTTCACACATGAACTGACTAAGTGCACTCACTGCATAACAAATATCTAGTCTGGTATTAACTAGATACATCAATGAACCAATCATTTGTCTATACATGCTAGGATCCACCAGATCTGAACTAGCTACAACCTCTTTTAACTTCAACAAATTTGACTCCATCGGTGTAGACATCGGTTTGCAATTGATCATACCAAATCTCTTCAATATGTCAATAGAATACTTCCCTTGACTTAGAATGATCTCGTCTGGTTTTTGCCATACTTCTAAACCAAGGAAGTAATGTAAGAGATCAAGATCCTTCATTTCAAATTCTGAAGCTAACTCCTTACATTTGAAAATGAGGTGATCTTCTCCAGTAATAAGAAGATCATCAACATAGAGAACCAAGATTAATGTGTTGCCATCAATTAGCTTGAAGTATAGGTTTCAATCAGCATCATTCTTGGAGAAATTCAAGCTCATCAAGTATCGATCAATTCTTTCATACCAAGCACGAGGAGCCTGCTTAAGGCCATACAAAGCCTTCTTCAGTTTGCAAACATGAGACTCCTTCCCATGAACCTCAAAACCATCAGGTTGCTCAATATATACATCTTCCTCGATTACACCATTTAGAAATGTTGTCTTCACATCTATTTGGTGTAATTTCCATCCTTTAAATGCTGCAATAGCAATGATGGTTCTAACGGATGTATAATGAGCGACTAGAGCAAAGGTTTCCTCATAATCTACTCCCTCTTTTTGAGAGAATCCTCTAGCCACAAACCAAGCCTTGTACTTCTCAATGCTTCCATCAGCTGCATGCTTGATCTTGAAGAGCCACTTAGAAGAAACAACAAATTTTCCTTCAGGTCTAGGTATGATATCCCAAACATCATTCTTGAGGATGGATTGATACTCTTCAGCCATAGCATCTCTCCATACTTGTTGACTAGTAGCTTCCTTAACACTAGAAGGCTCAGACTCAATAATTTGACTCATTAATAACACATAATCTGAGAGCTTATGAGGTCTCTTGCTTTCTCTAAGAGATCTTCAAGGACCTATATATTTTCCTGCCTCTTGCATGTTTTCTTGAGTCCATCAAGGCCTTTTTCGTACTATAACAATGTCACTAGGTCCATCAGTTGGTTCCAAAGGCTTAACTGAAACATCATCTTATTTTGAGTAAAAAATCTCCCTCTGAATTTCAGGAGTATGGTCAACTTCCATATCCTGAGGAGACTCTTGGTCTTCATTATCTATCTCCATATGAATGCTCTTAGATCTTTTGAATGCAACATCCTCTTCAAATGTAACATCCCTACTGATCTCAATCAACTTCTGACCTGGAATGTAAATTCTATAGGCTTTTGAAGTTTCACTATAGGCTACAAATATTCCCTTCTTGCCAAAAGGATTCAACTTAGTCCTTTTATCTTTTGGTATGTGAAAATATACTCGACAACCAAAGATCCTCAAACTACTTACTTCTGGCTTTACCCCTGTGAAAGCTTCTTCGGGAGTCATGTTCTCTAAAATGCAGTGAGGTTTTCTATTCTAAACATAAACAGTTGTCTTAGATGCTTCAGCCCAAAGGAAGATTTGTAGATCTTGGTCATGAATCATAGCTTTGGCAGCTTCTACAATAGATCTGTTCTTCCTTTCTGCAACAGCATTCTGTTGAGGGTTGTAAGGAACATAGAACTCCCTCTTAATCCCCATTTCAATGCAAAAAGTTACGAAATTCATCAAAGGTAAACTCCCCTCCTTTGTCGGATCTCAGAACTTTGATCCTCTTCCTAGATAAGTTCTCTACCTGAGCTTTAAACTCTTTGAACCTCTCAAGTACTTCTTTAGATTCTTTAGATTTCAAGAAACAAATCCAAGTCTTTCTAGAGTGGTCATCAATAAAAGTAATGTAATACAAGAAACCACCCAAAGAAGCAGCAGACATTGGACCACATAAATCAGAATGAATGAGATCTAGAATACATTTAGATCTACTTTCTCTGCTATAAAATGGTCTTTTAGTATTCTTACCCATGGCACAACCTTTGCAAGTACCTTCATGCTCTTGGTTGAATTTTGGAAGACCCGTGACCATCTTCTCCATGATAGGTAGAGCTCGAAAGTGTAGGTGAGCTAATCTTCTATGCCAAAGATCACACAAGTTTGAAGAATCATGTACTAATGCCTGAAGTGGACAAGTAATTAGCAAATAGAGGCTCTCATGTCTAACTCCAATTATTTGAGCAGTTTTGAAGTTGGAATTCTTCATCCACACAAGAACTTTACCTTCGGAGAAGGCAACTTGATAACTCTTGTCTTCTAAGGCTGAAATGGAAACTAGATTTCATTTGATGCCTGAAACATAGAGAACATCACTTAACCTTAGAGTAATGCCAGATTTTAAGTGGAGAGTAGAGATTCCAATCCCTTTCACTGAATAGCTAGCATCATCTCCAATGATAACTTGTTCACAAGAATTTCTCTCCATCAAGTTTGATAAATGCTTGTTAAACCTAGTGATGTGTCGAGATGCACCACTATCAATTAACCAAGTGTTGGTGTCAGGAGGTACATTGCTTGATAATGCTGAATAGAACAAATATTCACACATTTCCTTCTGAGGAGAGGTATCATCAACATTTGCAATGGTGGCTTGTTGCTTAGGCCTAGAGGGACAATATTTGGCAATGTGACCATACTTGTCACACCTAAAACATTGGATTTTGGAGAGGTCCCTTTTCTTCTTGAAAACGGGAGCACCATCAGTTTCATTATCTCTATTTCTCTTGAAGAATCCTTTCTTCTCATTCTTGCTTTTCTTCTTAAATGATTTAGAGGAAAGGACACGAATGTCTTCATTAGTAGAGCTTTGACCAATTCCTCTAGCAACCAATCTAGCCTCTTCTTGAATGCAATCTACCCTCAATCGATCAAACTTGGGAAGTTTCGATCTTGCACTAATTCCTTGAATGTGGGATTCCCATGATGAAGGAAGGCCATTGAGAGCAAGCATGGTCAAGTCTTTGTCATCAACTACATGACCAATTGTAGAGAGTTGATTTCTTAATTTTGAAATCTTCATAAAGTAAGCAATAACTGTTTCTCCTTTCACCATTTTCACATGATGTAGTTGTTGCTTCAGTGTAAGAGCTCGGCTAGTGTTGTTGATTTCGTACATTTCCTCCAAGGTTTTAAACATGTCCCTTGCTGTCTTCAACTTGGAGACAATCGGAACAAGATGATCTTTAATGGAGTCAACCAATATCTTCTTCGCCTTGATGTCTTTCTTTTTCCACTACAACTTCTCTTCTTCCTCCAGTGGTTCGGGAACTTTGGTTTCCACAAACTCAGCCAAGTCATTTTCTTCCAAGGTGAGCATGAATCTAAACCTCCATGATGTGAAGTTGGATGTTCCTTCGAGTCTATCCTCAATTTTAAGACTGTTCACCATCTTGACTAAGATAGGGATAGACAAGATATATAAAGAACAAAAGAGAGTATTGCTGCAATTACAAGTCTGATCACGATTGTCTTCAAACCTGCTCTGATACCATGTTAGATTTATGATCAAAATTGAAATAAACAAAATTGCAACACAATGAATAATGAACACAAATGGATAAATCTGATTTAATCTTCTGAAGTCTGCTCTTTATAAATATGCTTGTTATTGAATATATCTATCTTGAACAATGAGGAAGCATTATATATACAAGTGAGAAGAAAGAGACACATCTCTTCAATCTCCCTTTTGGCAAAGAGACACAACTCTTCAATCTCCTTATCGGCCTTCATCAAAAGTTCAAGACGTTGGGCTGGAAGTAGGAGCCCGAAGCTGCTCCTCCAACATCAACAGAGATGACAATTATAAAACTTCTATGGTTCCCAAAACCATAACAAGATCTTATGAATGACACCGAACATGGTGGAGTGGCATTTTGCAAGCTGATTTTGTCTTTATTCACACTAAATATTTATCCTAGATCATTGTTGGTTACTGGCTGAGCTTGGCATCTTTTATTCTTCCTTTTGGAAAAGCTTTAATTTCATGTCAAACTATACTTTGAATGGTGCCCAAAATATTTTATGTTGTTTCTTTTTAATTTTATCATCAACTCTCACATTCCATCTATCCTGGTGTTTTCGTAAGCTAATATGACATTGCAACACACACACAAAAGTTAGAATGGTGTCCCTTATGCCTTAGAATGGTGTGAACAATAGTCAAATAGATTTTAAAATAGGATATTGGTGATGAATAATTAATTAAAGAAGAAGCTGTCAATTAAAAATAATTACTCAAAGTGGATTTTCAATATAGATATTTTTAATGATTTTCAAAATTTAATTATCCACTTTGTTATTCCATCTCAAAATATCCATCTTAGTAGAACATTTTTAAATCTCTAGTATATTAAATTGTTTAAAAATAACTACTACTTTAAATGAGTATAAAAACTCCATATTAGTTTTTAAAAATATAAAATTTATATTGTGGCAAGACTTTATAATATCTCCACTTCAGTATTGCTTTATAGAAATCTCTACATTGTTAAAACTTATTGAAATCTCAACTGTGGCAAAGTGTTTAAATATCTCCACTTATTTATTTACATGGTGGAGATGGAGAAGTCTTTGAACTTTTATATATAATTTTTGTATTACCACCCAAAATTTCTGCTTTCCTCATTAATGATAGATATTAGAGGCCGCTTTGTTTAATTTTGAAACCACCTTCAAATTTTCAATATTAAACCCTTTTTATTACACTATGAGTGCAAAACACCATTCAAACTCTTTTTTATTTCCTTCAAATATTATCACATGAAAATGTGAATTAAATTTACATTCACATATAAATGGTTTGCTTTTTATTTATCATAAGATTTTTAGCTCTATTTGTCATTCTTCCAAATTGACTCAAATGATTGGCAGAAAAACCAAGCCCCAAATTAGATTGAACAAGCACTGGATGAAATAAACGCAAACTTCCAATTATCTTCAAATCCAAATGTAATGAGTGTTAAAGTGAATAAATGTTAAATTAAATAAGATTTGAATTTCATTGTTGTTAACATTGATCTACATGTTGTCACATTCATGTGCATGTGATTCCTTTTGTATACCTAAGTTGTTCCTATTAGGGTAAAAATAATGAATGGTTGAATACAAATATGTTGATAAGACTCACAAAATGACAGTAAAGTTGGTATAGTAAAAAATATCATTATTGGAATTCTTGGTGTTCTCAAAAAAATCACTTGTGAAATTTTTTGATTACAATAATTCCCCAATAATTCTCCAAAACTCCATAAGGAAAGACTTAAAAAAAAATTGAGAGTGACAACGGATATTGTTTTTTCTTTCAAAAATTTATGTTTGAATGTATACATGAATTTATTTCTTTAACATATCCATTAACTCATATATATATATAAGTTGATGATATGTTGGTGGCTTGGTTAAGTGGGATGTGCACATGTTCATATCTTATTATACATTTAAAGTTGGTTACGGTTGTATGTACTGAATTTGAGACGTGTTAGACTTTACAATATATTTAAGCTGGATTTTTTTTATAAACTTGTTCTCAAAATATTTAAAAACTATCAATCGATTCAATTAAAAATTTGTTCTTAAAATTTAAAAAAAATCTCAATCAAATTTAATTCAATGCGACATGCTCTTATTTCTATTATTCATTGTAATTTTAAAAATAGAATCACACTTTAAAAGGAATGTAAAATCACCAACAAAATTACTTCCACTTAAAACTATATGTTATTAAATTTGACTACCTCTCAGCATTTTTAATAGTAAAAAACTTCATGATCATAAGACACTCATAATACTTGTTAGATTATTCTATAAGACGCCTATAATTTAACATGGTGAATTATCACTTAATATACTCATACATTTCCACCACTATTACTAAAATAACCTCTATAGTAGAGTATTATATCATTTATCCCCTTTGAATCATAGCCAAAATAATACCAACGTATAAACTAATGACTATTTTTCTATGACTTCTTGTTGAAAGTTAATAGTCCAACGATAATATAAAAACCCACTCCATAACTAAATCTCATTCCCACTTCCCTCCATGTGATCTCATCATATTTTCATTTTTTTTGTTTCATCCACATTTATATCTTGTATAGTGTAATTTTGCCCATGCAAAGAGTTATTGCATGTTGTATTGGTAAATGGAGTCCCACTTAGATTGCATTGCCTAAGTAGGATACGTACCCAAATGTTATAAACTACCTTCTAAGGGGAATATTTCCATAAATTATGTTGTACAAGATATTCAAGACTTTAATATAAGTGAGAGCTTCAAGTTACAATGGAATTGTTCCATTCAAACTATTTACAAAGGGAGCCAAAGACTCTAGTTGACCTATGCCTCCTAATGTTTTTGGTATTTGACCAACAAGATGATTTATTGAAAGGTTAAGGGACTTCAAAACTTTAAGGGATCCCATATTTGAAGGAATTCCACTAGATATTTTTTTGTTGGATAGATCAATACATTTAAGGATACACATAGTTCTAAAAAAATCTAGATCTTGACCTTTCATGGAAAATATTTTTGATTTGTATTTGAAAATTAATTTTGTGAATCTTAATGATAATATAAACTACTCTAAATGATACATTGACCATTTCAATCTTGTAAAGTTTCTTGGAATAAATCCTAAAACCTTGTGGTGAGAAAATCCAAGATTTGGTAGATAAAATATCATTGGTGGAATATTACCTTGAATTTTCTTGGATCTCAACATCAAGATAAATGTAGTTGTGATAGGTTTCCAGTCCAATTTTGGATGGTTCCCTCAAAATTATTATTTAACAAATCAAATAATTCCAAAGAGTATCATTTTTCAAAGGATGAGAAAATAAGTCTTCATAATTAATTACCATTTAGATTCTTCAGGAATCTCACCTTCAACCCATTATATAGAGCATACATTGGATAGGGTCCCCAATAAAAGGAGAAAGATGATTAATCCAAATAAGATAGATGAAGACATATTGGTGTTCAAATTAATAAAGAAGTACTCAAACAAGGAGATAGTTGATTTACATAATGATTTAGTTGAACTTTATACTACATTAGACATTATACTAGTGTAAATAGTTGGTAAAGAGCATGATAGTGACATTATCTATGCAGTAAGTCCCAAGATAAAAACAAAGAATGGAGAGCATAGATGGAAACCAAGGTAGAACTAGGTTTCAAATAATGATATACAAATCAAACCCATATAATAGGATTAAGATAAAGATGATGTGGAACCCCTTAAAATAAACATGAATAAAGGGGCACGTATTGAACAACTTTATGTAGCGCCTTGGCCAAAAATTGTAGCAACATCAAATAAAGTAATTGGGGAGGCATCAGATAGGATGCATGAAACCACTAAGACAAAAATGAAGGAATAAAATGAGGATTCAAGGTGCATTATGTCGATTTAAATAGATTTAGTGGATAATTTTGATGATGAGGATGTTGATAATATTTGTGCTAATTTAAAAATTCATACAACTAGCCATATCTTTGATGAATTCATCACAAAAGGATCCTACTCCACCCTAACACATGGTATGAATAAAGGAACCTTCCAAGTTAATTATAGAATTAAATGATGATTACATGCTTGTACTTCATGGAGGAGATCCCACAACTACAAAATATGAACTAGAATAGGAAAAAATGGATGAAAATACACCAAGTGTTTTGGTGTGTATATACAAGGATGATGAGGACTCGCAAGGACCATCAGTTGAGAAGATACTGATGATCAGAATATGAATAGAGAAGATACAACAAGAATGTTAAATTAGGAAGACAGTGTGCTAAATGATTAGATATAGGTGTTAGATAAATAATTTGGTTTGCATGATGAACCTAAAAGACGATGGCTTGGAAGGTGAAGAAAAAGAAAAAAAGGATAAGGAAGAGGTAAATGGTAAATAAATGGATGTGAATGAGTCAAATTATGACAAAGAGATGGATTATTTTAGTCATCCCCCACACAATTACATATAACAGGGTGAGGTACATGATATAATAAATCCACTTGCAAGACTTCTTCGATGTCAAATTAAATGCCAACTACACATAGAGTGGGGAAGAGGAGAGTGTTGATGGTAAATAAGAAACCATATATATACATGAGAATATTTTTTATCATGGTACTTTATGCATAGATATCTCAATCTCACTCCCACTTCCCACCATGTCATCTCACCATCATCTGAGTTTCGTGTTTCATCCACTCATATCTCACATAGTCTAGTTCTGATCATGTAAATAGTTCCTACATGTTAAATTGGTGAATGGAGTCATAATTAGATTAGCATTTTCTAATTAGTATGCCTCCCAACATGTTAAAAAATAATTTATAATGGGTACTTTTCCACCAATCATGTTGTAGAAAAGATTCAATAATTCAAAATAAATGAGGGATTCAATTTCCAATGGAAACATTTCATTCAATTTATTTACAAAGATATCCAAAGACTCTAGTTGACCCATGCCTCCCAATGTTTTTGGTATTTTTATGCTAAGATGATTTATTTAAAGGATAAGTGTTTTTAAATGTTGAAGGGATCCCATCTTTTAATTAATTCCACTAGATAATTTTTTGTTGGATAGATCAATACATTTAAGGATATTCATAATTCTAACAAAATCTAGGTCTCGATCTTTCATGGAAAGTATTTTATGATTTGTAAATAAAATAAATTTCATGAATCTTGAAGATAATATAAGTGAATTTAGGATACATTAACCATTACAATCTTTTAAGGTTGCTTGAAATAGATCGTAAAAGTTTATGGTGAGAAAAGTCCAAGATTTGAAGATTTAGTAAACCAAATATCTTTGAAGGAATATTACCTTGAAATTTATTGGATATCAACATCAAGATCTGCAACTTGTTTATGTTGGATTTATGCACACTAGGGAACCTTACAAGGTAGACTCTAACATTTTTTTATTGGTGAAGAATGATTCACTCCAAGGCACATGTTGTAGGATATTGGGTTTTATAAACAACCTAGTGGTGGAATAACGGTGAGAAAAATAGTTGTTTACCTTGGATGATTCAGATATGACGTGAGTCTATAATTATTTGAGATGGGTTTATTGATGATGATTATAACCTAAGGTGGGAAAAATCAAAATAAAACCAAAAATTAAATAAGGATATAGCAGAAAACAAGGCTTTATGATTTAGTTAGAGATGAAACCTTTCTAAGCTAGATTTTGAACTAGGGGTTCGACATATAGTCAGGAACTAATACTTCATAAAAGTTACTGTTAGAACATATATATTCAAACATATTTAATATTTTAAGGAAACAAGAATACAATGAAATTTAATGCACATAATTGCACATCTACAAAGGGAGATTATGATTACTACACGCAAAGAATTCAAATTAGCTACTGTACAATATGAATAATGTTATCAAAGAATGTTCATGCACAAACAAAAGACTAAGATACTAGATTGATTAAACTTATTTAAAGTCTAAAAAATTTGGAGAAGAATAATATTTGCACATTAAGACCAATTACAAAACAATCCTTAGAATTTCTTATTAATCTTGTCAACCAAAATTCTCCTCCTCTTTGAATCAGGAGGATATAAATACATATATAATATTATGGAATGGTTTCCTCATCCTCTAGGCAAAGTATAAAATTATATATTCTAATTTTAGGACTCATACACATTATGCATGTACATGATATAAAATAGAATAGCCAGTCAAAATTATATACGTACAATATAAATATATATAGATGTCTAAAATAAAATGAATATCTAAGTCTTCGTAAAAATATAATACACGAAAAATATATAAATCCATATTTTACTAAGGTTTCAACTTTAAACTACCCAAAGAAGAAGGATAATATGAACATAATGCAGCAACTGAAGTATTAAGAGGCACTGGCTATGAAGGACTAGTTGAAGTGGCTATCATCATTGGTGAAACAATAGTAAACTGAGGAAGAGCATGCACTTTAATATGAAGTGTCCCTTGAGGATTAATTATCAATGTATATGTTGGTTGAGTAATAGACACTATCTTGACAACATCCTCAGTGGCTTTCAGCATTTTGAATAATGTATAGGTAATGTCAAATTCTTTAGTTATTATATCAAAAATGAGTATAGAAGGTTTGAATATTTCTCCAATTTCACTCATCAACCTTTGATGCTCAGTTTTAGAGGCTTTTAATCCTACCCTGAGTACCTCTACTTTAGTCACTTTGTCCTTTGAAAAATTGATAAGTTGTATAATTTCCTCACTAGTTTTATACACAGTGCATTCCACCTAAGCTTCAAAATTGTCAGCAACTGCATTAATAAGTATGTGAGATTTTGGCTTATTTATCAATTTTCCTATGTAATTTATCATGTTGGTGACCCTAATATATTTTAAAACCCCAATTACCTCCTTTTCTTGGCTTACCAATTATGTTATCAAAACTATCATCTGAGAGTGCCACTAGAAAGCCCATCTCTCTTCAAAATTACATAGTTTGGGGCCTAAACTGCCTCTTATGTATTCATTAAATTCAAATGATAGTATGTGCTATTATTTGTGCATTGAACCAATAATTTGAGTCTTTTCTTGAGTTATTTAAATTGGTTCTAAAAATTTATTATTTTTCCCCACTTGGGCTATGACTCACCCCTAGAAGTCATGATTGTATTTAAAATGTCAAATAACCTGGTGTTTTTGCTTTGTACATTGTCTATAATCTCTCTAGGAGCCTAAATAATCTTCTATTGAAATAATATTTTTTAGCATGCTCTTAACTTCTGTCCATTTCCTTCATTGCCTCCCTTTCTATGTCTACAAAGGCACATAAGTCCTTTGTATACAATATGGGTTTGTTCAAGATTTTATTTTATTTCTTAGAAAGGGGAATATATTTTCCCTATGCTCTAATGTTACTTCCTCCCTTGTACTATAGTCCACTCCCTTCCTCTTCCTCACTCTTTGGATTTTACCACTCTTTTTGTCAAAGGTACTTATTATAGGCAATTCAGTGAGGACCAAACCCATCTTGTCCTTCCTCTTTTCTTGTGACTCCTTAACCTTGGTAGGCATAATGAGTTCTCCCTATTATTCTACCTAAATGGCCTTTGGGGTAGTGGAAGGTGGTATGAATCTTGGTGGAAACATGGAAGCACTTATTTAAATGAGTATTTGGGTAAGTGGAGTGACCCTACTCCATTATGAAAGAATCCTTTGGGGTGTAGCTTCTACTATGTATATGGTTTGCCCTAAAGTTCTAATAATTATTATTATTGAAGATTTTGTTGGAGTTGATTGGAATATGGATAAATCTAGCTGGGCAGATGGCCTTGTTAGGGCTCAACAGTTCAAGATAGATACAATGACCAAATATTCAAAATGGACCTTATTTTTAGGGTCTTGAGGCCTAACCATTATTAAAGCAATGGTCTAATGAATAAAATAATATAAAGAATCAAAGACTGGACCTAAAGAATTATAAACTTGTTGCTCAGTCTACTCAATGTGAGAATGGGGATAAAACAACTGAGTTTCTTTACAATACCTATACAATGACTCAAATGGAGGGATGAATAATAAATAATAAAATTGATATTACTATTATTATTATTTTCACTATAAATCTTTGGCCTTTTGGTATTATTTTCAAACATATCAGAAACTTTTAAAAGCCTTGGTTTTGATTAAAAAAATACAAACTATAAAACCATTGCTCTTTCTACACAAACATGTTGCAAATACACACGCTTTTCATATACTTTCATTTTCAGCAAGCTACGTTGATGTTGCCATTTGTCTTCTTTATGGCCTCCTAATGACATGATTTGTACAAAAATCATGGCCATTAGGCCTTGTTGCTGAGATTGACACCTTGCTTTGACCTTCAGTAGGCTTAGTTATTAATGTTCATAGCACTGGCTAGGACATGTTGGGTGTAAGATATCCACAATCTATAGGATGTTTAGTAACATCTTTTGGTTCTATATCAATAGTATTCTAGACAACTATATTTACTGACTAGTATGAGTCTAGAGATTTTATTCTTGGATCCTGTAATATTATATTTTGTCAAATTAGAAAGACATTATTTCATGTTTTCTTCACAAATTATTTAACACTTGAATATCTAAAATTGGAAATAATACATATGAAGGCAAAAATAATACCCAAACTGTAGCCATGTAATAGAACGTTACGTAACATCATGAACACTAACTTCAAGAAATAGTTTATACTACCATTGGCCGCATATGGATAATACTATGGATTATCTAAATCTCCATTTGTTCTAAAAGTTATACAATCATTTTAATCTTCCTCCTCTATTTTCTCTATCAAATGATTGTTGCTATTTATCCCTAAGGCTGGGGATTTAAATCCCTCCCCTACATTACCTCCTCTCATTTGCTCAATCTCTTCCAAGGAGAAGCCCAATTTAATACACCATACTCACAAAGAGTGTAAAATGTGGGCAAAGGTGATAATCTAGGATGGGAGAAATGAAATTGTCAAGCCCTATGAAAATCCATAAATTTCAATGTGTTAAACAATATCAATTTCAACTGGGAAATAATCCAACCGTGGGCTATGAGGCCAAATCCAAGATGAATGTACCACTCCACGTTCACTAACAAAGCAAGGCCAAATTACATATATTAATCTTTAACAGTCCAATAAAGTTCCCTACAAAACCCAAAGGAAAAAATATGATATTCTAATACCAACCCAATACAAATCAACAAATAACAAGCTAATTACACTGAAAATATAATACCAAAAACAAACTTGATAATAAAATTATTGAGACATATGTATACCCCTAAACAATGAATCTAATGACTCAGCTCTAAAATTAATCTAATGTGCACCATATAGACACCTAAATGCATGTCTTATATTTTCTACTTAATGTGTTCCATGTAATGTAATGTAATGGCATAATTACAAAGCAATTTTATAGGTCAATAGTTCATTCATTATCACCTTCTAACTCAAAAATAAAAACAAAACATCAAAAAGGTGTTTATTCCTATGGCAACTAAAGCACTTATAAAATAGCCTAAAATTACTACACTACTGTCATACACATTTTTAAAATAATGACAATTGCTATCAAACATCTATGCCCTTTAAGGAAGAGATAGCTTGATTAACAGGGAATGACATTGACAAAAAATCTAGGGCTTGCAACATGGTTGAAGGCATTTTTCAATCACATGTCAATAAGTAATCCACATTGAAGTACAAGAACAATAAAATGTTTTCTTTGAGTTTGGGAAAAAAATCTTATTTCCTTCTTGTAACTATTGGTGATTGATTCAAGATCTGAAAATGCAAAACATTGGAAACATGTTGGTAAGAAATATTGGTATGAAGTACAACTGTGTTTGTACTTATTTGTGTGATTGTCTTTATTTGACAAAGACTACTCTAGTTTAAGTCAGGTTCTCACTAACTCTATACCCAATCAATTATCTCGATGTTTCCATAGTAAATTCAATAAGACTGCCAACAAATTACCTGTGGCTGACCATGTGGTGGTTAAGCTGCCCAGACAAGAAAGACTTGGAGGGGAGAAATAGAGCATTAAATTACCCACCATTGTAGAGTTGAAAAACAAAAATCATTGCCAAACCCAAAGCTACACATGTTCTCCATGGAGTAAATTAACCAATATATAATTAATGGGCTTAAATTATTCATTGCACAAGTGGCATAGATAAACAATTAGTTCCCTTGCTAGTACCCATTTGCTCCTCATATCAAGATTATAAAATTATAAGGTAGACATTTAAGTTTACTTTTTACCCTTTTTTAATTTTTACTTATTTATTTATGAAATAAATTTGATTATATAAAATAATAATTTTTTATTAATTTTTATGATTTATTGGAGTCTTCACATATTTTATAATTATATATGGTGTTATGTCATATTTGATATCCATATGATCATATTCACATTTCAGATTGTAAAGTATAATCAAATTTTAAAATACAATATCAAAATTTGAATAATTGTCAAATACTTTTAAAAACATATAATCCTATGCTTTATTGATAACCAGGCTGCCAAAATGCCCATTTATGGAGATCTTCCCTTATCTTTATTTTCAAACTGGATTATTATTAAATTGTTATGTTGATAAAAATATTTTAGATATTAATATTATTTTAATATTTTAACATATTATATTAAATATCATACATTATCTTATTATTATTTAATATACATAAATGTATATACAATATTGTATTTTTCCTTTGTAAATTTTGCATATAAAAAAAAATGTTCAAACCCAAAACAACTTTGTACAATATTTTATACGATTATAGACCCAAAAAAATAGTGAAAAACAATCACCTAAAGAAAACAAAATTCAAGATATTATCATCATGCACATTAAACAATTACACACACACATTTTCATTTCACTGCTACAACATAGCCCTTGTTATAATGATGTCACTACAAAAATATAAGAGATAATAATACTTTACAATAGGGTGAAAAATCAGGCAATAAAATATGCATGTATTAATGTTTAAGAAAATTAGTATTGGGTGGATGGGCTCCAAATTTCCATCCATATATTAAAATTGTAATGTCTCTTTTTAAATCCTCTATCTACAATTAGAATAAAAGATTAGGTATTTCAATTAGAATAAAGAAACTTAATTTATCTATTGTTAGAATAAAATTAGTTGAGAGATTACTGCTTAAAATAAGAAAAAGATAAATTGTCTATCTCAATCAATTATCATCATAATTAGAGGAAGTTTTTCAGCTAGTTATGTTTTATGAAATTAATTATCAATTAGTTTTCTACATTTGAAAATTTTAATTATAACTAACTGCTATCAATTATGGACTAGCTTACTTGATTTAAGATTGTTGGGTGTTGGGCTATAAAACAATGCATAAGGTAGACACACAATACCCATTTGAATATTAATAAAACTCATATTCAATTATATGAAGGTGTTGCTACTACAAAAACTTGTGTGGCATTTGAGGATGAAAAACCTTAGGGAAAATTGTGGTGCACGACATTTCAAATTTGCACAAAGACTCAAGGATCAACATGATGAATAAATGCATGGTGTATGTGTTAAGAACATTTCAGAGTTTAGATCTATATGCTAAACGATTTCCCATTTAGGACATTTAAAAAACCCACTTATGTAGACACATTTTTCTATAATGTTTACAGGTGACATATGGATTATTTTTTGAACCTCTAATGCACATCATTAAAGACAAAAAATTGATGTGCATATTTTGGTGGTAACTTCAGTTTGTTACATTACATACACACTAATACATGACCCCTCTAAGTTAGGGTGCCCAACTATTGGGCATTTTCCATAATAAATATAGTTAAATAAATTTCATAATGTTTGCCCCATATCTAACTACTTTCATGATTCCTTGTCTAGGAAATGAACTCCTTCACTCATGGTTGATATTAATGTTTAGATATATACATGGTTCACAAGATTTCTTCATAGTTCCTAGATTATTGAAGTCCTATCAATGATGAGTAGACATTTTTCACATATTCACAAAAATGTTATCACCTTATACATGAAATACAAGTGAGTGACAAGATCTATGTTGTAGCATATACTATAGTCGATCCATATTAAAACTTAGCCTCCATGATATGATCACATAAAAAGAGAGAAATGTCATCCTCGTACTCTTTTTTTTTTCTTCCAATGTTTTTTTTAGGAAATAAATCACTC
Source organism: Torreya grandis (assembly GCA_037957365.1). Classification (NCBI taxonomy): domain Eukaryota; kingdom Viridiplantae; phylum Streptophyta; class Pinopsida; order Cupressales; family Taxaceae; genus Torreya; species Torreya grandis. The sequence continues at coordinate 4,236,681 of JARHVA010000552.1, forward strand.
CAATAATAATCTAGATAAACTAAACTCATAACTCAATCCCACTCCCACTACCCACCATTGCATGTCAACTTTTGAATATTATGTTGCATAGACACTCATCACCACTATCAGAAGAAGAGACAAGTTGTATTGACCAAGTGAATGCCATTAGATCGACATTTCTTAATATGGATGTCTCCTCAAAGACTAAAAACTACCCTCATTATGGTATCTTTCCATAAGATTAATGAATTACAAGTTACTAAGATATTGAATTCTAATGAGATATTTCCATTTGGTTTGTTTATTGAAATATCTAGAAATTGCAGTTGAACTCTATCAAAATGCTTTTTTGTGTGGGCACTAAAATAATTTATTAAAATATTGAGAGCAATATAACCTTTTAAAAATCCCATCTCTATAATAATACTATAGACAAGATGTTATTTGGTAGGTCCATGTAGGAACTAAATTTGATAACCATATGATCATATTTATATTTTGTAGTAGGTAATATACAATCAATTTTATTATGGATTGTATTAGATGAAAGGTAAGATTTTTGACATAAAATAAAATATTTAAAAGATTATAATAAATATATAAATTGTTTTTAATTTTTCTATATTCTACGATAAACATGGGTTGCTCAAAAGGTAATCCACGGCCTTCCTCTATGGGAGGTATTATAAGAAATGAAAAAGGTGAAATCATTGAGTGTTATGTTAAGCCTATATGAAAGGCTTTAAATAACTTTGTTGAAACTTACGCTTTATGGTGGGGTCTTCTCAAAATCCAATCCTATGGTTTTAATCAAGTGGAAGTGGAAGGTGACTCTAAGGTGGTGCTTGACCTGGTCACTAGGTCATTAAATATTCCCTGGGAGCTGAGGGACTACATTGAAAACATAAAAATTTATATTTCTAACAGCCCTAATATTAAGATTCAACATGTGTATAGAGAAGGGAACCATGCTACTAACAAAATTGCCAACCTTGGTCTTAATCTTATAGGGAATTGGTCTACCACCTTGGTTGAAGACTTGTCATAAGGAATACAAGATATAATTTTTAATGATGCAAACACTGAAAGTTTACCATGCCACTAATGTTATGGAGAGGGATCCTTTTCCTTGGTTGAAGATTATTTTCATAGAGTCCAAAACTTTATTTCTAATGATGGAAATTTTTTTGCTTATTCATCATACTATTATAATGATTGTTTCTAATCTTTGGATTGATTTGAAGAGACAGTTCAAGGATAGATTTTTTTTTAAAGCAATCATGAAACATCACTTCACCCTTTGTGTGAACAGAGGCCTTTCCTTAATGATCAATAATGATAGTTTCTCTTAATTTTTTGTCATTCTCAACTCTCAAGATATTATGTTCATTCTGTTAATAGATGTTTATTGCTATTGGGAAGTTGTTCATGGTGATATTCAAGAGTTTTAGAGGATTTTTAATTCTTTTTTTTGTAAATATAATATGGGGGACCAGTTGCTTTGGGTGGAACCTGCTTCAAGTGCTATTTTGAAGAACTCTCAGGTGTGGGGTATCTTTGAATAAAGAGGCCTTGATAATTATGTGAAAGCTATGCAGGGTTTTGATGAGTCTATATCTCAGCAATTTGTCACTCATAGAGAAATTGGGAGGTGATTGTAAATGGGATATCATTTACAATAATAGAGCAATTAATTATGAAAACTACAGGCCTGTCAGTGGATAGTAGATAGGTGCAGAGAGTGGGGAATGGGGATTATAAGGACTTCATGGATATCTTTCTGGAGGAGGATGAAACCTTGACCAGACATCAAAATGGGTACCATAGAATAGATCTTCCTACACCTTGGGTCATGGTTTCTGACCACCTTATGAAATATTTTACTCTGGAAGGAAGGTTTGAGACAATTCATGGCTACCACTTTCCCCTGCTTGATCATCTTCAGCATGGTAACTTTATAAACTTCCCCTTTTTATTATGTCTTCCCTTCAAAGAAGCATTATAAAGTGAGATAATCACCCTCTTCACCAGGGGTTAATGTTGGTTTTATATGAATTAAATATTCTATTAAACCTTCCTATTCTTTGGGTAAAATGTAGGAATGTGCCTGATAAAATTAGGCTTCATAAGGGAAAGGCTAAACTTGTAAACCCTACCAGTGACTCTTTTGCTAGTAAAGCCAATAGCACCCAAAAGGTTAAGGAGACTAAAAATAAATTTCCTCACATCTATAAATGAAAATACATTGGCTCTAACCCTAGCCCGATTACCCCTACTATCCATTCTACTAAAAACCCTGTTACCAAGGATAATGACTCATCAAAAAATATTTTGTTGTCCCTGAAAGAGAAATGTGGGCTATCCCCTAAGGGAAAAAGTAAGAAGACTAATGTTTTCAATATCAAATCTGATGTAAAGAAGGTAAACCTAGATGATAGGTTTCTTTACAATGAAGATAACCCTAGGCATAATAATCTAGCTCTTGAGAGAAGATCTACAAGATTAGCTAAGGCTACTTTGCAAAAGATGACTAGTAACAAGAAGAAATAAACCTAGCCCATTGATGTCCTAATTAAGGAAATTATTTCTTATTCTCAATCTGAGGAAGATACATAAAATGTTTTTGAAATGGATGAAAACTTAGAGGCTGAAAAGGATCAAGAAACTCACTATGAGGGTTATGAGGAAGAAAAATAGGGTGATGAATAGGGGGAGGAAAGGGAGTTTAGGGTTGATGAGCATGACCATTTCAAGGGGGATGAGGAATTTGGGGGAAATCCTTTTGAGGACAACTATTTTAAAGATATCCAGATAGACATTGGGACTTTTGAAACTCACCTTAATAATTATGAAAAAATTGCTAAATATCATACCAGCCCTAACCTTTAGGATTTATCTAACAGGTTAGTCAAAATGGAAGAAAGTTTTAATAAAAGGATTAACTGCTCCACCTACTAGAAAAACTAAAGTAACATGTGTGAAATGTGCCAAATGTTTCAAAGCAAAATTGGGAAATTAGATAAAGGCCTTAAGGATCTGGCTAATTTCATAAATGGGATTATGACTAACATTGTTGATGAGTGAAGAAAATTAAGACCTAGCTAGAGAAATGAAAACATCTACAGGACAAAGGCTATGAAAAAAATAAAAGACAAAAGACTGAAAGAGATTCCTCTTCTTGGGAGGAAATGTTGAAGAAAATGCAAAATTACTAGAATAATCTTCAGTTTTAGTTTTATTACTTGGCTTTTTATAGATGTTGTGTTCTTGTTGTGTTGTGACTATTTTGTTCTGATGACTATTATCCTAGCTTTCTTGGTTATTATCAGGATGGATTGTTGTAATGCTACTATGTCGTATATTATGCTACATGTTTTTTTAGTCTTGGCTCCCTGGCCCTCCTAGGGTTATTATCAAGGATATTATGCTTTGTACTGTGGTTTTTTGGAACTGGTTAGCTAATACTATTCTCAATTGGTACCTTGACCCTTACTGGATTATTATCAGAGTTTTGTTGTGATGTAATACTATTCTGATCTGCCATCTATATGGGTCTAGGACACTTTTCCCAGCTAAACATAATCAAAAACATTTGAAAGATAATATTAAATAAATAATCATTTAAAAAAACTATGATAAAAATTGACTATCAAATTTAATCCTTATGTCTATATATTTAAAATTTGTTTGCATTATCTTATATCCAAAGTCTTAAGCTTTTGTTGCTTAAAATTTTCAAAGATAGTTTCATTGCATTAATTTTCAATGCAGTCAATAATTGCATGCAAGCCTCCAATGTTTGTTGGAAAATTTAATAAAATTTTGAAATTCACTACAATCAACATTAAATCTATAGTTTTGATAGGTTACAAATGCCCTTCACAATTTGAAATGAATGTGGTATACCTATTTGCACATATAATTTTTAAAATTCATTATTTTGAATCATTGATATATATCAGGTTTTCCAACAGATTAGAGATTAAGATGACAACATTTCTAAGTGAAAATAAGACTCCCATATTTGTGGTACTTGGAATCTGAAATACCCACACTAAAAGTATTTTTGAAAAAAAAAATTAAAATGCATATTTAAACATATGTGTTAACAATATTGATGATAAAAATATTAAATTAATTATTTGATAGAGCTTTGGGTATAAGTCTTAAAAATAAAAAATAATTGATTACTTGAAAGGTCAAGATTAAGAAATTTTGGTAAGTCCTATATTTATAAAGGTGTCAATATATTGTTTTCTCTTTGTTACTTAGTAGGTTTACATACTAGAGTAATATTGACTCACAAGTGGTAATGAGATGTAGAAGGGTTGGTAAAGTGGGTTGGTTGTGCCTAACCCCATTCAAGTTTGAATTTCATGAGGCATTTACTCAATAAATTTCAAGTAATCAAGTGGCAGCAATTTATATTAGTTTAATATTTATCAGGAACTAGGCCCTTGATTTATACCCCAAAACCAATTTGTAGCTCCTATTTAAAGCATATATATATATATATATATATATATATATATATATATATATATATATATATATATAAACTCACAATAGATCAAAAATTCTAATTAATAATTATTATAACAATTTATAAAATCAAAAATATTAAATTAACATAATAATAGATACCAGGTCCATATGCTCATAATAATGTTAAATCAAAAAAATAAATAAAAAACATTAAAAACTAATGATTACTATAATATTTATAGTAATGCTATAATGGTTATTACTAAATATGGCTAATAATTAGTGCGGACTTGTTAAAGGTGAATAATATGGCTGATAATAATTACCAATGACTTATTAAAGGTGAAAATGATCATTTAATAGGTAGTAAAATATATATAATGAAGATTATGGTTAATGTCTTGTTTAAAATATAATAATTGTAAAAATAAAATTATATGTTATTATATATATATTTATATTTATATTTATATATATATAAAGTTACTTTTTTAATTTTAAATAAAATAATAATATTGTTATTAATAATAATTTATATAAAATTTAAGATGAGTAAATGAAAAGATTTTATATTTTTTATTGATTGAAATTAAAAAATAATAAATCATCAATTTAAAAAAATTATGTGAACATAATATTATAAAGAAAATATATTTAATTTTAATAATAATGATAATAATTTTATTATAAAATATATAAAATTAAAAATAGAAGCATTTAAATAATTTGGTAATATTTTGCATATGGTTGAAATAATTGTATATTTTTAAGTAATAACTTTTGTACTTACCTTTGATACATGATAATTAATATATTAGTAATTTTTCATTCATTTCATTAATACACATATTTTTCACTTAAATGATCATGAGTTAATTTTTTCTTTATTTCATAACAACATACATATTCTTTAGTGAAAAGGTATTTAGCACTAATAGAGTGAATAGAAGTAGAATTGAAAATGTTTCTTATACTTTATTTTGAACAATGTTGACAATGTTATGTGATTTTTAATTCAGTTTACATATCTACTAACAATATTTTATGTCATTGTACTTTCTTTGTTTGTTTTATAGACTTGTCCAATGGGAAATGGTATAAACTTACAATATGAGAGAAATCATATGATAGATGATTTTATTTTACATTTGAGAAGATAAACTCTTTCACATGATGGAGGTATTTTGGGATTTTTAGTAATTTTAACCTGAAAGTAAAAAAAGGGAGACAAAAATGGAAATAGAAAAATTAGGACATGGAAGGAGAATGAGAGGAAGTGGAGGGAATTGAAAGAAAAAGGGGAAAGATGAATCTCACAATAGAATAAACAAAAAATATTGTTTAGATAAACTCATAAATAATATAAATTAGTAGGAACTCTTTCTATCATATGAAAACAAGAAGATGAACAACAAATTCATGAAGGATGAAGGTCATTTAGAAACAAAAATTCATTCCTACATTCAGATTGCAACCATATGGCATAAATATTCACAACATAAAGTTTACATCATCAAACATTCACATACAATGAAGAAGTATTGAAGCTTTAATGAATTTTTATAACTATGAACAATAGAGCACAGTATATGACCAAAGAACATTATCACCCTCAAAGAAACATTCATCTCACTTGATTTAATGTTCATATTTATAAATTTAGAAAACCTACATAGACAAAGTTTCACTCAAATTTCTTATAGCTGTAAGAGGAAAGAAAAATCCCATTTATGATGAAAATTATGTCCTTTTATAATCCTTTCATTTGTACAAATAGTTACATAATTACTTTTGACTTATATCTTACCCATAACTCAATTTGAGTTGATATATTGATTTACATGTTATAAAATTGAATTAATTCATAAATGAATTAATTTATTCTAATTAATTAATTTAAACAAAAATAGATTAATTTTTAAAAAATATATTTGACCATGTAAATTCAACTTATTGTTCAATTTAGGCCCACGTAAATTGGCCACCTTGGCATATATTAGGGCACAAAGTAGAACCCTTTAAACCTAGTCCATTGAGAAATAGAGTATGGCATTTGCATTTCACTTGTGATCTAATTATTCTCATCTTTGATTTGTAACCTTATACTAAACCACATAGCTACTTTGATTGTCTTGTAATACATATTCATTATCAATGTATTCACTACCATTGACATAAGGGTTTGATATTCCTCTTCTAATTCCTTGGTGCAACCAACACACTCACCTATGGTTTGATATGATTGATAATGGAAATATCTTTTAGATTCACACTATATTCTACTTCCAACGTGATGATTATAAGCTTAGCTCACCACCTTGTCAATTATCTCCAATGTACTGTGAGTTTGATTAGTCTGACTACCATCATCTCTTGTCTTTAATTTTAAGTTCCTCAGCCTCACTAATTTTATTCATGTGAAGACCTATGATTTTGATTCTCTTGCTGACATATAAGTTGAAATTTTTGGAAATTTATTGAAGAGAATAAATTAGAGCATTTAATAGTATTATAAAACTAAATCATTAAAGGCCCTCCTATAAATGTATATTCGTTAGTAGGGGTAGCCATATGGGTGATAAATAACATTAAATAGAAATGGTTTATCGATAGAATTTCTTTCTTCATCAAACAAACACAGCGTATAACCATTCTCCACATGTCATCTCGACCAAAGGACTAGCTTGTAACTTGCATGAATTTTTATGATGTTTTACACATTGGGAGTAACAATACATTGATTTGAAAATATATTTTTGCATTTCAAGAGCCATACCAAGTTTTAAATGGTGCTTCACAAGGTTAAATGGTAATTTTGAACAACTTGAATTATGATTGCAAGTTAACTAAGCAATGACAACTCCTGACAAACTTGAATAACATACTTTATGTAGATAAAATAGCATTTTGTAGTCTATAATTTGTATGATTTTTAAATTTTGAATAACTATTATAAATGGTACTCCAAATCACTTTGGATAGAGCTTCATGCGCTTTTAGATGGTGTTGAACAAATGTAGAATGGCTCTTCACATACCTTTTGCTCTTCCCTAACCAAGCTACCAAGATAGTAATTTTGTGAATCTTAACGATAATATAAACTACTCTAAATGATACATTGACCATTTCAATCTTGTAAAGTTTCTTGGAATAAAACCTAAAGCCTTGTGGTGAGAAAATCCAAGATTTGGTAGACAAAATATCATTGGTGGAATGTTACCTTGAAATTTCTTGGATCTCAACATCAAGATAAATGTAGTTGTGATAGGTTTCCAGTCTAATGTTGGATGGTTCCCTCAAAATTATTATTTAACAAATCAAATAATTCCAAAAAGTATCATGTTTCAATGGATGGAAGAATAAGTCCTCATAATTAATTACCATTCAAATTCTTTAGGAATCTCACTTTCAACCCATTATATGGAGCGATAGGGTCCTCAATACAAGGAGAAAGATGATTAATGCAAATAAGATAGATGAAAACATCTTGGTGTTCAAAGTAATAAATAAGTACTTAAACAAGGAGATAGTTAATTTAGATAATCATTTAATTGAACTTTATACTACATTAGACCCTATACTAGTGTAATTAGTTGGTAAGGAGCACAATAGTAACATTAGTGACATTATCTATGTAGTAAGTCCCAAGATAAAAATGAAGAATGGAAAGTGTAGAGGGAAACCAAGGTAGAAGTAAGTTTCAAAGAATGATCTAAAGATCAAACCCATGTAATAGGATTAATATAAAGATGATGTGGAACCCCTTTAAATAAACATGAATATAAGGGCATGTATTGAACAACTTTATTTAGGGCCTTGGCCACAAAATGTAGCAACATCAAATAAAGTAATTAGAGAGGCATATGGAAGGATGCACGCAACCACTAAGATAGAATTGAAGGGATACAATGAGGATCCAAAGTGCATTATATCAATCCAAATAGATTTAGTGGATAATTTTGATGATGAGGATGTTGATAATAATGTGTTGATTTAAAATTTCATACAACTATACATATCTTTGATGAAATCATCATGAAATAATCCTACTCCACCCAGGCACATGATAGGAATATAAGAACATCCCATGTTAATTACAAAATTAAATGATGATTACATGCCTGTACCTCATGGAAGAGATCCCACGACTACAAAAAATGAATCAAAATAGGAAAAAATGGATGAAAATACACCAAGTGGCGTGCTGTGTAAATACAAGGATGATGAGGACTCACAAGGACCATCAGTTGAGAAGATATTGATGATGATAGCATGAGTATAGAAGATATAATAAGAATTTTAAATTAGGAAGACATTGTGCTAAATGTTTAGATATAGGTGCTAGATAAATAATTTGGGTTGCATGATGAACCTAAAAGTCGATGGCTTGGAAGGTTAAGAAAAATTAAAAAGGATAAGGAAGAGGTAAATGATAAATAAATGGATGTGAATGAGGACAATGATGACAAGGATATGGAGTATTTTGGTCAGCCCCCACATAATGACATATAATATGGTGAGGCACATGATATAATTAGTCCACTTGTGAGACCTCTTCAATGTCAAATTAAATGCCAACTACACATAGAGTGGGGAGGAGGAGATTGTTATTGGAAAATAAGAAACCATATATATACATGAGAATATTTTTTATCATGGCACTTTATGCTTAGGTATCTCAATCTCACTCCCACTTCCCACCATGTCATCTCACCATCCTCTAATTTCCTCATTTCATCCACTCATATCTCACATAATCTAGTTCTAATCATGAAAATAATTCCTACATGTTATATTGGTGAATGGAATCATAATTAGATTAGCGTTTCATAATTAGGATCCTCCCCAAATGTTAAAAATTAAATTCTAATGGGTAATTTTCCACCAATCATGTTTTAACAGAGATTTAATAATTCAAAATAAGTGAGGGATTCAATTTCCATTGGAATCATTTGATTTAATTTATTTACAAAGATATCCAAAGACTCTAGTTGATGCATGCCTCCTAATGTTTTTGATATTTTTACACCAAGATGATTTCTTGAAAGGTTAAGGGATTTTAAACCTTGAATGGATCCCTTCTTTTAAGGAATTCCACTATATAATTTTTTATTAGATAGATCAATACATTTAAGGATATTCATAATTCTAACAAAATCTAGGCCTCAACCTTTCATGGAAAGTATTTTATGATTTGTATATAAAATAAATTTTATGCATCTTGAAGATAATCTAAGTGAATTTAGGATACATTAACCATTACAATCTTGTAAGGTTGCTTGTAATAGATCCTAAAATTTTGTGGTGAGAAAAGTCCAAGATTTGAAGATTTAGTAGGCCAAATATCTTTGAAGGAATATTATCTTGAAATTTATTGGATATCAACATCAAGATCTGCAACTTGTTTATGTTGGTTTTATGCACAACAGGGAACCTTACGAGGTAGACTCTAAAATTTTTAGATTGGTGAATAATTATTCACTCCAAGGAATAAGTTGTAGGGTATTGGGTTTTATAAACAACCTAGTGGTGGAATAGTGGTAAGAAAATTAGTTGTCTACCTTGGATGATTCGAATATGACATGAGTCTAGAATTATTTTAGATGGGTGTATTGATAATGAGTCTAACCTAAGGTGGGTAAAATCAAAATAAAACCCAAAAATAAATATGGGTATAGCAGAAAACAAGGCTTTGTGAATCAATTACAGATGAAACCTTTCTAAGATAGATTTTGAACTAGGGGTTAAACAAATAGTCAGGAACTAATACTTCCTGCAAGTTACTATTAGAACATAGATAGTCAAACATAGTTGATATTCGAATGAAACAAGAATATAGTGAAAATGCACATAATTACACATCTACAAAGGGAGATTATGATTAATACACACAAAGTATTCAAATTAACTACTGCACAATATGAATAACTGTATCAAAGAATGTTCATGCACAAACAAAATACTAAGATACTAGATTGATGAAACTTATTTAAAGACCCAAAATTTTGGAGAAGAAAAATATTTGTACATCAAGAGCAATTACAAAACAATCCTCAAAATTATCCTCCTATTTGAATTAGGAAGATATAAATACATATATAATATTATGGAATGGTTTCCTCATTCTCCAAGCAAAGTATAAAATTATAGCTTCTAATTTTAGGACTCATACACATTATGCATGTACATTGTACAAAATAGCCACTAAAAATTGTATACTTACAATATAAATAGATATATGTCTAAAATAAAATGAAGATTTGAGCCTTAATAAAAATATAATACATGAAAAATATATAAATCCATATTTAGCTAAGGTGTCAACTTGACACTGCCCAAAGAAGAAGGAGAATATGAACATAACATAGCAACCAAAGTATTAGGAGACACTGGATGTGAAGGACTAACTGAAGTGGATATCATCATTACTGAGACATTAGTAAAAGAGGAAGAATATGCACTTCAATATGAAGTGGCCCTTGAGGATGAATTATCAATGTATATGTTGGTTGAGTAGTAGACACTATATTTACAACATCCTTAGTGGCTTTTAGAATTTTGAATAATGTATAGGCAATGTCGAATTATTTAGTTATTATATCAAAATTAAGCATAGAAGGTTTGAATATTTATCCAATTTCACTCATCAACCTTTGATGCTCAGTTTTATAGGCTTTGAATCCTACCTTGTGTGCCTCTAATTTAGTGACTTTGTCCTTTGAAAAATTGATAAGTTGTAGAATTTCCTCACTAGTTTTATACATGATGCATTCCACCTATGCTTTAAAATTGTCAACAACTGCATTAATAAGTATGTGAAAATTTGGCTTATTTATCAATTTTCTTATATAATTTATCATGTTGGTAAGCCTCATATATTTAAAAATCCCAATGGCCTATTTTTCTTGGCTTGTCAATTATGTTATCAAAACTATCATTTGAGAGTGCCACTAGAAAGCCCATCTCTCTTTAGGATTACATAGTTTAGGGCCCAAATTGCCTCTTACGTATTCATTAAATTCAAATGATAGTATGTGTTATTCTTTGTGCATCAAACCAAGAAGTTGAGTCTTTTCTCAAGTTATTTAAATTGGTTCTAAAACTTTATTATTTTTCCCCACTCTGGCTATGACTCACCCCTAGAAGTCATGATTATATTCAAAATGTCAAATAGCCTTGTGTCTGTGATTTGTACATTATCTACAATCTCTCTAAGAGCTTGAATAATCTACTATTGGAGTAATATTTGTTTAGCATGCTCCTAAATTTTGTACACTTCCTTCATTGCCTCTCCTTCTATGTCTATAAAGGCACATAAGTCCTTTGTATGCTTTGTGGATTTATTTGGGATTTTCTTTTGTTTCTTAGCCAAGGGAATATATTTTCCCTCACCTCTAATGTTACCTCTTCCCCTGTACTATAGTCCACTCCCTTCCTCTTCCTCACTATTTGGATTGTGTCACATTTTTTTCAAAAACATGTACTTATTATAGGCAATTTAATGAGGACCAAACCCATCTTGTCCTTCCTCTTTCCTTGTGACTCCTTAACCATAGTAGGCACAATGAGTTCTCCCTATTATTCTACTTGACTAGCCTTTGGGGTAGTTGAAGGTGATATGAATCTTGGTGGAATCATGGAATTACTTATTTAAATGAGTATTTGGGTAAGTAGATGAGTGACCTTACTCCATTATGAAATAATCCTTTGGGGTGTAGCTTCTACTATGTATATGGTTTACCTCAGAGTTTTGATAATATTTATTATTGAAGATTCAGTTATAGTTGACTGGGATATGGATAAATCTAACTGGGGGGTGGCCTTATTAGGGCTCAACAATTCAAGATAGATATAATGACCAAATATTCAAAATGGACCTTATTTTTAGGGTCCTTGGGCCTAACCATTATTGAGGCAGTAGTCAGATGAATAAAATAATCTATAGAATCAAAGACTAAACCTAAAGAATTATAAATGTGTTGCTCAGTCTACTCAATGTGATCATGGGGATAAAATAACTAGGTTTCTTTACAATACCTATACAATGAGTCAAATGGAGGGAGAGATGAAATAGTTGGGCTAATGGATGGTAAATTAACCATTTGAGAATCTTTAATAGGAATGGAAGAAGAGAGGGATGACACTAACTTATTCAAATCTTGTATTTCTTGTTTAATGAGAATCTCTATGCTTGATCTGGTAGTTCATGTATATTTTAGAGGGGATGATACTAAAGCAGTGGTTTTATGGGAGAGACTTAGAGTAAAGGTTGTAAATTCTTGAGTGAGGCCCAAAGTAAGGACTTATAAAAATGTGGATTGTACATATACCTCTAACATTTGGTTTCGAAGCTCCTTTCCTTCTCATCTTCTCACAATATCTTGATGTATACAAATTCCTCTTTATATGTTTTCTCAGAGAAGTCTATTTATTCCACAAGATTTGTGTTTGTTCTAGAGATCCATTGCTCTCTAGTTCCCCATATATTATATTCCTCATCATTTTCCAACACCTATATAGTTTACACATATTTTGTCTTTATTTTAGGCCTCTCCTTCGATATGTCTTTCTTCAAGTGCGAGATTTGGAGGTGAAACTATGGGAGTTTTGGGCTTACTTTTATAGGTAGCTATGGATGGATTGGTAGTCATAGGGGCTTGTCCTGAAGTGGATAGAGTGGGGAATAAAGTGAAATTCATAGTGGAAGGTGATGATGTAGTATAAATGGTAGGAGAAATAAGAGAAACAGGGGATGTAGGCATTGGAATTATAAGAAGAATAGGTGAAGGCTATGGAGGTGTTGAAATTAGGATCAAGGAAGACATTGATATACAAGAACCTTGTAAAATTAGGGATACTTACCAATTAGACTCTAGTCAATAGGGTTAATGGTGCCAAATAAAATGCTAATATTTATTGACTTACAAGAGATGAAGTCTTTGTTTCTACCACAAAAGATTATAATGATGTCATTAATTGAGGTGTTGGTAGTTCATTTAAAATATTATTTATTAATTAGGGATTTACTTATCCCTAAGGGGCCCCTACCTCCTCTAAGACAACTTTTGTTTATGGTGGGGAGGATCACCAATCATGCTCAGGTGATATTGGAGCATGTGGTTGGGTCTAATGATGACTTACAGCCATATTTTCTTACCCCATTATTTTATTTGCATGCTTCCTTGTGATGGAGTAATCATATTGGATGGCCTGGGTGATCACCATAGGAATTTTATGTTGAGTCATTTTCCCATAGACCTAAGAACCATCTGCATCATTCATGAAGATGGGGTCATGCTTGTAGATCTTATGACCATATGGAATATGGAATCCCTTCCTTGTAAGTTCATTGAGGAACTGCCTCACCCTGACCTTTGGATGCCAATCTCTATATTGTGCTTGGCCTAACCCATAGTAGGATTTGGTCCTCTTGACTGAGATAAGGTGTCTCCTCAGTGTGTATTACATCTAGTTTATGCTTATAGGAACCTTATGCTAATATCCTTGGTATTTTGTAGTTAGATCCTCATCCATAATGTTTTAAATATATAAAGCTATCCCTTATCATGCATATTTATCAAAAAAGAAATGAGGGAGATTCAAAGGAGTATCCCTAGTTCTTTCTATCATAATTAAGATATAATTAGGATAGATCTAGTAGTCTCCCATATTCATAATAGTTTTCTTTATGTTCTCTGAAAGTTGGGGCATGGATCACCCTTAAATATCTTGGTATACCATTGGGTTGACCTCTTCTACAATATTCTTAATTTCTCTCATGAATCTATAAATATGTAGTAGAGAGAAATCATCATAGACCCTATTATTCATATACTCTATAAATGGTTCTTAGGGTTGCCCATAGATTATATGCATTGTCCCCATGATGTCATCCATTACATATGACATCATGTAAAAATTTACACCTTATGGCTTTTCCTTGTGTTTGAACATCTATGTCTTGAGTCTGACACTAATGACCTCTCCTAGAGCCATGACCTTATCAGAAGTTAGAATTATATCTAGTAAGGGCACCCATTATTCATGTATGTATGTAGTACTAGAAAACCCATATAACATGTTTAGCAAGTCCATAACTATCATAATACCTAGCCTAAATTTGGTTATAGGAACCAAAGAAACATCACCTCAAATGTTCAATCTCTCTCCTTTGGCCAGCCACTACTTAAGCTTTCCTCTAACTATATGATGTTGTAGCCAAGCATTAGCTACAACCTAGTTGTAAATCATTTCAAGCATTAGAAGGCATAGATATTTCTCAAAGCATCACCAAAAAAGTAAGAGACCACATTCCTTCAAAGTATTAGGTGTAAATAGTTTATTTTAATATAACCATTAAAAAGTAAATCATGAAGTAGGTCAATACATAGCATTACCTCTAATTTTACATCTACATTATGGAGGCCCATGGCTTTTACTAGCAGTAAGTCACCCACATATCTCTTCATATCACCATCTATCTAGTCCTAGACTGAATACAAATATCTGTTTTCAATCTCATCCTAGAGAGTGAAGTAGAGGGGAAATGTCAATATCCCCTATCAAAAATCATGTTGAGATATCTAGTTACTCATGTGATTGAGTATTGGGAAGGGGATGACTAGGTGCTTTAGATGAAGAAGCTATTGGTGTGTTACAAAATTCACAGCAAGCTTTTAGTCGAATAAATTTGAAAATTATTTAGAAGAAAACCAAGGCTCTTAAAGATTTGATAGCTTGAATTTGCATTTAGAATTTCTTTGATTAATAACAAAGTGATTTGTGTTCTCAGTATTCTGCATATATTGTGCAAAACTTGAGACTTGAATGCCTCGTTTGTGTGAATTTATTACATCTATTGCTTTTTAATTTTATTTCCCATTTCAATTTGAAATTGGCAAGTTTCTTTTGTACCATGTGGGGGATTTTCATTAATTTTGATTTCTGAGTCATCACTTCATAATAGGTGTATATTTATCATTTCCTTGGATTTTATCCTAGTTATAAACTCTCACTTAGGTGTCTTATCTATGCCTTTTCAACATCATGACATCTATCACAATATCATTTACACAAAGGGATCCACTTTATACTTATGATTTTTATTATTTACAATTTATGACTTAATGAGATTATGCCACCTATTATGCTCTTGGGGACTTGAGGTTTTTTGAAATCCAAACTATGTAACTCTGTTGAAAGGCTCTATATGCATAGGATAGTGCCACGTGGAAAAATCTCATGGTCTCAAATTTTTGAGGATTCTAACCTTGTACCTTCGAATAATAATTTCTAGGTTGATAGAATCATGACAAGTGGATAGTTCTTAAAGATCTCAAAACTTCTTTGTAACTTTTTTATCTATACTTTACCTAAGTAGGCTCTAAACCATTGGGACTATGCCACCTATTGGGATTTTTTTAAATTGAAGGATTCAAATTTATAAATCTTCTTTAAATTTGTTTTGGGCCATAAATTAACAAGATTTCACCATGTCTTATGATCTCATGAACTAGTGGATCTTTGAAAATTAGACTATGTACCCTTTCTAGAATGTGGTGAGTGAATGAGATGATGCCAAGTGGACTAATCTTATGGTTCTGAAGAAAATGTTGCATTTTCCACTGTATCATCTTGTTGACAATTTTTAGGATTTAGAGATGAAGACACATGGATGGTTCTTAGGAATATTAACAAGAGGGTTCTTACCATGTAACTTCAACTAAAATTCTTGGGTTAATGGGATCTCACTATATGGGTGATTCACGTTGATCCAAAGACCTATAAATTTGGGTTGTGTCTTTATCTATCAGTCCTTCTAATTCTATGATGATGATGCATGGATAGCCCTTAGGAATTTAGGAAAATTAAATTTTTAATATATTTGCAACTGATTTGATCTTGTTGAGAAAGATTATGCCACTTGGCATTATCATCCAAAGATTTGAGAATAATGAACTTGAAATGATCCTATGGATTATAGGTTAACAAGATTCTATAATTTGGTATGATCTCATATGTATGTAATTCTTTTGAAGCTTACCATGTATTTTACCCTCATGGACATTGAGTGACCAAGATATCACCATGTTGAGTAATCTTGGGGTTTTAGGAGCTCAAAGACTTACGACTTTTCATGAACATCGACTGTATCCTAGGTTTGTAGGATTTTAACATGTGGAAAACTCTCACTACTCCACTTCTCTAGATGAAATTATGACTTATAATTTTCCACTCAGACCTAGGGTTAGTAGGATGATGACACATTGATGATCTTCATGAATACAAATGTTCGGGAAGACTTGGAACTTCTATTATGATTGAGATTAGATGTGGGTGAATCGGATGCTAATATTTGTCATGATATAAGAGACTCGATGAAGATTTAGAATTATAGAAAATCACTACACATCAAACCTTAAATAAGTTACATATTTTAATTAGTTCCTTAAATCAAAACACAATGTTATATATACATTTCATCAGCAAGGAAAATAATCAAAGGTGATAAATAATTCATGATAGAAGCCTAAGCTTTAATTTTCTTCATTTTGAAACTTTTATAATAAAATTAGACTTTAAAAACAACCTTAAAATCATATGCATCTGATCAATTATATAATCCAAAGGTTGATATGGACCATGAATATACATGTATTAACAATAATGGGTCCCTATTTGAATTTTTTTTAAATGGGGTGTGTTGGGACCCAACATCGTTGTGATAGCTTTTCAATATAATGGGGCATGGTGTCCTCCTTATTATTATTTCCAAAATCAAATAATTCTAAAAAGTATCATTTTTCATGTATGAGGGAATAAGTCCTCACAATCAATTACCATTTAGATTCTTTGGGAATTCCACCTTTAAGATGATTTTTATAAAAATTTAAATCATTGATATTATAACAATTCCTGACAAACTTAGAAGGCATTTTATTCTTTAAAACGTTCATAGACAAGTCTAGATATTGCATTATGGGAATACATAGATAATCCATAATGGCCATGCTGAGATTATTCCTAGATAAGGATAAAAATGATGTATGCCTTATACATTCAAAAATATCATATGGAATAAAACCATTAAATTTATTCATCTATTATCCAAGTTCATCATACCAAGAGGAAAAGCAAGATCACCTTATAAGTTATTATTATGAAAATATATAATACAAAGAGTGCCTAATGTCAATCTTGATGGCAATGAACTTGTGAATTGATTACTTGTAAGAATTGGATATTAAATATTTGGGAAATCACATATCCAAGTTTTAATATTTCATATGATACTAATAGTTGATAATCCCAGATGCACTAAGGTAATATTGATTCACAAAAAATGATGCATTCTAGGTAAATTATAAAATTCTTATCCTAAACCTTTGAGTTCATAAAACTATGAAATCTATGTTGAATTAACACTCACTATTAATTGGTTTTTAGAATGATAGAGTGTGCTAATTTTAGTGATCCCATTAAAGAGATAAAGGTAACTGAAGTCATTCAATTTATTTCTATAGAGGTTGAGTGAAATAAGAGAAGAAATAGAACCTAATGAAGGTGAAATTAAACCTAAAAACCTGTTCCTTGATAGATCCAAGTCAACAAGCATCAAGAGATTGGATATGGAAAGAGTAATTACACCTTCAATTTTTGTATATAAGAAATAAGGATGCTCTAAGGATGATATATTCCCTATAGCAGATGGAATTATCCTTATAAACTTGTCTTTAAAAGATCAATTTTGATTAGTGAGTGAGATATTTATTGTCAAATGAAATAAATATATCCAAGATTTTGATTCCATGAGAAGTCAATTTTTTTCAATTGATGTAAAGAGTGTAATATATTGGAAGGGATGTGTCCCAACAAGTCATTAGTGGATAGGTCAAGTGAAAGTAAGTGGGAAGTAATATTTGTAAACCAAGTTAGTATTTGTGTTGACAAAGGATTGATTGAGAGGTGGATAAGGAGGAGAGAGGTGAGGTTAACAAGGGAATAGGGAATTGGTACTTAATCCTACATTAAGGCATGTAAAGTTATCATAGTCCAAATAGATGACTAACTATTTCACCCCACTCCTTCACCTTCATAGAAGAAATATTTGATAAAATATATAGAAATATATTCCAAGCTTATTATTTTTTATAAGTTATCAAAAATAATTTAAATGAATATAATAAAATCATTGGGTGACAAGTCAATAGAAGTCTCTTTGACTTTACAATAATTGAGAGATTACCTATAAAAAAATTATGGTTGAAATCCAGGTCTTCTAACCATGCAAGTTGAAACAAGGATGGTTGGATGTCATTGGTTAGATTGTATCCACTCAAACCAAGTTGAGTAACATGATATGTGTGAAATTTATGAACCACACCATCCCATGTGCAACAATTATATCCATGTCAAAAATTTATTCTCTTATACACATACAAAGCATTTATAGACCTAGTGACATATTTTGTGAGAAAAAAATAGGTATAATTAGCTAAGTACTTATTTCCTTTCTTGCCTTGTCATTAAAAAATCAAGTAGTTCCATATCAATTAAAAGCAGTACATTGTATGTATTGCCAAAAAAATTATAATTTGAATTAGTGCATAGTTTCTATTTTTTATTATTACTTAGGTAAAAATGAGAAAAATAGTTTGGTGATGAGTGGCACATTCCAAGGGGAATTTTATAAGCATATGGAATATTTTATAAGTATTTAATTATGTGACAATTATTTTTCAATGATATGGTTTAAGAGTGGAAACAATCAAGGTGGCCCAATTTGTCATTTTTGGGTTTCAACCTATTATATGGAGCACACATTGGATAGGGTACCCAACACAAGCAGGAAGATAATTAATGAAAATAATATAGATGGATATATCTTATTGTTGAAAGTAATATACAAATACCCAAATAAGGTGATTGTTGATTAATATAATGAATCAAATGATAATTCCATGATAATAGACCCTGTATTAGTGGAAATGGTTGGTAAAGACCAGGATTGACACATTTCTACATTATCCATACACTAAGGCCCAAGAGAAATAAGAAGGTGTATCATAGAGATAAATCAAGTTAGAATAAGGTTTCAAAGAAGGATCTAAGGATCAAACCAATGCTTGATGATAAAGAGAAATATGGGGTGGAACCCATCCAAAAAATAGAAAGAAAGGTACACACATAACAAATCTCAGTAGGTCCTTGGCCACAAAAGGTAGTGACTTCAAGAAAAGCAAACAAAGAGGAATAATTGAGGATGCACACAACAACTAAAGTAGACGTGATGGATAAAAACTAAGGATTAATAGTATATTATGTTGATACAAATATAATTTGTAGAGAATTTGGATGATGAGGATGTTGATAATAATGTTCCAATTTAAAACATGAGATAAATACCCACTATTTTAATGAAATCACCACAAAATAATCCTAAACTACCACAAGACATGCTAGGAAAAAAGTAACCTCCCAAGGTAAATCCACAATAAAAATTGGCTATGTGCTTTTACCCCTTTGAGGATATCCCACAAATATGATAAATGAATCAACATAGGATAAATTTCATGGCAATCCACTTAGTGTTGTGGCACATAAATATGAGGAAAATGAGGACTCGCAATGACCATTCATTGAGAAGATACATATTATGAGACTATGTGTTAAGGAGATGCAATAAACATGAAAATTAGGAATGCATTATTCTAGATGATGATATACATGTGTTATAGAAAGAATTAGATTTACATGATGAGAACTTAAAGGATGATGGCCTAAAAGGCAAAGAAGAAGAATAAAAGGATGAGGGAGAGGTAGAAAAATGAAATGGATATGAATGAGGCCAATGATGACAAGTATATGAAGTATTTTGGTTATGTCCCACATAATGAGATAAAATAGGGTGAGGCACATGAGATGATAGATCTACAAAATACTTTGTTATATCTTCTATGTCCGATTCAATGTCATGTAAACACTTAAAGAATGAAGAGGAGAGTGTTGAGGGTTGAGAATAAACCATAAGAGAGTAGGTTTAGAGGAATATTTGTTTATTATGGAACCATATGCTTAAATAACTCAATCTAAATCCCATTGGACACCTTGTCATAACACCATATTATTAATCCTTATTACATCCACACTTGTAATTCACACAGTGCAATTCTGATTATGCAAAGAGTTATTTCTTGTTGTATTAGTGAATGGAATCCAACTTTGATTTTCATTTCCTAAGTAGGATACCTCCCCAAATGTTATAAACTAACTTCCAAGGGGTAATTTTCCACTAATAATGTTGTAGTAGAGATTCAAGACTTTCAAATAAGTGATTTCTTAAAGTTCCAACATAATCATTCCATTTAGTTTATTTACGGAGAGATACAAAGACTCTAGTTGACCCATGCCTCCTAATGTTTTTCAATATTTGGGAACTTAGATGATTTCTTTAAAGGTTAAGGGATTTTAAACATTGAATGGATCCCATATTTTTAGGAATTTCACTAGATAATTGGTTTTTGGATAGATAGATACATTTAAGGATACCCATAATTTTATCAAAATCTAGATCTCGACCTTTTATGGAAGGTATTTTTTGATTTATATATACGAATATTAATTTCATAAAACTTGAAGTTAATCTAAACTAATCTATGTTGAATTGACCATGGTAAACTTATAAGGTTTATTGGAATAGATCCTAAAATCTTGCGGTGAGAGAAGTCCAAGATTTAAAGATTTGGTAAACCAAATATATTTGGTGGAATATTACCTTGTTATTTATTGGATGTCAACATCAAGATATGTGGTTCTGATATATTTCCAATCCAATGGGGATGGTTCCCTCCATATTATAATTTATAAAATTAAATACTTAAAAAGAGTAGCGTTTTGAAATGGTTGAGGGTATACATTATCACAATTGATTATAATTTAAATTCATTGATAATATTAGCTTCAATATGATTTTTATAAAAAATCAAAATGTTGAGATTAGAACAATTATTGATGAAATTAAGAATAATTTTATTCATTAACATGTTATTTGAAAAGTCCCCATCTTCCACTATGGGAATGCATAGAGAATCTGGCATGGCCCCACTGAGATTATGCTTAGATAAGGATAAAATTGATCTATCCTTAATATATGTAGAAATATCTAAAGGAATATAACCATTAAACTAATTCATTGACAGTTCCAAATTCATCATACTAGTAGAAGGAAGAGGAATAACACCTTATAAGTTGTTGTTGTGTAAATATATAATTCAAAGAGAATATAATGTTAGTCTTGAGTGTCTTTTATGAAATTCTAAGTATTTTGTATATGGTAGTGTGGTAAATTTTAATAGATCACCATTGATCTTAAATCCATGCAATGAAATGGTTTTAAAAAATGTAATGAGATACTTGGGATCACTCAAAGTAGAAGAACCAACCAACATGATTCTCAGTATGTGTCGAGAATGGAAAAATGTTTGGTCTAAAACACAAAGTGTAATTAGTGGAGAGGATGTTTTGTAAACCATGGAGCACAACTTCAAAAGCATACATCTAGGCAAGATAATAGGGAGGTAGTCTTAAAATGGTATATTATTAATAGAACTTGTTATTAGTAATGACTTGAACAAACCTAGGGTGACATAGTGCAGATATAAGGTTTAGCTAAATAAGAGGATTAATGACAAAAAATTATGCCTGGACTTGTTTATTAAGCTATTGCACTTTTTTTAGAAGGCATAATCATATAAGGTAATGGTGAGATGATGACTTGTAACTATAAAATCCCATCTCACATTTTAATTTAGGTTTGATAAGTTGACAATTGATAATGCATAGAGTTGATAAGTGTTGAAAGGTTTCAATAAGTATTGACATTATTGTCATTATATACTTGATATCTATTTAATGTAATGGGCCAGATGCACAATCAATGGAAGACTAATTTATTTTAAGATTTATGTTATTAATATTTAATAACTATGAATATATTTTTCAATGGAATGCAGTGTAATTCATTTTCATGGTTTGAATGTTTAGGTATTGATTTAATATGTTAGCCTCCTAAGTTCCATCATAGTGTTTTTTTGACAAGTCATATTTTACCCAACACACAGTGGTTATGTCTCTTTATTTTTGCCTTAGGTGAGTGTGAAAGTTTGCTTGCATGATATGTTGATGTGGTAATTACTATATTTTAGGGTAAGCAAAGTGGAAAATATGTATTGTGAGGCACATAGGAAATTATTTCAACAAGTAATGAAGTGGGATGAGAAACAAACAATGGTTTTTAATATCCTCTCTTTAAGGTTATCATTTCTATAATGGTTATCATACTACCAATATCTTACAACTTTAATTAATGGTAGGGTCTTAAGAGAATAAGGATATTTCATATAGGCATCAATGAGGGTTGATGTTAAAAGTGATTTTGTTGTATTTTGAATGTCCCATTAATGAATATTGAGCTTGAAATTTAAGTAAATGAATGATCGGCTACATATTTATAGGGGAGGTTTTTGTATCACATGGTTTATCTCTTATGTATTGTGTAGTAACCCAAATATGGTCATAAATACTTGATTAAAGTCAATTTTTACCCATTTTCCATTTAATTAACTTGTACACTTAATTCATACCTATTTTTCCCACCTCTCCCTATCCTAAGCACTAATGAAGACCTATTATTGTATTAACCCATCATCAATCACTTAAAAAAATGATATTATTGTTAAAAAGCCCTTAAGCATTTATTTGGACCAATCAAGAACCTAGGTTTTTCACCCTACCCTATAAGACAAAATTGTTGAGATAGGATAGTAATGTTGAGCGTACATGTCCCTTTCCTAACATTCTTGTTTAGGGCCCTATAGAGATCATATTTTTAAATTAATCATTCACTAATCTTGTCTTTCATGTCTTTAGGATTCCTAGCATGTGGTATCCCCCTTTAAATTGATATAAATGCACAATCAAGTCACTTATTTCCTCACTTGGAAATCACATAGAAAATTCAATATATATGTTATATACAAAAGTGCACAAAGAAAAAATGTTCCCTATTTGTCCCAATTCTAATTTTGGTCATCAAAATCAGTCCTCAACCAATTTTAGGGCCTTATTTATTTATCCCTAAGTGAATTATCAGTCAATTATTCAAGCCAATTTTATATGCATATATGTAGTCAAAGGAGCATAATTGTACAAATCACTCTTGATGGGAGAACTATAGGAAGCTTTATTCCCTCCTTAGAGTATTAGATAGTAGGCATCATGTAGTCATCGTGGGGTTGATTGGGGTCAATTCAGCCTCATTACATCCACATTTTTATTTTTTTGTAGGTATTTCAATAAATGCATGCCATATTAGGATTTTTTATTTTGGTACAGTAAATTAATGATCATTCACACACTTTTGACATCAAAAACTTTGCATATAGACTCAAACCATTCTGTCACATCTTCAAGTGTCCTAAATCCATCTATTTTTATATAAAAAATAGAATGAAGCTAGAGGAAATTATTACTGTAGTGTTTTGTCATGTTCAACATTCTTGTCCTTGCTTCAACTCTACTCCTACTTCTAAATTTCTATTCTTGTATGCTTGTAGTTTGGCATAGTTAACCGAAAAATATAAAAATATATTTTTTTATTTGTTTTCATAGTTATCCTTTCTTGTAATCATTTATTTTCAGTTATTTTAGTCATTTTATTTTAATTTTATTGCCAAAGAGGTTATATATAGCACATTTATTGTTACAAATCAATTTATCTTAATTAGGATTAATATGTTCAATTAATTAAAATTTTGATAAAAAATATTGGTGAACCCACAATATTATTTAAACACTACTTTTTGATTGCTTGATTTTTGTGTGTTCTAGTGTTTTAGTTGAATTTTTGATTTCACAAAAATTTAAAAAACTCTAATTCCTTACAATAAAATATATCAACTTTTATTTTCATTTAATTTTCTACTGATTGATGCTTATTTTTAGAACTATGTTTAGTTTGAAACTACTTAGTGATTGTTTTTATGGGATACATAGTGATTTATGTTAGAGTTAGTTCTCATGTTTACTAGGTTCTATAGATAGTTTTTTTTATTTCCTAATTTATCCTTTTGTGGATTTATCTCACATTGGTTAGTTTTGCTTACTTCTTATTTGTCCTTGCCTATATATGCAAGGCTTCTCCTTTGTATCATATAGAAGTTATTTTATGGATATTATATGATATTGTATTTGTCTTTGCATAACATATTTGTAGTTATTACAATTTCTCTTTTGATTTTTTGGTTTTAATGCTTCAGATCTTGGGTTTGGAATGATCTTGTTGACATTCCTTTCATGGTATCAAATTAGTACATGTTGTAACCATCCATTTGTGAGTTTGTTGTTGAAAGGGTTTGTTCATATATCAAAATTTATTCTTGGCATAATAGAGGTGTTTTGTATGGATCTTTGATATTTTATTTGGCCATTGACATTTTTTTGGAGAAATTGCAAAGTTTTTTTGTAGAATATTTTGAATGTCTTGCAGATCAATTTTCTCCTCACACAGGTGTTTGATTCAAAAAATTATTTCATTGTTATTTTCCTTTGCTCAAAATTTCTTTCAAATTCATTTTTTTCCATATCTGGTAGAAATAATTTAATTTTTCTCCAAGTATTTAATTTTTGTGCAATGTTTACTTATTTGACCCATTTTAATGATGTGAAACTTGTAAAAACTATAACTTTTAGACCATGACTCAAAATTAAGTATTATTTTTTTCAAAAGTGTATGTTTTTTTATTCTCCATCTATTGCATGCATTTATATTATAAAATGCACTTTATTATAAAGTGCCAAATTTGGGGGGACCTTACACTTTTTGGGGGTGTTTATTAATTTTGTTGAGAGATGTTAAATTGTCACAAGGGGATTTGTTTTTCTAAGAGGATTCTTCTTCTTCTTCTTGACTTTATCTTTATTTTTTATAATGGATTCCTACTTATTTTAACCCCTAAACACCTCTGACAAAATTATTTGAAAGATCAAAATGCAGATACACTTACATCAGAAAGATGTGTGGAGAGTTAAGTTTGGTGGCATTCCCCACTTTACATATGAGGAAGTTCTTGTTTGTATTACATCCATGCAAGGTAAGGCTCTTTGTTTGATTCACCTCCATATTTTAGATATTTTTCAATGTTATGTCACATGTGCTACATCACCAAAGGAAGCTTGGGATGCTATTGTAGGTTTATTTGAGAATGATACTGAGTTTTTTAGGTTTTTTGCACCCTCTTTTACTCTGCCTCCTATTCCACTTCCCTCTCCTCCTACTAGAGAGGATTTTTATTTTGATGATAACATTGATGTTGCTCAAAATTTGAGTCTTGACAGTGACATGGGTGAAGCACTATTAGCACTTCCTTCTTCTCATCTTGTCAGTAATATTTTCTCTTTTGATGATGTACTCTCTCCTTATACTATAGTTTATTATGATGACACATTCCTGATAGACATTGCTCTTCTTTTTTGTCGAATCACCTCTATGGGATAAGTTTCTACCAGAATTAGGATGTCTATTTACAAAACCTATGTTTATTCCTATATAGGATATTGAGCCACCACAAATTATCACTTTAGAGGATTCTACTAGTTCTAATGAGAGTACACTTATTGAGCAGTATCCTCCACTTTCCATGGATATTATTTTAGAGAATGTTCCATGTCTTTCTTTTGATCAATTAATTTCCATGGCATTACATCTAGTTCTTGTACATGATCTTTCTAGACCTATGCTACACTTCATATTTGGACATGATTCAATTATCTTTGTACTACTACATCCTTCATCTTTCATTATGGAATGGGCAAACTTATAGTACACCATTCATGTTCTTCCTTTGTCAAAAGGAATAAACATTGTTTGATGTGGATGGAGTTTCTACAGTCTTCTATTCAAGGATATTGACATTTACACTATTCATCTTATGAGCTTGATTTGGATTATAGATAACTTCAATATTGATGACAGTTGTCTTTCAGGGATTTTCATTTCATATGGATTTTCTCTCTTCATTTCATGGATATATTGTACATTAGTACCTGATCAGGCCTTATTATCAAGACTTATATTATGGATATGTCACTTTGTTTTTGGCTATTTTCATCCCCTATATTCACTTGATGGGGGGTATAAGAGTAGGTTATTTACCTACCTTAGCTCATGTTTACTAGGCGCACTATTTAACACTATTTGCTTTTCCCATTATGGATTTATCTCACATTGGTTAAGATGTTTTGCTTCTTGATCTTCCTAGCATATATATGCAAGGCTCTCTCATTGTATTAGATAAGCTCTGATACTATGAAATTAACATCAACAAGGTCATTTCAAACCCAAGATCTAAATCATTAACAGCAAAATAATCACAAGAAGATTTATAAGAGCTACAAAGATGATATTGCATTTGCCTTTGCATATCATCTTTGTAGCTCTTACAGCTCTTCTTATGATACTTTTGTTGTTAATTATTCATATCTTGGGCTTGGAATTATCTTATTGACATTCCTTTCAATTTATTTCACAAACATTATGGTGTGAGGTGTACTACTCCAATACTAATATACCTCACTAAATACAAATTTTAATTTCCACGTGCCTCACAGTATTTTTGAAATGCATAGGGTCCCTTGTTTACACCATAGAAAACCTCAATTATCCATTTTATTTATGGTTTATTAGATGAGTTTATCACTCAAGGAAGTTAGTCTCATTGTACCCTTGGAAATAGGATTAGTGGGCTACAAACATGGTTTAACTTTTGTAGTTAGTGGTCTAAAAAAATTTATCTAACACCAATCAATGAATGAATAAGTATATTTGAGATCTCATGTAATCATTCAAACCCTTGCCTAGATCACATTTCATTCCTTTATTTTTTCGTATATTGTATTCAATCATTGGCTCCTTTGTGCATGTAAATTTACTTGATAACAATAAGCATTTTAATTGATAGTAATATTGAATTTTTTGATATCGTGTTATAATATAAAAAATGAATGTATAGTTGTTACTATAAGAAGAGGAATTAATTCAAATGCTAAGACTCAAATATCATTAATGCAAAATTATGTAAATTCAAACATGACATATGAACAAGAAAATATAGACATTCAAAATATTTTCCCCTCACTTATAAATATTCACCTCCATATTCAATAACCCCACCTTACAATAGATATCCACCTCCCTTTAGAAAAAAAAAATCCCCCCACTATAAAAATATATGATCCCTCTAAAATATATGATCCCTCTAAAAAAAATCTCCCCTACTTAAATTTAACCAATCTAACCCACTTTAATTAACCACTCAATCGAACACAAGCTTCACAAGCTTGAAAATAAAATGATTTATTTAAAATTTAAAAATTGATGTGAATTTAAAAAACATTAAACCACACCTTAATCATTATGATTTGGTATGCCAAGGGAAGTTTTGTAACTCATAGGTTTGGTTTTGACCAGGTGTAAGGTAGTTTAGAGGTATGGATCCAAACCAAGCCATATAGAGTGCAACTAGTGAGGAGACTAATGGAAAGTGAGATGGTGAAAATCACATGAAAAAACTAATGAGTGGGTGCAGTAGGCTAGCACATATAGCATGACAAACAAGAATGGATTTTGAGTAGATCAAATGGTTATACTACCAACAGAAATGCTAGGCTTTTGTATAGGGTGGATACCATCAGGCCATGATAAGTATGGGTCATTCCACTCAAGATAGCAATAAATGACCAAAAAAATACCCAAAAAAATCATGATACCAGGCTGTGGAAGCAAAGAATTCACAATAATTTACTTAACCATAAAATAGTTAAGAGATAGCTTAACAATGACTAATCTCCATGTAGAAGCAATAATATCATCTTAGTCAAGAGGAGAGATGGGTTGGAGTTCAAATAGGACTAAGCTTGAGTCTTATCAAGATAAGAGCTGGCAAGTAAGTTGAGATGGTTTTTGTAATGGTTGAACTAAGTTCATTGATCCATATCCCATTACTATCTAGATCAATACACCAAGATCGAATATGAAGTATCTCACTCTAGAAAAGATAAAATGGTCAGATGATTCTTTGATTATAGTAACTATCTATGGGCCAAAAATATCTTTCGTAAATCTTAATAAACATGAACAGTCACCACTTATTCAATGATAACCATATAATTCCTATGGAGGTATGGTAGTGGAAGCCAAGTGTAGTATCAAGGTGGCATAGAGATCTATAGATTTTTTGAAGTGGTTGGTCTAATATAAACAAATAGAATCAATAAATTCTTCATTTTTTATTCACACAATATAATGATCCATTATTTTGACATAAAGATCAACACAATTTTAAATAACAAACAATGCTCCTTTCAAAAATAAAGGATCTGACCAAACAAAATGTTATGCTAATGAAAGGAAACAATAGATGAAATAAAGTGTCAAAAATTTAATCATGGTTGTCAAATAAATACAACTGGTACCAAAATAAAACCAAAGTTTTGTAAAAAAACACACCTAAATGAATGTACCTATTCATAGAGGAATACGACCAAACTTTGAGTTAATGGGTTGAGTAAGGCTTGCAAGAGTTACTCTAATACCATGAAAGAGTTTGGAAATTATTCAACCAAGATCTCTCCAATAATCCATTACCACAGCCATGAAGCTAATACATTAGACACAAACAATAAACTATTTATTATCTCCAAATAGATTATACAATACTAAAAGTATTATCCATATTAATAGTTCACCTTGCACATCAATGATTAGGTGAATAGGTAAATATATAGGTTTAAGATAGGTGAATCCCAACCATACCATGCACGTGGGATTAACTTCCCCAAAATAGATGGAATAAAGGCATCAATCTAACATCCTCATACATATGGGATAAACTTCCCCAATGTACATAAAAAGAACCTAAGCAAACTGACAACAAATGTGTAAGGAAAACCATGAAAAGAAAAAGCCTACACTACCACCCCCACTTAAGCATAGCTTATGTGGGTAGAGGAAATGGGTCCTAAAAATAAGGGTTGATGAGGTACCCATACAAAAAAAAGGATGTAGTGTGAATTTAAGTGTCCCTATGGATGCCAGTCTATCTTGTCAAAATACATAGATATCAATTTGTTGTAGTTGCTAAGTCAAAGCAGGAATCAATGTTGAATACGAGGATCACTGAATTCAAACACTACAATACAAAAATACTAGGTAGTATAATGATGAACCTGAGGAAACATTACCTAAAACACCCTTGCTCAATTCTAAATTGAGATAATATGGCAATGAAAGTTTTTAAATAACCTGGTTTGACATGGTAAATAATGATCACAAATATTGGTAGGGATGCCACAATGATGTTACTACACAAAAAGTCACCAAGAATTCCACTGAGACATAATAATCTTCATATGGGTTCTAAAAAATAAAGTGCATAAATAACATACCCATGTACCATGGAGGAATATAGAAAACACTCAAAATGTACAAAATGTACAAGTGCACAAAAATACACAACTACTACACAAGGAGCTCAAACACTAAGGAGTAAAAAATTAGGATCTGCACCACACATCCCCATACTGATGACTATGGGGAGTGATGAAAAAAGTCTATATGAGTGGTCTCAATCCACTACTTTAACACTAACACATGACACTATATGCACCAGAATAGTTCTATATCACACTTAAAGAGATTGTCAAACTATCAATGAAGATAAGCTAACACTGGGATTCACCAGAATAACTACACTTTAAGATGTGGAGACTATCAACTATTAAAAAAGTGGTCTCAAATATTTAGATAAAATCTCTCGAGAAGATGGCCTTGGTGTTGATAGGATATAAAATAAATTCAAGGAGTGAAAAAGTGCCCACAATAGAGCACACAAACACATAAAGGTAGGTAAGGTTAGATCACCAAACCCCCCATGACACTTTATAACTCAGTATGAGTACAAAATCCTAAAAATACCAAATGAAAACAAGGAAGACATTGTATACACCAAAATAGCTCCAAAAAATGATATTATAAACCTATCAAAGAAGTCATCACAAATCATGAGAGTTGCTCCAAAAAACAAGGGATTAGTGTGGGCCAAAAAATATAAGTGGCATAAATAGGTACTCAAAAAATGCAAGACATTGGGCTATGTCAAAAATTAATTTAAAAGTATAGAAATAAATGATCATGAGTATAATAAAATGTTTTTGTGAGGGAATCTAACCCCCTATCATAGCATACCTCAGTCTCCAATATTAGACACTCAAAAAGTACACTGAAAGTATTAAACAAGGGGTTGGATGTAGGGGTCCAATGGCAATGGCTTCAAGGGGCAACACCCCTTGTAAGGTCTAAGGATAGATCCTTGGGAATGCTTCTCTCACGATATAGGGTAGGGTCAAGGAG
Organism: Torreya grandis; assembly: GCA_037957365.1. Lineage (NCBI taxonomy): Eukaryota > Viridiplantae > Streptophyta > Pinopsida > Cupressales > Taxaceae > Torreya > Torreya grandis. The sequence continues at coordinate 4,267,612 of JARHVA010000552.1, forward strand.
TAGAACCCCTAATGCCAAACTCAATTTGAAGCTTGTATGGCCTTTGAAATGGCTAAAAAATAGTAAACACTCAATTTTTTTTAAAAAAACTCTCCAAAATGGATGTCTGTGAACACCAAATATGCATCCAAAATTGAGTATGAAGTGGCACAAGTAGATAAAAATAAGGAGAAGAAGAAAAGTTGGTTTACTTGTGAGGGGGTTTGGCCTTCTACCAAACCAAACCTCACCCTCTGATCTTTGATAAATGAGATCAAAAAAAGTGAATAACAAAATGGTTATAATATGTTTTTAATAAAAAAATTAAAAATTATCTCTATAAGATCTCTAAACATAAAGATACCCATCCACATAATAAAAAAGCACACCACTTTAAATATTTGCCCCCCACTTACAAATATTCACCTTTGTAGTCAATAACCCCACCTTACAACTAATCTCCACCTCTCGTTAGCAAAAATAAAATCCCCAACTATAAAAATATATGGCCCCTCTCAAAAAAAAATACCCCACTTAAAGTTAACCAATCTTCCCCACTTAAATTAACAGCTCGATTAGCCACAAGCTTCACAAGCTTGAAAATAAAATTATTTATTTAAACTTCACAACATTTATGTGAATTAAAAAATATTAAACCACACCTTAATAATTTTAATTTGGTGGGCCAAGGGAGGTTTTATAACTCATGTATTTGGTTTCAACCATGTGGAAGGCAGCTTAGTGGTCTAAATCATAATCACATACAAAAACCAGTGAGTTTCTGAAATAGGCCTGTGTGCACAAAATAATAAACAAGAATGGCTTATGAGCATATCAAATGGATGTACTTCCAATAGAGATTCTATGATTTTTTATAGGGTGGATACCATCAATCCATGATAATTATGGGTCATTCCACTTAAGCTAGTAGGTAGCAACCAATAAAAAATAAAATATCAAGCAAAAACATGAGACTAGGTTGTGAATAATTTACGCAAGTAGAGAACAGTTGGGAGAGAGCTCAACAATGATGAAGCCCAAGATCATATCAATAATATTATCTCATCTAAGAGGATAGATGGGTTGGAGTTCAATAATATTGAGCCTAAGTATCATAAAGATAGGAGTTGATAAACAAGTTGAGATGGTTTTTGTAATGGTCAAACTGAGTTCATCGATATAGATCCCTGTACCATCTCGATCTATCCACTAGGATATTATATAAAGTGTCTCATTTTATAAAAAGAGTGAATAGACATAATATTCTTTGATCATGGTGACTATCCAAGGGCCAGTTTCCATGTAGCTTAATAAACATAAACAATCAGCAATTTTTAATGATAACCATAGAATTCCTATGGAATTATGGTGGTGGAAACCAAGTGCAGCAGCAAGGTGGCATGAAGATCTATATATTTTTTGAAGTGCTTGGTCAAATCCAAACAAATAGGGTCAATTAATTCTTAAATTTTAATTCAAATAATACAATAAACCATATTTCAACATGAAGATCAACATAATTATGAATAACAAACAATGCTACCTATAAAAGCAAATGATCTGATCAAACAAAATGTTATTCTAATGAAATCAAAAAATAGATGAAAAAAAGTGTCAAAACTTTAATCATGGTTGTCAAACAAATACAACTTATAACAAAACAAAAATAAAGATTTAAAAAAAAACCACCTAAATGAATGGAGTAATACCTACAGGAGTTTCTCTGATAACATGAAAGAGTTTGGAAAAATCTTCAACCAAGATCTCTCTAAGAATCTATTACCACAACCATGAAGCTAATGCATTACACACAAAGAATAAACTATGTATTATCCACAAATATATTATACAATGCTAAAAAATTTCTCCATATGAATAGTTCACGTTGCACAAGAATGATTAGGTGAATAGGTACTTATATAGGTGGAAGATAGGTAAATCCAAATCATACCATGCATGTGGGACTAACTTCCCCAAAATAGGTGGAAGAAAGGCATAAAACCAATAACCTCATACATGTGGGATAAATCTCCCCAATTTACATAAAAATGACCTAAATAAGCTAACAATAAATGTGTAGGAAAAACCATGAAAATAAAAAACCTACACTAACACCCCTGCTTAAGCATAGCTTAGGTGGGTAGAGGAAATGGATCTTAAAACAAGGCCTGCTGAGGTATCCATGCATAAAAAAAGATGCAGTGTGAAGTCAAGTGCCCCTATGGACACAAATCTATCTTGTCGAAATACATAGATGTTGATTCGTTGTAATTATCAAGTCAAAGTATGAATCAATGTTGAATATGAGGATCACTGAACATGAACATTATGATCCAAAAATATTGGGTAGTATAATGATAAACCCAAGAAATCATCACCTAAAACACCCTCCCTCAATGCTAAACTGAGAGAAAGTAATGAAATTATTTAAAGAAGCTGGCTGAAAATGGTGAAAAGTGATCACAAATACTAGTGGGGATGCCACACTAGTGTCACTATAGTTACCAAGAATTCCATTGACACATAATAATCCTCATATAGATTCTGACAAATAACATGACTAAATAATATACCCATGTAAAAATGAGGAATCTATAAGACACTCAAAAAGGTACAAAATGTACAAGTACACAAAAACACACAATTATTAAACAAGAAGCTCAAACACCAAGGAGCAAAAAAATAGGATCTACCCCACACTCCCCCCTTCCTCCCACCACCCCCATATTGTTGATTGGGTAGAGTGATGTAAACATGTTTATATGAGTGGGATGAATCCACTACTTAAACACTGACATGATGACACATTATACATCAAAATAATTGTATATCACACTATCAAAGAAGATAAGTTGACATTGGGATTCACTAAAATAACTATGTTTCAGACTATAGGAGACTATCAATTATCAAAAAATTGGTGTCAAAGATACAAATAAAATCTCTCAAGAAGATGGACATTATGGTGATATGAGAGACAAATAATTGAAGGAGTGAAAAGGTGCCTAGAATAAATCACACAAATGCATGAAGGTAGACAAGGTTTAATTAGCAAACCCCACATGACACTTGATGACTCAGTATAAATACAAAATCCCTAAAACACTAAATGAAAATAAGGAATACATTGTATACACAAAAATAGCTCTAAACAAGGAGATTATTGACCTATCTAATAATTCATCACAAATCATGAGAGTTGGTCCCAAAAAAAGGGAGCAACTTAAGCCAAAAAACACAAGTGGCATAAAAAAGTACTCAAACAATGTAAGATGTTGAGCTCTACTAAAAATTCATCTATAAGTGTATAAATAAATGAACACGAATGCAATAAATTATTTTTTTGAGGGAATCTGACCCCCTGTCATATCATACCTTATTTTCCAGTCTTAGAAACTCAAGAAGTACATCAAAAGTACTAAATAAGGGGCCAAGTGCAGGGGTATAGGTGTGGCATCCCCCACTAGGGTCAAAGGGTAGTTACCCTTATGGGGTCTAAGGGTAGATCTTTGGGAGCACTCCTTATCACAATACATGGTGAGGTTGAGGAGCAGAGCCCTAGATGCCAAACATAATTTGAATCTTGCATGGCCTTTGAAATGGTTAAAAAACACCCAATTTTGCATTTAAAAATATCCCCACAATGGATGTTTGTTAACACATAAAATGCATCCAAAAGTGAGTATGAAGTGGTAAAAGTAGGCAAAATCAAGGAGAAGAAGAAAATTTGATTTGCTCGTGAGGGGGTTTGCCCTCCTACCAAACCAAACCTCGCCCTCTGATATTTGACAAATGAAATTAGAAAACATGAATAAGTAAATGGTTATAATATTATTTTTATTAAAAATAATTAATAATTATCTTTGTGAGAACTCCAAACATAAAGAAACCCCTCCACATATTAAAAAATACACACCACTTTAAATATTTTCCCCCCACTTACAAATATTCACCTTTGTAGTCAATAACCCCATTTTACATTAGATCTCCACCTCCCGTTAGCAAACATAAGATCCCCCCACTATAAATAATATATGGCCCCTCTCAAAAAAAAGTCCCCCACTTAAAATCAACCAATCTTCCCCACTTAAATTTACCACTCGATTGGCCACAAGCTTCACATGATTGAAAATAAAATGATTTAGTTAAACTTCACAACTTTGATGCAAATTAAAAAAACATTAAACCACACCTTAATCATTATGAGTCGGTGGGATAAGGGAGTTTTTGTAACTCACGGGTTTCATTTTGACTAGGGGAAAGGTATTTTGGTGGTTTAGAGCCAAGTTGATTCAAGTAGAGTGGGATGGTCAAAATCATATATAAAAATCGGTGAGTGGTTGTAACAAGCTAGCATACACAAAACAACAAACAATAATGGCTTGTGAGAAGATAAAATGGATGTACTTCCAAAAGAGATGCTAGGATTTTATATAGGGTGGATACCATAAAGCCATGATAAGTATGGGTTGTTCCACTCAAGATAGTAGGAAGTGGCCAACAAAAAATAAAACATCGAGCAAAAACATGAGACCAGGTCATGAAAGTAAAGAATTCACAATAATTTTCTCAAGTAGAGAATAGTTGGGAGAGAGCTCAATAACAATGAATCCCAAGATGGTAGAAATAATATTATCTCATCCGAGAGAAGAGATGGGTTGGATAATAGATAGGATTGAGCCCAAGTCTTGTTAGGACATGAGTTGACAAACAAGCCAAGATGGTTTTTGCAATGGCCGAATTGAGTTCATCAATCTAGATCCCTGTACCATCTATACCTATCCACCAGGCTCAAATACAAAGTGTCTCATTCTAGAAAAAGAGTAAATAGATAGAATATTCTTTGATCACAGTGATTATCTAGGGGCTGAAATGAGTTTCCTAGAAACTTAATAAACATGAACAGTCACCACTTATTCAATGATAACTATACAATGCCTATGGAGGTGTGGTAGTGGAATCCAAGTGCAACTTCAAGGTGATGCAGAGATCTATAGATTTGTTGAAGTGGTTTGTTTAAGACAAAAAAATATGGTCAATCAATGCTCTAACAATGATCCATTGTTTCGACATGAAGATCAACACAATTTTGAATAACAAATAATGCTCCTTTCAAAAGTAAAGTATCTGATCAAACAGAATGTTAGCTAATGAAATAAAATAATATATGAAATCAAGTATCAAAAATTTAATCATGGTTTTCAAATAAATACAACTTATACCAAAACAAAACCATGTTTTTCAAATAATGATTTAAATAAATAGACCTATGCATAGAGGAGTGCAACCAAATTTTGGGCTAATGGGTTGAGTAGTGCATGCAAGATTTGCTTCGATACCATGAAATAATTTGGATAAATCTTCAAAAAACATCTCTCTAAGAATCCATTACCAAATCCATGAAGCAAATGCATTTCATATAAAGAATAAACTATCTATTATCCACAAATAGATTATACAATGTTGAAAGTGTTCTCCATATGAATAGCTCACCTTACACATCAATGACTAGGTGAATATATACATATATAAGTTGAATATAGGTGAATCCAAACCATATCATGCATGTGGGACTAACTTCCCCAATATAGGTGGAATAAAGGCATCAATCTAACATCCTCATACATGTGGGATAAACTTCCCCGATGTATTAAAAAACACCTAAGCAAGCTAACACCAAATGTGTAGGAAAACCCATGAAAATAAAAATCCTACACTAACATAATCTATTACATTATAATTTGTTATTGGAGAGACCATGGATACACAATATGTAAACAATACTATATAAATTGCATATGTCTTAAATTCATGCATCAAGGATATTCATATGTGTTTCTTGCAGATGATCATCCTTTCTAATTTTGCAAAGTTGAATCATCTCAATTTAATGATTCAATTACTACCTTCCCTCTACAAACCATTCCTTGAGATCAAATATTTACATATTAAATTAGATATTCAATTACTATCAATAAACAATTAGATTAAAAAAATGATTAGAAATGGATCGACAAGAAATCATTCAAATCCAAAAGCAATTGGAGCAGTTGAAAATAGAGCACGATAAGGCACATACAAGACTCCATAAATTGCAAGAAGAAAAATAAAAATTACATAAATATTATGAAGTAGATCACCAATTACAAATTCAAAAGCTTCAAATAAAACATTTTTAAAAAGATAATTTTCAAATGGAAAAAATAAAGGTGCATAACAAAGATATAAAGCATCAAGATAATTAATATCTATATTAGTCAGCTCCTAATCTTCCTTTATGGGCCAATTCACGTGTACAAGATGGAAAGGTTTTTTATTATAATGATATTGATGATGATGATACTAACATTATGAATATTATAGATGATTAAATATGACAATTAAACTTCAACCCTTTGGATTATTATTTATCTCATACTTTATTTTCACCAATTACTCCAAGGTTTTATTGTGATGATTCAAAGGAAATTACTTGAATCACAACTGATTCAAAAGGTACTCAAATTTTAGGTATGCCTCAATATGTTAATGTGAACAATTCCAACGATAATAAAGGTAATGAAGATCAACACCAATCTATTTATGATTTTTCTTCATTGGTAAATTTAGAAGTGCAAGATGAACATGTCTCTAATCATTATATAATGATGAAAAATCTCCCATGGTTAAGGGTAAATATCAATTATCAAAATAATGTATCCCAAAATCAAAGTCATTATTGACTAATAAAACTCAAGCCACAAAGATCATTTTCAAGAAAACATTTCTTCTAAAATAAGGTCAAAGGCAACATGTGTTTGAAACATCTAATGATAAAAATGCAAAAGGTGAAGATGAGACCAAAAAAATATACATAAATCTAAATTAGTATAAGAGAAGTTACACAATTAATTTTAAGGAAAGAAAAAAACATCTTTAACAAAGGATTCTTGATAAATGAGGATCAAAATTAGGATAAGGTTACAAAAAAAAATCCAAAATCCTCAACAATGAAATATTCATCGTATACAAAGCCTTTGTTTCTTAATCTCCTCGTAGATGACAATAAATATACTAATGTTGAGATTCCATCCTTTTGTGAAGATAATATATGTAACATGGTACTTCTTAAATATGTCGGATATGATCATCAACACGTAGTTAACATCATAGGGCCTCAATGTTTTATCAGATCTATTGAGCTACCAGTCACTCTTGAATCAAAAACATGTTCATTCGTATTTCATTTTGATCCTACATTAGATGAATGTAGTGCAACACTAGGTAGATCATGGTTGTGATCCACATGAGCAATAAGTGGTAAAAATCATAATTATGTTACATTCGAGCATGAAAGTGAGATTATTTCAATTGAAGAGATAACACAACAACAAAGAAAGAGAAAACCAAGGAAAGCATATCTTCAACCAATATTCATGAAAATTCATATTATTCCTTGAAATTCATCCATTTACGACTTCTCACAGACTATTATGATACTCATACATATGATATCATTGGTTAACTTATTGAATTTTCAAAATATTCAAACCCATTCAAATAATTCAATAAAGTAATCTTGTAATTATACATAGCCTCTTTACTGTAGCATCTTATTCCTCTATTAGTGTGCATATTTGATCACTTGTTCAAATTTTCTAAGCTCTTGGATCTTTTGGACTTATTGAGCTCTTGTTTATTCCTCTTCACTTTCTAGATCTGAGAAGTTCAAAATAGTGCTCAATTGTGTCATTATCTACCATGTATTTTCATGATTTCATAGTCTTCACTAAAAAGTATTCATTTTCTATCAAGGACAAAATCACCAACATCAGGAAAGATTGTTTAGCATTATTATCCTATCATATGATTCTTGTCTTATATTAGTTTTCACTCATAAATCAAATTTTATGCATATATATCTTTAATACTAGTAATTTTTAGTCATCATGTATAATTTTAGTATGAAAATCATTATTTTCAATGCAAATAATTCATTTTCAGAGATATTTTATTCATAATGCAACATCTTTTGGCAAGTGTACATTCGATAAAATGATAATGTAAAATCCATTTCACTCTATACTAGTGTTGTTCTCACATGCCTCCCAATGTTACAATGGGGGTGTCTTATTCATATATTGCCATATAATCATTATTAATGCATAATTTGCATTGTCACATGTTTTAAAACTATTCAAATATTTTCACATGCTCTTATACTTTAGACACCTAGTATTTAAAAGTAGTTCTTATTAATAGTTTAATTTTCCATATATCACAAAAATACAAAAGCATTCAAAATATTTTACAAAATTAAAAAATCATGACCTGAGCATGATTCACAATCTAATTTACATCTGTGTAATATGTTTTTTTATCTCATAGATGGTAGATAAAATAGTCTTTTTCTATCACACAAGCATTTCAATGGTATTTTTGAGTGTTTTATAGAGCATGTAAACTTTACAAGTAGTAAGATGTGTTAGAATGGGACACGATCAAGGATCGAGGATTGGCAAGATTTGAACACACTAAATGTTCTATTGTAAGAGATGAACCACACACAAGTAGAATAATAACAATTATTTAGAATTGATGAAAATAAATATGAGTATAGTTATATAAATACGAAGGATGTGAAACCTTATCTCTATTATATAATTTAGAGACTTAGGAGGAGATTCCTTAACCTCTAAAAATTGACTAGTAGAGGAAGGATGTGAATCCTTATCTCTATTATCATCATTTTAACTGGGAGAAGAATCATCATCATCAAGAATATACTCAAGTTGATGTGAATCATTAACATTGTCATCAAGTCGTAGTGAGACCAAGGAGGATGGAAAACTGTCAAATGTGGATTCTGAAGGACCCTCCTAAAAATGAACACTCCTCTCAATAAATAACTCACATGTGGTAGGATGAATATTCATGTATCCCTTAACACCATGTGAATACATAACAAAGATGTAAGGCCCAATATATGGATCCATCACCTTGCATTTCTTCTTAGGAATGTAGGCCATAGCTAGAGATCAAAAAAATATTGTGTACTTAACTATGGGTTTCCATCCACTCCAAGAATCAAAATGAGTGATTCCTTTCAATTATTTATGAGTAATGTGGTTCTATATGTAACATTCATGTTTAATGGCCTCTACCTAGTACTGAGGTGTAAGAGATTTGGAGTGTATCATATAATTTTCCACTTCCTTTAAGTACCTATTCTTGTGTTCTACCACACCATTATGTTGAGGACTAAATGGAATAATGCATTGTAAATCAATACCCCTGAAGTGCATTACTACTCAAAATGATGATTAACATACCACCATTTTTTATGCATAAAACCCTAATCATTCTCCATGATTGTTTCTCCATAAAATCCTTGAATTCTTGAAAAAGATCAAATACCTCATATATGTCCTAATAAAAATACACCCAAATACACCTCAAAAAGTCATCAATGAAGGTAGTAATATATCTGGTCTTTGTAAATGAAGGATCTATAAATGAACCAAAAATACTACTATGAAATAGCTGTAAAATATGTGTAGTTATCCATGATTTTTCTTTGTCATACTTCTATTTAGGATGTTTACCAAGTATGAAACCTTGAAAACACCATCATAAAAATGGACATGAGGAAATTCTTTAACCATATCATGTTGATTGAGTTTTTTTAAGTAGAAATAGTTAATATGGTCAAATCATTCACGTCATAACTTAATCACTTCATTTGAGTGAGTGAGTAGTGTAATAGAAGGGTGATTAGGATAAAAGTGTGGTAAGGTGTACAACTATGACTAGTGATCTACTTTCCCAACTACCACTATAAAATTACTATGCAATTCCCTAATAACCACAGAGTCAAGGGTAAACTCAACTTAATTATCTAAACCAATATGAGTGATCTAATAAATAGATATGAGATCAGTTGATATTAAGGAAACACATAAAACATCCTAGAATGTTCCATCACTCACTTCAATAGATCCTCTACCATAAAATTCTATATAAATATCATCATCAATAAAAATAGAATGCATATAACATGGCTCTAAGGATGACAAAAAGTCCTGTGATAAAGCCATGTGATATGAAGCACCAGAATCAACCACCCACATGGAATGCTAGGATGAAATTGAAACAAGGACCTTGCCCTTTCATTTCCCCTTACTATTATATTTTTCCTTATAGGACTCTTGAGTTGATTAATTTGTTGTAATATAGTTAGGTACATTTATATTATTATTCTCAAGAATTTCTGTTAAGTGATTAATTTGTTTCTTCATACATTTATGGTCATCATGCCTAGTTATCTTAAAAGAGGCATATTTGACCTTTTCTATCTTAGGTTTGGCATCTAGAGAGGAGGTCTTAGTTGTTTATTTGGAAGTATCATTAGATTTTTAACCATTCTTTTATGCATTGTCCTTATTGTATGTCTTATCCTTATTTTTTAAAGCCTTCTAGTTTTCATTACTAACAATAAGGGCATGAGACTTAGAGGAATTAAATGTACCCATATAAATAAGTTTATATTTTCATCTAATTAAGGAGGTATCAAAATCATCCAAGTATGGCATGGTCCATGTAGTTCCAAGGACACTCTTAGTAGGATTAAAGGTAGAAACAAAAATAGAATAGTCAGGACCTAACTTATCAAGAATAGAAAGGATCAATTACTCATCATTTTTATCTATGCCACACAATTTCAACTATAACTTAGGTGACTTGAATTTTTTGAAGAAGTCTTTTATTACGTCAAAGTTACTTGGCCTCAAACTAATAAGATCATTCTCTAACTCATAACCTCTCATTAAATCATGTTTCCCAAAGAGTTATTCCAAAAGGATCCATAACTCATTGGGTGTTTCTAAAAATTTAATGTGAAAGAAGAAATTAGGAGATACTGACAGACATAGTAGACCATAGGCCTCATCATATCAGTTAAACCCCTTATATTTTTATGCATCTGGTTTTGATTTAGTTTTAATACACATAGTAATTATGTGTAAACCTTTACTCCTCAAAATAATTTGTAGATTGGTTTTCCACTCATGATAATTATATGATGTGAGAAGTGGAACCAAATTATAATCCATAGTGCAATAAAAGAGATATTTAGAGAAATGAAAGTGAGAAAGAGAACACTAGGCACAATTCAACCCCCTTGAAACTATTAATGATAAAGCCCCCCAAATATTATATAGGTTTGAAATTTTATATTTTAGTGTGTATACAATTTTCACAAGGCCTGAAAGTATCTCGTACTAGCCAAAGAATAATATGAAAACAATACCAAAGTGAACAACACAAAAAATTTGAAAATTAAAAAAAGGCATGTCAAAAGGAGCTACCTATTGAAACTTAAGTGTTTTACAAGTTCTTCCAATCACCATTTTTTTAATTCTTGTATAAAATAAATTTAGCGTTTAATAATTTTTGTTTGCACAATTTTATTTAATTTTTATTTTTTCACAATAAATCCTATTAACCTTATCAATCCCCCATGGGTTGGGTGTGACCATAGGATAAATTACTCATGTGACTAGGGGATAAGCTTTATAACATAGACCATATGGTGTTTCCCATATATTCATGCATTTATCTAGGTTCATGTGGGTTCACAAGTACATAAATAGTTCACACATGTTTAATTGTTGTAGGTAGCCTATAGATACACACCATCCATTGTGTAAAAATTGTATAGGTACAGATCACGCATATAGTGCAAAGGTGTTTTTCACATGTATAGATGATGCATAATATGTATAGGATCTCCTACATCATCAGATATCTTTTTATTGGTACAAACAACCCTATTCATGTAGGTAAGTCCCCAAGAAAGAGAACAAAAATTGTATGTGCATTTACAAAATGCAAAAACCCTCAAGAAGTACACAACACATAAGTGCATAGTACATTGATGCATTGAAATTGAGGTCAAATAGATCTTAAAATATCTCAAAAAATGCTGCTTGTAATAAAAAATAACAACATACCCATTAATTATCTAGAAAAAACCTAGAAATATGGCCTTTTGTAAAAAATTGCCGCTCCTAAAAAATTGTATGGATTTCTTAGAAATGCTAAAATCCCTTAAAGATTTCTAGATTTGATCATCTCAAATCATTGTCATGTTTATAGTCATTTATATGGTTTTTCCACATTCTAAACTCAATGGCACTGTGTGTTTTCTCAAAATCACACCAATTGATAAATGACATGTGAACCATTTACACAGATCTTGTTCCCCATTATTTTTTGATTCTCTAGATCATCCAAGGATGCAAGATAAGAACATACTTAGAGAATAGGTGATCTATATAATACAATATTCAATATTCAATATTTCAAAATAATTAAAACAAACAAAGGTGTTTGGTTACTAGAACATGCTTTGATACCGTGTAAGAATGGGCCATAATCGAGGATCAAGGACTGGTAATATTTAAACACACTAAATGTCATAATCGATGAAAATAGATTTGATTATAGGTACATAAATATGATAAAAGAGACATAAACCCACATACATTTGTCAATGTGAAAACATGTTAGTTTTCAAATGAATACTAAGCACCATGTGCTAAATGTCAACATTGGTTGGTAAATGACTAGTACATCCACACTAACTAAGTTTATTACAATTTAGACATGTGCATGTGAAAATAATATCTATCCTAATGACCTCATTATTACACCTAAGAAAGTTAAATACGTGTGTAAGAAAAACCATAAAATAGAATTTAAAAACCTACGCTAACAAGATGTTGGACTTGGATCTACCTAATAACCTTGTTAAACTAGAGGCATATTTCTCTACAGTTGATAGTATGAACATTTTATCATTCCATGACTCGTGTATTATTGATCTTATAATATTTACAAATGTTAAGATATGATTACATGACATATGCATTATGAAGATTAGTATTATAATTATATAATGTTTTCCATGTTGTTTATTTTACATAGTATATTACATCTTGCCTATCTATTATGATTGGCCCTTTTCCCTTGTGTGCAAATTATATGAGCATCTCTATGGGATCTTGTTTGGTATGTAATAAATTTGAACATGTCCTTTACTTTGGCCCATGGCTCATGATTGTGTACAACATTTCAACATGTCTCTTTGAGTGAAACATTTAAACATGTCATTTGAGTGTGGCCCATGGCTCATGATTGTGTACAACATTTCAACATGTCTCTTTGAGTGAAACATTTGAACATGTCATTTGAGTGTGGCCCTTAACCTCCTATGTGAAATATTTTATTCTTGAAACATTTGAACATGTCACTTGTATGTGTCCCTTGGCCTTATTGGTTTGACATTGTAACTATTGTGCTAGTGGATTTGTGTGCTTGTTGAGCTTGTTGAGTTTGATGAGTTTCATGATCCATATGATGCACTAACTAACACTAATATACTAAATTTAAATATTCATTTCTATGGGCTTCAATGATACATTTCTATGAGATTCAATAATACAATTTTATAGTCCTTACCTCATGTGTAACATACATATTTTAAATGGTACAAATATTAATAATTTAAGCATACTTTTCAAATGTGCAAAATTATTCAATGATACATCTTACTATACATTTTTCAATTTTACTTTTATTTTGAGACAAGTGACTTTTAGGAGTATTTCCCTCATATCAAAAGGGGGTAATTTAAGTGGGATTCTCATACGAGAGAAATGTTAGGTTGTGGAGCTAAAAGCTTCACTGATGCAGACATGGAGAAGGCCATTGGGAGAGTTGTTGGAGTGTCACAGACACCGGCGTCGGTCAGGCCAACCGACGTCGGTAGGATAAGGCAGGAGAGCAACTAACGTCGGTCAGAGATCAGCTGACATCAGCAGACCCCAGGCAGACAGGGACCGACGTTGATTGCCTGTGTGGTTCGACTGCAAGTATATTACGTGCAGTTAGTTGACGAACCAAGTGTTTGCATGATTAGAGCTAATTTTAGACTGAGAGCTATGGATCTAATTATTGTATTAGGTGTCTAATTATTGTTTGGATGAGATATATATAATAGACTCATGGTTGTATTGTAAACGTGAGCTAGTGAGTAAGAGAGCAATAAGCTCCTTCAGAGAGAAGAGAGCAATGGTGCATTCCTCCTAGTGCCACAGTACCAAGGTGGGTGCTGGATTGGAGAATTAGTAGGGTTCTTCAGGAGTGTATGATCTTGGTCATCAGGTGAGCATGGCTTCTATAGGAGATCTACATGGTAAGTAAGATCATTGATATGCAGGTGTATGTGTGTGCAAGGTCAAGGTTCACAGGTGTGCAGAACCAGGTTGATTTGTAGGTGTGCAAGATCAGATAGGATAGCAACACAATAGGGAGCAGAATCAGGCAGGATCTACTTGGAGTATAGGTGTGTACTCAAATAGATCAAGAGAGGAAGGCAAGGAAGATCCTTCCATAAGTAAGGTCTATTGAGGTGCAGGTTGATGCAAGTTTAGGGGAGATCTACTTGGAGTACGTTTGAGTACTTGTAGAGTGTGTGGAGCACAGGTATAAGGTGAACACCAACTCAGTGTTTGAGTTGGGTGTTGGGACCTAAGGGAGAGAGCTTTGAAGAGAGAATTACTGTTCACTTGAGGTGTGGGAAGCCTCTGAAGAGGTGGTGAAGAAGAAGTGGCATCTTCTTTATTGTATTCTTTTCTGTAAGAGTTTTAATACAAGTTGTGTATTGTCTCTCATATCATGTGTTATTTTTAGATTCTAGTTACTTGTTGATTTTAGTTATTTTTGTATATTAATTTGCTTGTATTTGGTAATCAATTGTGTGCTTCCGGTGTTTCATATCCCAACACGTGGTATCAGAGCTAAGGTTGTAGGAAGCGGTTTTGTGTTTGATTACAAGGTACTCTCAGGGGTTTCTGATTGAGTGGGAGTAGAGCAATGGCAGATCAAATTAAGCTAAGAATGGAGGAGCTGAAAAGCACAGATGGTCACTTACGGTCTAATGGAAAGAATGAGCAGGTAAAATAAAATTGTTGGTTTGTGGAAGATCAACAAGAAGGAACTAAAGAAGCAGATGTTGCAGGAGATGTGGCACAGGATGCTCTGGGAGGTTTCTTGGATAAATTTGAATCTTGGATAATAGATTCGGTTGCCTCTTTCCATGCAGCCTCAGGTAGAGGAGCTGGTGAGCCTTGCCAAAGAATTGGCAAAGAGGAAGTGAAGCTGAAATTACAGGCGGCCAACACATGGGTGTTGAAGGAGGTCATGCAAGGCCCAGGTTTGGAGATATGGCTAATTTCTTTAGAAAGGTTGGGTGATGAGAGATGCACGAGAACTCTCACAATGGATGCACTTGAATTAGCTGGTGGTAAGAAAATAGGTACTCTTTATCTACTTGTTTATATTACTGATACTTCTTCTGTTGTGGAGACGTGGCTTCGTAGGCTTGGTCACATGAGCAGCAAGGAGATGCATGTTCTTAAGCGAAAGACAGATATATTTGATAGGCTTAAGAACTGGAAAGCCTTGGTGTTCTTGGAGGAGATGGCGGACAGAGATCAGTGGATGGGGCTGGATACTTTTGAGCAGGGTAGTTTGGACATGGGGATTGATTCAAAGGAGCTCGCGAGTAAAAAGTCATCACTCACAAGAAACACAAGTACCGGCATCGGTAGGAAAACTGACATCGGCAATAGGTAAGACCGACGTCGGTCACAAGGACCGACGTCGGCAGCAGGAGGACACTAACGTCGGCAGGGTTGGTAGTCAGGATAGGCACAGGAACCGACGTTGGTCAGATGCAGACTGTGTGGTGATCGAGGTTGGTCACTGTAACAAATTTTGGGTGGACAGTGAGCTGTCAAGGAGTCTCAAACACCCATATGGAGGACTAAAGATGTAAGTAGGCCTCAAATTAGTTGTTCCACTTCTTTATACTAGTTGTTGACTACAGAGCAAGAAGGATCCAGGAAACAGTGGGAGCGTGGCATGGAGAGATTGCAGAACCAGACGGGAGATTTGGTAGGGTTGCCAGCCGATATGTTAGCACTGCAAGACGAATAGATTCCTTAGTTGAAGAATAGAGTGAATGGATACGTGAGATGGAAGATCAGGTCATACGGTCTTGAGGAGCTACAAGATAGTGGTACAGGTTTTGATAGGTGGAGGATGAAGCATGACTTTAGTCAATGTCAGGGTAACTACTGTGGTTTGACTTACCAGGGGGATGATGATTGCAACATCATTCTGTTGTTGTATGTGGATAGTATGCTAGCTATCAGGTTTGTACATACAGGGTTTTGCTGAGCTAAGGGTAAGATTAGTTCAGTGGTTTGCTATGAAGAATTTAGAGCAGCGAAATTCTTTAGCATGGGAGACATGGAGATCACAGGTTGATTTTGTTTCCAGTGGGACTTGATGTGAATCAGGTGTTGGCGAGATGCAGGATGCAGAATCAGAGCGCACCAAGGGCTGGACAGTTCAGTGTCTGAAATCACATGAGGTCTAGTATAGACCTGAGTTTTCCCAAGCAGTGGGAGCTGTCAGAGAGTTAGGAGCCAATTCGGGGAAGTGGGTTCTCAGGGATTTGAGAGGGACCAGTAGTAGGGATTCATGCTATTCAAGGTCAGGACTTCACTACATGGGATTATAGGATAGGATGCGGCAGGGTACTCGGATGACAGGAGGTACACCACAGGTTGTGTGGTGGGTGGTCTTTAGGGTTGTGCTTGAAGAGGGATACAAGCCAGGAAACAAATTAGATAGGGTACAGGGATAGGTATAGTGTAGTTGTTTATCTCCAAGTGGGAGATTGTTAGGTTGTGGAGCTAAAAGCTTCACTGATGCAGACATGGAAAAGGCCATTGGAGGAGTTGTTGGAGTGTCACAGACACTGACATCGGTCAGGCCAATCGACGTCGATAGGATAAGGCAGGAGAGCAACCAACGTCGGTCAGAGATCGGCCGATGTCGGCAGACCCCAGGCAGACAGGGACCGATGTCGGTCGCTTGTGTGGTTTGACTGCGAGTATATTACGGATAGTTAGTTGACGAACCAAGTGTTTGCATGATTAGAGCTAATTTCAGACTGAGAGCTATGGATCTAATTATTGTATTAGGTGTCTAATTATTATTTGGATGAGATCTATATAATAGACTCATGGTTGTATTGTAAACGTGAGCTAGTAAGAGAGCAATAAGCTCCTTCAGAGAGAAGAAAGCAATGGTGCGTTCCTCCTAGTGCCACAGTACCAAGGTGGGTGCTAGATTGGAGAATCAGCAGGGTTCTTCAGGAGTGTATGATCTTGGTCATCAGGTGAGCATGGCTTCTATAGGAGATCTACATGGTAAGTAAGATCATTGATATGCAGGTGTATGTGTGTGCAAGGTCAAGGTTCACAGGTGTGCAGAACTAGGTTGATTTGCAGGTGTGCAAGATCAGATAGGATAGCAACACAACAGGGAGCAGAATCAGGTAGGATCTACTTGGAGTGCAGGTGTGTACTCAAATAGAGCAAGAGAGGAAGGCAAGGAAGATCCTTCCATAAGTAAGGTCTATTGAGGTGCAGGTTGATGCAGGTTCAGGGGAGATCTACTTGGAGTACGTTTGAGTACTTGTAGAGTGCGTGGAGCACTTTTGGTGTGCGTGGAGCACAGGTATAAGGTGAACACCAACTCAGTGTTTGAGTTGGGTGTTGGGACCTAAGGGAGAGAGGTTTGAGGAGAGAATTACTGTTCACTTGAGGTGTGGGAAGCCTCTGAAGAGGTGGTGAAGAAGAAGTGGCATCTTCTTTATTGTATTCTTTTATGTAAGAGTTTTAATACAAGTTGTGTATTGTCTCTCATATCATGTGTTATTTCTGGATTCTAGTTACTTGTTGATTTTGGTTATTTCCGCATATTAAGTTGCTTGTATTTGGTAATCAATTGTGTGCTTCTGGTGTTTCATATCCCAACAAGAAAATCCTTTTCAAGGAATAAAAATAAGTTTTGTCATAAATTATGAATTTTAAAATATTAAAAATTCACTCATTAGCATAGATTATGGGCACATATGCATCATATATCAATATTAAAAAAAGAAAAATTACATAGTCTTGAGTCCATAATATAGGTTTATGTATAAGTTTCAAACATAATTCACAAATGACATCTACATATGGTTAAAAAAATATAGTTTTTTAAGAATTCACATTTTACAATGGGGGCATGATACAAATTCATGTATTAAATTTATATATAATTTTGCAAAGTTATGGACATGGTAAGATCATGGGTATACTCCATTCTCTTTTGATCATGCATTTCAAGAACAAAGGTGTAATTGAATATAAAAATCCATTTGCAGTGGTTAATTTAGTTTAACTGGTGAATCCATTTCAGATTCTAACTTGTTTCATGCCTTAGGGTTACACATATAAGCTAAGTAAAATTGAGGTCTATGTGTCCCTAAATGGGTATTATTTCTATTCTACAAGTGTAAATTCAATTTGGAGAGTGATCACCTTCAAATTTCTCCAATAGTTCAACTAAGGAACCATCATCACCAAGTGCTTAATAGGAGGCACCAACTCTCCAATGCTTCAAGAAATCATCATTTACAAAGCAAAGTTACAAAAAAAATGTCTCACACATATAGGTGTATTCCTTCCTTGCTCTCTTCTCTAATTAAAAATTTTCAAGATAAGTTTTTTTCAATATATCAAAGTATAAGCATTTTTCAACTTTTAAATTCAATCAAGTTATAAAGCAAAACTTTCTCAAGTTTTTGGATTCAAAAATAATAAAGTAACTACTTAACGTGTTTTGTAGGGTTTGTGATCCATAAACTAGATGGAATTCCACTCTAAGTTTCACCAATCAAACTCTTTCAAGTCAAGGTGATTCCCTCAATTTATATGCCATAGAAAAACACCTAAAATGTTAGTTTAATATGTATTTCAAATATAATGGTTGTCATCTACAGAAAGTGAAAGAATATGCAACCCTTAACATGAAATCTCCACATGCTACATATATTTCATATACTCCCACACACTATATAAATGTTACTAATACATACATGATTGCAATTAACATGTTTTCATAGAGTTTTAATATCAAATGTGAAGTTATTTAATCTCAAGTGTTGATTCTTGACTCTCCTAAATTTTTGTGCATTAGCCTAGTTTCAAGGAATGTAAATGTGTAAATAAACACATTAACCACAAAGAAAGATAACACAAAGCATTCCCTGGAGAAACTCAATGCAAGAAAAATCAAGCAAGAATGAATCCATGCTTCCTCATCTCCACTATGTTTTATAGTTTACAAGTTTTTCTATGTCTTAGGCTTTCAATGAAAACCAATTTCATACACTCGTAATGATCTATGCAATATTCAATGGAATATTTACCTCTCAATAAAGGAACAACTATTGAACTCAACCTTTTCTAGTTGTGTATTCCTCAAAACAGTCACCCATAGTTAAGAAACAATGAGAAAATAATGAAAAAAGACTCAAATTTTCAAAATTAGTAATGTGAATCTAAATTTTATCCCTCTCATTGTGCTTGCAATTTTTTTTTTGATCTCTCTTAATTCTCTCCTCTTATTTTTGAATGAGTATTACATTACCAAGACCTTTATTAGAATCTACTAAATGAAGTTAAAATGTTAACAATGATCCAAACATATGGTTGTATAGGTCAAAAATTAGGTTCTACATATGAACCATCACAACTCTGAAGGTGAACAATTGAGCTTCGAAGGTCTATAGTCGTGACTCTCAAGATTGACTAGAAAACAAGTCTGCCAACTTCAAACGACTATAACTTTTGCATATGACCTCAAAATGATATGCTATATTTTTTAAACTTGTCTAGTTTTTTTAGAGGAATCCAAATATTTAATTAAAAATTAAATTTAAAACCAATAATATGTTATATTATCTTGTACCATCAAAACTAGTATTTTATAGGTCTTGGCAATTTTTAGATTACTCATTTTTTACAGTTGGTTATTTTACCAGCTAAGTTGGATGGTATAACAACTTCATCCTCTTAATCAGAAAACTCCACATTAACCACAAATCCATTTAATTCCTTATTCACAATCTAAATATCTCTATTTATAGTTGTGAGGTTTGGTTATTGACTAAATAATAATATTCATGAAGAAGATATGAGTCATTTTACACTTTAGTATTAAAATTGTAATTAGTTTTAGTAGTGAATTGAATGGAGAATATATCCATCCATATTCATATCATGATCATGTATTTGTATTATTTCTTCAAGGTTAAAAACTATCATGTTAGTACTTTAACACCCATTTTTCAAAATACCTATCCATAAATCACGTGGCCAAGTTATATATTGAGCCACTCAACTCTAAAATTGTGTGGCTAAATCATGCCTTGAGCCACTCAACCATATCAAAAATGAATTTCATTATCTTTGTCATTGATTATAAAAGTTAACATCAAAAGCCAATAGTCATACTATGGGATAAGACATCTATAAACATTTTTTGTGTTACTAACAATGCTTTGTGGCATCCCATGGAACATAATAGAGAAGAATAGTCATGAAAAGGATGATATACATTTATCAAGGATATGAAAAAATCTATTCATTATAAACTAACCTCCCAAAAATTGGATATTTAAGAATTGGGCATATCAACTTTTGTTAACATGAAAACATCAAATCATGAATTCATAATTCAATGTTCCAGACATGCTAGCATCTAGAAAAAGTATCTAGATAGATTAATTATCCTATCATCTTAATCATAGTATAAGATAATTCACATAACACATAAAAAGATTTAAGATCTCATAAGTATTATTTATTAATATCTCCAAATGGTTACATAAGATAAATTAGTACAAAAATATGATATATTCAATGATATTCCATCTATATATTTTAATAAGTCTAAATACAATGTTATACTCCAATGGTTGCATCATTTTCATTTGTCACTTTGATCTATACAGCTCTGTAGGATGTTGTGAGGTGTAAACTATGCTATGATAAGTGCCTATGTTTTGACTTAAAATTTTAAATAAATAAAATGGATAAAATGAATTCCCTCAATTTGAAATCTGATAAACGATAACTAGAGGGATTTAAAAAATTAAAATTGAAGATAGTAGTGTCTAGTCATATAAATCATGTCAAGTGAAGTAACCAAGGATGAATGATTTGAGAATCAATTCTACATCATTTGATTTTAGATGCTTAATATAAATGAGTAGGTTAACTGTATATAACTCCCTAGATAGATACATAGATGACACCAAGGAAATAAGTAATCACATCACATCAAATAAAAATATAAGCCACCATGTGGGGCATTAATATTCTAAATGTAATAAATACCAAAAGAAAATTAAAGTAAATAATAACATTAATGTCACATACTAAGTCATCAAAACTAAAATGAGGTATTATATAGGTCAAACCAATAAGAAAAGGTCAACTCAATAAGATGACCAATGCACGCTCACCAATAAATTCACTCATGATATCAATTCACTCCACCATCACCTCTAAAACTATAGATAAATCTATAAAAATAGATCCAACCTCATTTCCATTAATCCAAGATTTACAAGCACCAAAACTCTAAAAAAAATTCCAACTACTATTGAGACTCTGAAAGTAAACACAACATAGTGAAGGAAAAAATGGTTGCCCCAATCCTTGTGGACAAAAAAACACTCAGCTTCCCAAAAGCAAAGAAAAATCCAACAAAATATTTAGCACCAAATTTGAAGATATAATTTTCCAAGCTACCATATAAGGTTTCTCACCTGGAGGATACATTCATGCACATCTGATAGAAATTGACCATACTAGACTAAAGGTAGACTAAGCATAACTCATACATGTTATACCAAAACAAAAGATGTAGGATTATAACCTTAAATTAAGAGGAATTACATTGATGAAGCTCGATGTTTAGATAAGATTTCCCTATTTGTTCATGCTATAAAGTATTACACTAAAAAATTTACTCATCTAGGTGCACAATGGTATTTTCTTCTTCGAATAGTCTCATGTCATTACTACCTAAGACATTAAAAGAGTAACCAATCTGATGAATGAAGGAAATAGTATTATGAAGTATGAAAATAATGGTATAATGAAAGGATTAGTAGCTACTAGTTGTCTAAAAGCTACTAAAAGAAAAAGAAACATTCACATAACAATTATTTCCAATTTTGCCTATAAATACACAGTCAAAGTAGTACTATCAAAAATATGCTTTACCAATAGGGAAGATGCATTTATCCCTAAGAGCATAATCATGATGTCTGATATGTTATCAATGAAAACCAAATGTAACCTTTGCTAAGGCCTCTTTTAAAATTTCAATGCAAACATTTAGAAGATTAATAAAGGTAAGCATAATTTTTACTATAGATCTGTGTTACTTTACCTTTATATTTACTACACCAACATCCTCCCAGTAAAAACTAGACAAATAGAATGGAATAAAATAATTACCATAGGATAACAATCAAAAATAATCTAGATATTATCACCATAGGACAACAAGTTACTACCATGATTATGTGGTGAACTGATTTACAATAAACCCTCAGTTTGTGGTATCGTATTTCCCTTCAAATAGTAGAAAAATATAATAAAGAGTTTTTATTTGCTGCCACCATTGCCTACATATATATTAACCCATATGATCAACATACCGAAATTGCTCCTTTATTGTAGTATGAAGTGTCAGATAATGAAATCGAATAACTTCTTCCCATCATTCAGTCATTTCCATGAGTCTTAGAGAAGTTTGATCCAACTGACATGCAATCCACTATGGAAGAGTTAGTGTACAAATTACAAGGAGTATCATCCAATGGAAAAGCAACATAATAGGATGAAAAAATAGATGAAGATGTGATAAAAATAATAACACCTGAAGAAACAAAGAAAAAGAGGGAAACATGTTTGGTTCCAAGCTATGAAATAAAAATTAGTAATAACAGATGTATAGGTACCTAAAAATGAAAATCTAACCTGGTCCATTGGAGGAGATCATGGATCCATGGGTGGTGGGTTTGTTTACACCATAAAAACAATAACACTTCCCCCACCATAAATAGTTGAGATGTTGCCCAATTAAAAAAGAGTACAAGGGATAAATTCCTTCCTACACATTGAGATCTATGTTTTTAAGAGTCCCTCATTTATGTATTTGATACAGAGGTTGTAGCAATAACATCATTAGACATAGAGAGAAAAAAATAAAAAAATATAGATCAAGTCTCAACTATCACATTGGCTAAATCCCAAAAAAAAACATGAAAAACAACAAAAGGATAAAGAAGAAAGAAGATAATGAGAAATATAAAAAAAATGATAAACAAAAACAATAGAAAATAAAGAAAGAGAAAAAATTTAAAATGTGGTAGAAGATGGCA
Source organism: Torreya grandis (assembly GCA_037957365.1). Lineage (NCBI taxonomy): Eukaryota > Viridiplantae > Streptophyta > Pinopsida > Cupressales > Taxaceae > Torreya > Torreya grandis. Next base: position 4,290,995 of record JARHVA010000552.1, read on the forward strand.
CTCTCCTAGTTGAAGAGAAGAAAAAGAAAAAGGTGGTAGAGGATGACACCGACCTAGCTGAAGAAAAGAAAAAGAAAAAGGTGGGAAATAATGCTACCCTCCAATCTAAAGAATTAAAAAAAAAAAATAAGTGGTAGAAGAAGCTACCAAAAAAAGAATAAGAAGGTTGAGGATGCCAACAAAAACACATAGTGACGCATAAAATCAATCCACAGTAGAAGATGGACTAAACATAGTTTCTAAAACATCACAACCACCATTTTTCCCAAGAAACCAATTTCCATTCCACTTCCACTCAATAAATTATCACCAAATCCACCCTCAACCTAAACCCCCAAGATTACCTCACCTAAATTAAATTAATTTTGATCCAACATTAAAAAATAAGCACCATTCATTTGTCTTCCACCCTTACCAATACAATGCCATAAGGAACTAATATCAAGTTATATGAATTGACCCCTAGTCAGAAGCAGAATTTGGGAAGCATCTATGAGGAGAGTGCATAGTATCATTGGATGCATAGATGAAAAATCTTAGAAGAAACACTACAGGATGCCATCTAGGTGATGACAAAAATCAGGCCATAATTTAAATCAGATCTAAAGCATTCAATCACTCAACAGTTCACAAAAATATTGAAATATTCAATCAAACATTAGGTTTTCACTATAAAAGAGGAAGAAAACATCATGACTAGTGAAATAGAAGAGTTTAATCTTGAACAAAATACTAAACCCTAAGAGGAGAACAAATAACACTAAACTACAGTCAAACATCGTATTATTTATCTACATAAAGTAATATCAGATACTAGTACATATTTTACTTTCACTCTTGGGTGGTAAGCAATAACACTAGAGGAAAAAAGGCCTTAGATAACCTTGAGTAATAATCAAACTAAGCTATATCCTAGTACTATATTTCCAAAGATCCCCTAGGCACAGATAGGGTGAATATTTTGGCACTAGGTTAAAATTTCTACAAGCAAAAATAACAAAGAGTAAATCTAATCTTTGAGCTTGAAGAATCAAGATACCCGATAAATCATTTCAAGGGAAAATTGGAGAAAGTTAAAAAATGAATCGAGAATTCAGTAAATACTATGTAACTCATCCCACCCATGATAAAATTAAAAAATAAATCGAGAAATCAGTAAATACTATTATAACTCATCCCACCCATAATAAAATCATTGAACTGACTTAGGAAAATATAAAACTGGAACATAAAGTCCAATGAGTCACCAATTATCTCACAAAATGAAAACCTTTCGAGACCAGGGTTTTAAAAAACTTAAATTTTTTTGCCACAAGGCCTAAGAATTTAACCAATTTTATGGTATTATTCAAACTTGGGTTGTATCAAGGATGAGAAAAAAGTTTAAGTCTTGGATGATGTTGGTTGATTTATTCATGAAACTCAATAGAAAATCATAAAGATTGATGGTTGTATGGTGGCTTAGTTTTAAACACATGTATTTATTTGGCATAACTTACAGCTCTCTGCATCCTATGGAGCTACACAAATCAAAGCAATAGATGGAAATCATGTGACCATTGGAGTATATAATTGTATTTAGACTTAGTAAAATAGACAGATGGAATATCATCGAACCTATCATATTTTTGTACTAATCTATCATATGTAACCATTTAGAGATATTAATAAATAATACTTTTGATAAATTGAATTATTTTATGTGTTATGTGAATTATCTTATAATATGATTAAGAATATTGGATAACTAATTTAACTAGATACTTTCTCTAGACATTAGCATACCTTGAACATCAAACTATGAATTCATAGTTTGAATTTGTTTTTCTATCAAAAACATGAGTGAATTTTGGAAGGGGATAAAAAATGACAATAAAACCCCCATTCTTCAAAGGACCTTTGAGAGTGGGCTCACACATGCATCTGGTTTTACCACTTCAATATGTTTTAAACTATCACATGTAAGCACTTTGAGTATAATATATATGAAATTATTAATCTATATAATTATATGCATCATGTGTGTTATGTTTCATTATGTTCAATGATTATATGTTAAGATAATATAACAGGATATTTTATCTATATTTAGCATAGTCTGAATCATATAACTATGAATTCATGATTAGACATTTTTTCATGTCAACATTTGGTATCTAAGTTCAGATTTTGGACAAAAGTAATGAATAGAGAGAAGCACCCACTAGATTTTTGAAAACTAATGAAGACACTTAAGAAAGTGGGTAAGTTGATTGAATACAACTCCCTAAGAAGATACAAGAATCATATCAAATGCAAAAATAATAAAATCACATCAAACTAAGTAATAAAAATTTCTAAGAGTATCACCAATAAAATGGACATCATAAATATGAAAAGAAAAAATATGAATCAATAAGTCTATAATCATAGAGATGGAAGGGATGGATAAAATATTTTTATGACACATCCAATTGCTATGAACAATTATCTCAACAAAATAATCACATGCCTAATCAAAAATAAATATAGAAAGAGATCTCACTCCATTCCCCCATCAACCCAAAACTACCTAAAATTCTACAAAATCTAACTAGAAACTCCTTCCATTTCACAAATACTTCCAAGCACCAAAATTTTGTAAAAAAAATTCTAGCACCATTTTAGACTAAGCAATCTACAATAAAGAAGAGAGAGAGAAAAGGTTATCCCATGAGTTGTTGATCCTAGAACCTTTTCAATCCCTTTAAAGTTGAAACATATACCATCTAATTCAGCAACACCAAATGCTAAAAGATCATTTTATAAATTACCATATGACATTTCACACTTGGAAGACACATTCAAATACATGTTCATTTAGCAAAAATTGACCACACCTGCATGGAGGTAAATTTGTTAGTATGCATGCATTAGGTTCTAGAAAAAATAATTAGGAGTAGAACCCCAAAGCAAAATCCATCCCACAAATGAAATTAGACTTCTAGGCAAGGTTTACTTATTTCATGGTAACAAAAACCATAATACAGATTCTACTCAATTAAGTGCATAATGGAATTTTATTCTTAGATCAATTTTATAAAATTATTGACCAAGACATTGAAAGGGTAACTGGATTGATGAATGAATGAAAATACATACAAAATTATGAAAAGAAGGGTTTTAATAAAGGTGCATATTTTTCTAGTTGTTTAAAAGCCATTAAAAACACATCTATCTATCAACCATTGACAAAATTCCCTACAAATACATAGTAAAAATAGTGGCATAAAAAATCTATTTTACCAATAAAGAAGATGTCATGAGCCCTAAGAGTACAATAGTGTAATTCAATATGATTTTAGTGAAGACCAAATACAACCTCTACCAAGGCTTCTTGGATAAATTTAATGTCAACATTTAGAGGTAAACATGATTTCTGTTGTGGATCTCTATTACCATATTTAGCAATATACTACACAAACACTCTCCCAAGAACATATAAGAAAATAGAATGGGACAAATATAAAACCATAGGAGAATAAATCAAAAAGCATTTATAAACCATGATTGTGTAACTCCAAGTTGCCACCATCTTGAATGGGAACTAAATTACAAAAAATCCTAGTGTGCAGTATGAGATTTCTCCAAAAATTATTGCCAAATATAACACATCGTTTTACTTTTATGCCACCATTGACTTCCTCTACATCCAACCATATCTTATATGTACAAAAATAATTGTACTTATTTAATATGAAGTTTGAGATAATGAAATAAAAAAAATCATCCTAATCATCCACTCATTCCAAAATCATTAGGTAAGTCCACCCTACAAGATATGCAAAATATATAGCAGTTATTAGCTGAAATACATGGAATAACATTCAACAACAAACTAATAGAAGAGGAAGCCACATAACAAGAAGTGACACTTGATGAAGTAATTAAAATTTAGGAGAATCATGTACACTTCAAAACACACCAAATAGTGGGGACACATGCATATAAAAATGGTAAAATCATAGGACCCATAGGTAATAGCTTTGTTGACTCACAAAAATAATGAACACATCTAATAGTGTAAACATATGATATTGCACTGAATAAGAAGTAGAAATAGAAAAGTTAATGATGAAAATATCACCTAATAAAATTATACCAAATTTAGTAAGAATCACCTATCTACATCTCAGATACATGTATGGTAGAATAAGCATGGGAAAACACAGAGGGTGAAGAAGAAGAAAAAACCTTGACTATCAGACTTGCTAAGGCACAGCAAGAAGCTACATAAGCAGGTGCCAAAGTAAAATATTTGGAAGAAATAAATAAGTGGAAAGAAGAAGAAAAAAACTAAATATGGAAAAATAAATAATAGAAAAAATAAAATTACAAAAAGAAGAATCAAAGAAGAGGCAGAAAGAAAATAAGGAGGAAGAAGAGACCTTTATAAAATAAAAAGGCTCAAGAAGATGCCTTTGCCAAAGAGAAAGTAGACAAGGCATTAGCAACACAGAAAAATAAACAAAATGAAGAGAGGGAGATAAAGGAAAAGGAAGAGAAGGATAAAAGGGAGAAGGCATAACATGATAAATAGAGGAGAGAAGTGAAGGATTAAAAGGAGAAAGACAAGATAGATAAAAAGGTGGAGAAGATGGAGAAAAAAGAAAAGGAAGAAATAGAGGAAAAAGAGAAGGAGAAAATGTAGAAGGTAGATGAAGATAAAAATGAAAAACTAGTAGAAGAAGTAGCCAATAAAGCTTAAGAAGAGAAAAAATAAGGCGATTGAGAAATCCACCAAACAAGTATAGAAAATAAGATAGCAAGCTATGAAAGAAGCTGCTAATAATAAATTTATTCAAACTCCACCACCACCACCACCCATTCAAAAGTAATTGATTTCTACCCCACATTCTATCTCAAGTCAACAAATGATCACCGCTTATACCTCTCAATCCACTCTATCTACACTAAGTCTTTCACCCCAATATTCCCTTGCCCAAATCAAATCCATTTTGACCTAGTGCCAGAAAATTAACACCATCCTTATTAATACCACTATAACTAAAGTAAATCCACAAGAAAAAATATAAATTTTTACAAATTAACCATTTATATGAAGTAGAACTTAGGAAATATGTTATAATAAAAGTGCACAATATGACTGGATTCAAAGATGTAAAGTGTTAGAAAAAACACTAGAATATGTTATCTATGAGATGATAAAGGTTACATGATAGTTTGAAGTAGATCAAAAGTTGCTTATCACACAATGTTTATTAAGACATTTCACACTTTGATCAAGCATCAATCAATCTCATAGGTAAAGAGATAGAACATCAAGGAACTTACCATAGAAGATTTAAAACATGAACAAAATATAAATCCCTTGCATGACAATATCAAATACCATAATACAATGAACATGCATATTACTTATCTTCATAAAGCAATAAAATATTTAAATGCATATTTTACTTTCACACTGGGGTGGCTGATAGAAATAATAGAAGATAAAAAAGCCTTAGATAGCCTATAAGAAGAGATAAACCCAACAACAACCCAGTATGATATTTCAAAAGATCCAACAGACACTGTAAGGATGCAAATTTTGGAACTTGGTGAAAAATTTTGAGAATGATAAAAACAAAGATCTCAACTAATCACAGACCTCAAATAATAAAGTGAGCTCATCAATTGCTTTATGAGTAAACTTGATAAAATTACAAATAAAATTGAGACATATTTTAATATTGTTTCTAACCATCCCGACCCTTATGATATAATTGAATTGATCTAAAAAAATATAGAGTTGGAGCATAAATCCCAATGACCCACTAGTTATTTCATAGAGTGGAAAATATTCAAGACCAAGATTTTCAATAAACATAAGAATTTTTTTCCATAAGGACTAAGTACATAGACATTTTGTGAGATTATTAATTTTGGGTTGTCTCATGGATGAGACAAAGGATTAAGTATAAGGATGATGTTGGCAAGTTTTTTTAAGGTAGATTAGTTAATATCTAGTAACCTACATAAGCCATTGGTCATGCCATGACACACATCAGACCTAGGTGTCTACTGCGGCAAATAAATAGGTATACATAAAAGATGTTACTATTGAAATATATCATTATATTTAGACTTAGTAAAATAGATAAAGATAATTCTATATGATGTTATCTACTAGTGTAATCATAGATATCTATCTTGAGCACCATGTTCTAAGATATTTTATGTAACTAATTTGAATATATTAATGAATAATGCATCTAAAATTTTGAGTCTCTATACATATCATATGTATTTAGTATTTCATTATGCTTAACAATACATAATCAATCTAACATGATACTTTCTCTAGATGTTAGTGTAGTCTTCAACAATGAACTATGAATTCATAGTTTGATGTTATTTTCATGTCAACATTCATAAAAGATATTATTAAAAATATTATAAATTAGTCTCATTATACACATGACAAATATATTTGACATGTAGATTGTGAAGCTGCCCATTCTATATGATATCAAAGTATGAATATTTTTTTCTTATAAATAATCTGATATTCTTATCTTGTGTACAATGGGTACATATCCAATTTTATAGATTTGTGTAAAATAAGATTATTTGATAATATTCTTAAAATCCTTTTCAGAATGGGCATGCCCCCATTCTAGATGAGATATAATTTAAGAAATAAATCAATTAATCCCATTTTAAATAAGATAAAATATTTGACATGTAGATTGGCCAACTGCCCATTCTACATGGCATCAAGATAAGAATATTAGATTCTTACAAAAAAATACAACATATTCAAAAGGTGGTAAAGTTAGGGAAAATAGATTATTTGTTTACTATTTAGGATAAATTTTATTTAAATCGAAGGAAAATTTTGATAGAGAGGAAGAATAATTGATAATATTATTTATATCTTGTTTAGAATGGGCAAGTGCCCATTCTACACAAGACATTAAGAATATTATCAATTAATTTCATTCTACATAAGATAAAGATATTTTATAGTTGATAATATTCCTATCTTGTGTATAATGGACACATGCCCAATTTGAACAAGATCATAATAATAAGAACATAACCAATATTCAATTAAGAATCTAATATTCTAACTTTGTGTAGAATGGGAACACCAACATTGACCTTTAATAGTTGATAATATTCCTATCAAATTTATGTAGAATATCCTAGATGAAATCAAGATAATAATATTTGCCTCTTATAAATAAGCTAAAATTCTTACCTTGTGTAGAATGGGCACATGCCCATTCTACACAAGATATTAAGAATATTATCAATTAAGCCCATTTTGTAACACAAGATAGGAATATTGAATAAAATGTAAATAAACCCAGTATGTAACACAAGTTATGATTATTGAATAATATTAATTATGCCTATCTTGTAACACAATATAGGATAATATCGATGTGTAGAATAGACATATGCCCATTCTACTCAAGATATTAATAATTTTATCTTTTACTCTCATTATTTAACACAAGTTTTAAGGAATTATTTAATTGAGTTTTGAACATAAAAATATACCGTGGAACCTTATGATGGTACTGTAACATCATACAACTACATACGTCATTTATTGTATCGATTGTACTTCATGACATATCACTAAGAATTACATAAAAAATGCACACACACGATGATAAGATGTGTATGTTGATATTTTGTAGTGTATTTTATCCTTAAAATGAATTTCAATAATGGAGATGATATTGTTATGTCAAAATGAGCATGATTTAAACATTTATAATATTCTTATTTCAATGATGTATTAATGAGAATTGAATTATGTGTCATTATTTTGTAATTTTTGGAATTTCATGAATAATTAGATTAAAAATATATATGCATAAGGAAAAGATGTGTCTATTGATATTTTGTATTATATTTGGTCTTAACAATCAATTGTAATAATTTAGATGATACCAATATATCAAACTGAGCATGATATAGACATATATACTAGAATTGCTTCAATGATGTATTAATGAGAATTGAATTATCCATCATTATTCTATAATTTACAGTATCTCACAAAGAATTAGACCAGAAATGTTTGTGCATGAGGACAAGATGTGTATATTGATAATTTTTATAATTGTATTTAATCTTAACAATGAATTGTAATAATATAAATGATATTGATAAATTAAACTGAACATGATATAGACATATATAATAGAATTTTATTCAATGGTTTGTTAATGAGAATTGAATTACGTGTCATTATTTTATAACTCAAGATAGGATCAATATTCTTATCTTGTTTAGAATGAATAATCTCCATTCTTAGTCTTCTTTTAATATTATCTTATAATCTATTTCAAATGTACAATGTATCCATTCTTATGCTCATTTTAAACTATCAATTATGCCCATTATACATAATTAATTAATCCCATTCCACAAAAGATAGGATCGATATTCTTATAATAATGTTGTACAATGGGCTACTTATTAAGCCTTTTTCGTATAAGATAGGATGAATTTTCTTTTCTTAATCTTATTTAATTTCAACACAAATAAAAGTGATAATTTTATATCTATATAATGGTAAAAAATTATTTATTTTATTCTTGTTAAATGTCAAATTAATTTTAAGGTTTGCATGGTTATATTAATTGTAATATAAAGGTAATTAAAAATAATGTCTAAACTTCGATTGATTCTGGCATGTATTATTTGAATTTATTTTCCACCTTACATTTATATAATAATAATAAATAAATTTTATAATTTTTAAAATAAAGATATATTGAAAAGAAAACAATGCTTGTCAAATGTTAAAATGTTCCTGCAATTGAGAATAAAGATAGTTCATTAGCATCACCATTTCTTTAAATTATGGCATTATTCAAAGAAAATCAAATTCACTTTCATTATAAATTTCAAAACAGGATGAAATATGAAGCCTGCTTTCCTTAATGGTTTAATTTTTTTAATATACTTTATAATATTTCATATTGGCATATTTTCCTAAAAGTCCACAAACTAAATTTAACTGCCAGTAATATTTTACACATGAAGAGTATAATTATTATTTAATTGTAACACTAATAAATGTGAAAATTCTACCAAAATACAATGGTTAAATACTAACAATATTTTTTATATTTAATTAATGCATTAAAGGTATGTGTCAAAATAATCTCTAATATTAGTTTCATTTATAATCATGTCTTTTTTATTTATTCTATTGAGTGTTGATATTGAAATATCTTTTTTTATGACAATACTCTTGACTACATTTGAGGAATTTGTGGACATTTAAAATGGATTTTATGTAGGTACTACACTATATATTCAAATAAAGTATAACACAACACAAAAAATTACAATTATCAAACCGTGTCATATTGACAAATCTTACTATACTAAAATGTAGTGCAAATCTAACATAAATGGTGTTATATTTCATAAGTTAAACATTCATGATGTATTTCATTAGTTTATGAAGGCATGTTTTTTTAATTTAAAATATGTACAATAGTTAATGCAATAGGTATTTTATTTTTTTGAAATTTTTGTGTTGATATTTTGGGTAGCATATGTTTGTAGTTGAATGCAATATAATTTTTTGAGTATTGAAATAATCATGTTTCCTTCCACCAATTTTTTTATAGAAAGCAAGGAAATCATGTGGTAGACAGGAAGAGAGGTGAAGCTAGTCAAAGTTCAATGATTCTTCCACATAAAATGAGAATGTACTTGCATTGACACTATAGACAGATAGAGATAGTTAGGTTTTAAATAGACCAGTATCAAGGATCTTAGTGAAACCGTACTAAATGGCAAGAAAAATATTATTGTGAAACAACATAGATAGAAATAAATAAAATATAATTTTTTTTTTGTAGTTGGAAAGAAGAAGAAAAAATATATCAAGTTCTGTTGGCACAAAGAGTAAGAAATATAATATCTACAACTACGTTTTATTTTTTTAAATATATCCTCTTCCTTATTCTTTAAAAATTCCTTATATATTCTTCCTTATATTTACAACATGTAAATTACATTTTATTTTTAAATTCAAATCTCAATTTTAATTAGACTGACTTAAACATGGGTTTTTTTTAATAATTTAAATTGAGTGTGACATTGGGAAAAAAATGATAAATACATGTGTGTAAACTCCTTGTAATATCCTTGTATATATAGTTTAACTAAGTTGTTTACAAATATAATTTTGCACATAAATAATAATATTAATAAATTGAATCTTTGAATAATCATCTTGTAGATACAGTTTTACAGAACATTTTATCACCTTGTGTGAAGTGGATTAGTAATTGGTCCTCTAGTGATAGCATTGCATCTCTTATGATAGTCATGTGTGTAAACTCCTTGTAATTTCCTTATGTAATATATATGTAGATTTAGTCTTACTAAGATGTCTAAAAATATATTTTCATGAAAAAAATAATAATTTTATAAAGTGAGTTCTTGTGTAATCATCTTGTAGATCCTTTGCTCACTTTCAGCTTTATTTTCCAAGTCTAAATTGACTCTCATCTATTTCTAGATGTAATTTTCACATAAAATCACTTAATATTAGATGTTATTGAGTCCTTGTGTAATATCATTGTAAATTATTTCTTGAGTTTCATCTTTATTTTCCACTATCTTGAATTTATATCTATGTAATTATCATACCGTACAAAAACAATTATCAGAAAAAAAAATTATACTTAGTAATGACTTTTTCCTATTTTAAAACATAGAATATAAAAATTTAAAATTATGATTATGAAATATTATGCAATATACCTCTTGTGATAGTTTTAACTTTCTTTCGACTTTTGATTCTTTTTTATATGAAAAAATAGTTATAGTAAAATGATTTGATTTTTAATATTAACTCTTTACCTCCTCTGAATGTAAAATCATAACTTATAATGAGTGGTTGATATTTATTTCTTTAAAAATAAATATTTATTAATAACTAGATTCTTCTATTAAACAAAAGATAATAATCTTTTATTCTTAATTGATAATATATATATATATATATATATATATATATATATATATATATATATATATATATATATATATATATATGTTTAGAATGAGCACAATTACCTATTATACATAGGTCTAGTAATATATTTTGAATATGATCAATTAATAATATAATGATCTTAGATTTGAATATGAACAATTAATAATATAATGGTCTTAGAATGTGTACAATGGGAATGTGACCATGAATCCACATTATTAAACTATGACTATTAATAATAGTCCAATATACCCATTCTACACAATATATTAACTATATTATGAGCATAGAGCAAGAAATGCTCAAGTTATACCCCATTATATTAATGTATTAATAGTATTTTAAGAATATTATTAACTAAGAATCTAATATTTATATCTTGTGTAGAATGAGCTTGATCTCATTCCATATAAGCCGAGACTATTGGATTTTGAAGTGATAATGTTAGACTTACCTTGATGGTGTATAATGGGCACGTACCTAAATTTATAAAAAAGATAAGAACATCATCAATTAAGAATCTAATAGTCTTCCAATATGTAGAATGAGCACGTGCCCATTATATAAAAATTAATAATTTTGGATTATTAATTGATGATGACATTCTTATATTTTTTAAAATGGGTATATGCCTATTCTACACAAGCTAACAATATTATGAGTATTGAGCAAGAAGTGCTCATATTATGCCCCATTTTACATAAGTCTAGTATACTAAGAACATTATCAAGTAAGAAAATATACTATTATAAATTTTTATAGTTTATTTTCTTATCAAACTAAGAACATTATTAATTAAAAATTCAATTTTTTTATTTTGTGTATAATGAGCACATGTAGATTCTACACAAGCGAAGACTATTAGATTTATTAATTGATAACATTCTTATCTAATGCATAAAATGAGCATGTGCTCATTATATACAAATCAAGACTACTATATTTTTAATTAATGATGACATTATTATTATTTTTAAATGAGAATGTACACATTCGACACAAGCCAAAAATATTATGAACATTGAGTAAAAAGTGCTCATATTATACCCCATTCCACACAAGTATAGTATAATAAGAATATTATCAATTAAGAATATAATTTTTTATTTTTGTATAGAATGGACACATACAAATTATACACAAGTGAAGACTAATGTATTTCATAATTGATAACATTCTTATCTAATATATAAAATTAGCATGTGCCCATTCTACACAAATTAAGACTACTGTATTCTTAATTGATGGTGATATTCTTATCTTTTTTAAAATGAGCATGTGCCCATTCTACTCAAGCCAAAAATCTTATAAAAATTGAGGGAGAAGTTCTCATATTATACCTTATTCTACATAGATATATTATAATAAGAACATTATTAATTAAAAATTCAATATTTGTATTTTGTTTAGAATGGGCACATATAGATTCTACACAAGCGAAGACTATTGGATGTATTAATTGATAATGTTATTATCTAATGTGTAGAATGGACATGTGCCCATTATACACAAATTAAGAATGTTGTATTCTTAATTAATGATAGCATTCTTATAACTTTTTTAAATGGTCATGTGCCCATTATGTTTTATGTCTATTTGATGCTTTAGAATGCACCTACTAGATTAGGTGCACTCATTTACCTTAAGAAAAAAATAAGTGACTTTTGTCTTCTCATTTTAGGATTATTTATAAAACAATACATGGCATGAGTTATAGGTATTGGGATCAATTCGATAGATTATTTAGAATACATCTCTAAGAGATGCATCACTACCACCAGAGGCTCAATTCATGATCCACTTCACACTGAATTATCTATAATATCTAGTATAATTAAATAGGTCTACTACTCAAATAACTTACTTTGAAATTTTTTAAAATAATGGGGAAAGTAAAAGATGATAAAAAAAATGTCAAATAAGAGAGAAGGTTAAGGAAAAGAATGAAGGTTTTTATGTAAACTAGAGAACATTAATGTTTTAGACTTAAATATGTCAAGTTTCACATAAGCTAAAATTTTAACACTATATGTCAAGTTTCATATAAGATTAGCCTTTATACATATGGAATCAAATTGAGGGGGAAATGATGTATGTCTAGTTTCAATAACTCGTTATAAGAGTAAACACATTATGAACTATTGGTAGTTGCACATAGACTCATAATGATCTAAATGAAAAGGAAAGAGTAAAATAACTAATTAGAATAATGTATTTCCCATCCTACCTATCTCATACATTGTATAAAGGCATATACTTCAACTCCTAAAAAAAATATCATGAATTATACCATATAAAATTATAAGACATTCATGGAAACAAAACACAGTAAGATGAAGACAAAATTATGTATTAATCTTTCAGTGTTCTTTTATAAAAATTACCAACCTTTTTAAAGCAACATATATAGGGATGTGATGGTGTCTACCTCCAAATAGAAAAAAATACCACTCATATCCATTATGGCTCAAAGTGGTTATATATCTTATCATTACCATGAAATTTCCCAAAAAAATAAAGAAGAGAAAAAGGGGACCAAACTTTTGACAACACACTCTTGGTTGGGACCACAAGAATATTTAGTTTAAGCTCAGTGGGGGACCACTTGCCAGCCAATTTGGGGTAACTTATTGACGTATCAAATATTTTTCCATCTATATGCAAGCAAAATTATACATATTTATAACTTATCCTACTCAATAATATTCAAGCTCGGAGAAGGTAATCAACTAACAAGTCCACTTGGAAATACATTGTTAAATTAAGGTCATTACCAATAATGGATCCATTAAACCTACACTAAGGGATATCTTATCATATAATGGCAAAGTATAGGTTCATAAGGCCTCTAGTCAAATTTCATTTTGTAAAAACCCTAGCTAGGTCTTATGATTCTAATAATATTAAGCAATCTAATATATTAAATAACATGCAAGCTAATATTGTAAATGAATATGAAAACTAATCTAATGCTCACCAAAGCTTGTGGTGAAAATAGGGAATATAAAAAACATGCAAAGATAATTCTATCTAATATAATTTATAAATTATCTAAAAAATGAGAGATGCAATTCAATCCTTTAGTTCTACAACATCTACTTATAAAAATATGAAGAGATATGAATATATTTACCTTGTTGATGTGAACCCGTCATGCATCAATATCTTTCTTAGCTAATGGCACTTTGAAATAGGTTATTTTAGATTGTCATATCACAAGGATAAATCATATATAGGCTATAATACGTCTATGCATCTAAGACCTTCACAAGATAAATGCTACTTTTTCAAGGCAAAACCTAAACATTGAAACCTCATATTAATCGTATAAATAGATTTATGATCAAAAATGATGTAAAATTAAACTATCATCTATTTAGAAATGAAATTAAGGGGGTATTTATAGCCACAAATTGACCCTAAACCCTCCTAATAATTTAGTCGATGAAGTCTGCCTAGTCGACTTTATTAGGTAGGAAATAGAGTCATTATATCTCAAACTTATTGACATAGGCTGACAAAGTTATGTAACATGCACTAAACCCATAATGGGGTCTATATCCAAATTGATGTAGTAGGAAAAGTGGATTTTTACTTAGTTATGAGTTATTTGAAAAGGGATATTGCTCAAGTATTTTGATAAATGCATGAAGGGTGTTGAAATAGGAAATATAAATATAAAATTAACATTTAAGTATAAGTTGACATTTAGAAATGGACATATATTTATATGTGTCCGTGTCTAAATGTCAACTTATAATTGAATTTATATTTTTTATCTATACTTTTAAGATTTTTTAGAGTGGTTTCAGACCTCTAGGATCTATAATGCAAATTATATATTTTGGAGGGTCTTATTAGATTTCAAACTTAGCCATATTTTAGGGTTTTAGGATTTCAAACTTAGCCATATTTTAGGATTTTAGGGAGACATAATAAGAGGTAAATAGATATACACTCTGAATAAGTTGGACTAATGGTAGGATTGATAGAAATCCACAACAATCTTGTGAAGCACCAATGGTCTATCCACCCCTTTCCCGATGAACCCTTTAAGGTGTGCACTCAAGGAGATTGAAACTCGACAAGTTCTTACAAGAGAAAAAATGTGAGTAATTAATAAATTTAATTAAAATATTTTTGTGTACACCACCAAGTTATCCTCCTAATTAGGCTTTGACATATTTATAAATGACTCTTGGAGGATCACCTCTGCCTAAGTCAACAACTTGTCATAAACCTTGAGAAGATCTTCCAATAATACCTTTACCTTATTTAATTGGCTAATGATCATGGTTTATTATGTGTAAATCCATAAGATGGATCAATATTTGTATTTTTTTATCCTTTTCCACCTTCCTCTTGATTATTTCCTTAAAGTTCTCCAAGTGGACCCCAATTTGTTGAGGTTGAGTAAGGTGCCTTTTAGGTGAAAGAGGACTATGATGTTGACTTACTTTAAGTAAGGATTTGGTCCCTCCTTTCCTCTAAGTACTTGATGGTGGCATGAATATTCTTGAGCCAATATTCTAGTGTAGTCCTCATGTTCCCCACAAACATTTGGTACAAATTCAAATCTATGAGAAGCATGATTCTAAAATCAGAGAACATTCCTTTATTGATGATCACCACCATTTTCTTGTACTTATTTTACATTGATGATTTGATCCAAATATTGGTGTGCCTTTGAAAGAGCACATTTCTATTAGATATATCTTGAATCACCTTTTCAAGAGCTCTAAATAACTTTTCAAGTGTAGTATCCACTTTTACAATGAGGCCAATAGGGAATGAACTTCTTGTCTAAGATTTTAGGGTCTTTAATTGGTCCTTGAGGTCCTCCATTAATTTATCTATGAGCTAATTGGTGGCTTTGATTATAAATACTAGGTACTCTAAAATATTTTCCCTCCCCACAAAAGTCCTCTTATTTTTTAGAGAGAAGAGGTCTTGCTTCGTAGGGGACCATACTATAGGGTACCCATCTTATGTGAAGGTTTACGTGAGCACCCTATTCATCCAGATTGAGTCCCAATTAAATTGTTGATGCAAAAAAAATAGGGTCCAAAAATTTAATTTAATATTTTTTTCAAGATTTTTCTATTTTTAGAACTGAAAGTCAACTTTAGTTAAATTTCATCCTACAGGATAATTTTAGTGTTTATAATATTTTAGGATATTTTTAGAGTTGCACACACTTGCATGCATGACTTACTAAAAATAGAAATTTTATTTTAGACGTTAGTTTTTTTTAGAATTTTTGCATGTCAACTCTAAATCTGAGTTGAGGCTTATTTAAGCATGGCTTGTGTTTGTAATTATTTCAAGCAATAAATATAAATAAATTCTAAGAACTGTTTCAAGATCTTGACCTATTGGTAATTTTCTTGTTCTTATTAGTTTTTGGGTTCATTATTTAGTATCGTAGCAAGTTTGAATCTTGAAGGAGAGAAGAATGGCAAGAGAATGAGGAGGTATGGTGTAGATGAACTGGATTGTACAAGAACTATATAGGTTAGTTCAATAATTAATAGAGGTTATCACCAATCAAGCAAGGAGATAAGGTGGTGATGAGGAAGACATATATCATGATGAAGAAATTCAGCAAGAAGAAGAATAGCAAGAGCAACCACCATTGATGGAAGAGAGGATGGTTCAAGCTTTAGAAAGAAGAAATGAAGGAATAAAGGTTGATGTTCTAGATTATAGAGGTAGTTAAAAACCAGAGGAGTTGATAGATTAGATGAATAACATGGATAAGTTATTTGAGTGGAAGACTTTGAGAGAAGACAAGTAGGTAAAGTTTGCATGCACAAAATTGAAAGGTCATGCAATGATTTAGTGGGATCACCTGTAGAAAGAGAGATAGAGAAAAGGTAAAGAGAAGATTAATTCATGGAAAAAGATGGAGAAGAAGCTAAGAGATAAATTTCTTCCTATGGATTATGCACAAACTTTATATTTTATAATTTGAGGTAAAAAGATCACAGTATACAAGAGTATATAGATGAATTTTATAAACTTTCCATATGAGTGGAGCATGATGAAACAGAAGAGAAGATGGTTGAAAGGTATGTAAATGGTTTTAAAAAAATTATTCAAGATGAATTAAGCATGCATAAAATACTTAACATAGAGGAGGCTTACCAATTAGCTTTTAAGGTAAAAGAAAAACAAAATAGACAAAATTTTAGAATGACATCTACTAGTCCAATAAGAGGTGGATCCCATCTAATAAGGGGATGAGGTGGGTTTAATACCACTAGAGGTGGATTTAAGGCCAATAAAGGTGAATCATAATGTGGTGTAGAAAGGCAAGATGATAATAGGTAAGGGTTTCAATACAATAAAGAGGAAAAGGATTTCAGAGAGGATGAGGTTACAGTGGTGCTAGAGGATGGTTTTTGAATCAACATAGATCTTATGTTTGTTATAGATGTGAAAAAGAAGGTCACAAATCATTTGAGTGTCCAAACTATCAAGATCAAGAAAGGAGGCAAGAAGATCGCCTAAGAGTAAATCTAGTTGAGGTTGAAATAGAAGATTAAAATACTAAAGTTACACCAACATATGTTGGAGAGAATCTCATGATGATAAGAACCATGATCACTCCAAAGAAGGATCAAATGTAGAATAAATAAGGTGGTGATGCTTGGTTATGATCAAATATTTTTTGATCAAGATATACTTTGGGTGAAAAGGTATGCAAAGTAATTATAGATGGTGGTAGTTGTGAAAATATGGTTTCTAAATAAATGATTGAGAAACTACATTTACAATGTGAAAATCATCCTAATCCTTAACGGATTTCATTGTTTAGGAAAGGGAATGAAGTTACAATAGATAAAAGGTGCTTAATCAAGTTTTCTATAGGAAAGAGTTATAGTGATGAAATATGGTGTGATGTTATTTTAATGGATGCATGTCATGTGTTATTGGGGAGACCATGGAAATTTGATAGGAAAGTGGTTTATGATAGAGCAAAAAACACGTACACTTTTTGGAAAGGTGGTATAAAGGTAGTTTTATTACCTCTTAAAGAAGACCAGAAGACAGAAAACATGCTCTATACTAAAGAATTTATCTAAGATATGAAGGTAGCAGGTTTTTTTTATGCACTAGTAGTAAAGAATGAAGAAATAAAAATGGTGCCAATACCAATAT
Organism: Torreya grandis; assembly: GCA_037957365.1. Classification (NCBI taxonomy): domain Eukaryota; kingdom Viridiplantae; phylum Streptophyta; class Pinopsida; order Cupressales; family Taxaceae; genus Torreya; species Torreya grandis. The sequence goes on from JARHVA010000552.1 coordinate 4,309,167, forward strand.
AAGCAAAAAGAGTGTTGAAAGAATATGCAGATGTTATGCCTAATGAGTTACTATATGGTTTACCACCAAAGAGAGATATTCAACATCACATTGATTTGATTCTAGGATTAGCTCTACCCAATCAAGCAGCTTATAGGATGAGTCCAATAAAACATGCAAAATTAAATAAACAAATTACTAAATTGCTAAGAAAGAAGGTGGTAAGGGAGATTATGAGTCCATGTGAAACGTTAGTGTTAATAACTCCAAAGAAATATGGAGGATGGAGAATGTGTCTGGATAGTAGAGCAATTAACAAAATTATAATAAAGTATAGGTTTCCTATACCTCGTTTAGACGATATGATGGATATGCATGTAGGAGCAAAATATTTTACCAAGATTGATCTAAGGAGTGGTTATTCAGATTCAAATTCATGAAGGAGATGAGTGTAAAATTGCATTCAAAAATAGGGATGACTTATATGAGTAGATGGTGATGTCATTTAGATTATCTAATGCACCTAACACATTTATGAGGGTGATGAATACAGTGCTATGAGAATATATTGGTAAGTTTTTGGTTGTTTATTTTGATATTCAATAAGACTACAGAAGAACACTTATAGCATTTGAGAATGGTAATGGATTTGTTAAAAAAGGAGAAGTTGTATGCAAATCTAAAGAAGTGCAGGTTTATGCAAAATAGTTTGGTATTTTTGAGATTTTTAGTTTCATCAGATGATGTGAAAATGGATGAAGAAAAGATAAAGGCAATTTTTGAGTGGCCTATTCTAAAAATCATTATAGAGGTAAGAAGTTTCCATGTTTTAACAACTTTTTACATAAATTTTAGTAGTATTGTGGCACCAATAACAGATTGTATGAGATGGAAAGAATTTGCATGGACGAGATCAGCCACAAAAAGCTTTGAATTTTTTAAGAAGATTACAAAAAGGCCAATTTTAGCATTACTAGATTTTAACGTGTTTGAGGTTGATTGTGATGCTTCATTTGTGAGATTGGTGTTGTGTTGAGTCAAGAAGGAAAGCCAATAGCATATTTCAATGATAAATTAAATGAGGTTAGAACAAAGTATTCTACTTATGATGTTGAACTTTATGCAATTGTACAAGCATTAAGACATTGGAGGCATTATCTAGTGCCTAAGGAGTTTATACTATTTACAGATAATTGGGCTTTGAAGTATATGAATACACAAAAGAAGTTGAATAGTAGGCATGAAAATTTGGTTTCTTTCTTGTGGGGGTATACTTTTGTGTTGAAACATAAATCAAGAATACAAAATTAGGAAGTTGATGCATTGAGTAGGAGGGTAGCATTATTAACTACTATGGTGAGTGAAGTAGTTGGATTTGAATCTATCAAAGAATTATATGATATTGATCCATATTTTGGAAAGATAGTTGAGTGGTGTAGGAGTCCATTGACATGTAGGACAGATGTTATTCATGATGAGTATATTATATATTAATGTTATCTCTTCAAAGAGAAACAATTATGCATTCCAATGAGGTCTTTATGAGATAATATAATAAGAGAATCACATAGTGGTGGTTTGGCTGGACATTTTGGTAAGATGAAGACATTAGCTTTGGTGGAAGAAAAGTATTTTTGGCCAAAGATGAAGAGAGATGTGACAAGGTATGTTTTAAGGTGCATAATATGTTAGGTAACTAAAGGACATGCACAAAATACTAGACTTTACATGCCATTACTGATTCAAAGAGGGCCATGGACAGATTTGAGTATGGATTTTATGTTAGGATTGACAAACACATAGAGAGGTAACAATTCAATTTTTTTCATTATAGACAGATTTTCTAAAATGGTTCATTTCATTGCATGTAAGAAAACTAATGATGCCACCATAGTTGTATAATTATTTTGTATGGATATTGTGAGATTGCATGGTGTTTTAAAAACTATTACTTTAGATAGGGACACAAAATTTCTAAATCATTTTTGGAGGACTTTGTGGAAGAAGATGGGTACTAAGCTATAATTTAGTAGTGAATATCACCCACAAATAGATTGATAGATAGAAGTTGTGAATAGAAGCTTGGGAAATTTATTGAGATGTATAGTGGGAGAGAAGCCAAAGTAATGGGACTTGGCTTTACCACAAGCTGAGTTTGCATATAAAAATTCAATGAATAGATCAATAGGAAAGTCACCTTTTAAAATTATTTATGGGATAAATCCTATGGGTATTTTGGATTTGATATAATTATTGATTGTAGATTGAATTAGTGATGATGCAGAAGCATTTACAGAGCATATGCAACAATTGCAAGGAGTAAGAAAAAAGTTACAGGAAAGTAATGAGAAATATAAATCAATAGTGGATGTCAAAAGAAGATCCAAGGTATTTGAAGAAGGATATTTGGTAATGGTTTACTTAAGAAAAGAGATATTTTCAAAAGGCACATACAATAATTTGAAGTACAAGAAAATTGGACCATGCATAATTAGGAAGAAAATCAATGACAATGCTTATGAGGTGGGTGTACCATAGAATTTTGATATTTATCTAGTATTTAATGTTTTAGATTTATATTAATTCCATGGAGAAGATGGAAAAGGTGATGAAGATGAAGAATTAAATTGGCAGTAGTAGGTTCCAAAGAAAAAGGACAAGATAGTGCAGGTTTTGGATATGAAGACAGTTAGCACAATGCAAGGGAATTATAATAGGTATTTGGTTTAATGGGAAGGATTGAAACAACAAGATAACACTTAGATTATAGAATGGGAGCTGAAGAAGATTGATAAAAACAAATGGTATAAATACAATCAGGACAACTCGTGGGAGATAAGTTGTTTTCAACCAGAGGAGAATGATGCAAAAAAAATAGGGTCCAAAAATTTAGTTTAATTTTTTTTCAAGATTTTTCTATTTTTAGAAATTGTATATTCTAGAACTGAAAGTCAACTTCAATTTAATTTCATCCTATAGGCTAATTTTAATGTTTAAAATATTTTGGGATATTTTTAGAGCTGCACGTGCTTGTATGTGTGACTAAAAATAGCAGCTGCTAAAAATAGAAGTTTTATTTTAGATGTTGGTTTTTTTTTAAATTTCTACATGTCAACTCTAAATCTGAGTTGAGGCTTATTTAAGCATGGTTTGTGTTTATAATTATTTCAATCAATCAATACAAATCAATTTTGAGTATTATTTCAAGATCTTGGCCTATTGGTAATTTTCATGTTCTTTTTAGTTATTGTAGTTGGATATTTGGGTCTCCTTGGTGGAACTTTTATGGTCTTTATGTACCTAATGTATCAATGGGGCCATTTGACCTAGTCCTATAATTATTCCTAAGGTAGTGGAAGGTGAGACAACAATGGTGGTGGAAGTTAAAGTGGAAGGTGGTGGCATGGCTAGAGGAGGTAATAATGGAGAGGGAACATGAAATGGGACAGAACATGTAGGGGAAGCATGGATGAAAATTTAGGAGATACCAAATGGGAAGCCCAAGTGAATAATTTAGACCTTAATCAGTCCTAGGTCATGAATAATTTGGGACCAATTATGTTTGGGAATTGAGTATTTAGTCTCAATGAGGAAATTGGTTGATTGAAGACAAGTCTTGGGGAGTTTGGTATAAGGGGAGAGAGTCCCATGATGGTGATGCAGGTGAAACTATAGGTTGTAAGGTTAGTTTAGGTTCAATTAGACTTAGAATATTAGCATATTTTTACTTAGGGATCACCTATGGTACTACCAAACATGAAGGGAGGGTCTTATATGGGGCTTATGAATACATTATAATCACCAATAAACCTATTGAAGTTATATAGTTTGTAGATTTGATGAGACCAGGGCACTTATAGTCATAAATATTGATGGGGAATTTATAACACTAGGATGGACTTAGGTTATCAAGGCTATAATAACTATAAGGGAAACATAAATTAGGGTATAGCTAAGTAATGTGCTAGTCTACAGGGCTAGCCTAGGATTAATTGATGAGGTTGACCTAGTTATTGTAGTCGAAGTGGGATAAGGTGGGGTCATCAATAAACTTATAGCACCAAAGATTGTAAAATATATAGGTTGAATGGTAACGTATGAACTTGTAGGGGATGGTACAAGAGGAGTTGTAAGAGGGGGAGGTTACAACTTTATGGGAAACTAGGAACACCAAATGTAGCTTAATTTAGTGGAACAGGGGAAGCTTTGGTACTTGTCAAGGGTACTATGAAAGGGGCCATAATAGGGGTAGGTTTTAATTGATATGGGAAGTTAAAATGAGGATAAATAGGTTGATTATAAAAATAATAAGTATGGGTTGACACCTTCATAGTCATCATAGGCTGGTCATGAGGTGGGTTATCCTAAGAAGTTGAGATGCTTGAAAAATGAAGTACATGGGAAACCTGGGGCTAGATTATCAAAGATTACTATAGGTGTAATATGTGCCAAGGCCAATAAAGTTGTAGTAACAATGATCCCTTATAGAATTAATTTATATATCCTCTTCTTTGTCATCAAGACCTTGACAATAGGCTATGGGCTAACATGACATGGGGGACCTGTTCTCTCTTCTAACACTGGCTTGAGTTGTGATTGTGATCTTTGGTGACCTGTTACTTCAATAAATGTGATTGTATCCTTTTCATTAGTATGGTTGAGGTGGATCACATCATCAGGGTGGCTCTCATGGTGGTATTTACTATTAATCCATGCCCGATACTCTCCACATGGTATTTTACCCTTCCACAAGGATCCCACTACCTATCATTAACTTTAGGGAGCTTAGTTTTGGTAGAGGGTAACTACTTGTAGCATCAAAAAATTATTATATCATGGTGCCCAATAACCATGGGTGATGGAGGGTAAGGTTTTTGCTTTCTAGCATGATAGAGACCTGTGATGCCATTGCCCAATTGTAAACTGACTTCTTTCTTGGTGAGGTAGTCTAGAATAATGTAGGGTAGCTTAAGAGTAGCCCCTTGGATGCCTTCCACCCTGATCATAGTATGGTTTTGGAAGTACCAATAGGCATCAATGGAAATAATTCTAGCCCACATCTCCTCAAAGAGCCTAAGCATCAGCCTCTCATTAATGGAGAAGTATATATGGGGGTATAAATGGTCATAGATGTCTATGATGCCATTTCCCAACTATAAAGTGATTTATTTCTTGGTGAGGTAGTCTAGAAAAATGTAGGTTAGCTTAAGAGGAGCCCCTTGGATGCCTTCCACCCTGATCATATTATGGTTTTGGAAGTACCAATAGACATCAATAGAAATAATTGTAGCCCACATCTCCTCAGAGAGCCTAAGCATCAGCCTCTCATTAATGGATAAGTATATTTGGGGGTATAAATGGTCATATATGTCCCAAATATGATGCTTTTAGTGGTTAATATAGAGCTTTATGAAGACTACATGTACCAAAGACCATGTTAAGACTACATGCACCACAAAACCTCTGAACTCAAAGTTTAAAACACTTATTATGAACTTTTTTTGCCATAACAATGAATCCAATTTAGAGACTAAAATATCCCATCTAAGCCAAGACCATAATATTACATAAACTAAAAATATTGGATTCACAATTGACAATGTTCTTATCTTTTTTAGAATGGGTATATTCTACACAAGCTAACAATATTATGAGCATTGAGAAAGAAATGTTCATAATATGCATCATTCTACATAGTTAAATTCTATTAATAATATTATCAATGAAGAACCCCATATTCCTAACTTGTGTATAAAGGGCATATATCCATTCTACACAAGCCGAGACCATAATATTACATAAACTAAAAATATTGAATTCACACTTGACAATGTTCTTATCTTTTTTAGAATGGGCATGTTCTACACAAGCTAATGATATTATGAGCATTGAGTAATAAATGTTCATAATATGCATCATTCTACACATTTATAGTTGATTACGAATATTATCAATTAAGAACCCCATATTCCTTGCTTGTGTATAAATGGCATATGTCCATTATATACAAGCTAAGATTATTGTATTCTTAATTGATAATGTTCTTATCTTGTGTATAATGGGTAGGTACCCATTATAAACATTAAAATAATATTATAATTATTCTACACGTGTCTAATATATTAATAATATATTATCAGTTCATTAAGTGAAAGAGTATTTTCTAATGATCGAAATAAAATACATTGAAAACAAGTAATGAAACAAAGTTACCTTGCTAAAGTAATAAAATCATAAATCTAAGACAATGAGATTTGACAAGTAGGGAAACCATCACAAGGAGAAAAACCCCACAATTTATTAATAAGCCTTCCAATAAATGAATCTATAAGTATAATAACAAGAAGAATCTAGCAGAGAGAAAGAATGGCCTTAGGCCAAAAGAGCATCACAAGGATGTAAGAGCAAGATAAAAATTAAACCACTAACAAAAGGTAAGAAGAGACAGTAAAAGAACTCAATAAATAAATCTAGGAGGAATAAGGAGTTATATGTGTAAGCTTCAACATGTGTGCCAAGTGTTCCTAATCCTTTTATAAGTGATAAGTATGTGTGTGCCTTATGGGGTGAGAGGAGTTACATGCAAGTAACTTCTAAATCTAACAAGTGGACTAGAGAAGTGAGTGACACATTAAAAGGCTAAGATAAAGTGCATTTATAAATATAATAAATGCACACATAACTAAGACTTAGGATAAATGTAGAAAACTATAGGAAGGATCCAAATAAGATTAATTATCAAACACTCCCCCTTAAACTTAATTTGGGGTTACAAAAGTGAAGAAAATATTTTACAAATAAAGAAGGAAGTTGAAATTATATTGTATTCACCCTTAATAGAAACATTTTTTAAGAGTAATTACAAGTAAATAAAAAGAGAGAATAAGATATGGTGTCACCAAAAGTCACAAGGATAAAAATATGATCATCGATAGTCTCCAATAATCTTGTTCAGATGATGTGGTCAATTTGTAATATAATAAAGACCAATAAGAAAGAGTAATGATCTATAAAACCTACAAGACAAAACACGCTAGCACCAATATTTCATGTTAAGTAATTGTTATGACAAAAATACAATTTTCATACATAAAGTAATAGAAGTAGATGTACAACTACACAAATTTGAGAAAGAAATAACTTCTATAAAAAAATGTGAAATCCTACACACACAAAACAATTAGTCCAAAAAATCTCTATATAAAGCATATTTCCTTTGTAAAAAAAAGCAAGGAATACATAATAAGATATTGAGTTTAATTAAAATGGATACAAATAAGATGTTTCATTTGTAAAATATATTCTATGTGAAGCAATTGAATAAGTGTCACACAAAGACACATAAGAGTCTTTAGAAGTTCTATCAACTTTACGAATCCAAACAATTTTACTCTTAGAAGTAGAAGATTTAATATTTCTTCTACAATATAAAGTGTCATGTGTGGATTTACCACAAGATTTGTATGAATTCAGTATCCAACATTTAGAGATATTATGCCCATGTTTTCAAGAATGTTCACAAGTTTTAGCTTGTTTAACTAAAGTATGAGTATGAAAAGCAGTATAATCAAAAAAAGTTGCATTATAAGTCATTGGATGAGGAGGATAATAAGATGTCAAATTTGTATTAGAAGCATTTGAATTATGAAAACCAAGACATTTATAATTTTCATTGGAATGAAGAAAAAGAGGTGAAAGAATACTAGTTTCATTTTTTCCAAGTCTACCACTAGCATACCCCATGGAGTGCATTATTTTTAATCCAGGGTTAGAAACATCATGTTCTAAAGTAATACGCTCTTTAAAATGGATAAAAACAACATTAGATGTTTATGTAATTTCAAAATATGTTAATTTAGTGGTTAGAGAGTCAACTAAAAGTTATATTTCACTAAATTTTATATTGTGCAAGGTTTGCAAAAGGAAAATGGTTTTAGTTTTACATTCAAGTTGACATTTTAAAGAAACAATTTAATGGTTTTTTTCAAGAGTTTGATGCCTAAAAGACTTAACCAATACATCATCTACCTTGTGAAACCACATTATATCCACAAATATTTGATACAAATTAATTGCAATTTACTCACAATAGGGAAAAAAAACTTTAAGGTTAAATTAAAGTTTTTAAACAAGAACTATAAAGAGTTAGTTTAGATGCTTAAACAAAACTATGAACAATTATCTCAAATGGTGTAAGATGAGGAAAAAGTCTCATTCCACATGGGAATAAAATATTTTGGTTTTTTTTTTCTATTTTCAAAGAATTAAATGGATTTTTGTGGACACAAAAAAGATTTAATGAAAAAGACAAATTATGCCACTAATCAAAGTACGAATAAATTCCCTATTTTGAAAAGAAAAATTATGATTTAACAAAGAATTATTAATTTGATTATAAAATATCAAACCAATTTACCATGAATCTTATCAAAAGGAAAATGTGCCCCATGTGTCTAAAAAGACTTGTGTTTAATTGGAAAAAAAACTTTTCCCTAGTGACTTCCCTTTTTTTTAACTTGTATTTTTATGAGAATTGAAAAAAAAACAAGGGAACCGTTACGATGAATTAATTCATATGAAAAAAAAGAATGAGATTTTGGTTTAGTTCATTCTAGTAACGCTTTTCTAACCTAAATTTTAATTGCTTTAAGAAGTTTAATATAGAAACATTATGTTGATTGATTGAGTTTAAGAATTTCAAAAACTTTCAAGTGTCACGCTAACTTACCCAAACAAATATCTAAGTGTCAAAAGATAAAGAATGTAAAGTTAGAAAAAGATTAGTTACAACTATTTTAAGGATAGTTACAATAGATTAAACATGATAAAATATGAAATAGAAGTGCTAAAGTTAAGAAGAGATGAATTAGCACATAGAAATAAAAATAATGTGAGACGTTGAACTATGTTGTAAGCAGAGGAAAATGTTAATATAAAGAAGAAACAAATAGTTGGATAAAAAATTTGAAAGCACATCGGCATTGAATGAGATGAATAGTAAGAAACTCCAAATGGAATGTAATAAACAAAAAAGGAAATGCTAGAGAATGGGCAAAGCTGAAAATTATTGCCAAAGAAAAGCTTATTAAATCTGGTAAAAATAACTAATGAAAATGTTATTTATTATAAGATTTTGAAATTATAAATGAATATTATAAACATTTAAATGTGCCACATACCAAATTGAGTAAAACTCAAAGCTATAAATAATTCATATGAATTCGCAAAGAAAATGCTATATAAAAAAATGTTACACAAAAAAAAAGGCAAAAATGGTAGTACAAACTACCACATGAACATTTACTTGGAAAAAAAACATAAATTGAAATGCATACAAACCATTATAAAATAAAAGTTGTGAAGTGAAATGAAGTGAGTTAAAAACATAGAGATAAAAAAAGTGTTATGCTTAAGATGACATGCATCTAGGTATCCAACCTACAAATAGTAAAGAGGAAAACCAAATGGCAGAGAAGAAATATCAGCTTAGCAAAAAAATTATACAGGCTAAAAAATATATGAACCTACAAAGGCTTAGAGTCACTTATAGCACGTAGTCAGAGAAAAGGCATTATACGTGTAATACCTGATGACAAAGCATTGGTTCAAGGAAATAAGGAAAAAAATATTAAGCAAGTTAATATGTTTGAACAATAAGCATTATTCCTCATACATAGTCCAAAGTTCATTTAGTTAGTTGAAACTCAAAGATAAGTAGTTAAGAGACAAAAAAAAGGTAACAAGCAAAATATGTAAAAAATTACTTATTTACCTCATTGAAAGCTATAAATCTCTTAAATAAAAATATTAAACATCACTTGGCTTTGATACCATGAAATAATATTTGTCAAAGATCAAAATAAAATATGTTGAAAATAGACAATGGAACAAAATTACCTTTCCAAAGTGAGCAAACCACAAATCTCAGACAATGAGATTTAACAAGTGAGGAAATCGTCAAACAAATGAAAACCCCACAATCTATTAAAAGCCTTGAAATCAATGAATCTCCAAGTACAATATCATGAAGAATCTAAGAGAGATAAATAATGGCCTTAGGCCAAAAGAGCATCATAAAGATGCAAGAGCAAGAGCAAGATAAAAATTGAACCACTACCCAAAGGCAAAAAGAAAGGAGAAGAGCTCAATAAATAGAGTTGGGAGGAATAAGGAGTTACATGTAAAATATTAAGTATGTGTGGTAAGTGTTCCTAATCCTATTACAAGTGATGAGGATATGCGTGCCATGTGGAGGGGAGAGGGGTTACATACAAGTAACTACTAAATCCAACAAGTGGACTAGAAAGGTGAGTGATACCTTAAAAGGCTAGGATAAAGTGAACTTATATAAATGCACATATAACTAATACTAATGATAGACCTATAACTTATAGGAAGGACCCAAATAATATTAATTCTCTAATATTAAGATACTTTTAGTAATTTAATCATGCATATTTATGTGAAATCCTAATGTAGTTATGAGTTTAACTTATGGCACACTTTTATAATTTTGGCTAATTTTCTAACATCATACTTATCCACCTTAATTTTCATCCTAACCAATAAATGTCTCCATCTCACATGTAAAGTACCATACATGGCTCTTTGCTCAAGTATAAATTATTAGTCAGTTGGTGGGAGTGAATTTCATGAAATGTTGCATTATATAAATAAGTGTTATGGGTGTGGATAATGTCATGACGAGATGTTACAAGTGCCCAAGCATGTAATTAAGGAAATGTAATATTCATTGGTACACTATGGGGAATTTGAGAAGGATATGCTAACTAGAATATAAAACATTAATAACCATTTCAATTTCACCTCACACAACACATAGTCTAAAACCCTCTATTTTGCCCAAGATAGCCAAAAATCACCTTTGTTGAAAGAAAAAGACATAGGAGAGATGGAAGGCTTTGTGGTTAGAAGATAACCCCCATACCTTAGGCCATTAAGGAGAATAAATAAAGTTGAAAAAAAAATTATAATGTAAGATGGCTTGGTTATTTTGAGAAGTTAATAGAGTTTGATGATATAATTGCCCAAGATTTTACATAAACTTGTGTACATGGTGTAGATGTTGGCACTTTGAGTTGCACCCTTTGAGGAGGTGTTTTAGGTCTCTTCACTTAATTGACACAATATAAACACTCTTAGGTTTTGGGTGGCCTAAAATTTGGAGTGAATCTCCAAAGAGAGTTGGCTCCCTTGGTGCTACACTTAAAACTAACACTACACCTACTCAAACTATAAGGAAAAGAGAGAAAGAAAGATGAAAGCAATGAAATAAAAAACATGATACAACAAATTTTAAGTCTCCTCTACTTTATATGATTTTTAATATGAACTAAAATAATATTAGAATCTGATTTCACAACTCCAAATGGTCCTTCCAACATGAGTATTTCAATTTGGAGGCTATAGATAATACATCAATCAAGAAGGATGATTAAAAGGTCTAGAAGAAGACACTAGCGAAGGTTTTTCACACTTAACCTTTGTAAAAACTATCTCACACACACCATATGACCTATAAGAAGATGACTTACTAATAAATAGGCAAAAATAAAGAGGACAAATGTAAGGAAATTAAACACTATCACTATCATTCATCAACAATTCACCATAAAAACACTAGATGCAAGATGGAGAAGGTATAAACTAGCTTGTATTTACTTAAAAGGCAATAGAAAATATCAATTTGAGTATGGATTCACCTCGACCATATATAGGATCCTTATAATATTACGTACAAGAGTAGTTATAGGATAAAAGAGAGGGGAAAGAGAAGAGGATGTGTAGGAAGTTTATAGTGACTATCATCCACAACAAAATCAATTACAACCTCAATGGAAGGTGAAAAATAGTCCTATGATTCTTATTATACATGTGTTAGATTTTATTTATGATGGCCATGTGAAAAATGGCGTAGGAGTGCCTCATTTCCTTCCATGACTCATCTTTGTTCTCTTGAAACTACTCGATTATCTTGATTGAAGAGTTATAAGTCCATACTTGCATCTAGTTGTCTTTAGGCTTCTTAACACTTAACACCTTGTCCACATTTGGGGATCTTCAAACTAATGTTGCAAATGTGTATTAGGTCCCTTAGGGATCTTTAGTGGCATGTAAAACTATTACAAGGTCTCTATGAGAGACACTTGATGTAAAAAGGCTTCTAGATTCCTCCCTAGGATTATTAGAGGTAAAAATAGGTTTACCAAGCCATTTACTCATCACTACCTATGTATTAATGGTATAGAGTGAAAAACCTTGATATAGGCTTGAAAGAGTTGATAGAGGATTGTGTTCATCCTTTAGTGCTCCCATCACTATGCAATGATCAAATTTATTATGCATAAGTCCTTTTAAAACTGCCTGCAGTCATTGGAATGGATTTTTATGACTTGTAAAGTCATATAAGAGTTTCATCTGATGTCTATAAGGATGATTTGAAGATTCTTATACCCTTGATGACCTTAAGAAGGTATGTAACTTCATTTACTCTATGCAAACAAGGGGAAGTATTTATTTTGGCTTGGTTTAGTAACATGAAAATTCATTAAACCACCATGAGATCCTCTTTAATGTCTATTATAAGTTCATTAGACCTCTGCTCAAACTTGAAAATCCTCCTCAACTTGTTAGGAAGTTCTCATTCATTCAAATACCTGAAAATAAAAGCCTAGAAGTGTAGTTTTAGGGCTATTTATTCATACTTTTCCTCCACTTGTGCCAATATTTTTTATCTAATATATGTCCATGAGGCCTTCAAATGGTCTTCAAATGTTTTCAATGCATTTTAGGTGCATTGGGGTCACCAAAAATATGTTTACAGCCATCAAGCCCTTTTGAAGGTTTCTTGGTAATTTTGAGGTGTTTGACTTCTTAAGGATTGTTCAAAAAGGCCTTACCCTTGATGGATTGATAAATAACATGAACTTGGAGGGGATAGACCCTGTCAACTTCCCCTAAATCCATTTTTCCCCATGCAATTGCTTAGCTGACTTCATAAGTGAAGAATGGACATTCTCGAGTTTGTAGGCCTGTAAGTGCATATTCAAGACAAGTGTTTTGGGAAAAAAGGTCCACAAATGCTTTTTTTCTAATTCTAAATGTCTCTTTTGGATCATATCCATGCCTATAATATATGTAGGTAGTTATCCAAATAATTTGACCCCCTAATGGTCTTAAAACTTGATTTAGCCCATGCCTAAGTTTTGTAGGTAGCTTGATAGTTTTGGCCCTAATGGCCTTGTTTTAGTTATTTATCTTCACCACAAGGAGTATAATCACTCCTAAAATATTCTCCATTATATTTCACACTCATTATCAACTTCTAATATTCATGTTTAACACAAAACTTGCACTTTCTATTCATATTTGTACTTGTAACCTTGACACAATCAAGCCTAGTATGCATAATCATGTTGTTTTTTTTAAATTTGGACCTTGTGTTTAGCTTTATAGAAGATTGAGGGGTTTTTTAAGGTTGAACACAATGTTTAAAATTACTTTCCAAACACTTCTATATCTGATAGCACCTCAAAGCCTCAAAAACTTGCCTGTCATGTCAGAAAATAATAAAACATGATATTTCCTGCCAATGTAGGTCTAATCCATGGTTACTTGTGTTGAGTTTTGTGTTGTAGGGGATATTATACCTATATGGAATTATTTTAAACCATAATAATGTATATAATGAGCTCAAAAATGTTTTTAAAAGAAGAAAAATGAGTTGTTAGGGTTTGATAGGGTTTTAGGAGCACTAAACATGTTAGTGATTGTTCGTAAAGATCAAGCCCCTAAACTCATATTTATTGATAAAATTTTGTAGGTCATATGGGTAACCTTCAACCCCTATGATAATTGGTAATCACACTTCTTCTCTTACATGAACCAATGCTAAACAACTGACCTTATTCACTATGCATATGACTCGATGGAGATCTTGAGTGGTTTTTTGCCTTGTTTAGACCTATAGTTTCTACTTTAGCATGGCTTTGGCCTGAGGATCCCATAGTTGGCATTGAAGAAGACCAAAATAAAATGTTTAGTTTGAAAACCTTTCCCTCCTTATCATGGGTCCTTATAATATTTTCATGTACTTTGTCTTTGTTGAAACTATATGCTCACTTTATAAACCCTTCTTCATCAAGGAACTTGTTCATTTGGAAAATTTCCCTATTATAGGTATGTACAAGATGTCAAATGGAGTTATTATTGACTTATATAATGATAATTTAATGTATAAATAACATATTTTGCTTTCCTTTCCTACCATTCATCACATTATGTTATGCTTGGAAGTTAAAGCAATGAGCAAAGAAGTTTTCAAATGTGAGTATACATTAGAAATGGGTGGAGTTGACATCTTGACTGGGTGTATGGGAAAAATGAGCCACAACATGATCTTCATAAAATGACAAATAACATAAGAGGACTGCTTTAAACTCTACACATGGCATTGACTCCTTGAATTTGATATCCCTCAAGGGATTCACTTTCTAAAATTACACTAGACCTTTAATAAAATGCTTGCCAATGCACTTCATGAACCGATGATGGGTAAAATGATTAAATCATGTATTTGCTCACTCTAAACCATCTTGAAACTTTGATCCCTAGGACCTGCAACCTAACAATAACATAATGCCTTAATAAGACATTCTTTCATATTTCTACTAGGTGCATGAACATTGAAACCAGAATGACAAAACCTAGAAATCATTGTAAGCATCTCAACATACCTAGTTTGGAGATAAAGCAATCTATGGTGGATAATTTAATCAACATTAGATACTATCAAGGATTGCAATTGGAGGTCACTAAAGATTTTTGAGAAAAGGTAATTAGTCTAACTCATATAGGGGAACTTTGGCATAGAAAGTCTAAAGCCGTTATAGATAGGACTCTATTTTATACATAAGGAGAGCATTTGGAGTCCTCAAACTAAGGTATACTTCATTATTCATTCGCCCAACTTTGAGTAGAATATTCCTTCTACATTTTTAAGTACTTAACTTGTGGGGGTAGATATTCAATGTTGTATGTAGTACACTTCTAACTCCTTAATCTCTTAGGCACATGATAAGGGTAAATGCACTGATCTTTTAGTTAAACATGCTAATAAGGATGAAAAATAAATACCCAAAATAAAATCCAACATAATTTTCCCATCACTATCTAATTCAAATGATTTTACATGAAAATTTAATGGACTAAATACCTAACCTAAATTGGGAAAATTTCTTGACAATGCAATAGCTACTAGAAGAAAAATAGCATGAAATAATTGAGGAAGAACAAGGAATGGATGTTGAATAATAGGAGGTGGATCCAGATGAACAAGAAGAGTCTATGGAAGAATAAAACATAGAAATACCTGAGAGAGGAATAAGGAGGAATTTAATACTAACTCCTTCTTCATTAAATTAGGGCAAAGGCAAGCAGAGGATTGAAGACACCCCCTCTACATCAATAGTTAAGAAGAAGCCAAAGGTTCCAACTCTAATGGCTCCTAGACAATAACCTCAAATAACCCCTAGTGTTATTCAAATAAAGAGTGGGGAATAATTTGAGAAATATGAGGATCTTAGTGTATATGAAATTCAAACTACCAACAATTTTGATGAAGCAAACATTACTTCATCTAGCTCTGAGATTCCATCCTTTAGAGAGATGGAACATTGGAATACTTCACCTAATGTGTTAGGACAAGATGTATAATTTGAGAAATAAGAATATAATGTGGTGGATGAATAAGTGAAAATGGTAGAATGATAAACCCATGGTTAGCCCAGGCAAGAAGAAAATCAAAATTTGGTGGAATCCCTATGGAAAATTGAAACCCTTAGGGCACACATCGAGGAACTTGAGAAAAAGGATAATTGGCTAGATACACTAGTTAAGGGGTATAAGTATAGAGTGGACATTTCCAATCCCCTACAACTAAAATTTTAATAGAAGAGTCTTTTAGGGTTGCAAGACATGGAATAAACTTTTTCAACAACTTTCATTTAGATCAAAGAACTCAACCAGGAATAATTGTTCAAGAAAATGGATGTCAAAATATAGACATGTATATTCAATGGCTTAATAAGTTTATTTAGTTAAGATATGAAAATAAAGCTTTAAATAATAAGGTCAATAAGGTTGAGTGACAAATTTTAAAACTAAAAAATAAGGTAGAAGATATGAGTTAGTTAACAGTGCAACTAATGAGTTGCAAACCTCTTGCAAGAGTGGATAAAATTTTAGTTCAAGAGAGCCTAATGTGATATGCACAAACTAGTAAGTGATCCTCACTCATTCTTTGAAATATATATCAATAGCACTTCTAAGGATCAAAATAAATTATGTGAATTCTTTATACATAACTATGTTGTTCCTCATGACCAAGAATGGAATCCAGACCTGTATTTGGTTGATGTGCTTCTAAGAATTTTTTTTTTATCATGATGATGAGAAAAGAATAGGTGAGGAATTAAATGAGTATCATGGGAAAGATAAATAAACCACAATAATGATCAAATGGGAGGCTACCAGGATAGATGTGATAGAAAAAGTTAGGATAGCATTAATAAACAAAAGGGAGGTAGTTACATGAACTATGTTGGAACAAATAGAGGCCCAGAATCAATACTTGTCTTTGATCACAAAAATAGTTCAATAAACATGCAATGCTTGTTTAGTTAGATGGAATGAGCTTACCCCTAAATTAAAAGTGAAAGAGTCATTCTCAAGGTATAATTTCATGGTATCTCTCAAAAGAGTCACCAAATATATTGGCATGCCAAGAAAGAAGAGATTGAGTTGGATTTCCACAACATATCAACCTCCTATTTTATGGTTTCCCATTCCTAATTAGAGGGGAATAAATAAATTTCAATAAAAAACTAAAGATAAGAAATGAAAGAGGATAGAAGACAATTTTGGGTTTGATAAAAAATAGGGGACGAGTAAAATAAAACCATTTAAATTTTGAGTATTGTGCTCCCATGTGCAAAGGTTTATATTTATCGAGAACTAGAAACAAGTTCAGTTGGGGGTGTGATGAGTTGAAAAATCATCTATAAAAATACTCCTCTAATTTTCTTTTGATAATTACCTCCTACCGTTCATAAGTATATAAATTTAACTTTTTCATCCCAATCCTATCAAATAGTAACAATAAATATTATATGCACATCTTTCTATTTTGTGTTTAAAACCATTATTTTATTAAGGAAGCTTTAATCCTGTTACTTTTATTATTGTTTGGTTTTACTAATCATTTTAATATGTCATTCGCTCCTATAGGACATTATAAGACTCATATGGACATTAATATCTAAATTAAATACTCATTTGAAGCATTCAAGAATAGGGATAAATCATGAGTTGCAAGGATTAGTACCCAACCCGTAGTAGTTGGGTGGACATTTAGAGAGAACTTAGAGAATGGTAAATTGACGTATAATAAGGTATTGATGGCATTATTTTATATAAATAATCATTTTTTTCATTAAGAGACTTGTAGTAATGTAATCATACATATTCATATACATTCTCAATGCTATCAGTTTAACCTATGGCATATTTCCCCCTTTTGTCTAATCCTATCACATCATACTTATCCGTCATAATTTTCATCCCATCTAATTATTGTATTTATCCCACACAAGTGCAACAAATTATCCACCACTCGATTACAATTCACATGTCAACTGGGGGTGTGAATTCCATGGAATTTTTCATGATGGAAACTTTAGTGCTATTAATGTGGAAAATGTCATGACAAGATGCTACGAATCTCCAACCGTGTAATCAAGGAAAACTAATAATTGTTTATAATAATTTAAGGGGAAGATTATGAAAAATAAATAAGTAGTAAATTATGTGAATAATAGAAGAACATGAAAGGGTAGCAACAAAAAAGTGATGCACAGCATTATCATGTCTTGCATCTTGAATAGATATATCAAGCACCTAATTTCATAAAAACAACTACAAAATACCATCTGGCCACCTCACAAAGTGGGAATTTTGATTTCAAAAGATACAATACCATTAAGATTTCTAACCCCCCTCATTGGGGTTGTATGTATTGGACCAGGAAAGATAAGTGCCAATAAATGATGCAAGCCTTGTTTTGGGAGTTAGATGAAGAGGTAGACTTTGATCAAGGATTTATTCGATAGTATGCATACTTTTGGGATGAAGAAATGGAATTTTAATTAGAGGGTGAACATGAAGTTTAAATTTAAGGAGAAGGGGAAGTTGAACCTGAAAATGAAGGAGAAAGAGTAGACACTGATCCTAAAAATTAGGAAAATTAAGGAGAATGGTATAGAAACTTGCCTCAAATATAAATTAGTGGATAAAAGATGGAGAGGGAAACAAAGGAAGAAGAAAGGGGTGAAAAACAATATGATAAAAGATAACCAACAAGTAGGAAAAATGCAATGAGTCTAATAAGGAAGAGCCATAGGCTAAAAATATGTGATGATCATAATGTTTTATGCTAAAAAACAAATATGCATGATGTTTTTGGTGATTCCAATGAGGAAGAACCATATACTAATTGGGATATCCCACTAATTTTATAAGAATTAAAAGGAGAATATAATAAGTCTACCATTAGATTTTGATATTACATTATATGCACCACCGGTCACCCATGAGATGAATATTATGTGATTATCAAATATCATGGGAATTAAGCCAAAGGAATTTGATCTGAAGACATTTGTTGAAGAACAACTCTTCATGGTAGATGAATTTGGGGATAATAAATGTATAATTTAGAGTATGAGATAATGTACTATAATGGAGGGAGATTCAAAATCATAATGGTATTGTATCTTTTGAAATAAATGCCTATTTTGTTAGGTGTCCTGATGGAAGTTTGTAGTTGCTTGTAGGAAAGGAGGTTCTTCAAATATCTATTTAAGATACAAGACATGATAATGATCTACATCAAAAAGAAATAATTTGAGAAGAATATGTAAAAACAAAGAATATAAAGAGAGGATAGAATGAGAAAATGGGGTTTATAAATTGAAAATACAAAGGCAAATCAAGTGGAGTTGATGCAAAAAAGGGAGAGGAAAAATCAAAAGGAAAAGATAATACATAACATTAAGAGATAATGTAGAATTTAGAGTTAGTGTTGAAAACCCCAAAACCTACGATAAGAATAGGAGCGTGGGAAATCATATATAAAATGGATGCAAGAAGCACATAGTACACACACAAACATGGTTGAACAAATAAATGCATCAATAAGATCAAGTGAGTCCATGATAAAGGTGTTAGATGAAATAATAAAGGAATAATATTTGGAAGTGGATGGCCAAATAGGATCATTATCAATTATAAGAAGACTGAGTTAGATAATAGAAAAAATAGATAATAATAAGATTAATATTAAGATATTAGCTAAGTGTAATAGAGAATAATGGGGGAGAAGAAACATCGAGAAAAGTACTATTGGAGGGAATATGGTGGCCTACTCTCTTGAAAAATGCACACCTTCATGTGCAAGAATGTGATATTTTTCAAATACTAGGAAAGCCAAAATATGGGGATGAATATTAAGTACAAAATGTAACCCGCATAAGCTCATGATCATACTGCAACATCAAACAACCACACACATCATTCATTGTATCAATTATACTTTATGTCATCTAACAGAAAGGACCATCAATGGATAGTCAAAAATAAAATGTGTTTATTGATATTTTATATTATTTCTCACTTAAATACACCAATGAGGTATTGTGAGTTTTATCTTTAAAGATTTTGGAGAGTCATTTTACTCAAAAATGTACAAGTCTACTTTTAATAGTCAGTTTTTTAAATTAGTAATGTGTATTGTAAATATTGTAATAGGTTGTACCTAATAAATTATAGGTTTACTATTAATATGTGGTTTGTTGAAATAATAATGTAGTGGTTACAAATCGAATTCCATGAATCAATATCAAGTATTAATAAGAGGATTTGATAATGTATAATAATAGAAATGTTTATTTATATCAAACCTTAAAAATATATGGTGGTAAAGTGAGTAAAAAATTAGAATGTAGCATCATACGTCAATAGACATACTACATAGTATCCATAATGATTCATAGTATGATACATCTTTGTAGTATCTTCAAAATATAAATATTGTTTCATTTTATTTGTTTTAGATAGATATTAGGGGTTGAGGGGGCCCTCATCGTATAAAAACTAAGAGTTTCATAAAATGATAATAAAACATGAAAACATTCATGATCCACACCCATACCAAATATTTACCAATTAAAAGGAAGGGGAAAGGGGGCTCAATAAAACATAGGGGATAAACCTTGAACATATAATACGACATAGTAAGGCAAAAGAGTGTATTTAATTTTCACAGTGAATTGAAGATAGATAAAAATTTTAATAATGTACATGATAAAAATAAGTCTATGGGACCCCAAACCAAAAAATATCACCCAAAGGAATGAAGAATCCATCGGAAAAAGAGGAAAGATTTGAGTTTTTGGACCATAGTTCACAAGTCTGTCATTATTATGCCTTTGAAGGTTCACTCTCTTACTATGGATTTTGATTTAAAAAATCCCATTTCTATCAATTTTATCAACTTCAAATATAGTGAACATAGATAATCCATGTAGGTTGTCCAAGTATTTAGCTTGAATGTCATCATATGTGGAGCACTCCATTCATATTCATATCATTGCATAAGACACATTTCTCTTATTTCTTACATATTGGAAGGGAAAATATTGCTCGTTGTAGTGAAATTTGGTTGTCTAAATTTCATTACTCTTTTTTAACATATTCCTATTATTTTTCCTTTTGTCATGCTTTCTATAATATTTCATAAGACCCCATATCCCAATGGACAAGGCAATGTGTTTGATTAGCCCACCTAGAATATATTTCAGATTTGGTGTCATGAACTTGATGGAAAAATTTATTGACTTAATTATGTTATTAATTATTTTATAATTAATTAGTGTTAATTAAAGTCATCAAAAGACTATACTTTTTTAGTCATTTGATAGATTAATTTATTTTAGAATTAACATGTGTTGTAGATGCAAATTGAAAAGTTCATTTGAATATTGTAAATTTGACTAAATAAAAAGAGAAAAAAAGAGAGGCAAATGAATGACTTTTCATATTCCAAATGGGAAGCATTGTACAAAAGAAACAAAAAACATATTTTGTAGGGGTTCTTTTTCTCAAGCTCTTGGAGAGAGCTAGCAGCAACTTTGTGTGTAGCTATGTTATTCCCATATTGGATCAATGAAATGCAAGCAAGCAGGTGAAACTCTTTTGAAGTGTTTGTATATTTTAATGTCTTTTGTTTACAAATTATGAATTTCAATCTGTAAATTAATACCATTAAAGTTATGTATTAATTTAATTATATACAACTTGTGGTGTTCCAAACTATGTGTTGAAAACTCCTGTATAAGCTTTCTTGATGTCAATGAGTTTCTACATGTTTGATCTCATTAAAACATTGTCCCATGTGTATGTAATAAGGTTTGTGAGGATATTTTTTTCTTTGAAGCATGTTTTTTGATCCTAAAACCCCTACTATTTCTATGTTCATTCTTGTATGAGAGGAAGGAATTTTATTTATGTTATTATTATTGAGTTATCCTAGTGGTTCTTCACTTTTATCTCGTTGTGGGTTTCTCTCCTTTTCTCTTTTTATTTTCTATTTTGTTTATTTTTATGTTTTCAAATAAAAACAAATCCCCTAAATTATTCATATCCTATGAGAGAATTGCCCCTCTCAATTACAGATGAGAAACACCATTTTCTATAGTGATATCTCCAACTATTTATGAGTTTGCTTCTCTTCCTATTGGGCAAGTCACAAACCCAAGGGGGGGAAATTTTACACCAACATCGTTTATAGCTTAATTACAACAAAATTATATTAAAATAAAATGCAACACAAATACCTGCATATCATGATTTTAAAAATAAAAAACTTAAAAATATGTTATCAAATATACACTAATAATTTTATATTTTAGTCCATCCATATTTAAATTTGGATACCAACATAGTTTTCAGAGCCTTTAATATGGGATGTCATTTAGAATATTGACAGTCTTGAAAAATATTATTATCTTTTGAGGCCACTTACGTAAATGCAAATATTATAGATATCTAAGGATATATTACGACTTGATTTAGATAAATTTACCGAATGACAAACTAATTATACTCATTGACATTGTTAAAATCTTGGAGACAGTTCAAACATCAAATCAAACTAGTGAGAATATTACTTTTGCATAGATCTTGATTCATAACAATAAATATGATAATGGTCAAATAGAATGAGAAACTACCTATGCCATATTCCCTAAGATATGCATTAATTATGATTTTACACAATTATATGTAATTAATTTATTTCAAGATTTTCATGTTACCAAACTCAATCTTCATCACCGATCTTCCATGCTTCAAATCTCAACAACCCAATAATTTTGGGTAATAGGATTTATAAAAGTCTATCAATTTATGAGAAATCCAGAAAAAAAAACTTGAGAGCATTATTTATGTAAAAAATTTGAATAATGAATATGTATATGGTCAAATGAAACAAGAAATCGTCACTACCCAATTCCCAAGAATTACATTAATTAAGTTCTATTTTCAATTCTATCTTTGAATCTACATTATTATTTTTTTGCTTTAGATGACTGTTGCATATGCTTTTCCACTCATTATCTTATTGGTACAAGTTCATAAACAAAATAAATGTGTAATTTTTTGTCAGATCACACATTTAAGCTTGTATAAATAGTATTTAAATTTGTATATGAAATAGGGAATAGTCGTAATATGTCAATCCCAAAAATATTTTTACAATGTATTGTTAGGTGTATTTAATTTTATTGGCTAGTAAATATTACGTTTTAACACTCTTATAATCTCGTTAATGAATTTATAGATAACAAGAGTAAGGTTCTACCTAATTATCCATCACTCTTCCATAATTTCTCCATTTAATAAAAATACAATACAATGTCATTCATCATACCCACGTAATCATTTTGATAAGGGTGTTGACTGAATGACCCATATAGACCCTCCTATAGTCATAATTAGTCATCCTCCCCCTATTATGGTGATAAATGGAGAAAAAATAAAGAAAGTTATTTGAATTAGAGGTTTAGGCTTTCATGATTTATAATGTTATAAAATAAGTTTAAAATATCCACGTTTCTTATATATATGAGAATATCAATTCTCTGAATTTATAGTTTGCAATTTATTTTGAATTGTATTTTTCTAATATAAATTAATTAAAGATTTATATTAATATTTATGAAACGATGTAATGTATAGGACTATAGCATTGTGATCAATTTGTTTTGTGTAAGAATAAAAATTTTAAATATCGTAATTGTGTTATATTTATTTATTTTCAGTGTTAAATTTTTTGTGATACATTTTGTTGTGTTTTTATTTCTAGCATTTTTTTTACGAATGTGAAAATTTGTGTTTATTTTGTAAATTTTTATAAGTGTTATAGTATTTTTTATAGAAAAATAACTTCATAGTTTTTTTAGTGCAATTAAACCAAATTAATATTTCTAATGTTATTCTAATCTTTCTAAGCCCACCCTCTAATGGTCTAATACATCTTAGTTTCCACTTTATAATATATTTAAATTTCAAAAAAAAAAATTATAACATAAATATTTTAAAACAATAGGTACTAAAGTTGCATCATGTACTTCTTTAAATATGATTTTCATAACTTTTCAAGGGAAATGTTGAATGAATAATAATCACAATTTTTTTTAATAGTCTAGCCAATGTTGGCCATCAAATTTAACTCGTACATGGAATCCCTTCAAATGCCCTTCAAACTTGGAACCTTTTCCTGAATTTGTTTTTATGACTGTTATCTATTCAACATTGCCCTTCAAATGTTAATATTATTTTAATAATCGAAGGAAAAAATATTAGAGAATGTATGTGTGTGTGTATGTGTATGTGTGTGTATGTATATAATATTAGCTTTTACGATAATTCTGAGCATGATCTGATGTAGAATTAGCGGAGTTTTGAATGGGACATGAATACTAACTAATTTATATCAATGTATTATTATTTTATGTGATTAACATATTATACATTGATGAGTTCTAAAAAAATAGTCAATTTTTTATTTTAGGTTAATGCCATTAATTTAATAGTTAACTAAGATGTAGTTTCAGCTTGGGCTAGGGATGTCATTATGAAAATAAGAATGTCACCCATTTGCATAACCACTGAATACAAAATATGTCACCCCACAGACCAGTCTCACCCTGATCTGAAGCTCATTTGTAGAAACTCTCATTCGACGAAAGTATGTGCTTCTATCATGTATTCCATGAAAATCATAAAATATATCTAGATATAATTGGTTTGCATATGAGTATCTTGCCTATACATCCCCATTGTTCAAAGAATCCATAAAATAGTCAATGATCTCAGTTTGTAGCATTCTCAATGTGTAATAGAAATGTAATAACACTTGAAATATATCAAAAAGGCAATCACCAAAAACATAGTTGAATGATGCAACTCTAAAAATATTTTCTTGTTTTAAAGCATCGTCAATATTTGCAAACACTTGTGTTTTTTTCTGGTATGTGTCCACATCATTGATTCTCTTAAAACATCTCAATTCATTCGCATTTATTTTACTTTTCACGATTATTTACTATTATTATTATTATTATTATTATTATTATTATTATTATTATTATTCTTTCTTTCTTTTTTTCTCTTTTTTTTCAACTTATTTTCTTTTCATTTTTCATTTTTTTATTTTTTGGCTCAAAATAAAGAATAGAGCAAACTATTAAGAAATGAAATACCAACTTCAAAACAACATCAATTTTTTAGTGCTCTTGCTCGCCATAGGAAAAAGAAACTACTTGATAAGATATTTACATTATAATTGTAGAATTAAAAAAATGGCCAGTGACCATCATATTCACATTGTTACAAGATACTTACCCAGGCTTTTTTAGAACTTGATAAAAGCCTCAGGTGTCTTCCATGAGAAAAAAACATACATGTTTTAAAAAATTACAATATTAATCCCCCTTTAAAAAAATATCAAAAACATTTCATTGTAGCTTTGTCTTAAAACAAAACAAAACCCAAAAAAATTACATAATAATAAAATCTGGTCGCATTGATCACAACACACCCACTCCCCAGTGTCACCAATCCCCTAGACTTTTTAGAGATGTCAAAGCCCAAGAGAGCCCATCTGAATGAAGAGGCATCATGTCATCAGATGTTAGTGCGGTGAATCCCTCAAACCTATCAAAGATGTCAAAGTCAAGAAGAATCTAGACAAATAAAGAGGTGCCATATCATTATTTATCAAAGCAGTTGATTCCTTGGACCTGGAAGAGATATTAGAATAGAGAAAGCTTGACAAAATAAAGATGCAACATGTTTCCAATTTTTAGTGTGGCTAGTCCCTTAGACCTGGCAGAGATGTCAGAGCTAAAGAGACCCTGGCTGAATGAAAAAGCACCATGTTGACTAATATGCGATGAATTAGTTATCACCAAAAACATCAATCAATTTAGAATTAAATACAAATTAATCTTGAAGGCCAATAAGAACATGCCCCATGTCCCTAGGTGACACATCACATGGTATAAAGAAATAATATAGACTATCGAGCCACATTTAGATGCCATTGGGACCCACATCTATATTTCATCTCATTTTCTAGGAATAAAAAGATGTCGCATGCCAAAGAAAATAGACTATAATCTATGTTTAATTTTTTAGATCACTTTGAATTTATTAGACCAATCACAACCCATAATTTTTTTATTTATAATAAAATAAAATAAAACTCTCTCTCTCTCTCTCTCTCTCTCTCTCTCTCTCTCTCTCTCTCTCTCTCTCTCTCTCTCTCTCTCTCTCTCTCCAGACAAAAACTTGATTAGTTATTCACAAAGTATTATACATAGAATATAAACCATACAAAGCATTTTTTTTTTGTCTTTTAATATTTTTTTAATTAATAAATCAGAATTATTTTTTTCCAATTTCAATCACATGCACAGCAACATATAAGTCCAGGCATACCAGTTTAACACATTAATCGATAAATGCATCACATACGCAAATAAGCAAACATTATTACATCATATATATGTACATATATTTAAATATTTTAAATATATTTTTATAACTAGATTGTCATAATAATATATTTTTTTTTATATTCCTAAACATATTACATAATATGTTTCATCAACAAAGACATTACGACCAATTTTGATCTCTACCTCAGCATCAAACCCCAAACAGAAACTGACAAGTGTCAAAGCCACCTATGCTAGCCACAAATTTAAAACAAACTAGCACAATGTCCAAAAAAGGGATGAGAACCAGCCAACACTCAAAATAAAAGAGTAGGGGAATAACTATAGTCTAAGAAATAAAGCATAAATGAATGGTTTCCAATATAAGAAAATAACATTCCTTAAATTCATGAAAAATAGAAAGTGCAACTAATTCCAAACATTGCTTACTGGAGTAACAAAAAGCCTAGCCAAAAATTGTTTAAAAGTTTTTTAACCAATCTGATAACCCTCTAAGGAGCCCTGATGAAAGTGACACTCTCACCACCTCTGAGACTGCAACAAGTTCTTGAACTACACACAAAGAGATTATTGATAGAATTGGCAAGGGAAAAAGCTAGAAAACCTGCCACAGACAAGCACCTAAAATATCATAGAAAAATGCCATCTCCCATCTCTGAGCAAACACATATAATTTTGATGAGAACAAACCATATCCAAAAACTAAATCACTCAAAATCAAACACTCCCAAACACAAACATAAGATACTAAAAACACGAACCCAAGCTCACAAATATTTATGTTTGTTTTTTATTTTTTCATCAATTAATCCATGATAAAATGACAATGAGCAAATGTCACACCTAAAACATCTGTATTACATACCTTTTCAACTCAAACCCTTGTTCCATATAAAATTGCATAAATATTACAAATTGACATAAAAAATAGCCCAAATTAGTCCAGATTATTGCACATTACAAGCGATTCCCCTTTTGTCATATAAAGCCACAACCAAATCAAAATAATAAATGAAATATTTATGCATTATTAAATATCAACCACCCCTCACTCATGTTTTTATTAACACTGCTACGATGACTCTTTAAATTAATAGTCTTAATTTTCCTAGCTAATTAAAACATGTTTGATTAAAACTTTAACAATAATTGCATGTGCAAATATTGTATGAATTAATACTATTATGTGCCACATATTATTATTCTAAATTATTTTTTTAATGTCTCTATGTTTTTCCCCACTTCCCATATAGAAATATATAATTCAATACAATAATTTTGCATTCTCCTAGGTTAATGTTCACGTCGAAATTTAATAAATAGTCTCAATTTTCCCAGCCAATATAAACATTTTTTTATTAATACCTTACAAGTAACTGCATGTGCAAGTAATTATTTTGATCAATATTCACATCAAAATGTTCTAAACCTAATGTTTAAATCAAAAATTGCTTAAATTTCATTTCCTATAATCAGTTGAACCTATTTATATCAACATTACCATGATGTCATGTAGATACTAGTAATAATATTATGTTTAACCAATTACAATAGATACCTATCAGAGATGTGAATAATTTAGAAAGATCAATCGAATGAACATGTGACACATTTCCAATTGTTAGTGTGAGCAGTCCCCCAAACCTATCAGAGATTTTAGGGCCTAGAAGAACCTGACTAAATGAAGAGGTGCCACATTACTAGTTATCAATTCATCTAGTCTCCAAGACCTGACAGAGAGGTTAGATCCTAAGAGAGCTTAGTCAAATGAATAGGCATTAGGTCACCAATTGTCACTATGATCAGTCCTCCATACCTGTCAGAGATGTTAGGGCCTAAGAAATCCCATCCCAATAAAGAGGTTATAGTTTGGCAGTTATCAATGTCACCACTCCCTCAGACCTGTCGGGTATGTCAGGGCTCGAGAGAGCCTATCCAAATGAAGAGATGTCATGTTGACAATTATCAGTATGGTGAGTCCCCTAGACCTATCAAAGTTGTCAAATCTAGGAAGAGCCTAGCTGAATAAAGAGACACCACATCACTAGTTGTCATTTCAGATAAACCCCCAGACCTAGCAAAGATGTTAGAGCCAAGGAAATCCCAATCGAATGAAAAGGTGTCATGTCCCTAGTTGTTAGTGTGACTAGTCCCCCCAACCTAGCAGAGATGTCAGAGCTGAGGAGAACCTAACTGAATAAGGAGGCACCATGTCACTAGTTATTAGTGTGACTAATCCCCCCACTTGGTAGAGATGTCAGAGCCAAGAAAAACATATCTAAATGAAGAGGTACCACATCACCAATTTTTAGTGTGGCTAGTCTCTCATACCTACTAGATATATCATGGCCCAAGAGAAGTTGGTTGAATGAAGAGGCACCAGATTGACTAATATGCAGGTGAACTAATTTCCACCCAAGACCTTAACCAATTCATAATGAAGTATGCATGAAATTTGAAGGCCTATAAGAACATGCTCTGTATCATAGGCAACACATCCCTGATCTAACAAAATAATATAGAATACTGAGCCACATCTACATGCCACTAAGACCCACATCTTTATTTCATCTTATTTTTTAGAAATAGAATCATGTCAGATGCTAAAGAAAATAGACTATAATCCATGTTTAATTTATTATATTACTTTGATAAAGAGGCACCACATTGCTAGTTGTCAGTATGACCAGTCTCCTTGACTTGGTAGAGATGTCAGAGGTAGGGAGAACCTAATCGAAAGAAGAGGTGCCACATCACTAGTTGATAGTGTGATAAATACTCTTGACATAGCAGAGATGTTAGACCTCAGAAAAACTTGGCCAAATGAATACATGCCACATTGCTAGTTGTCAGTATGGCTAATCTCCTAGACCTATCATAGATGTTAGGCCCTGATAGAGCTAGGCCAAATGAAGATGCAACACATCACCACTTGTCAATGTGGTGAGTCCCCTGGACCTCTCAAATATGTCATGGCCTAGGAGAACCTGGCCAAATGAAAAGGCATCATGTTTCCTAATATGCAAATGAATTTTTTATCACCTAAGGCCTCAGTCAGCTTAGAATGAAGTATGCATAAAATTTAAAGACCTATAATAACATGCCTTCTGTCCTCGAATGACACATCACCCAGTCTAAGAGAATGATATAGACTACAAAGCCACATATGCATGCCACTAAGACCCATGCCTTTATTTCATCTTATTTTTTGGGAAAAAAAACATATCACATGCTAAAGAAAACAGACTATAATCCATGTTTAATTTTTTAGATTGGTTCAATTTTATTGGATGGTGAAAGTATTTTTTCTTTTATTAATATAAAATACAATAATTTCCCCAGGAAATTAGTCATGTCACCATATATTAACCAATATAAATACAATAAAACATTTTATTTTGTATTTATTAAAATGCAAATATTTCAAACATAATGTTAAAATCAAAAAGTGTTCAACTTTCATTGGTTACATGTTGCCCCATGCAAATTATTAGGTTCAACTAATTCTAATAGATACCTACTACACAAGTACTAATAATAGAACAAAAAACTAAAATCCTTTTTATAGTTATGAAAGATTGAATACTCACATTCTAATCATGTTTTCCATTTAAATAAAAAAAAACAATTGTTAAAGTCTTATTGTATGTGAAACTATATTGAAATATATTTTAAAATATACTTTGAAAGCATAGAAATCAGTGAAAGCTATCACCATATGCTAATAAGAAAATAAGGAAATGTAAGCTCGCATGAACCATAATTCAATCTGAATTGTAGCATGGGTTCTAAAAAATGTGAGGAAAATTTAAAAAAATTCCATTCAAAATGGATTGGGCTCTGACAATACATAAAAATTAGGGATTAACATTGGAAAAGATAATAATTGACATTGGTAATAACTTTTACTATGATATATCATTACAATACCTTTAGATTTTACCTCAACTCTCTTTTGATAAATATGAAAAAATGTAAAATTACGAATACATGCATGTCAGGAAAGAAATAGAAAAGCCTAAATTCATTACTTTCTTTTAGGACATATGAATTAAAAAATTTATTTTAATGTATGTTTCCTTTTTTATTGTTTCCTTATCTTTATCATGTACTTTAGAACACAATAATGGTTTTCAATATTTGAAAACTAGCAAGATACATCAAATTATATATTTTTTATTGTGTTTTATAAAATGTGATTAAAATGTTAGCTAATCTTTTAAATATTTTTTAACATATTTGGTTTCCTTTCTCTTTCAAAAAATTATCAAGACACTTATTTCACTCTATCGGCATTTGCATTGCACCTCATTCATGCAATTTCTAGTTTCATAAAAATCAATGTGAATTTCAAGAGTTACAAATATAAATTCCCTCTTCCTTCCATCATTCCCAATTGCAATTCATACATTTTTCTAATCTATGGTGTCAAAATGAAAACAAAAAAAATTATCCATCTTTTTGATGTTCTACTTCATAGATTTTAGTAGTACTACATTAATTAACATTTGCATATTTTGTTGATTTATTTTATCATATACTCAAAAAAAATTAAATAGTATTGTGCCTTACACTTCATAGCATTTAAGATCATATAAAATTAAATTTCAAATTTTAAATCAGAATTTTTTGACTAGTTTATGCATTAATTATAGTCATATTATCAGTTACATAGAAACATTTGATATGGTATAAATTATTGGAATAGTGTCATTGATGTCAAATGAATTGTAATTGATGTCAACAGAATTGCCAATAGAAATATCAATGGAATTGTTGATGGAAATGTCGATAAATGATAGAAATGTCAACAAAAATATTGACAAAAATATCAACGGAATTGTCGATGGACGATGGAAATGTCTACAAAAATGTCATCAAAAATGTAGACAAAAATGTCAATGAAAATGTCAACGGTCATATCGTTTGGTGAAGAGGTACCTTTTGGATGGGATGCCTCCTTTGTGAAGAGCCTTTGAAGGCTATATGAGGTAGATGAAGGTTGAGAAAGATATGAAAAAAATTGGAAGTGTGAGATATGTGAAGAAGAGAAGGAAGCAAGTGTGTGGAGAATAAAAAGATATATCATACAAACACATGCAGATTTGAAGAATGGAATTAATTGTTTTTATCATTTGAGCATAAGTAGATTTTTGTGGAGAGGAAGAAAAGGAGATTGAATTTTTCATCACTTGTTGATGAAGCAACATTAATAATGTGGAAGATTATTTCAGTAGAGTTTGGTGCCTTAGAAAGAAGAGATTGGTGTCTCTTTCTAAGTTGGTGCTTAGCAGTGGGGATTGGTGTATCCAGTATGTTGGTGCCTACAAATTATTTAGCAAAAAGGATTGGTGTCTCTAGTAGTTTAGTGCCTACAAATTTTCTAAAAATATTATTATAAGGATGGGTTTGGATGGTATTTCTAAGAGTCTATTCATTTGTGGTTTTTCCCCGAAAAGGTTTCCACATAAATTAGGTGTTAATCTATGTCATTTTTATGTGAATGCTTTGATTGTGGATATTAAGTTTCATTAAGTAAAATATAAGATTATACTGATTCACCCCACCTTAGTATAAGCATGTGTTCAATAATTGGTATCAAATCTAGTTCCTTCATGTATAGTCTAACCACTAGAAGGTAGATCTAAAGAGCACACATGGCAACAGAAACAAGAAGTGACGTCAGGGTAGAAGAAGACAACTTTGTGAGTAAATGAAAAGAAGAGATGGATTTAGAAGAAGAAGAATATTATGAAAATAAAGTACAAGTGGATATTGAAGGAGAAATCATTTTTGCCTTAAGCGAGATCAAATAGCTTAAGAAAATAAATTTGAAGGAAAAAATGCAGCTGCAAAAATATGAAAAAGAGGATTGTGAGTCAAGAGCAAAAATGTCCCAAGACCTTGGGGAATTCAAAATAATTGTCGTCGAATTAAAGAATCAACTAGAAGAGGCAAAAAGGATGGAAGAGGAAGTGAGAATTCAACTAAAGACAAAGGAAGAGAACTATAAGAAGTTAGAGTCCAAGATTGTCTCCCTGAGGAAATAATTAGAGAAAATGACGGCTAAGCTAAATAGGAGTCTTAAGTTTGAAAAGAGTACCAAGATTTTGAATGATATTATATATGAACATAGGTCACCATTTATAAAGATTGGTCTTGGATATAAGGAAAATCAAACGGCAAATAAATAAGACTCCAATGAGGCACTAAAGAAGTCAAATGAATAAAAACCAAAGAGTTGTGTTAAAGCCCTAAAAAGCCCAATCAAAATTCCCATCAACAAGAAGAAATAAAATGACATTCCTAAAAAAACTAGAATTCCTCATGAAGGCAACAAGGATAAAAATACATTCAAAAGATCATTCCCTCTAAGACACACTCATATGACTAGGTTTTGGATTTCCTTTTATGGTTATTATTATTTATGTAATCATTTTGGTCATAAAGTTAGAGATTGTAGGGCACGTACTAGAAATGAATCTGTATGGAATAATAACATAAGTTATTATGGATCTTTAAATAGAAACTATAATCCATTTGATCCTTTAGTAGATTACAATGTCATATGTTATAAGTGCAATAACTTTGGACATATAGTATGCCTCTATAGAAGTGGTTTTATGGAACCTCCTAGACAAAATAAGAAGGTGGATACCCTTTGCTAGAAAAAGGAAGAACTTATAAAATTTTAGAAGAGAAAGTAGGAGCAAGAAAAGGAGAGAACTATGTTTGTGCAATGTGTATTTCATGCATAATAAGTATCACTAAGATCATAATAAAATACACCAATTCAGGGGGAGCTAATCACTGGATTATCTTTTAGCTTCATAGATTCTTTGGTGATATGAATTCAGAAGACAAAGATAAAGATCAAATAATTAATATTTTTTGTGAGAGTGATGATGCAAGTGATAGTATTATTATTATAAATAAGTTAGAGAAGTAGAAACAAAACAGAATGAAATTAGTCAGGGTGCATAATATCTTACAATAGGCATGGGCCAGCATCAAGTGCAGATTGTAGAAGGTAGCTTAGATCAAGCTAAGATTTTTAATGAGCATATGGAGCATGGTATGTAGATATAAAGGGAAGTGGAAAAGAGGAGTTACCGCTTGATCAGCTAGATATAATCTAGATGGATGTAGATGATGTCAAAAATCCTAGATTTGATCAAACTCAAAGAAAGCAAATTAAAAAAGAATACGTCTTTATGCAAAAAGATAGGGAAGAAAGATAATCATTCAGTTGTGGTGATGTTGAAGAAGATGACATGGATGTTTCCCATGATTTATTTATAGATGGAAGTATAATTAAGATCCCTTTTCCATTGATATCAAAGGGGGATAATTAATGAAAGGGGGAGCAAAGGAGACCTACAGCAAGGGGGAGTTTCTCTACAGATTTTCCATCAATGACAAAGGGGGATATTGTTGGAATATTGTCATTGATGTTAAAGTAATTCTAATTGGTGTCAGTAGAATTGCCAATGGAATTATCAATAGAAATGTTGATGAAATTAGCGACAGATGACAAAAATGTCAATGGAAATGTCAACAAAAATGTCGATGGTCACATCTTTTGGTGAAGAGGTGCCTCTTGAATGTGATGCCTCCTTTGTGAAGAGCCTTTAAAGGATATATAAGGAGGATGAAGGTTGATAAAGATATGAAAAAAATTGGAAGTGTGAGATATGTGAAGAAGAGAAGGAAGCAAGTGTGTGGAGAATAAAAAGATACATCATACAAACACATGCATATTTGATGAGTGGATTTAATTATTTTTATCATTCGATCATAAGTAGATTTTTGTGGAGAAAAAGGAGGAGATTAAATTTTAAATCATTCATTAATGAAGCAAAAATTTTAAGGTGGAAGATTATTTCAGTAGAGGTTGGTGCCTTAGAAAGAAGAGATTGGTGTCTCTTGCTAAGTTGGTTCTTAGCAGTGGGGATTGGTACCTCTAGTAGGTTGGTTCCTAAAAATTATTTAGTGACAGGAATTGATGTCTCCAATAGGTTGGTGCTTATGAATTTTGTAAAAATATTATTATATGACTAGATTTGGATGGTAGTTCTAAGTAACTATTCATTTGTGGTTTTTCCTTGAGAGGGTTTTCACGTAAATCTGGTGTCAATCTGTGTCATTTTTATGTGAAAGCTTTGAATGTGATATTAAGTTTCATTAATTAAAAGATAATATTATACTAATTCACCCCCGCTCCTTTAGTATAAGTGTGTGCTTAACATAAACTACATTGAAGCATAATAAAAGGTAGACCATTAGAGGTACCTTTGAAGGTATGCTTAACTAGATTTTTGTTATTTTTTTCATTTTTTTTTTATTGAAATTATTTATTATGTTGGGTTATATGTGTGATTTTGCATTGTAAAATATTTTGTGTTTAAGGTTTTTTTTCCCTAGTTCATGGCAACAGTTTGGAAGGATAATATATTTATGAAGAAGGATAATGTATTGAAGATGTTTATACATTAGATATTAATGTCCCTCATGCATTTTACTCAAAGAGTTACTGGGAATTTAAAAAATTCAATGTTATATTCCAATTTTTAATGTTTAATCTGTTTCATTATAATATTTGAAATATTTGATTGTTTGAATAGGACATAATCCCAATAATAATACATGAACTTATTTTGGATGGTGTAAATGTGCCTCCACATAAATGTGGTGCATAATGAATCATAAATAATGGGGAAAAAACTCATTTACTTCACGTAAAAAATTACTATCAAAAAAAATATGTTTCATTGTGTCTAATAGACCAATTTGTATTCATTGATTGTCTATCAGCTTGAGATCAATAGTTTGAAACTTGAATATCTAGGAATGTCCTGCATAAATAATTTTATGCCTATAGATATTCACCTACCAGATTAAGCCTTATGTTTCAATCCTAATTGATGATCCACATTGGATGGTGAAGGATGAATATGATCACATTTACATACTTCTGACTAGTGGCATGCATTAGTGTAGCCACATCATAGAGCCTAAGCATTTCTAATGGGGATGTGTTTGCTTACTGGCAACCAGGTGGTACATAAAGAAGTGTGTTGTCAATAAATTTAATCAATATGCAAGTAATTTTTCCGTAATGGAAAGCATATATATATTTTATTGCATTAGGTACCACTAATTATGTGTTTTCTAGATTTTAATGTGTATGTCAGGAAGGAAAAGTTCACTTCATGTGTTACTAACACAGAATGATGGTGGAATTAACAACATATTGAAAAAATATAATCTATATATGAGATCATAATTGGAGATCAAGTTTGATATTGGATCAAGAGAAACTCTGATTAATGATTTCAAACTGAACAAATTTATAGATCTATTTTTTTAGAGAAGGATTTCTTGGGAAACTGAGTGGAAAAGTTAATGTTGGGGTTAAAATCAAATTAAGGTGGGATGTTTCCTCTAAATATTACAAATAAATGATTGTGTTTTCATTAATTTTATAGTATTGTGTTGTATGATGACATGGAATCATTGGCTTCTTGTAAACATAATATTTTTAATTCCCTTTTGTGTCCATGAAATTAAACACATTTAGATTCATATAGGACATATTAGGATCACATTATTTAAAATCATCTAGCATGTAAGATTAAAAAATTAATAGGACATATTAGGATCACTTTTCTCTAAATGACTATATGGGTTGTTCATAGCTCTTTGTGCAAACCTAATGCATACATTCGTATCAGAAATGTTTGTACAAGTCTATAGGATCATGATTTCATTTTTTCAAAAGCCCTATTTTATTATTCTCATGTTTCCATAGATTTAAATATCTTAGCAAAATGTCACTGGGTTATTTTCAAACTTGAAAGACTTCTCGATTTACTCTTCAAAATATGGGGGACTAAACTCAAATGTTGGCATTTAGATTCTCTATTTTATGGTTTTATAGACGGAAAAATACTTTTTTACAAGTCTATAGGGTCATGATTTCATTTCTATTAGAGCCATGTCTTATCATTATTATGTTGACCTAAATTTTGTGATCTCTCCAAAATGTCCCCAGGTTATTCTCATGTAGATAAATCTTCACGGATTAGTTTTAATAATTTGGGTGAGATAATTCATATAGTGGACTTTGCATTTTGATGAATCTCATTTTGGTCATTTTGTAGTGAATCCCTTTCCTCTTTGTTTTTTGGATGACTATATGAGTTGTTCTCAATTATTTATGTCTACATAATACATAACTAGACAAGGAAAGTATGTTCATCTTCTTAAAAAATTATGTATAGGTCTGCATGGTCATGATTTCATTTATAGTAAACCCTTGTCTTATCATCTTCATGTTACACTACATTTTGATATCTCTCTAAATTATCACCCAATTTTTTTCAAGTATTTAAGGCATCTCGATTTAATTTTAAGAATTCAAGTGAATAAAACACTTGCATTTTCCTTTGTGTTTTGGAGAAGCCCATTTTAAAGGCCTTTTTGTATTATTTTTCTTTGTGTCCATAAGGACCTAATCATTTGGTAAGGCATTTGATTTTAGTTGTTCTTTAATTCAAAAGCAGTTTTCTACCCATTATATTATTAGATTATATATATTATTATATATAATTGTATTAATATTTTATTAACATAATATATAGATATATAATATCTATATATATTATTAATAATTATTAGTTTTAATATTATTATTATATAATATAATATTTCTTCTTCTCAAAATCTTTTGTACAAATTTATAGGGTTGTGATTATGTTCTTACCAATACCCCATTTTATCATTATCATTTTGGCCTACATTTTTAAATATTTACATAACATTACTAGATTATTCTCAAGCTCAAAAGGTTTCTTAGTTTATAATTAAGAAATTAGGAAATAAAACCCAAATGTTTCCCTTTTTATTCACTATTTTAAGGTTTTATACCAGGTGTTTCATGGGATTGTGGATTCTTAAATCTAGATTTATACATTGAATTAGTCTTTTACACTTGAAAAATATCTCACAAGGCTCTACCCTTCATTTTGAGCTTATTTACATCCAAAAATATCGCATTCACCACCTTATAGGGTATACTTACCTATTTCTTAGTCCAATCTTGATTATTATAATTATATAAATCACATGTAACCATATAATGCTTAAAATATGATATAGATTATTCACTGTCAGTTACAAAACCATAACTTTCCTCCATCTTGGATAATTTCATTCAGGATGGGAGAGTAGCATTGATGATACTATCCCTAATCATATGCAAGTGTCCTTACCCTACAAAAACTCAAATTTGAAAATATTTCGATGTGTGCGAGTTGGCGTAAGAATTTCATTAACCCTTCTATGAGGTTTATTTCAAAAGAACTAGTATATATATAAGTCAAAGCCTACTCATTATACATCTAACAAATATCAATCAATGACCTCTCAAGCTTAGACATACTATTGAATTTCAAATTTAACAAATAAGATATTTTTCCCTATTCATCCCTATTTGCATATCAATCATAGAAGCAGTCACACTACAATTCTGAAGCATTCAAAAGACAACCCATGAGGCATGTTTTTCAAGTTACAAGGTAGATCATTACATGCATCTTAATATAGTATATTTCAACCTTGCACACGCACATTCTCAAACATAAAGTAAAAATACATAAGTCTGAGGCCCTCTTTGGAGTATTGTCTATATATGTAGTGCTCATTGACAAATGGGTCTTTGAGGTCGGCTCAACATTATGAGCCCACTAACCCATTTTTTGTCAAGGTAGCCTAACCTGAGGTGGAGAGATAATATTTGAGTTATAAATAATTTTACAGAGACTATGCATGATATCCAAATACATCAAATGAAATGTGATAGAAAACATAGAAAGGCCCAAGTGGTTGCATATTCATATAGCAAACATTTTGTACAATGCAGTTCCATTGATATTCAGATAAAAACATTAATTCAAGTGTCCACAGGTCCATGTAAGTATCCAAGCATCCATAAAGAATATTTTTAGAATCTGATGACTATTGTTTGAACATAAATAGACTATTTCCACACCTGTATGTCTCATATATGTCTGAGCATCATTGCATAAGCTAAGTATTATTTCTTCATCATGATTGTCCAATCAAATTAATTTAAGGCATTGTGTTTTTTATATTTACTATTTTCTTAATTCAACACTGATATTAAATATCATAAACTAAAATATTTAATTGATCTATTTTAAGGAATAGGTTATCTCGCTCTTGAATATCTTATTCTTCATAACTCCCTTAATTTCCTATAAGGGTTAAACATTTGTTGAACATGACCTTTGAGTCTTCCTATCA
This sequence comes from Torreya grandis, assembly GCA_037957365.1. Taxonomy (NCBI): domain Eukaryota; kingdom Viridiplantae; phylum Streptophyta; class Pinopsida; order Cupressales; family Taxaceae; genus Torreya; species Torreya grandis. The sequence goes on from JARHVA010000552.1 coordinate 4,347,632, forward strand.
ACTCTTATTGTGCCCTAGGGTCTCTTTAATTTTATCCTAATTTATGAAGTCTTAAAAGTTTATTTCAAAAATCATATTGCTCTCAAGGTCAAAGGAATAAATTTTGTTTAACAACATGCATACATATGAAAAAAAATTATTTTTTAATCACATCATGAAATTCATTATTTATTGTATCTCATACATTGCTACATTTGTTCAAATTATAATTAAATGGGGTCAAAAACCTGATAGATCCTATACATATCCATATCCCTCATTACAATAATATTTATCATGAATTATTACATGTTACTATTAATAATCAAAAGGAATGTATGAAACAAGTATCATTTACATTTACTTGTAACAAACCCCAATGAGGTCATTGATAAAATTTTACTTTTTAATTTCTTACATAAGACTTCCATATACAAAGATATTTTATTGAAAGCATTACATATGGAAATCTTGTCAAGTAATGTGGAGCCACCATATGTAGCCTCTATGTTAAATTCCATCAAATGGATAAAATATAATATTTCCTTTGAAAAACAAGATCTACTAACCCAACATATTATTGCTTCTTGTTTTACATTCAAGGAAAATTTTAGAGGTTAATTATAGCCAAAAGGCTATAAGTAAGTTTTTTTTATTTTGAAAATGGCTAATTATGTGAAAGTATACATAGGTCAAATAGCCTCAATTTTATACAATTTTATAGTTTGGGACACAGATTCACTCTATAAATTATACTTGATTCTATTTCCAAACATATATTTGCCAGAGTTACTACACATGTATGGCTCTATTTCACCCAAAAATTATATGAGACATGTATAGGTTAGTCTAAAATTGCTAGGTATGTATGTATGTGTGTATATATTTATGTATGTATGTCTAAGGACCACCTAGGAAATAATAAGCTTAAGGTAATAATTATATTTATTTTATGAAAATGTCTTGAATTTTCTTGAGTGCCACATGCTCTTCCTTCTATATGGTTTTAATTACTAAAAAACTTAATAATAAATAATTTTTAAACCTAATGTTTATTTTATTTCTAGCATTAAATGTGGTGCAAGTAGAATTAAATCTATGGGGATTAAGATTTAGATCTTGCCCTAATTTTTAGTGAATTAGCACTGGCATATTGAGGGGCCCAAGGCAAAATTTAATGTTTGTCAACACGTCACCCATGGGATTAAAGTAAGTTGCTCGAATACATACGTGATGGTTTCTCATTTTTTCTTGTCATCAATGCAAGATATTAGCGTAAGCGAAGCTCTAGTAGTCAAAATATTGGGATGAGAGGTTGGAAATGAAGGTAAAAACAATTTTTAAGTTGGTTTCCTTGTGATTGTAACTGTAAGGTATATTGCATACACAGTCATATGTCTTAAAATGAATAAATATAATGATAAGTTCCTAGAAAAATATTTCTTTAAATATATTTACTGACAATTTATCAATTTTTCTAGTCATGATGCAAGTTATTTACAAAATCAAAGATTTGGTAGTCGAAAGATTGGGATGAGAGGTAAACAAAGGTGCAAACAATTTCTAAGACAGTTTCTTGTGATTGCAACTGCAAGGTATGGATTTGTGTTTTTTTTGTTGTAAACACTGAGAGTATTTGTTTATATGCACAATGAGTAAATATAATGATAAGTTCCTTGAAAATAATTTCTTTAAAGATATTTTTTGATGGTTTCTTTATTTTTCTAGTCATTGATGCAAGCTATTGGTGAAAGCAAAGATCTAGTAGTCAAAAGATTGGGACGAAGCTAGACAAGTTCTAAGATGGTTCCCTTGTGATTGTAACTGCAAGGTATAGATTTTTATTTCTTTTATTCTGAAGACTAAGAACATTTATTTTCATGCATATTCATCTATCTTTAAATGAATAAATATAATAATAAGTTCCTTGAAATGTATTTATTTAAAGATATTTGCAAACATAATATGCATGTTGGTTTTCTTGGAAATTTCATGTATATCTATAAATCTTTTCCTTAAACTCAAAATCTATGAAATGTGTATTTTTGGGTTAATCATAAATATGGTTGAAATGATCATATGAGATTTTGTTGTATTTATTCATTTTATTCTTTGTGCATTGTTTAAAAAAAGTGTCTTGCATGCCATTATTTCTCAAAGGAAATCAATTTCTTATTTGTTTAAAAGGAGTATTTCTCATAGAAAATCAATTTCTTGTTTGTTTAAAAGTGGTATGCAGTAAAGACCAATCAAATCATATAATAAACTAATTATAGCAAAAAATTTGACAAAAAATTAAGGTATAGAGTATCAACTAATTATGGGGCTATAGAGCAAGACAACTATGAAGAGAAAGGATGGCAAGCAAATATCTTTAAAGAAATAATTTTTAGGGAACTTACAATTATATTTATTCATTGCACTAATTTTTACTTATTACATGTTGATATGTTCTCAAAATCTGTGAAATGGGTATTTTGAGATTATTTTTCAATTAATCTTGCTTAGTGATTTTTGGCTTTTGGAATTTATTTTAAATGTTTTGAATTAATAGCTTGATAGTCCAAGAATGTCAAATTACTAGGTCATAATTTGAATAGGGTTAAACCAAACTAAGTTATTCATGCATATAGAGTAATACCCCAAACAAGCAAGCCTCACCACATTTTTGATCAATTAAATCCATTACGTAGATGAATTTGGGTAATTTAGGTGATTTCTAGGCTTAGATTGTGTTGTGTGCTAGAAATTAAATTGAATCTCTCTTTAGGCATGAAAGTGGTTGAAATTAAGTCTCTACAGTGAGTACCTTGAAGAGATCAAGGAGAGAATCTTCCTTGTGCTCTGTAATGGTGAGATGCAAAACTAGTTGCTATGCTATGAAAATTTATCTATCTTGATTGCTATAATCAAGCATGGAATGAAAAATGCTGAAATCTAAATGTTGGCTAGTGTCATGACTTTGTACTTAGACTGTGATTATTGTCTTGATTCATGTTGAGCTTGCAATGACATCTAAATATTAGTTTGATTTTGTATTAATCTTTCATTATAAATTATATGCCATTATTAATTTTTGTGTGATATTTTGAACATCACATTATTTAAGACAATAGTTGTCATTCTATGCAAAAGGACACAAGACTAGTGAATTTTTCTTAATGCCTATAAAACTGGACATAACATGGATTTTATTCTCCATTCAATGATGCATTTGTCTAGGTAAAAGACATAAGTGGATTTGATTATTCATTATTGAATTTTGAATTTATTCATGGCATTTTCCTATAAAAATATTATAATTTCACAATGTTTACAAGCATTAGCATATTCTGGTTACTTGGCATGTTTTAAATTAATGGATATTTTAGAATAGTTACAAGGAAAAGAAAGTGATCAAGCCTCAAAGTAGTGATCGTGATGGATTGAAAATGTGATTTCATTGCATTTCTATTGATTAAATTATGCTTCATTTGTTTTAATTCATTTGCAAGTAGTAATGACATGTAAACTTGCAATGTATGTATTAAGAAAAAGTTTTTATATAAATGGACCTATTTTTTTCCTTTTCTTTGTGACTGTATTTGTCCAAAGTTGATCCATGTGTCCTATTAATGTGTAGGTTAACTTGGTTTTGTGGATTTTTTAAATAGCTTAACAATTATTTGTTGCTATGTTTGGTGACTTGGCTTCCATTTGACAAGTAAAACACTAGAAACCTTGTAATGTAACACTAAATAAAAAATTATATTTATTTTTCTTGGTGTTTTTTGTATGTTATTGTTACTTTGCTTTGATATTTTAACCAATCCTATTACATATAGATAATGTTAATTGATACTTTAAGCTTTTAGAGTCAAAGTTTCACAAATTATTACTATTTAGCTTGTTAGTTGTGTTTTGTTTCATTTCATATTTCATGGGTTACCCTTTAAAAAAGACCTCGAATCATAATATAAGTGACAAGATTAATGAAGAGTGTATTGATAATGTTATGCATACAATGGTCATGATTGTTGATCTAATTCTATAAAGCAATTGAACATAGAAACAATCCATTAAGTTTATCAATGCAAAGACATTTGATATTTCCATTACAAAGTCCCATAGTTCTATTCACAATAATATAATTAGAAAAAATAACTCTATGCCAACCCTATGCAACTTAAAAATGCCCATTAGTTTTTATGTTGTGAAATACACCAATAAAAGACATAACTTATCATATAAAAGAATCAAGTTGATCATTTTTTTAATGGAATATCGAGCTCAGAAGTAGATAGGTGTCTCCAAAAAATGATGGTGATTTGCATAAATATTGTAAAATTTCATTGTTATATTTATTTGATAGTGATAATTTAATAAAAAATTTCTATTTGAAAACAAGAAACTATAAATCCATTCTATCTAGCCTAACTATATGCGAATACAATTGTTTTTTTTTCAGATTTTCATCACTGCCTTATAAACCATTGTAAAAATGAAGTGCATAAATGTAAATAAAAAATTAACACATTTGTATAATAGTCAACAATTCATTTCTACAAAGGATGTTAAAAATTGTCATTGATTAAGTGAGAGTTTGTTGAAAATTGTCTTTAAGTGTTGAAATTTGATATTTAATATTGTCATTGATGTCAAAGGTTCTTATGAAGATGCATGGTTCTTTCATTGATGTCAATCTAATATCATTGATGTCAAAATTTCTTGTGTAAATGCCTTGTCAAGTAAACCTTGAGGTAGGTATATGATGATTTCTATTTCTAGCATAATGAGTGTTGTTACTGTGATGAAAAATATTGTTTGAAGAATGTTCTAATATCAACCTGAGTGAAATCTTTAAGAAGCAGCATGTGTCAGTATAGGTCAGTATAGCAAGTGAAAATCATATTTTAATGCTTTATCTAGACCTTGTGAGATGATATTTGTAGGTGGCATGAAGAAATTACTAAGCTCTGAAGAAGAAGAAGTATGTTCCAAAGATCTATGTACGTAGCTCTGAAGTTGATAAAGTTAAGCTTTAAAGATCTGTAAGTAGCTCCAAAGAAATTATTTTGAAACTTCAAAGAAGAGTGAGTATATGAAATGACTTTATCATACACAAGAGGCATTAAAACATAATAAAGTTCCAAAGTGAAGTCTACAGAGTGGCTAGAAGGTTCAATTCAAAGACTAATAAGACTTATAGGTCAAGGCTTAGAAAGCAAGAAGAGACATGGTGGATAGATGAGGTAATAGGATTAGTTTCCATGACATGGGTGAATAGATGAATATTGATAGAGGTGAATCAAGTTGTTTTGAGTATGTACATGAAGTTTTAGATCAATATTTGCAATAAAAGGCTTGAAAAAGTATTTCAAGTTTTATCGAGTGCACAGAATGAAGAATTGTGTACACGAGAAAGTTTTCTCAGTGTTCATTGGCACGTGTATCATATGCAATACATCATATGTTATTCATGGTATATGAGGAAGGGTTATAGCTTAAAATTCCAAGCATTGGTTTCTGAAAAGAGGAGTTAAGTTTTATGAATAATCATTAATATTGTAAGATGGTCTAAACCCTCATAAAACCCTAACAGTGACCCAATTTTGAAGATCTTATTCTAAAGAGATCAGAACAATGTTACATGATCATAAAAGTTATTTTAGGTGAATTCAACTCTCCCAAGCATCTCTAGGTGTGTTTTATATCTCAGGGGAGTGAGCATACCCTATAAAAAAGTGTTTATCTTTCAAAAAATTATTGTATAAGATAGAGTTGACTGAGTCAAAGTTGTAAAGTGGATGAAGATCAAAGTGTGAGAATTGTAATTGTTGTGCATGAATATTTCTAGATAGGTTCTATATCTTAGATGTGCAAATTTGGTGATCCAAGTTCGCCAATCGCTAATAGACCTAGTGACATAGATAGTGAGGAAATCAAATAGAAGAGAAGATGTTTCTTGTTGTGTTTTCATAAAAGAGTAATGCATTGAAATGTATGATGATGTTGTTTGGGTATTAAATGATCTATTAATGCTTTGCATAATCTTGAAAGTTAGAGTAATAGGTTGAAACATTGAATCCAAAATAGCTTATCTGACTGAGTAGAGTCTGTAAGAAATAAGGTCAAAAGATTGGTCTATACGACCAATAGTAATCATTAGATCTCATAATATGATTGATTTAAGTTGTTTTAAGTATATTGTAACATCTTGTTCATATATTTAAATCCCTTTAAGATATTCAATTATGTGTCAGATGTTCTTGTTTCCTTGACAATGTTTTGGAGTCAGTTGGCAATTATGAGTGAACATCTTGCAAAGAGGTATTTGAGCCTATTTACCGTGAGTTAAAGTATCAGATGATTTTTTTGATGACCTTGAGGTCATGAGGTTTTTGAATATGCAATTTGGTGTCATGGTTATTTAGAAAATTTGAGTATATGTGTCAATTGTTTAAAACATAGTTTTTGTATATACACAGGTCTTTTATAAGCAGTGATTTAAAGAAGAGTTCAAGTGGTAGTTAGACCTAAAAGGTGTTCTAGACCTAAAGTGAAATTGGATATTAGAGTGGAATATGATGTTTTCCTTCCATGTGAGGTGTTTAGAAAATCTTCATGAAAGATTAAAGGGTAATGTGTTGTTAATAAGACCTTTTAGGTCTCCATAAGCCTAAAAGAGGAGTAAAGGCTAATTGATGTTGGTTGACCTATTGTATTGATTGATTCATGACTAAGGCATGTTATTTTAATATTCTAAGACCTATTCATGGCCAACCTAAGTTATTTGAATATGTAGTTGACCTAGAAGGATATTTTCAAGAGACTTGTATAAGGCCTATTCTGGGAAGCTTCGAGAGGATGTTGAGAGGGTGCTTAGAGAGAGAGAGCAGAACAGGATAAGCAAATGATATAGATACTTTATGAGTAAGATGAGGTCATGCAGACCATAAGATATATATCATGAATATCTACCATAGGTTTTACATATGAGGATCAAGGTTAGAAGACCTAATCAAGCCATGAAGAGGGCTAGTTGAGTGAAGAGTGATGAAGGTCTATTTTAGAGGGGCTGAAGAGAGTGAAGAGCTAAAAGATCATATCATCATCTATTGTAGAAACAATAAGGATTTCTGAAGGTAATCAAAAAATCAAGTGGATAAGTTGGTGCTAAGTCGTCTGGGGGGTTGGTGCCTCCTTGTAAGTTGGTGCTTTCTAAATCTAAGTGGGTACTTGGTAAATTAGGGGTTGGTACTCCTTACTGGGTTGATGCTTAGTTAAAGACTCTGTCAAGTTGGTGCTTGACATATTAGGGTTGGTGCTCCAAGTTGAGTGGGTGATCAACTGAAGATTGATGTTTGTCTTATAAGACTATAGTCCATTTGCTTCATCAATGGGTTTTCTTCCCCTAGAAGGTTTCCCATGTATATGTTGTGCTCATGTGTTTCATGATCTTATGTTTTGATGCTTATGCTTGCTAAGCTATATATGCTTGTAATAATGGTTCATGCATAATTAAGTGGAAATGAATGAAAAAAATTTAAGACTAATTCACCCCTCTTTCAAAAATCTTGTTTCTAATAATTGGTATCAGAGTAAGTCCTTTGGTTTAGGCTTGACAACCTAAAGGAGATCCTAACAAGCAAGGATGACTAGTTAGCAAGCTCAAGGTGGTTTCTCTACCAGTAAGGCTCTATTGTTTAATGGATCTAACTATGCCTTTTAAAATGTTAGAATGAAGATATATATGATGTCATAGGGACATGATATTTGGTAGTCAATTATGGATGGGTGTATTGCACCTCTAATTGCACTAACAGATGCAGCAGGTAAGAAGGTCAGTGAAAATAACTCTAGAGTAATGAATGTCATTTTGTGTGGCCTATCAGAGGCAAAGCTAATAAAAGTAATGTATTGTGTTTCAGCCAAAGATATATGGGACAAATTGAATACCATCTACGAAGGAGACACCAAGGTGAAAATGGCCAAATTATAGACCCACAAAAGATAGTTTGAAATCCTAAAGATGAATGAAGATGAAACTATTACATCCTACCTTTTGAGGGTTGATGAAGTTTTCAATATCATAAGAGGATTGGAAAAAGAGGTAAAAGAGTCCACTACTGTTCAAAAGGTATTGAGATTATTAACTCCTAAGTTTGACTCTAAAGTGTCTACAGTAGAAGAGATGTAAGATTTGGACAAGCGAGAGATGGATGGGCATCATGGCATCTTGACTGCCTATGAGATGAGATAAAATGAAGGAAGACCTCTCAATAAGGAATCAACATTAAAATTTGAAAAGAAGTTAAAGGCCAAGAAGGTCAAAGATGAGGTATGTTCAAACATAGATGATGATGATCTTAAGTTATGCTTGTTAGAAATCTAAGAATAGGTTTAGGTAAGTACAAGGCTAAGTTACGCTACAAATGTTTCAACTATGGAAAGATTGGTCACTTTGAAACCAAATGTCCTAACAAGGATAGACATAAGCATAATGAATAACATGATGGCGATGATAAAAAAACCTATAAGTTTGTCAAGATCAAATAGAGACTTTAATTAGAATGAAGGAAAGGATCATTCAAGAATAAGAAGAGCTTCTACACCAAAGAAGACAGTTCATCAGATGTAAGTGATTTAGACACATCTGACAGTGAAGATGATAGGAATGAATTTGAATATGATAACAATGAAACTCTATTTATAGACATAGAATCAGATAATGAAGGTTGTTCAAATGGGAAAGGCCTCATGATTCATGCAGAATCAAATGAAGAGGAATACTATGACAGTGAAGAAGCTAAAGTGGATCTTGAATTATATCTAATGAGTGCTATAGAGGAGTTGAAGATTGTAAAGAAGAAGAAAAAAACTGAAATGATTAGTTTAGGACTATGAGGAGCAGATTGGATTGTTTGAAAAAAGGTTGAGAAACACTTCTAAGGAGTATGAAGATATCATCCAACAAGTTGAAACCCTAAATGAGATTATGGTAGCAAGCCTAAAGGCTAAAGAAGAAGATTACCATAGATATGAAAAAAATAGAATCTCTAACAAATGAGTTGAATCAAGCATCTAGAAAGGTGAAGAGCTTTGTGAAGTTTAAAAAGATCACTGAGGCTCTAGATGATATCCTGAGCAGTTAGAAGTCTGCAAGAAATAAGATAGGTCTTAGTTTCAAAGAAGATCAAAAGAAGGCACATCAAGTCAAAGAGAAGGTTGTTGAAGAAAAGAAGATCAACATAAAAAGACCTATCAAATAGCTCAATGCTACAAGGTATACAAATTTTTTCAATGGTTACTATTTTGCATGCAGTCAGTTTGGTCATAGAGCAAGAGAATGTAGAAAATCCTCCAAGAATGAATACTCATGGAACTATGGGAGAAGAAGCAATTGGTCAAAGGGAGATCATAGTCATCATTAGTTAAATGGTATATATAAGGTGGTATGTTAAAACTATCATAATATAGGACATATTACAAGATTCTATCCTAACAGAGTTAGAAATTCATTCAATCAAGATAAGAACGTTTATAGTCATGCCACTAAGAAATGGATCAAGAAGTCAAGCTCTGTAGATAAGGTAAAGATAGAACATAAGACTAAAGAAGAATATTATGTGAAATCTTAGAGTATATATTATGGTTGTTCACAAGCCACATATAATAAGACAAAAGAGGTCTTATTTCTCATATGCTTGATCAAAATAGTAAGAATAAAGAAGTGGCTAAGAAGAAAAAGAATGACAAAGTGAGTCATTATCAGCTCATAAATCAAGGTGAAATGTTTGCTAATATAGAGCATAAATCAGAAGTGAAAGAATGTCAAACACACTTGTTATCTTCATGTGTTAATAAGGCAATCAAAGAAAAGAAGAAGGATGACAAGGTTGATAATGAGATCAAGCCTAAAAATCCAATAAAGTCCAAAAGAATGTTGAAAAATATTTAGTCTTGTGAAAAGGATATGGAGATCCAGGAATCTCCTAAGTTTATTGTGTTCTAGATCCCTATGAAAATGGGGTGGTTCCATTAAGCTTCATGGATACATTCTTCTATCAATAGAAGAATGAGGGTGTAGTCAAAGAAATAGGCGGCATGATAAGAGATCTAAGATTGGTATTAGGTATATGAAGTCAAAGTGCAGAAAATTAATACATAAGAGGTAAGCTTCTGAGATCTATTTGTTATGAGTAATTGATCTAGATCTGTGAAGACAAAGGGTGAGCCCCTATTTCTACATTTGGTATCTAGTATGGGATAGCCTTGTGTGTCATCGAGAGTTTGATCTCTGGTATCTAGTTTGATCTTTTTCAGTCGTGTCAAGAAAGGTATGTGATCTTGATTTCCTAATTTTTATAAAGAAGATATGCATGGTCTAAGGGGGAGCTTGGTAGCTCTATTTTCTTTGTCAATAAAGTGATTGCTTTTTGATATGCATGGTGACAAGGAGATATTATATCTAAGATGATTTATAGACTATGTTTGTTGAGCTTTTAATGAATCAACTGAGAGAGTGACCTAATTAAGAAATTTCATAGAAGGTTGCCATAATTTTTGAAGACTGTGTGTCTTCTAATGTCTTTTAGAGATAGTATTAGCTCATAGAAAGAAGAGTGTGATTTCAGTAATTACAAATGATCTTTGATGTCTAATATTAATAGAAGCATGGGTGATGCTTGGTTTGAGGGGTAGCTATTCAGATTGTTGACTGAGCCTAATCTGTGTTGAAAGTGATCTTGTAATCTAAGTTTATTTTGAAAGAGATGATAGTTGTGGAAGACCTTTGTCATTAATGTTAAAGGGGAAGAGAGATTAGAAAAGTATAAGAATGTGAAAGATTAGAAAATAGAAAAAGGGGAAAGATTAAAAAGGATGAGAAGAGGCAAGAACCAGGTCTAATAGATGATTGCCATCAAGAAGTGGTTGATAGTGTTTTTTGAGTATGTTTTCCATCAATGACAAAGGGGGAGATTGTTGAACATTGTCATTGATTAAGGGAGAGTTTTTTTAGCATTGTATTTGAGTGTTGGGATTTGATATTTAATATTAGCATTGATGTCAAAGGTTCTTATGAAGATGCATGGTCTTTCATTGATGTCAATCTAATATCATTGATGTCAAAGGATCTTATGTAAATGTCTGGTCAAGTAAACCTTGAGGTATGTATATGATGAGTTCTATTTTCAGCATGAGTGTTGTTATTATTATGAAATAATATTGTTTGAATAATGTTTTAATGTCAGCCTAAGTGAAATTTTTGAGAAGCAGCATGTGTGATTATAGATTAGTAAAACAAGTGGAAAGCATCATGTAATGCTTTATCTAGACCTTGTTTGATGATATTTGTAGGTGGAATGATGAAATGAGTGAACTTTGAAGTAGTATGCTTCGAAGATATGTGTACATAGCTCTGAAGTTACTACAGTCGATCTCTGAAGATCTGTAAGTAGCTTCGAAGAAGTTTTGTTGAAGCTTCAAAGAAGAGTGAATGTATGAAATGACTTGAGCATACACAAGAGGAATTAGAACATAGGAAAGTTCCAAAGTGAAGTCTACAGAGTGGATAGAAGGTTATATTCAAGGACTAATAAGACATACAGGTCAAGGCTTAGAAACCAATAACAGAGATGGTGACCAGTTGAGGTAATAGGATCAGTTTTCATGACATGGGTGAGTAGATGAACATTGACAGAGGTGAATCAAGTTATTATAAGTATGTGCATGAAATTTTAGATCAAATTTTCCAAGAAAAGGCTTGAAAAAGTATTTCAAGGTTTATCGAGTGCACATAATGAAGAGTTATCTACTCGAAAAGGTTTTTTCAATGCTCATTAGCATGTGCAACATCTACATGAGATCCTAAGCTATTAATGGTATATGAGAAAGGGTTCTATCACAAATTTTCAAGCACTAGTTTTTTTTAAAGAGGAGCTAAGTTTTATGAATGATCATTAAGACTATAATATGGTCTAAACCCTAACAATGACCTGATGTTGAAGATCTTGTTCTAAAGAGCTTAGAATAGTTTGATATGATCAAACAAGTGATTGGAGGTTAAATTAAACTCTCCCAAGTATCTCCAAGTGTGATTGGTCTCTTAGGTGAGTAAGTAAACCCTATATAAAAGTTTTTATCTTTCAAAAATTTACTATAAAATACAGAGTTGATCGATTCAAAGTTGCAAAGTGGATGAACATCAAAGTGTGAGACTTGTAGTTTTTGTTCATGAATATTTATAGATGGATTATATATCTCAAATATGCAAAGTTGGTGATCCAATTGGGCCAATCACTAATAGACCTAGTGGTGCAGACAGTAAGGAAATCAAATAGAAGAGAGAGGATGTTTCCTGATGTTTTTCATGAAAGATTAATACATTAAAATGCATGATGATGTTGTTTGGGTCTTGAATTATCTATCAATTCTTTGAAGAAGCTTGGAATTTAGAGTAACAGGTTGAAACATTGAAGAGAAAATGGCTTATCTAACTAAGTAAAGTCTGTAAGAAAGAAGGTCAAAAGATTGGTCTGTAAGACCAATCGTTTTCATTAGATCTCATGATCTGATTAATTGAAGTTGCTATGAAGATATTATAAGATCATTCTCATATATCGAAATCCCTTGAAGATATTTAATCATGTGTCATATGTTCATGTTTTCTTGACTGTGTTTTGGAGACAGTTCGCAGTTCTGAGTGAACATCTTGTAGAGAGGTATTTGAGCCTATTTACCCTGAGTTAAAGCATCAAATGAAGTTTGTGATGACCCTAAGGTCATGAGGTTTCTAAATATGTTTTTTTTTCCATGGTTATTTTTAAAACTTGAGTATAAGCCTCAGTTGTTTAAGATAGTGTTTTTGCATATGTGTGTGTCTTTTATAAGCAATGACTTGAAGAAGGGTTCAAGTGGTAGTTGGACCTAAAAGGTGATGTAGACCTAAAGTGAAATTGGCTAAGTTCCATTAGAGTAGTGTATGATGTGTTCCTACCATGTGAGGTGTTTGGATAAGCTTCAATAAATATCAAAAGGTAGCATGTTAAGAAGACTTTTTAGGTCTCTATAAGCCAAAAAAAGGAGTAAGGGATAACTGATGTTGGCCGACCTATTATATTAATTAATTCATGACTAAAGCATGTTATTTTAATATGCTAAGACCTATTCATGGTTGACCTAAGTGATTTGAATATGCAATTGACCTATAAGAATATGATCAAGTGACATATAAAATCAAGTCAATTAGACCTATTTTGTAAGCTTAGAGGGGATGTTGATAGGGTGTTTAGAGAGAGAAAGCAAAATAAGATAAATGAATGATATAGATTATTTATGAGTAGAAGAAGGTCATGTAGACCATTATAGAAATGTCATGAATAACTAACAAAGGTTCTGCATAAGAGGATCAAGGTCAAAATATCTAATCAAGCCATAAAAAGGGTTAGTTAAGCGAAAAGGGCTAAAGGTAAGCTTGAGAGGGACTGAAGAGAGTGAAAAGCTAAAAGAGTAGATAATCATTTGTTGTAGAAGCAATAAGGGTTTCTAAAGGTGATCAAATAATCAGGTGGCTAAGTTGGTGTTGATTCATCTAGGGGGTTGGTGCCTTCTTGTAAGTTGGTACTTCTTAAAGCCAAGTAGGTGCTTGGTAAATTAGGGGTTGGTGCTCTTTCTTGGGTTGGTACTCAACTAAAGACTTTGTCAAGCTGGTGCTTGATAGATTTGGGTTGGTGCTCCAAGTTGAGTGGGTGCTCAACTAAAGATTGATGTTTGTCTTATATGACTGTAGTCCATTTACTTCATCAGTCAATTTTTTGCCCTTAGAAGGTTTCCCACATATATGTTGTGTTTATGTGTTTCATGCTCTTATGTTTTGATGCATATGCTTGCTAAGATGTATATGCTTGTAATAATGGTTCATGCATGATTAAGTGGAAATGAATGAAAATTTTTGAATATTGATTCACCCCCCTTGTCAGTCATCTTGTTTCCAATAGAGGAATACATACCATTAATAAAAACTAGTTCTCTTAGCTTAGATGATGCTTTAAAAAGAGAAAAAATTTAAAACTTTTTTTTTTAAATGCAATGTTGGTGATTGCTTATTTGATACATTTCATGTCTTGTTGCATTTTTTATACACATCTATAGAACTAGGTGTCAAAATTATAGAGAATTTTTAGATTTTATTAGAAAAGAATGACCCTAATACGTTAAAATCTTTACAGGTCCTAAAGAGATATATGAATTGCACCAAATGCATGACATAAATAAATACTTTTGTCACATGCATATTTCAGTGACTTCAAGTACAGTAACTAGTGAATCTAGCCTATAGGGTGACTATTTTATATAAATTAGCTTTCTAAATGGATAAACATTTCCATTTGTGTTTGGTCTTTGACAAGAAAGAAAAAATATTTTCAATTTACTAAAAATATACATTCGCTGCCATATTTCATACTTTTCCATGATGCAAATATAGTGTGTGGACATTATGAACCATTGTACCATAAGAAATTAAATAATTATCAATGTCACTCGAGACAAATACATTTATCAACAACTTGTGATATGCTTTCTTTTTATTGGGAAATAAATACTGCAAAGATGTAACTATGCAGACTATCTAGATTGTTAAAAGACGTGTCTTGTTGTGGTGATAACATATTAAGTTCTATTTACCATTTAACAGACAATGCTTCTAACATTATTAACAACTTATGTTATACTTTATTCTTATTGGGAAATAAATACTATAAAGATACAACTATGCAAACTATATAGAATGTTAAAAGGCATGTCTTGTTGTGGCAATAGCATATTCAATTCTATTTGTCATTTAAAAAACAATGCTTTTGACATTATCAATAACTTCTGCTATGATTTCTTCTTATTGGTAAAAAAATACTATAGAGATGTAACTATGTGGATTATCTAGAATGTTAAAAGATAGGTCTTATTATTGTGATAGAATATTTATTTCTATTTGTCATTTAATAGATAATGCTTTTGATATATGATCTTTATGATGTTATGTAGCACAGTCTTTTAGTAATGTATTTATTTCTAAGGACGTGAAAGCATATGATTTCTTGGAGTAAAATTTGATAGAAAATGTTATCAAGAACATATTGTTTAATCATAATTTGGATAAGGATCCTATTTAGTGGTTAGGGTTTAATATATAAAAATGATGAGGCACAAAGGTGAATATCAAATCTACAATAGACCAATTAATGTGTTAAACTTAGATGTATCATATGTTGAATTTATAAAATTGAGAAAGGTTATTAATAGAAATTAAAACTATGGTAGTTATATAAATGACATAAAATAAAGGACTTAGTTGTTTCTAATGCTAATATAGTGTTGGATCTAGTACAGGCAAAAATTAGGAAGGAAGATAGTTCTATATCAATAGTCAGATTCTAGATCTAGTGCCTCTAGCTCTCTAGACTATTGCGTTAGCTTGGGACAATTATGTCAATGTTAGTGTCTAATCTCAATGCTAGTGTCTTATATAGAATATGTGCTCAAATAGGATGCAACCACCTAGATGATTTCGGGTTTGGCTTCGCCTTCACTTTGGTGCATTCAAATCTGGGTCATAGACTGTCACTTCTAGTGAAATGGCAAAACCCTAGCTTTGAATCTTCAATATGACCTCAGGAAAAAATGGGTTAGTGGGCACATGGTGTCAAGCTAAGCTGTAATGACCCTATTGTCAAATGGTGTTGCCTCCATAGCCAATACTCTATAAGAGGACCTTAGACTCATGTAGTTCTCCCCTACATGTTGTCTTATGTGTGAATCATGTAATGTGTGTAAAATTAGTAAAACGATGACCTAGATTGTAATTTGGCAAATATGACTTTATGACTACTCCTTTAGTACTTCAGACTTATAGCTAGGTTATCCTTGATGAACCCCAAAAATATTTTGTTCTTGCCCTCATCTATTGTACTCATCATGCTTGTTAACCATGCTTTTGAACACTTTCCCATATTATTTCCTTCCTTCATAAGCCATATAGCATTATGTTTCTATACTCTTTTAATAGTTAGAATTATGTATTGAAATTAAATATATGATAGTTATCTATTTCTTTAGGATGTTTTTCTATAATGTGTTTTAAGGATGTTTTGGAGAAATAGGTATATATCACGAAACATCTAGCAGTAACGAAATTGCATTACATAGACTATTCTGCAACGACTGTGTGACCACAACCGCTAATGAATAGATTTTGTTTCCTCTTTAAAGCAACTCATAGAAATAATTATAACCTCCACAGAGCCTAATAAGGAAATGGTTGAATAATGAAATAATTTTATTTGTCTTACAGTAATGTCACAAAATTCACATAAATGACGTCTTTAGTAAAAGGAGCCAATTTCGGTTATCTTAAATCAAATATATCTTAGATTACAATATATATTGTTTTGTATAAAAAAATATCCTCTACAGTATATATATATAGTTGCAGAGTTGAGGGATATAGAAAAATAGTAGATGTTAATAAGAGATTATCAGAAGTACATTTTGTTAAGCAATTATTATTGTAATTTCCGACAGCAATTCATTGCTGCATTTTTATTAATATGAACAAGCATTTTTTAGTTCAATTTAGTGTTATGAGAGGAAGGGTTGAAGTTGGAGTTGGAAGGAGGAAGGGCTCGCTTTGGAAGGTTTCAGCAACAATCCAACTCATTTAATTAGCTAAACATGTTATTTGATTTCTTTATGCATTGTGTGTTTTCTTTTTGAATTGTGTGATTACATTCTTGCTTAGATTTGTTTGAGGAAGCTTCTAATGCATAAGCATTTGTTTCACAGTATTATGTTTATGTTTAATTTCTAGAATTGTATTTACTCCATGACTTTACTTCTTAGATAACAATTAGTAGAAGGTCAAATTAAAAGATTGAGTGTGCACATACAATGATGTCATCTTATCAAGTCTACATCCTCAAGTTGACATTTAAATGACATAGAAGGTACAGGTCCATGGTAACTCTTCTTGTTTATTTTTATCAAGAGAAGTATATTGAATTGTGAATCGATTGCTAGTCATTTTTGGCACCGTTATTGGAGAAGGGTGTCACACACTTGTAATCTTCAATCTTGATAATGATTATTTTTAGATGTTTATTGTTTTTATTTCTAAATATTTTTATTATTTAGATTAAATATTTCTCGCTTTCATAGTTTAAATTTCCCTTTTTTCAAGTAGGATAGTGGAAATTTTCAAAAAACCCCATATTATTAACCCTGTGCAGGCAGGGTGGGCAAAAAATTTTAAAAAAAAATGGTTGATGTATGCAAATCAAATGGGACTATATAAAAATATTTTTTCCTAAATCATCAAACATTGTTGTAAGATCCAAAATTCATCCTGCAGCAACTGAACAACATGAAGGAATTCATGAAGATTACTCACAGTTGTCAATAGAAGAGGTAGAGAAGAAAGAATTTTTGGCTGGACTGGTAGCATAAGTTGAAGACCTTAAGGAGGTTAATACCCCTGGAAAAGACCCACATGTACCACCTCTGATAATTCCCACATTATCACCTCATACTCAAAAATTTGAAGTTTGCTTCCATCTATCGCCCAAATTTCTTGCTAAGAAGGAATTCAAGGCTATTCTTGCCCCTAGAAGAAAAACCAAGCCAGTAGAATCTTCCAATTGAAAGATGCTCTTTGTTGAGACACTAGATGAATCTTTTGAAACCTCCACACCATCCCCATTATATAAGAAGCCATACATTCCTAAGAAAAAAGATAAATTATCCATCTTCTATACCCCAAGAAATTAAAGAATTGATAAAAAAATTGAGCGTTGGGTAGCAATAACCTCACATCTACCAACACAAAGAGTATTCATGGGGGATCACCAGGAAGAAAACACTACCAATGAGTCTGCTACTTTTAAATTTCCTATCCTTGCTCCTGATGGAAATGCACCCATGAAGAATATCTCTCACTCTACCCTCCCTAATTTCAAGGGAAAAGCATATAAGGATCCAAACACATTTCTTTTTGATTTTGACATCTTATGCCATAGCTATGATTATAATCAAGATGCTCAAAAACTCATTTTTTTTCTAGCAACATGCAAGGATGCATCACTTAGATGGTTTATGGGACTTAGAAAGGATGTCATTTCTACTTGGGAAGAAATGAAGGAGAAGTTTTTGATGAAATACTAAGAGTATTATAGGGATAAAAACTATAGGAGAGATGACATATTCTGAATGGCATAAGCTAATGATGAGTCATTAGACGAATATATGGAAAGATTTTTATTCAACTTGAAAAAATCCAAGCATACTACAATGGACAAGGAATCAATCAAGCTGATATTCCTAAAAGGAATTAAAGATCATTTTCTGAAGGCACTAGATCTAATATCTAGTGGTGATGTTTCTACGTTGCCATTTGATGAACTAATAGTTTTATGTACAAACTACTCCAGATCAACCATGAAAAAAAGTAGGGGAAGAACCCTTCCTACAACATCTGTAGTAGGACTATCTAAAGGTGAAGTTAGCAACCTACTCAAGGACATGAAGCAAGACATTATCAACCACCTAGCTACTCAGCTTGATATATTATATATATAGAAGAAGTAAGAAGAAACTAAGAAAGCCTTAGCCACCTATTCCCCTAAATTTAGAAAGAAGAAGGTGGATTGCACATGTCATTCTATAAAAGCTTAGGTAGTCAGCAAAACTAAGGAGAATCCTAAAATGGTGGAACTACATGCTATAGGAGAAGATGAGAATCGAGTGTTTTTCATGGCTCAATGGAAACCATGTGTACAAAGACTAGGTATGCAATAAAACTTTACGTTTGCAAATTCTCAATTCTTAAATAATCCTCAATATGGGTCTTGGATGAATATACCCAATCAAAATTGATCCCAAACAAATTAGAAACTACTCTAGAATCAGTTATGGATGCAATGGAATGGACAACAACTTCAACCTAGGTAATTTCAAAACCAGCAATGGTTATATCCCTCTAATCCATGGCAACAACAATGGAGAGATAATCAAGGCTTTCCCCAACAAATACAACAACCACAATAATAATAGGCCATAATGTTAAAAACTTAGTATCATGTTTGAACCACTCAATTACCCACCCAACCCATTCCCAATACTACCAATAAGTTAGTTCAATCAACACAATCCACTGAAATAATATAATATCTAACATACACCTTAGATATTAATCAAGTTCAACTTCACTCAGGTCGTGTTCTTCCATAACCCACCTCACCCATAATCATAGAACACTTTAAATTAGCTCCACTCTATACTAATCTATAGCCATCTATAGCTGATCTTGAGATAATTCCATTTGAAAATCAAAAAAAAACTAACAATCCTCCTTTTTTAGAGATATTGAACATATCACATCCTAAACCAGATCCTAAATTTGATATTTTAGGATAACTCAAGAATGTGTACATCAAAATCCCACTCTTTCCAACAATAAAAGATTTTAATATCTACAATAAAGTTGTTAGAGAGTTATGTTTGAAAAAATCGGTAAAAAAGAAGGATCCTAAAACAATCTAGGTTATTGGCCAACTAGCAGATATTATGTTAGAAAATTTAGTTCCCCCAAAATATTTTGATCCAGGAAGTCTTATAGTTAATGTTACAATCCATGGCCAACCAATATCCAATACTTTAATTTATTTAGGCATAACCATCAATGTAATGACTATGGAGACCATGCAAAATCTAAAACTTACCACTCTCCATCCAACACCCACTGTCCTCCAGATGGCTGACAGATCAACTGTTAAGCCCGAGGGGATTGTTGAGGACCTTGTTATCACTATGGATTCTTAGCAATATCCAGTAGATTTTATTATCTTATAACTAAAAATCAACTTGGGGGGTTATCCTCTCATCCTTGGTCGCCTATGGTTGGCCACCGTTGACACTTTTATTGGCTACAAGTTATGGAAAATGCTAATTTCCAATGAAAATAACACCAAGAAATTAGTTTTATATCCACCAGCTTAACCTTTCCAGAATGATGGCCCAATCCCTTGGATTGATGACTTTGAGGAAACTATCTCCTTGTAGACTCTCCACATAATTGACCAAAGTCCAACTCTAAAGGCATAATCAAAAGACACTATCTTTACTGGTATCCTAAAAAACACCTATCGACAGGATCCTGTAACCACCAACCTGTTAGAATGTACACCATGCCCTCTTCAAAATACCTTTTCTAAGAATGATCTTGATAAAACTATAAGAGACATTTGAACATACCATCAATTATTTCCCCATTAATGCAGTTATGCTCCTTTAATTACCAATGTAGAAACCATGTTTTCTTTAACAAAGCAAGTGGATATTCTGCCAAACAAACCTCTCAACATTAGCACCTCCTTAACACCCTAGCAAGAAAGTTAGTTACTATAATTCTATAAAAGCACACAACATCATTTGCTTGGGATTACCATGACATGAGAGGAATACCCATAGATTTATGCATGCATCACATTTATATTAAATAAGAATGCAAACTTATTTACCAACACCAACAATGAATGAATCCTATAATTAAAAATGTTGTCAAAACTAAGTTGTAAAAACTCTTGGATGCAAACATTGTTTATCTTATTTCAGATAGCCAATGGGTCTCTCCCCTGGTCATTATCCCTAAGAAAGGGGGAAAATGGTGTATTTATGTTTATTACCAAGAATTGAATGTTGCTACCAGGAAGGATCACTTTCCCCTTCCACTTATTGATCAAGTGTTGGATACATTAGCAGGGAAAAAGTACTTTTCCTTACTAGATGGCTATAGTGTTTATAATCAACTATGAATTTCTCAATAAGACTAAGAGAAAACCACTTTTACTTGCCCTTGGGGAACCTATGCCTATGTCATCTCACCATTTGGTCTTTGTAATGCCCCAACTACTTTTCAAAGGGTTGTTTTGAGCATATTTTTTGATCTCTCCCATGACTATGTTGAAATCTACATGGACGATTTCACTGTCTATGGGCAGACAGTCAAAGAAACACTAACCAACCCAGAGAAAGTTCTTTAACATTACTAGGACCACCAATTATCTCTAATAAATGAAAAGTGTTACATGTTTATGACTGAAGGGATTGTGTTGGGGCATCACGTATCCCCTACTAAAATTCAAGTTGACCCAGCAAAGATAAGTATCATTAAAGATATACCCATACCAAAGAATCAGAAAGATGTTAGAAGCTTTTTAGGACACGTTGGTTATTATAGATGATTCATCAAAGATTTTAGTAAAATTTCCACCCCTTATTTGGATTACTTACTAAATATGTTGAATTTAGATGGACTAATGATTATCAAACTACCTTTCAGTAACTCAAAGACCTTATCATAACAACTCTTGTTCTGAGAGGGCCTGATTGGAAGAAGCCTTTTCACATCTACATAGATGCATCTAACATCACCTTAGGAGCTATTCTTGGACAAAAATATGAATCTTTGAGTTATGTAATCTATTTTATCAGCAATAATCTTTAAGGGGTTGAACTCAATTACACAGTAATAGAGAAGGAATTTCTTGTCATCGTTTATGTCATCAACAAAGTTTAACACTACATTATAGGTTACCAAGTATTCATCCACATAGATCATGCAGTAATCAGGTACTAATGAACAAACCTACTATAATAAGCAGGATAATTCATTGGTTGCTTTTGTTGCAGGAGTTTGATATTACCATTATGGATAAACTAGGTAAGGATAATGTAGTAGAATTTTTTTTATCTTGGTTTCAAAATGATGAACACGATCTTATTGTTGATGATTCTTTTCCTAATGAACATTTATTTGTTGTAACAATTCAATCTCCTTGGTTCACAAATATTGTTAACTATCTTGTTGCAGGATTACTACCACAACATTTCTCACCTAGAGATAAATAACATATGATCCAAAAGAGCAAAAATTATTCATGGATTATAGGACATCTCTTTATTTTTAGACCAAATTCAGTTATAAGAAGATGAATCCAAGAAGATAAATCTTATGATATTCTTAGAGCCTACCATGATGAACCCTGTGGGGGTCATTTTAGTGCCAAATGAATTGCCATGAAAGTACTCACTATCAAATATTTGGCTTTATTTACATAAGGATGCCATGATTTATACCCACAGTTGTGATTAATGCTAGCATATGGTAAAACCCACTCACTCTAATGAAATGTCATTATAGCCACAACCGGTTCTAGAACCCTTTGACAAATGGAGACTAGATTTTGTAGGTCCCATTGATCCTAAATGCAACAATAAGGAGTACATACTAGTGTCCACTGATTATGTCACAAAATGGGTAGAGGTCAAACCCTTAACCCATGCCCAATATGAGAAAGTAGTTGAGATCTTGTATGAAGAAATTTTCACCCATTGTAGAGTACTAAGAGAAATAGTCATAGACCAAGGCCTATAGTTCACATCAAACCTCACAGCTACCATAGTAAAAGAATATGAAATCAGACATAAAAAATCTACCCCTTACCATCCTTAGTCAAATGGTTAGGTGGAAGTGACAAATAGAGAATTGGAAAATATCCTCACTAAGATTGTCAGCCTGTATAAAAAAGACTGGTCAACTCATCTTCTAGAATCAGTCTGGGCTTATAGAATCACTTGGAAAACCATAATTGGTTTCACTCCATATGAAATATTTTACGATAAAAAGTATGTTCTTTCCATTGAGTTTGAACATAAAACCTTAAGGACAACACTTGATTTGGGCTTAGATATTTCCAAATCCCAACAAGACAGGATCATGTAGCTGAATGCACTTGATGAACTAAGAAAGGAAGCACTTCATCACACTAAAATAGTGCAAAGACAAAATATGGGTTGGCATGACAGGAACATCAAGACTAAGAATTTTCAACCTAGTGACTAGGCACTCTTTTTTTACTCTAAATACATGGATCATAAAAGAAAGTTGTAGTCTAGATGGCTTGGGCCCTATCAGATTGAATAACTTTTTGACAATGGAGTTGTAAATCTCATGACCATTGACTTTGTTTGGTTTTATCTACTTGTTAATGGCCATAGACTCAAGTTGTATAAGAAACCATTTTCTAAGTAAACTCTCGCTCACCAACTTCCTGAAGAACAACATCCATCTCTTATTCATGAAGAAAATCAACCTATTCCTATAGTTGAAGGGTATTTTTATCAACCCTTCTCTAATATTTTCTAAGAGTAACAAATCTTCCTACAGCTAAGAACAAGTCATTCAAAATGGCTTGGTTCAGGCTGAATAAAATTCTACCTCCTAGATTCTTGTGATTCCAGTTGAGTTTGGACCAAAAAATCTAAGAAAAATTAGAAAATTCAACAATGAAAACCTTCAGGCATTGCTGATGGATGTTGTCTTAAAAAACCAAGTCACTATTTGATCAATATTCATTAAAAAAGAGAGAGATAAAAGGCACTACTGTAATAAAAAAATTGTTCTCATTTGTTTTTGCTTGCAGATTCATTCTCTTGGAATAGAAATACATTTTCCTTCTTGCTATAGGATGAAAAACTTGTTGTTGCAAGATAAAACTTGTTGCTACAGGATATACCTTGTTGTTATAGGAAACATATCTTGCTACAAGATGTACTCTTATCATTCCATCCTACCAGTCAAATGACAACACATGTCAGACCACCACCCTGATTCATAATTTGCATATTAATAAAAGGTATTTCTATAAGTAACAAGGTAATTATTCTATATTTATTTCATGTCATAAATTTTAGTTATTATTAAGATGATGGTACCTAATGTTATTAGTGCACTACCATATCTTCTCCTTATCATGCCAACTCACCATATCATCCTCCTTCACTGATTGATGTGACCTTTGATGTGTTGTTACTGCCACTCTTTGTTACTTATGCATGTCAACTTCTTCCCTAAAAGACAAGTGATAGTTTAATTTGGGGGGATATTTTCCATAATTTATATGGATTATTTTTCTCCCAAAGCAAAAATCATAAACATTTTGCCAAAGCCACAAAAACCTTGATACAAAAGCATTGCCTACAACTCAAATTTCATCTCACAATATGAGAGGGGACTTGCTAAAACATGAACCACTTGATATCATCCCTTTAACCAATAGCCCAAACATCTTGGCCCTATTCCATAATGTAGGATGGACACAATATTTTGAGAGGATACAGGTCTTGGATGAAGGAATTATAGAAGAATTCACTAGTACATTGCATATTAACTTGGAAACAGTAAAGGGAATGGAAATAAAGCTGATATAAATTGTCATTAATAGAGTAACGAGACTATCATGAACAAGGGAGGCATGGAAATAAAAATTTGATGTCGAAGTAGAGCGGGTAAAATTCATCAGAAGAAATGAAAGCCTATAAATTTCAAAGCAGGGCACTACATGATTATCCTTATTGGTAAGATGGGCCAAAGATGTTGAGTTTATCTCCAGATATTTCATTTATGAAGGGAGGTATTCCATGTTGCATGGCTTACACTTCAAGTTCATGAATCATTTACAACATGGTATAGAGATCAACATCCCAAAATTTTTGCTTCACATGATCACAAAAATGGTGGAGACATTTCAAAGAGGTAATTCTAAAGCTCTTTCCTATCATTGTTTAATCTAATTGATTGTTCAAGATTATTTGCAAAGAACTAGACCCAACATCAGTTGGAAAAAATTTCTTCAAGTATTTGGAAATGAAAAAAGTGATAGAGAAGGAAATGAAATAGAAGAAGAAATAGAGGTAGAGGAATCGAGATTAGAAGAAGCCCTTCTTATAGCTCCATAAGAACTTACAGTAGAAAACCTTCCTGCAGCTCCATAAGAACCTGCAAAAAGAGACCTTCCTATAGCCACACAAGAACTTGTAGAAGAAGATCTTCCTACAACAATAAAATAACCTACATTAAGCACTAAAGAAAGGACTTCCATAGGTAGGGAATCCAGAGGGAAAAGGAAGAAACTCATTCTCCACCCTGATTTAGAGGATTCTATGGAAGAACTTCCAACTTCTCCCAAAAAGGCCAAATTAACCTCTAATCCTCGTAGATCCCACAGATTGAGAAGAAAAATGAGAACTAAACCTTCTTATATTATTGAAATAAATGAAAAATTTGGAGAAGAGTAAATTGCTAGTAATGATGAATCTCTAGAAGCTGAAATAAATAAGGGAGAATGTTCTCTAGAATATAATTAGAAAATAAAACAAGTAGAGCATAGTTTTGGAGAGTGGCATGACAAACCAATGTAGAAGGAAATAGATAAATTAGAGAAACCTATTGTATAAATGGAATTTCTCAATCTTGAGCAAGCCCTATAATAAATTGAGTAATTGAGAAAGCAGTTGAAGGATCAATCTAGAGGAGGATTAGATGCACTTGTTGTAATAGCTTCTTAGTTGCAACCCTCTGCCAAAGACCTCCTGCAGTCACTATTTCACAACCTTCTATAGAGGTAAATCAATAAGAAGAACCTCCAACTACCCAAGAGGTCAGGTATCATTCCTCCTTTGTAATATCTTCTAAATTAATGAATTGGATGGATAGTCAATCTAAAATTCTAAAAGAATTAAGAAAATAAAATAATAAATTAAAAGAAGAGATTAAGTTGAAGCAAGAGAGAATATCCAAACTAAAGCAAAAAAATGAGGATATGGTTGGTCTTACCCAAGATCTCCTTGATTATAGGCCTCCTACAAGAGTTTATTCAGTTTATCTTGAAGAATAATGGCATAAGTTCAAATTTATGAGAATTTATTGTGATATGTGTCGTGAAGTTATTGATCCCCTCTCCTTATTTTCTATCTATAAAGAAAGTTCATAAGAAGAACAAGCACAATTGTGTGAGTTCTACCTTCACAATTATGTTGTCCCTTATGATAAGGACTGAAACCCTAATTTATATGCTGGAGATGTCCAACTATAAGCATTTTCATCATATTTGTTGAATGAGCAGAGAAGAGGAAGAGAAGTAGCAAAATACAAGAAAAATAAGAATGAAAGATAGCTACTTATTATGAGAGAATCAATGGCACCTAATGGTGTATTAACTAAATGGGATAATATCATATTGAAAAAGGAAGTCAGAGTCTCGTTTGTGAAGAATTGTGATGATGCTCAAGACTTTTATTTAGGATTGAGAACTTCTACTAGTCCTACAACCAAAGAATCCCATAATAAATGATGGAATGAGCTCAATCTTGCACTGAAAAAGAGAGATCCATATTCTCTTTTTAACTTGAACATAGCATTCAACAGGATCACAAAATATATTTTGCTTGTAGGAGAAATGGGGTATCAATTACTGAATCTAAAATTCCAGCCCCCTCTATTCTGGTATCCTATTCTAGATTGGTAGGATAAGGCCCCATTGGATGAATCCAGAGAGGTAAAAATTTGGAAACAATTTGAACAGAGGCACATATTCTATGTTCACCTTGCCAGTGGTGTTATAGATCCCATGGATTTTAGAGTTCTTTGTGAAATGGGAATGAACAACTTTACTACTCGAGGTCGAGCAATATCTTAAGTTAGGGGTGTGATGAGCCCTAGAAATATTCTATTCTTTCCCTCATTTATTATACTCATCCTTCTTGTTAACCATGCTTTTGAACACTTCCCCATATTGTTTCCTTCCTTTATAAGCCATATAGCATTATGTTTCTATACTCTTTTAATATTTAGAATTATGTATTGAAATTAAATATATGATAGCTATCTATTTCTTTATAATGCTTTTCTATAATGTGTTTTAAGTATGTTTTGGAGAAATAAGTATATAGCATGAAACATCTTGTAGCAACAAAATTGCATTATATAGACTATCCTGCAGCCATTGTGTGACCACAGCTGCTAATGAACAGATTTTGATTCCTCTTTCAATTGACTCACAGAAACAACTGTAAGCTCCAAGGAGCCCAATAAGGAAGTGGTTGAAGAATGAAATAATTTTGTTTGTCCAACAATAATGTCGTAAATTCACATGAAGGACATCTTTATCAAAATGAGCTAATTTTGGTTATCCTAAATCGAATGTATCTTAGATTAAAATATATATTATTTTGTATAAAACAATCTCCTCTGTGGTGTGTGTGTGTGTGTGTGTGTGTGTGTGTGTGTGTGTGTGTGTGTGTGTGTGTGTGTGTGTGTGTGTGTGTGTGTGTGTGTGTGTTTGTGTGTGTGTATGTGTGGAGCATCAAAGTTGAGGGAGATATAAAAATAATAGATGTTGATTAGAGATTATTAGAAGTACATTTTGTTAAGCAATTGTTATTGTAGTTGCTTAACAGAATGTACTTCTGATAATCTCTAATCAACATCTACTATTTTTCTATCTCCCTCAACTTTGATGCTGTGTGTGTGTGTGTGTGTGTGTGTGTGTGTGTGTGTGCGCGCGCGCATGTGTGCGTGTGTATCTATATTGTAGTTTCCTGCAACAATTCATTGTTGCATTTTTTATTAATATGAACAAGCATTTCTGAGTTCAATTTAGTATTGTGAGAGGAAGAATTGAAGCTAGAGTTGGAAGGAGGAAGGGCCCCCTTTGGAAGACTTCAACAACAATTCAACCCATTTAATTAGTTAAGCATGTTATTTGATTTTTTTATGTATTGTGTGTTTTATTTCTGAATTGTGTGATTTACATTCTCACTAAGATTTGTTTGAAGAAGCTTCCAACGCATAAGCATTTGTTTCATAGTATTATGTTTATGTTTAAATTCTAGCATTTCATTTACTGAGTGACTTCACATCTTAGATAACAATTAGCAGAAGGTCAATTAGAAGATTGAGTGTACACATATAGTGATGTCATCTTATCAAGTCTACATCCTCAGGTTGACATTTAAATGAATTAGAGGTATAGGTCAATGGTAACTCTCCTTGTTCATTTTGATCAAGAGAAGTATATCTGATTGTGAATCGATTATTAGTCAGTTTCTTTGATTGATAGTAGAATAGGGTATAATATGAAAGCTCTTGGTAACTTGAGTGCTTCTTGAATGCTCTTTTAGTTTGATTTCTAGGTGGTGAATAAATGAGGGTTGATATTATATATATACCAATTATATCAGCATATAAATCATATTAAATCACTTAGGTTGACCATTATAATATGTTTCATTTGTAAATTAGATGAATTTAGGGCACTAGGCACTTACGTTGAGACATGACATAACATTGACACAACTGTCTGACCTAGACGATAGTGTTTAGGGAGGAGAATAAGCATAGGCTCAAAAGTACATAAGGCAATGGACACTTACGTCGGGACATGACAGTAACATTGACACTATTATCTGACCCAGACATTAGTGTTCAGGGAAGAGAGTAAGCATAGGCTCAGAACTTTGAGAGGTATAAGATAAGTACATTTTAAGCATGCTAGGTAAGATGGGATGTTTGTGTCATCAATATAATGCTAGTTAGATATAAAGATAGGCCAAGGGGCACAAGATAGAGTAGATGTAAGGCTTGCAAAATTAAAGCATGTGTAGAGCTAAGAGAAACAACTAGGGTCATGAGTTTGCCAAGTGTACAAGACTGAGGTGATACATAATCATAAAATATCATCCACATTTGCTCCCCCTTTAATCTAATGATGAAATTACTAGTTTAAAATAAATAAATAAGTACTTAGGTGTGTATACACACCTTGTCTTGTCTTGAGTTGAAGTTGAGTACTTTGTTGGAGCTAGGTTTAAGTGTTTTACTAGTGACTGACCTATAACTAAGAGCATGTTATAGTGTATAATTAGTGCATATAATCTGGGTCAAAAGTCCTTGAAATGATTCAAATTAAAAGAGCAAGGTTTAGGAATGCACCTATGTGTTGATGTAACTGCCATGCCCATTGGCAAATTGTTTTTGCAAAAGATGTATCATTGTAAAGCTTTGAAACTGAGATTAAGATAAATATAGATAACTCTTTTAAAGTGCATATATACAAGGAGATAGAGAGAGATTGAAAGGCACATGCCCCAAACTTTGGATAAAAAGTGAGTTACCACCTGGCAGTTGATATCAGCTCAATCGATCAACCTAATGATACTCATAACCTTGTGATTTTGGATGGTTAGGTCCAAACTAAAAACTTGGTAAGATTGAGTGATTTAATCACCCAAACCATAACAAAAGTTTAACCAACTACTATAGTAGATTGGCTTTCTAAAGTATGTAAAAAATCATTGGGTATCAGTACATGCAATAGTTTTAGAATCTAAATTTAATTTGGATTTTTCAAATTAGACACATGTTACATAAAATATGTGCCTTCTATTTGGCTCATGGTGAAAATGTGTGTAACAATGGTATCATGTATATAATTATACCACAAATGTGTATCAAAATCATATAATTATGTGCTTTGGTCAATTTATAAGACTATGTAAGTGTGAAGGACATACTTCTAAAGCATGCCCCCACTATATATGGATAAATTGAAAACCGATACAAGTACCAATATGGAGGACATGCTTCCAAAATATTCCCCCACTATAAATTGGAGATTCTAAAAATTGAGTAGGTGTAGAGAACATGCTTCCAAAGCATGCCCCCATTGAATTTGTGAATTATAAGTACCATACTAAATGAATGTGGATAACATGATTCTCAAGCATTCCCCACTAAATTTGAAACTATGAATGTGTGGAAGCCATGTCATCATGGCATGCCCCCACTGAATCTACAAACTAGTGTCGGTACTATATATTGTGTGAGTGTGGTGAATATGCTTTCAAAGCATGCCACCACTGTAATCTAGAAACTATGAAAAATTTGTAAGTCATGTCACATGACATGCCCCCACTAATATTCCCCCCTTTGCAATGAAGGAAAAATAATACCTAGTAGTTAGCTCACCTCAAAATGGTAAGATAACTATAAATCTGTGAATGTAATCATGTATCATATAGAAGGAAATATGCCTAGGTAGATGTAACATTAAATCACATAAAACTAATGTGATCACCTGTAGGCCTAAGATGCATGATAGATATCATGGAAATGTCTAAATCATAACAATACAATCCCAACAAGCAAACAAGTACACACACAAGAGCACTCAAAATCAAGTCAAAAGGCAATGGTTCATGGAGACCATAACTAATGGGCATGTTCAAATGCCATAAAAATGAATGGACATGAGTTAGTCAAATGTTCACAAAAGCAAGGAATGACATATTCAAATGTTCAATAATGCAATGACATATTCAAATTTCTAAGAATGAAAAACATAGGCATAGGGGCTAGATATAATGGAACATATTCAAATGGTCAAAAAAGGCAAGGAAATAACAAAGCAAAACACTCAAGGAAGTGTGTAAAGGAAAATCATAAACAACTAGCATAAACATATCATAGTGGCCCTCAGATCAAATGTGTCAGCAAAAATATCAAGTACATAACATATAAAGTACCCTGCATAATGTCCAATCATGGATAATAGGCATGTATAAGTACATATGTAAGCTCAAACATGATAGTTTAGAGTGATCTTAGAATCATAAAACTTGTGTAGATCAAGATTGTATAAGATGGATGCCCTTAACATCCTGTTGACGTGAGTAGAGGGAAGCCCCAACACCCATAAGTGTATCATATACTTGTCTATGCCTATGTACGTGTATGTCAGAGTAAATGATATGCTAGTCCTCAACATATAACTAACACATGTAATGTGTGTAAATCAAGTATAATAGTAACTTAGCTTGTAACTTAGAAAATATGACCTTTTGACCACTTCTATAGTACTTCAAACTTGTAGTTGGGTTGTTTATTTGAACGATATCATAATAAGGTATAATAGGAAAAAAATTGGTAACTTAAGTGCTTCTTGAATGTTCTTTTGGTCTAATTGCTAGGTGTTGAATGAATTAGGGTTAATATTGTATCTATACCAATCCTATCCGGAGATAACTCACATCAAATCACTTAGGTTGACCATTATAATACATTTCATTTACAAATTGGATGACTTTAGGGCACTAGACACTTGTGTCGAGCCAGGATAGTAACATTAACATTAATGTGTGATGTGGACATTAGTGTCTAAGGACAAGGAAAGTAGGCATAGGCTTAAAACATGCAAAGGTGTAAGATAAGTACATTTCAATAGATTGTCTATGATCATAAAAAAGTAAACAAATTGTCAAAGTCTGTAATAGATGTGCTCAATCACATCTTAGATACAACATTATATTTTTTGAAATAGGTACAGACCATGTGCATTATGAACAATTAATAATACATGAACATACTAAAACACATGTGAATGTTTTTGCCAATTGCATTGATAAACTGATGATATTTGCTACAAACAATGAAGCTTGCATGTGGAAAGAACATAAATGTGAAAATTGTCAAGAACCATGTAGAAAAGGCAACATAAACTTTTGGGATAATAGATACTGGCACAATGACAAATCATACTAAATGATAGGTGAATGCCTTTGCTAATTGCAAAAATAATCAATGTAGTAAAAAAATATAGTCTTTGCTACAAACATTGAAACTTGCACATGAAAAAACATAAACATGAAACCTAGCAAAAACTTAGCTAAAAAGGTAATAAAAACTTTCAACAAAAAAATTAAAGACACTCCCATACATGTTTATGTTATCTATGAACAACTGAATTTCAAGCATAATATCATTTTTTTAAACCAAGCTAAGAAAGACATATTGTAATAGTTTTTGGCAAATAATAAAGCCATACATAAAAAACAAATATGCGCAAATTGTAATAAATCATTAAAAAATGGAAAGCTTCCCTAATTTACAACACCTTTGAATATTAGACTAAAAAAAATTCAAAATATGTGGTTATGCTATCAGACCTTGAAGAAAGGCTTGTTGTATTGAGAATTGCACTTGCTCAAATATGAGATCTAGGCTATTGTAGACAATATTTTGTGATTATGTAGCACTTCAGTCTTGTACACTTGGTAAATCAAGACCTTGGTTGTTCTTCTTAGTTATACATATGTCTTATCTCTATATGCCTTGCATCTTCTTTATCGTGTGTTCCTTGGCCTATCTCTTAGTCTGACTAGCCTTATATTTATGACACATACATCTTATCTTTTCCAAAGTACTTAAAATGTACTTATATTACACCTCTAAAAGTTTTGAGCTTGTACCTATTCTCTTGCTCCTTGGACACTAACGTCTGAGATAGACAATAGCATCAACATTACTATCATGACCTGATGCAAGTGTCCAGTACCCTAAAGTCATCCAATTTGTAAATGAAACATATTACAATGGTCGACCTAAGTGCTCTTTAATGTGAGCTATCTCTCAATAGGATTGGTACAAATATAATATCAACCCTCATTCATTTATCACCTATAAAAGACCAAAGAGACCAAAGCACTTATCAGAAAGCACTCTATTAAGCACTCAATTGATCAAAGCTTCCCTATTTACACATAAATCATAGGTACAACATGTCTATAGGTCTAAAGGACTAAAAAATCAGTCATACAGTCATATTTTCCAAGTTACAAGCTAGGTCACTATTGTACTTGTTTTACACACATTACATGATTCACACACAACTCAAAACAATAGAGAGAACTAGATGAGTTTGAGGCCCTCTTCTAGAGTATTGGCTATGCAGGCAATACCCTTTGACAGTGGGGTTATTATGGGTCAGATCGATACCATGTGTCTGCTAACCCATTTTTCCCTAAGGTCACATTAAAGATGGAAATTTAGGGTTTTTCCATTTCATAAGGAGCGACAGACCATGACCTAGATTTGAATGCACTAGAGTGAAGGTGAAACAAAACCCAAAAACATCTACGTGGCTACATCCTATTTTAGCTGACATTCTATATTAGACACTAGCATCAAATGTAAACAGTAACATCGATACAACTATCTCAAGCTGATCTAACTATTTAGAGAGCTAGAGACACCAGATCAAGAATCTAATGTTTATTTTAGAGTTGTCTTCCCATCTGCTTTTAGCTTGTACCAGATCTATATATACATTAACATCAAAACTAGCTAAGTACCTCTTTTATGTCATTTCTATAGCTATCATAGTTATACTTTCAATGAATAATTTATCTTAGTTTAATAAGTTTAGCATATGGTACATTTGAGTTTAGCACGTTAATTAGCCTATTGTAGATCTGATATTCACTATTGTGTCTTATCATTTTTATATCCTTAACCCTATCTACCTAAGTAGGATCCACATCCTAATTAGGGTTACACATTTGGTGAACTTGATATTTGAACATCAAATCTTGGGCCACCTAGGGTTTTCTTATTTATTTTCATATTGTTGATCCTTGGCTGATAAATATTACAATCATGTTTGCCATGGACACATTTATAAATTATTTCATGGTACAATACCTTATAGTTGTTATGGTTTAGTACATTACTTTTCTTATAAAAATTGTTATGCAAATTCATGAGTATAATGAGAGAGTGTTAAAATGGAGACAACATTTGGTATCCCTTCATTATTCCTCTTACAATGTTATAGATTTGATATCTAGATGCCAACATGACCAATTGAGTAATACACATGCTAAAATTTCAATACTTGAGATCCTAAAATAATCTAATGTTTAAAAGGACATCCTATATGAGACATTGGATAAAACTCAAAGTCCAAATGATATTGAGCCTACTTATTTTGAAGATATCATGAAAGATCTCAAGAATAATGCCAAACTCATTACCTTTGATCCAACTGACTTACCATCCAAATATATTATTGATAAAGAGTTACCTTTTTTCATATAAGTGATGATACAAAATAAGGGCATCAAAAGGGTGTTCATTGATAATGGATCAGGCCTAAACATTTATAGTATTAACTTTATAACCATCATGCGAATAAACACCAATCTACTTCAAAAGTTGATTATGCATATGAAATGTTTAGATAATTTACACAGTCCTCCATTTTATCAAATTACATTGAATGTGACATTGGGACCAAAAACTATTTCAACTAATTTTCAGGTAATGTCTCAATCATTCCATTATAATATACTTTTGGGTAGACCTTGAATACATTCAATGGAAATTGTCCCATCTACACTTCACAGATGTGTAAACTTCATATATGATGGGACTTTATTAACTAGGCATGTTGAAGATAAACCTTTCAAATTTTGCAAAATACAATCCAAAGTTGAAAGCATTCTTATAATGATACCATATAAATAATGCACTCCTCTTGAGCATATACACACTTATGAAATAGATGTGTCAAGTACAATGGCTCATCCATACCAAGATGTAAATAAGGTAGCACATATTAAGGTGCACATAGATGCACATTAAGATCAAGAACTATTACCAAAACATCCAAAATTCAAGGATTCCAAACTTGCAGTTGTTAACCATGACAATGATGAAACTCATATGCCTACATCCAAAATAAATCATCGTTTATAATCAATGATAACACCTATGTCAAATGCCACTATTCCCATGGATTATCTTATGTCTATGATGAGCACTACTGGGGATCATCAAAATTAGGTTTATATACTTCAAATGCAACTAGCTTCCCATAATGCCAATGCAAATGTTACTTTATTCAATAATCAATCTCTTGCATAATGTATACTTGAATATCCTTATCCACGTGGTTTTGAATTACCACATATACCTATATTTTAGAATAATAAAGATCTATTTGAGCACATGTTAAATTATGTACATTATTTTGGTTAATGGGAAAATGATGACAAACTATTATTAAAGATATTCCATATCAGCATTTTTGACGAGGCTCACAATTGGTTCTATAGCTTACCAAAGGCTTTCTTAAACACTTTTTCTCATTCCAAGTACTAAAGCTTTATTCCTTATACAAATGATGGAGATAAATTACCAAATGAACATCATGAGCAAATTATGGTGTTCCTAATGTTTATTGAGTGTTTTGCAAAACTTGCTTAATATGGGGCCCATATAAGGTCCTCATCCTATGAAAAATACTCAAGTGTACAAAATCAAAAGGCGCTCACTAGTATTTACAAATTACCTTATACATGGGTGGTGCTCACTTTTGGCACAACCATATTGATCCTACACAAACCAAAACCACTTGCAACATAAACCCTTTTTAGTAGCTCAATTTTACCTTATAAAATTTGTAAAAGAAGGTCACTTGGAAAGACTCCTTGGGCAACATAACAATACCAATTGCTTGTGGTCCTAAAGTGATTCAAATGCAAGTTTGGGTTATGCCTACCACATATCCCTATGCATTTACACTTGAAACACTTTGGCTATACCAAATGGAAGTAACAATTTACCAAAATCAACAAGACATGTCCTTTTCTCATGAAGGTAAATTAACACATATTGCAAATGATATCATTACATCATATACTACACATGAAAAATTTGAGAGGAATGTGCCATTTACCTTTTAGACCTATCAAATCATGATGCAAATAATGTAAAAGATCCAACTTAAGGTTGTAAGGTTCATAGTGGGGGGAGATATTTACGACCATCCATTGGATGGCATCATAGCATGATCTTTCCTCATCATCAAAAATTACAAAAATACCAAAAAAATATGCAAAAATCCAAAACCATTTTTTGGCACCTACATGTTCTATTGGATCCTTGACATCTATGTGTTTGTTTCATGTTGAGGGCTAGCATATCATTTACTCCTACATACACATATATAGGCATACACATATAGATGATACACTTATGGGTGTTGGGCTTTCCCTCTACTCATGCCACTAGGATGTTGGGGGAATTCATTTTCTACGATATTAATACACATAGTTATATGATTCGATGATCATTTTACACTATCATGTTTGAGCTTACATATGTACTTGCATATGCCTATTATCCAAGATTACATCTTACACATGGTATTTGATAAGTTATGTACTCAACATTTTTTACTAACACATTTGATCCATGGGCTACTATGACATATTTATGTTGGTTTCTTATGCTTTTCCTCTATATACTTCTTTGAGTGTTTTGCCTTACTATTGTCTTGCTTGTTCAAGCATTTGAATATGCTTTGTTGTATGTATCCCTTGTGCCTGTGTTTGCCTTCTTGGACATTTGAATATTTCATTACTTTATTAGAAATTTTAATATGTCATTAATTATTGTATGGACATTTTAATATGTCAATCCTTGCTTTTGTGGGCATTTGACCAAGTCATGTCCACTCGATTTTATGGAATTTGAACATGCCCCTTGTTTGAAGTCTCCTTGGACCATTGCTTTTTGACTTGTTTTTGAGCGCTTGTGTGTGTGCTTATTTATTTGTTGATCATGTATTGTTATTATATATATTTTTCCATGATCATTATCATGTATATTAGGCCTACATGTCATCGCATTAGTTCTATGTGCTTCAATGATACATTTACCTAGATGTATTTGCCTTCTATATCCTACATGGTTACATTCATAGATTTTATAGTTGTCTTACCCTTTTGAGGTGAGGTAACATAAAAGTCCTATTTTTTCCTCACCTCAAAGAGGGGAGCATATTAGTGGGGTCATGCTAGGTAAGCATGCTCTCCACACTTACTATTATCAAATGTAGTGGGGGCATGTCATATGGACATGGCTTCCACACATTCATAGTTTCTAGATTACAGTGCCAGGGGCATGCTTTAGAAGCATGTACTCCACATTTATTTAGTATTTGGTACTTATACCAGTTTGCAAATTCAGTGGGGGCATGTCATATGGACATGGCTTCCACACATTCACAATTTTTGATTCAATGGGAGCATGATTTAGAATCATGTTCTCCACATTCATTTAGTGTGCTACTTATATCAATTCATATATTTAGTGGGGGCATGATTTAGAAGCATGTTCTCCACACCTACTCAATATTCAACATCTTTAGTTTATAGTGGGGGCATGTTTTGGAAACATATCATCCACATTGATACTTATACCAATTTCATATTTTTCTGTATATAGTGGGGGAATGCTTTGGAAGCATTGTCCTCCACACTTAAACAGTTATCCAAATTGGCCAAAGTACACAATTATATGATTCAAATTCATAGTTGTGGTAGAATTTTATACATGGTACCATTGTTATACACAGTTTAAGCATGAGACATATCTAAGGTGTATATGTTATGCACATGTGCATAATATTACAAAATCCAAATCAATTTCAAATTCCAAAACTATTGCATGTATTGATACCATGTGGACTTTTATGAACTTTATCAAGTTAATCTACGATAGTAGTTGGTTCACCTTTTGATACGGTTAAGGTGATTTAATAACTCAATTTTGCCAAGTTTTTAGTTTGGACTTTATCATTTGAACTAACTAGGTTATAAGTATCATATAGTTGCATGATTGAGTTAATCTCAACTGTCAGGTTTCAACTCACTTTTGATCTAAATTTGGGGGCATGTGCCTTCCACCCTCTCACTCATTCTCTCTCTTTATCTATATATCTCCTTGGATATATGCACTTTAAATATTTATCTATATTTATCCTAATCTTAGTTTCAAAGCATTGTGTAATCACCCAAAAGTGGAATTTGAGTGCTAAGAGTGATACTTGAGATTACCTATCCCTAACATATCCCTAGACCTATCCTAGAGCCTATTATCAAACTTATCCAACCTTTGTGTTGGCCACAGACATCCTTATTCAGACCCAAAGCAATCCTAGACCCTCATTTCTTGATCCTAGCCCTTTGTGCCTAGTTTTTTGCCATCTGGACACTAGCACCATAATAAGGAGTCTAGTGCCACATGGAGATAATGTCCCAAAATTGGTGCTAATGTCCTTTGTGTTATCTTTTCCCAAACAAATATATTTTCAAAACTAAAACTTCCTAGGATTGAACTAGACCTCTTTTATCACTCGCACAAGCACCAAATAAATATAATACATGACTTTTAAACCTCTAACCACTAGATGTAAATTAGATACAAAATATACATTCAAACTCAGAAAAATTTGTGCATAATTAAGATTATGAATCCCTATTCTGCCCTACTTATGCATACTATCATCTACAGTAGCCCTAAGCTCAGATTATCCAAATTTCTAATCTCAAGCACATTCAAGGCACTTAAATCCACTATAATACTAGCATCACTTACACTTAAACTTACACCAACACTTAGGTGGGTAGAACTAAAGTAGGATTGATCCCTCCTCAGAGTATTAGTATGTAGGCAACTCACTTCATAGTGGGGTGTTAAGGATGTCAAGCCCACCCTACAAATGAACACAATTTTCAGCTCATGCTAATCGAATGCCTTAGTTACATGGAGGATTAGGGTTTTTAAACTAAATTAATTGTTATAGATAAAATATAGATTTTTAGAACTCATGCATGTAGGAACAAACCTCAAATATCTAGACACAGGTGCACCCAAAAGCTTGGGATAGTCTTGCACAAAGGACACTCTCGCCAATATTAGGACACTACCACCACTTTTCTAATATTAACACTACTATAGAATTGTGTCACTACTATCTAAGATGGGTTCTAACACTAGGATCCAGTTTATGACACTCATACTAGCTTCCATCTTAATTTCCAACATCCAAATTATTCGTATCAGTTGTTTTATAGCTAAGTTATTACTTGCATTATTTATTACTATTTTCAAAAAATTCAAAGCTAGTCAATTCTATAACAAATAAATGGTTATATTTATTCCATATTATTTCCCTAATTTAGCATACTCATCTCTTAACAAACATAGGATTTACATTCACTAAGTCCTAAAAGGTTAAAACATTTGGTGAACCTGGCTTACACCAAACATTGTTCAAACCT
Organism: Torreya grandis; assembly: GCA_037957365.1. Classification (NCBI taxonomy): domain Eukaryota; kingdom Viridiplantae; phylum Streptophyta; class Pinopsida; order Cupressales; family Taxaceae; genus Torreya; species Torreya grandis. The sequence continues at coordinate 4,386,446 of JARHVA010000552.1, forward strand.
TAACCCTAAATGACCCTAGGGTTTACATTTCTGCCATTTAAATTTTAGATCCATATATCTTATGATTTGTATTTCATATAATCATGATCATAATGACAAGAATTTAATCACTTTTTGTTGCAAACTTTAATACTTTCGCTTACATGCTTGTTCCCTTTAATTCATAATGAACTCAGAAAAGACATAAACACATGTATATAATAGATTATTTATATCAATTATAATATATGTCATATTTCATAGCATTTTATCTTGATCTTATGTTGAATACAATTAAAAATCAAACCCTTACACACATAGAGGATTTAACACATAAGCTAACAACTATGTTTCAAATTTCAATGTCATATCTTATGCATAGGAAAGGATATCTCTCTTCCTTATCTCCATGAGGGTGATAGCTATTTTCCCTTTAACTAGGTCCATGCTATCACTCCTCCATGATATGAAACAACATATACCATTGTCACTAATCCCATACTCAACCTATTCACACATTTTCCCTATAGGGTGTGTGCTTACATGTTCAATCAAAAGCAACTAAGTTTGCACTTGTGAGACTCTAAGGGATCAAATTATTAGTATGAGCAAGCTAATATCAGGATTATAGAATAAAAATTAGTTATTAAGTGAACATGTCCCATTATTGGAAAATCACATTACATGTATATAGTCTTCAAAATATGCTACCATAAACCATGTATATGCATCTACACCTAGCGAGGTTATGCCTAACACTCTTTCATATCCAAATCATAAATTAAAAAAAAGTACATCTACAACTAATGATTCAAAAAATATTCAAAGATCAAATAAGAGTTCAAGTGAGATACTAAGGGAAATGATTAAAGCTAAGTTAATCTACCTACCCCTTTGCACCCAGTGAGGATATCCAGATATTATTATGCATATCAAAGAATGCATAGGCACCACACTGATTCATGTTTAGCATTGAAAAATAAAATACAATAGATAGTGGATACATATGGCTCAAATAGTGATACATCATCCAAACAATAAAAAATGGAACATATACAAATTTAAAAAGGGTCAAATTTAGAAACAATACTAAAATGGTTACCAAAGCATAATTCAGGATAACAAAAGGTTCATAAAGCACAATCAGAGCAAGAAATAGTATAATAAGCACAAGTGAAGTAACTAAAAGATGCAAATTTACCTCTCTAAAATAAGGCTCAACTTTCAAAGCATTATGGGTTTGGTCAAAAATATATACTACAATTTGATTATCATGGTCTAGGTTTGGGCAAGCAGACCCAAGGCATCACAACTCTTATTCTAGCAGTTGATAATGTTAGTCAACAAGGTTTGAGATTTATTAAACATCCTAAAACACATCATTTATAGATATAGTTTATCAAATAAAAGGTCTAGATACACAAGAAATGTTATAGAAAGAGCAAGAACTTCAGTTGCAAAGTCAAAATCATGTTAGGCTAACAAGCATTCTAAAAAAAGGTTTTCTAGAAAAAGAGCCTCTATAGTAACATATGCCTACAATAAACACAATTTAAAAGGGTAAAATCACAATCAATATTGTAAAGCACAATTCAAAAAGGTCAACTCCATAATATGAGGTAATTCTCTCTAGAATTCTAAGTTATTATGATTTTGATGATGAACAACACTCATATTCATACTGCAACACCATTCAACTACAACATAGCATTCACACTGCACCAGATATTACCATTCCTATTTTTGACACAGGCCATATTGATAGTGATTTTCCCACAAGACTCATCAGTTAGTATTGTTCCTCCTTTATTGTACATACTTTCCTTCTCTATTGTTCCTTATACATAGTTCATTTTTATATTACTTGTACATAGCTTATATCCATAAAATCCAAAAATAATACAATATGTTCAAAAACATAAAAAACATTCAAATAATTACTTAGAAAACACAAAATTATAGATTATATGCATTGTTATGTTTACATTTCTTATATTTTCCAGATACTACATATGTTAACTATCTTAGTATAGTTGGTTTTATCATACATACATGATTTACTTATTCTTATTGAGTGCTTGTAGATTGCTTATAGGACTCAGGTCCACTACACTAATCCCAACTTGTTATTATCTACCCATTGGGGGCATATACACCGATACATGGATCTTCACTTGACACATTCACCCACTTGGGGTCACCCTATACTCTACATTCCAATTTTATCATTGATACATCTTGATATTGATTATGTTACTCTTACTCATATTTTTTGTCAGCTATTACTACTTTAGACTCAACATATGTACATCCTATCTCTTACACAAATTTGTATTACGTATTCATGCATACTTTCATTTCTATCTTACTTAGTTTAGACTTGATTGTATCTCTATGCTTCTTATATTTGAGGGCATTTGAATATGTCATTGCTCTTTGGATCTATGTCATTTTTATTCGTAGTATGTATACTTTGGACATGTGCCCATGTCCTTGTGTGTGTCTTTCCTGATTGTGTATGCGGACATTTGAACATGTCCTTCTATGTGGCCCTAAGCCAACCTACTTATTGCTTACATATATGGACATTTGAACATGTCCTTGTATGTCTTGTTTTCTTAGATTTAGTGACATGTGCCCATGTCCCTATTATTGTGGCCCCTTGGCCTTACTTTTCATGCCTCATGTGTTTTGTATATATGATTTATTGTATGCATCATGGCCATGACACTTATCTTTTGCTTGTTCACATTTAACGATGCCATGGGGGACCTCATGCATCTCCCCTTCCTACTTGGATGTCATTATGGACATCATGCCCCATCCCCCTAGGTAGCTACCCAATTTTACTTAGAATTATTTTTAATCTTCATTGTTATATCTATCTTACAACCCTTGTGAATGCTAGACATGACATATATCTTACATGACAAACTTATACTCAAATTATATTACATTATAATGTTATGTATGCACATTATATTGGATTATTATGCATTTGTCATATATGCTCCAGCTAACACACATTTTAGAGAGATTTTTATTTTGAAGACAGTTCTTGCACAAGTTCAATAGCTCTCCTCAAAAGAGGGGGCATTCATAGGGGTTTTTCATAGAGATTAGGGTCATATATTGCACTCATAGTACATTTTTAACACATAGGGTCGGTTACAAAAAATTAAACTCAAGTAAACACAATGGGAAAATAGTGATCCAAAAATTAATACAGTTGCATAGAAATCCGACCAGAAGGACACTAGCACCCAAATTGGGACACTAGTTCCATATTTCCAAAAATGGTGCTATTGTTTAAGACATAGTGATACTATTTAATATCCCCATATTTTAAAAAACCTAGTTTGGCCATAAAAGTATAGTAGGTACAGTACACGTTTGCATAAATTCAATTATGGATTTATCAGTTATACTTAGTTTTGTTTAGATTCATACTAGCTTAGCTTAGATTTTTATCAGTTTGTTTAGATTGGGGGAATCATGTACAACATGACCATTACCATATTTAGTTTAGATACCTAGATACATATTATTACAACTTAGTCAAGAATCCATATGCTCAGATATCAGATTTGGGGGCATGTACATGGCATATTATTTTTATATGCTCACTTACACACCGATTGATCAAATGGACTAACAAATTACATGCCATTCTCTACATTATATACATTTGATGTCATATTGTAGGTTTCACACTAGTTTCATGCCTTTCTGCATCTATAGTGGTTTGGATTCTTGAGTGGCTCGAAGCCACCTAATGTACCCAAGTGGCTGCAAAAGCAACATGCCCAGTTAGATATACCCATTTAGACATTTACAGTTACTTTGTATAGCTCAGTTTCAGATGCATCTACTACACATGGGTGGGAAATGATGGAGTCATAGCCTACTTGAGTTCTTGAGCCACTTACATGAGAGAGTTAGACACACCATCAATCTAATCCATATTATTCATAATTCATGATCCACCAAGCAGGTGTTGGCAATGATGGATTCAAAACCAGATTGATTTCTTGAGCCACTTAAATGAGAGGGTTAGACACACCATCAATCCAATCCACGTTATTCACAGTTCATAATCCACCAAGCAGGGGTTGGCAGTGATGGAGTCGAAACCAGATTGAGTTCTTGAGCCACCCACACATGAAGATTGAGCAAGCCATAAACTTAGTCTAAGTTATTCACTGATTGATCACTATATACATGCACACACACATGTTATCACTAGGTTTATGCATTAGTTTACATGTCGAGTAAGGTGTATTCATTCCTTTCCTCTTTCCTGTCTCTTTACTTAGTTTTACCTTTTTACTCAATTTAGCCTATGGCTTTTTATATCTCTTAAGTAAGGACTAATTTACACTTGTTTCACTTATAGGACATGCATTGGAGCATGTTTCACATACTAAGACCCAAATTCACAGGCTTCACCTCCTAGGTAATTTTATGTATGCTTCTTTTTATTTTATCCTAGTTATTTCATTTTACTACAATTCTAGAAAAGGGTGGCAAATGTAATCACACAAAAGTGGTATTTGAGTGCTGAGAGTGCTACTTGAGACTACATATCCATAGCTCAATCTTATACCTACCCTAGAGCTTATTATCACACTTATCTAATCTTCATGTACACCACATACATCTCTATTCAACCCCAAAGCAGTCTTAAACCTTCATTCTTGATCCTAGCCCTTCATGCCTAGGGTTCTACTAGCTGGACACTAGCACCATAATAAGGACACTAGTGCCACATGGCACTAGTATCCCCAAATTGATGTTAATGTCTTTTGCACTATCTTTTCCCAAATGGATATCTTTTCAAAAATAAAACTTCTAAGGGTTGGCTCAGACCTCTTTTATCACCCACACAAGCACCAGAATAGTATAAAATACATGACTTTTAGACCTCTAACCACCATATAGAAATTAGATGCAAAATACACACTTAAACTCAAAACAAGTTGTGCATAATTAAGGTTATCAATCCCTATTCTACCCTACTTTTGTATATTACCATCTACAGTAGCCCTAATCTCAGATTATTTATATTTCCAATCTCAAGCACATTCAAGAAACTCAAGGCCACTATCATACTAGCATCACTTGCACTTGCACCAGAACTTAGTTGGGAATAATTACATTGTGCTTGATCCCTCCTTAGAGTATTGGTATGTAGGCAACTCTCTTCACAATGGGGTGCTAAGGATATCTAGCCTACCCTAGTAATAAACACACTTTTTAGCTCATGATAATTAAATGTCCTAGCTATATAGAGGATTAAGATTTACTCACCAAATCAATCATTGTAGGAAAAATACAAGGTTTTAAAACTCATGCACACACGAACAAACCTCAGAGATGTAGACACAGGTGCACCTAGAAGCTTGAGACAATCCTACACATAGGACATTATTGCCAATGTTAAGACACTAGTACCACTTTCTCAATAATGGTGTTATTGTCCAATTATGGTGATACTATTCATGATGGGTTTTGACACTAGGATCCAATTTATAACACTCAGATCAACTTTCATCTTACTTTTTAGCACCCAAATCAGTCGTATCAATTAATTTTTAACTAAGTTATTACTTGCACTATTTATCACTATTTTTAGAAAAGTCAAATCTAGTCAATTATGTAACAAATTAATGGTTATATTTATTGTGTATTATCTCCCTACTTTAGCATACTTATCTCTTTAACAAACATAGGATTTACATTCCCTAAGTCCTAAAGGGTTAAAACACCTTACAATTATACATCTTTTACAAAAACAACTTGTCAATAGGCAAGGCAATTACATCAACACACGGGTGTACTCATAAACCTTGTTCTTTCAATTTCAATCTATTTCAAGTACTTTTAACCTAGATTATATGCATTGATTTTATATTATAACATGCTCTTGGTTATAGGTCAGTCACTAGAAAACCACACAACTTCAACTCCAACAAAGAACTCAAATTCGACTCAAGCAAAGACAAGGTGTGCATACACACCGAGGTACTTGTTACTTTCCTTTAAAAGAAATTTCAGTACTAAATTAAAGGGGGGGTGGGGGGGTGTAAATGTAGATGATATTTTGTGATTGTGTAGCACCTCGGTCTTGTACACTTGCCAAACTTAGGCTTTGGTTGTTCCTTTTAGTTCTACACATGACTTGCTTCCACAAGCCTCATATCTACTTTATCTTGTGCCCCCTGGCCTATCTCTTAGTATTATCAACCTCATATTGATGACACATACATCTTATCTTTCACATGTTACTTAAAATTCACTTATCTTACACCTTTATAAGTTCTAATCTTGTACATGTTCTCTTGTTCTCTAAACACTAATATTCATGAGAGATAATAGTGTTGACATTATTTTCTTGTCTCGATGTAAGTGTCTAGTGCCCTAAAGTCATCCAATTTGAAAATAAAATATATTACAATGGTCGACATAAGTAATTTAATGTGAGTTATCTCCTAATAAGATTGGTATGAATACAATATCAACCTTCATTCATTCATCACCTAGAAAGGACCAAAGAGACCAAGACACATATCAAAAAGCACTCTTTCAAGCACTCAATTAATCTAAAATTCCCTATTTCCACACCAATCATAGGTATAACACATCTAAAAGTTTGGCATACTAAAGGAATAGTCTTAAGGTCATATTTTTTAAGTTACAAGCTAGGTCATTGTTGTACTTACTTTACACACATTGCATGATTTACACATAAGCCAACACATAGGGGAGAACTACATGAGTCTGAGGCCCTCTTCTAGAGCATTGGTTATGTAGGTAGTACCTTTTGATAGTGGGGTCATTGTAGGTCAGCTTTAACACCATGTGCCCACTAAACTATTTTTCCCCAGGGTTACATTGAAGATGGAAAGCTAAGGTTTCACCATTTCACCAGGCGTGACCATCTATGAAACAAATTTGAATGCATCAAAGTGAAGGTCAAGCAAAACCTAAAAGCATCTAGGTGGTTGCATCATGTTTTAATTGATATTTTTTGCATGACACTAGTGTCAAACCCAAGCAATAGTGTCAACCTAACCATCCCAAGCTAACGTAACTGTCGAAAGAGCCAGAGACCCTAGATCTAAAACTTGATGATTGTTCTAGAACTAGTTTCCCACCTGCTTTCAACCTATACCAGATCCAAATTTACATTAGCATCAAAACTAGTTAAGTACCTATTTTATCTCATTTTTATATCTAACAAGTTGTACTTTCCATTAATAGATTATCTCAGTTTAATAAATTTAACATATGGTACATCTAAGTTTAGTAATTTGATTACCCTTTTGTAGATATGATATTCACCCTTGTGCCCTATTATTTCTATATCATTAATCCCATCTATCCAAGTAGGATCCACATAAATAGCTACAAAAAACACAACTTGGACTAGAAGATCCAATTATCAATGTTTCATCAAATGTTGACAAAATTCAAAAATCATTGCCTAGATATAAACGAGAGAAGAACAATTGATATAACATTAAAAAGATGCTTAGAATATAAAAATGTATAACAAGGAACTTTACATCCAAAACTTATTATGAAATCATTGCAATAACTTTGTAAAATAAAATTGTACATTACTCATAATGTGTAAATTAATTATGATTGGAAACCATTCATAAGAACTGAAGTTATAGACAATGCAAATATCAATAACCTCTCTAATGAATCTAAAAGCAATAGTGATAGTGAAATGACTTTGTATTCTAACACAGATGAGGCCTACTCTAATGACACTATGGTAAACAACTTTATAGACTCAACATGTATTGTGGCATTGCTAGACAAAGTGATTACAATAGTTTCAATTGATTAAAATTGCCCAATTGGAATTTTTAAATACAAAGACTCATAGGAAATGAAATTTTCAACACTATTATTTGGAGATCCTCATGATAAGGATGTTATGTCAAGATTCACGTATCAAAAGATCACACAATGGGAAAAAATGCATGTTGATCATTGATTTGCATATCATCTTGTTGATTTGTTTTTCAAATCAATAAAAATAATTATAGATTAGGTTGGAAAGACTATGTAGGTTCAGATTATAAAATGTCAGCTAAAGGGAAGAAAGTTTTTGGTAAATGATGTTAAATACAAACCAAATCTAGAAAATTTATTGCAATCTGAAATTGGGTACATAGATTTAAAAAAAATATGAATCTCGCCTGATTACATGCAATGGTTAGAAAGAATGCATTTGCTATGATATGTCAATTAGGACCACCAACATTTTTCTTAACTTTTTCAGGTGTCAAATATCATTGGTAACCATTAATAAATAGCTTGAAACTATTACATCTAAAACATAGCAAAAAAAATAGGTTCCAATCTTGATGAACTTAACAAGTTGAATGATGTTTCTTTCCTTGTAAAGATGGATCCAATCACATACACACACCATTATAGACATCACATCGATGCATTAAAATAGTTATGCAATGATGAACTTTTACTAGGAAAAATAACATGTTTCTTTTATGTAACAAAATTCCAATAAAGAGGAAATGCTCATGGTCATTGTTTAGTATGGATAAAAAATAAACCGATATGTGGAAAGTATCAAAATTTAATGATCGTATGTTTTATAGACAAATGCATAACTTTTAATACTAATATACTTGAGCATGACATAGCCAAATTACATATCATCATCATATGAAAAAACTTGTAGATATAACTTTCCACAACTACTAATGTGCTAAACTAAAATATTTGAATCTTTTGAAGAAATAAATGAACTTTCAGTTGCAATATCAAAGCATATTTACTTATTGCTAAGCACAAAATAGTATATTATTTCTAATGACTTTGACACTATTCTACATTATCTTGGCATAAATGAATCTTAATACATAGTATCAATAAAAGCACAATTAAACAACCTACCATTTTTCTAGTTCATAGACCATCACAAATATGGAGTAGTGGATTCATAAAAAACATGACATATTTATGACAAGCTAATATTGATGCACAATTTATTCGAAATGTATATGTTGCAGTAACATATTATAGCTTGTATATGACAAAGGGAAATCCCAAAATTACTCGTGATTTTAAGCAAATATGAAAATAACACGCAACAAGAAATATATATGCTATTCAAATGTTGCATAGACTTGGAAATACAATGCTAAAATATCAATAAATGCCTGCACAACAAGTTGTTCATTTGGTATTATCATTGCCATTGAATCATTGCTCAAGAACACGTAATTTTATAAATATATTTTACCTTGATGAATGCACATTTATCTTCAAACATTTAATTTTGCTTAGACATGAATTAGATGAATCCAAAAATGTGATATGTCAATCTCTTGTGCTTATTACATTGCACATCTTATTACTATTGAGCATGTTTGCTTAGTTGAATTCATTTCTGAATACAAGAAAAATGGAAAGCCATTGAAGAGAAAAAAACATGTTATACGCTTTGTCAATTACAACAAACATTTAGATATTGAATACTATTGTCATGAAAGGTTATTGTTATATATCCCATTTCATAGCAATGAAAATAGTTTGAAACAAGGTCAAGTAACATGGAATCAGGCATACAATTTGCAAAGCAAAATATTAAAACTAAATAAGTCCGAGTTTAATTATGACATAAATCCTAGTTGGGGAGACATGGAACATGTTGCATGTCAACTTGAACTAGATACAACAAATACATCTGAACCTGGATTTAGCTTAGCTAAAACAAAAACCATACAAGAAGACTATGACTTGCAAATGGACTTTCTATTGCTAAAATCTTTATCGAATAAGCAATGTTAAAAACCATTTAAAATTACACATCATCAATTCATTTATGAAAACTTCAAATACTATAAACAAATTCAATTGTTAATCAAAGAGTAATAAGTAATTGTTAAATACATTGCTTTCAAATAATGAATAAATAAAAATAAACCATTGTACTTATTTTTAACAGGGAGTGTTGGCACTGGTAAGACTTTTACATCAAAAGTTATATACGAGATGCTAATCCACATTTACTCTCAGTATATTGATAATGATCTAGACTAGCCAAAATGTCTTATTCTTGCATACACAAGCAAATTTGCATATAATGTAGGTGGACTAACATTGCACTCTATATTTTATTTCCCTTTAACAAGGCATAACTTATTCTATTGAATAATGAATGTCTTGACACTTTTTCCAAACAATACAGTCAGCTACGCATAATGCTAATCGATAAAATCTCACTAGTAAAAGTAAGAATGTTATATAACATTGACAAATGATTACGTGACATTATGCAATTTCCCACTTTGTACTTTGGCAATGTCAACATGTTTTTTTGTGGAGACTTTTCTCAAATTCAACCTGTAAGTAATTGCTTGTTCTTTAAACACCCAAAAATGAATAATGAGCTAATACCTTATTATTTTTGGTAAGAAAACAATAAATGTTACCAATTGCATCAAACCATGTATCAAAAGGACTAAATATTTGTATCAATACTAAATATAATATGTACATGCTCACATACAGACAATGACATGGCATATCGTAATAATAAATGTTTACATCCAACACCAAACAATTCTTTGTTTCCATATCTCTTTTACTTGAACAATGATGTTGAAGTGCACAACAACAAAATGCTAGCACTTGTTCATCATCAAAGAAATTGTTATTGATGCAATAAATAAAGGAGATGATACATATAATGAAAGACAAGGCTATGCCAAGATTGTATGTCTACTAACAAAAATCATGTTAAAACCCAATATGTTGGTTGAGCTTTTTGTCGAGAATTACGATATGCAAGATGGCCTTGTCAATGGTTCAGGTGGTATTTTAAAACTATACCCCAAAAAACATGGCAAAGACATTATTTGGGTGAAATTTTATGATGTTGATATTGGACATTCGTAAAGAACAAAAAAATCAATTGTATAAAATCCATATTGATCCAAATTGAACTCTTATTTTCTGAGTTTCAAGGCCACTTCAAATGCATGTTTACAAAAAAATAATAATAATATGTAATAAGTTTCCAATAAAATTAGCTTGTCCCCAAATAATACACAGATCACAACGTTTTACAGTTGAAGGTATTGCATTAAAACTGGTTGGTTTAGCAAGACATGGCTTGACATATACAATGAATTCTCATGTAAAAACCATGGAGTCATGTATTTGTTAAGCTTGCTTACAGAAAAAAGTTACTATTGAAATGTTACGATTAGAATCAAACTCTAAATGGGTGTTACAATATAGCCTTTGCTTATATACATTTACTTCATTTGTTATTCTATGCTCAATGAACACTCATAGTCTTTGATCACATCTTGAAGACATTATTCATAACCATGACATTATGAAATGCAATATATTATGTTTACAAGACATGTATATTGCATCTAACAATTATTGTTACCATATTCCAAATTTTGTCACTTATAAATCAATACATAATGTTTATGGCATCATGATATGTGCACAACAACATGTTACTACTTCAGATCAATGCAATATATTGTGAATGAAATAGAAGCATTGACAATAAACTCTATAATACATGGGCATGAATTTATCATTATGAATATCTATGCATCCCCCTCTTCTTGTATCTTAGATATTATAAATATTATTGAAAATTCATTATTAAATGTAAATACATGTAAATAAATCTATATCTTAAGAGACTTTAACATTGACATGTCTAGTTTTATAAAATCAACAATTATGTTCAAAGACCATATGTCAGGGTTTAATATGCATTTTCTGCCATGAAAACATAAACAATGTTTAAATAGAATCATAGACCATGTTTGGTCAAACAATGCAAAATAAGGCCATCAGATCATATCAATAGAAACATATTTGACTAATCATGATGCGATTTGTCTAGTCATAGATACAAAGACTTAGTCATTAGAATTATGGGGAAAAAATATTTTGTTGCATACCGGTTTGCATTAGTGTTTGTAGATTATAAGTTTGGAATTTGCATATGTTATATTTATCTAAGAAATAGAGTAAGAAAGAAGCCTTTTATTGCAACAAAATGAGAAAAAAATGGATTAAAAAATAAATGTCACAACATGCAAAATCTAGACAACAACTAGAAACAAATTTACCCAATACTGATAAAACAAATTCTCCTCAACATCAAGTTCAAAAAATGCAAATCTTAAATCATTTTTTTTTCTTTACTATGTTTTTGATCTAATACTAGTCTTTAAAAAAAAAACCTAGCTCTTATAGTTATTATATTCTTGTTGTTCTTTAGAAAAAATAACAAAAAAAACATGCCATGTTTTTTCTTATCTTGTTCTTGCATTGTTTTTTTTTAATTGTTTTCCTTTCAACACAAGGACAAAACCAACTTCTTCACAAATAATATTGTACATTTGTGCTAGAAAAGTTGTTGTTTCTTTGGGGGAGATATTTTGACTATTTATGGTCATCCCCATGTTACAAATATTGGTTCTCTAATTAAAGCAAAGTTATTGCATATTGTTTTTTTTAATGTTCATGTCTATATGCCTATAACACTTAATATTAGTAATAAATTAATTCAAACATTTGAAACTTAAATAGCTCCAAGGAAAAGCATTTGCATCTCTGACTTCTTGATCAAGGAAAAAATAAAATATGAAAGAGGCGATGCTACTTTCTGTATTGTGGTTACTGCAAAGATAACCATATAAAACATACTAGTAGTTTACAAAAAATGCAAACTAACACCTGATAGTTCAATTAATGACATTATGGACTTAGATGATTCATACTTGGTTGGGTCATTTGGAGCTTTAGTTACAAACTACCAACAAACAAACACATTATTTAACTTGCACATCAAAGATGGAGAAACATAATATAACACTACAATTATAAGCATAATTTTATTTCACAAAACTTTTCCTTGCATTGAGATTTTGTCTACTTTCAAATTGACTATGCATACTTGTTTTTAGGTTTAGCTTGGCAAACAACACGAGTAATTGTGAAATACAATACAAGATCAACTATTGTCCAAAAAAAACTTGTATACATTTTAAATAATGTCATTTGCAAAGGCCAAAAAGGCTCTCGAACTTTCTGAGCAAATTCTACTTCATTTATAGAGCCTTTAGTTGATGAATGCACTATCAAACAATTGCAAACAATCTTAGCAACAAACATTGAGATAAATATTCATTTTATTTTCTTTTTTGTTGACATAAAAATAATTTGAAGTCATGAATTTTTCTGCTTTATTAAAATTGGTAAAAAATAATAATAGTCAATTATAAGCTTTACAAGCTATAGGAATGCCAAGAGTTAAGAATATTTACTTGGTTCCTTTCCAACCAATGTGCAATTCTTATAATCGTGTAGTTATGATAATCGATGTCCATGGTAATGATTCCTTATATTGTCCAAGGTGCCCTCTTAACTTGAAGCATTCCTATGTTCATGCATTGATATGCAATATCTATGCAAAGGATCACAAAATTAAATGCATAGTGCATAAACCAATGCTTTAAACATTGCTTCCAAAACTTACAACCATATCTTTTGAGTAATACAAACAAGACAATTCAGTAGTTATTTTTTTATTACATAAATTCCAAGTGAATGGCACATTTACAATTGCCATGGATAATATTGTTTCTGATATTAGACAAGAAAGGATAATTATTTCACATCAGTAAGTTACTTGGAATTATGTTTTACATTGATGTTTTTGAAATTTAAATAACTACATCATTTTACTAATATGATGCTTTTTTTATTAAACTGCAGGATATGACAATGTTTTATATCAATGCAATGCAAAGTTTTATCGCCTTTATTAATGTCAATCATGTTTATATTATTTTGTTGTATTATCTAAGATATTACTATAAACTTGCTTAATTGTTATATGTGAATGTATAGACAATGATTTTTTATTTCATGTCCATTCAATTTTTTTGACAATTGAAATAGTTGATAAATATAATTCATACATTGTTGGCTGACATGTCAAATAATACTTTTAAATATTATAAATTTGTAAAAGAACTAAAATATATATATCCTTAGCTCTTGTTATATGATTTCAATTACTTTCATAATTGTCTATCTTTTCTAGCATAGAGCTGCCATAAAGATTTGTAAATGCTTCGACCTTTGAAATTGCTTGAAATATTTGATTGATACTTAGCAATGCTATATAAAATAATGACTTCTTCCATGTTTTTAGTTTGCACTTTCGTGATTAACAAATGACAACTGTTAAATTACCTAGAATGTACAATAGTCATAGATTTAGATACATAATCTATTGCCTATATTGATACATCATGCACTATTACTAAATTTGATATGTGACAATATCTTTTTCTATATGCAACCAACATTATTTGACTTTGATATGCAATATTTATTTTTACTATCTGGTACCTTTGATACTAAAACTGGTAAATATGTTGTATTGTGTTATAACTCTAATGCTTTTGAAAATGAAGTATGTTGCATATACATGTTTAATAGACTGAATGTCAAATATTAGGTAAGATTTGGCATTTGTAAAAGCAATGCTTAAAGCAACATTGAATGTTTATGCTTTTATTTTAGCAATTACAAAACATGTTTACAGACATTGTTATAATTCAAAACTTCTAAAGGTAATGCATTTTGGTCATGTAATGCTTTTCTAAAGTTATATTGATTTGAAGTTGATTAAAACTCTAATATATCTAATGAATTCCATTCCAATTATGTCTTTTTTTATTATAAAATATAATATATCATTGCCTCTTTCCATTCCAGCCAAATCTAATCTGATACATGTCATAGTAAACTTTTACTAATCAAATAGTTGTCCATATTATGAATTACATTGTTAAACTACATCAAAAGCATACTGACACTATGCCTTATCTTTTACTATTGCAAGAATTCAATGCTATATGTATTATGCAAAGATAATCAACTCTTTTGCATGTTTTTCTGCTATAAGTTTAATGAAATGATTTCATCTGTATAGTTTTGTTATTGATTATTTAACTACTATTATTCAGTTCAATACAATTGGATCCTCGTACAAGAAAGCTTCTGATCAATATAAATGTATATTTAAGTCAAGATGATATTATTCCTAGTAGTTGGCCCATACACAAAGTTGCATTGTACCATTTGAAAGCTTTGATAGGATTGTTCAATCCCATTGGTTGTATGCATCTATGTTCTGACATATTCACAACATCACTAAGGTTACACCATATTCAAATTTTGAGCATAAGTAAGTTAGAGACCTAGATTCTATTACTCACCTATTAGTTATTGTAAAAAAGTTAGTATTATTTTTATTTTCTTGCTAAAATTTTCAAACTAAAATATATTTTGCTTGTCATGTCAGTGCAATATTGCTTCATGTCTTAATCAATGTTTCTTTTATGAGCAAGTCATTCATATTTACTTTCATGCTATGACCCAATTAAAAATAAATTGAAACGTATTATTTCCATAGTCAAAATCATTAAATGAAGGACATAGTTCATGACATTGAAATGTCTTTATTGATTTTGTTCCCAAAATACATTATATGAAACTAAAGAGTTTGTTATGTGTTGGTTTAGGAAGCATATAATCAAATAGCTACAGAACTACATGGCCATCTCGATTTGATTATTGGTAATTACAATGATCAAAATTTAGTTGCATCATTGATTGCACATAAGCAACAAATCAACTAGGTTTTTTTCAACTAGCCATTATCCTTCTTACATATACGTTGTAACATAATTGTATCACTTTAAATTTTGTATTGAATTTCTCAAACTGAAATATCTTTTGTTTATCATGTTAGTACAATATTGTTGTATGTGTTTCTAAACATTGTAGTATTTATAAATGGATATTGTTGATCACTGAAATCCACAAAGAGGATAAACTCTGACACATAATCTTATAGCTTTATTACATTCATTTTGTGCCAATCTTGATAATAAATCTATTTACATGTATTCTTTATCTATATTTATTCATTTGAAATTGCTTTTAAAGGTGAATCTCTTAATCTTAAAGACACAATGACTATCTATAATATATAGTGAATCTCATGGCAGAGAGGAGGTGCAGAAAGAATCTTGGTGATCGCCTTTACATGCTTTGCTCCTTAACTGCATAATTCCCAAAAATATCAAAAGGTAACTTTAAAGAATTTTCTTAGTTTTGATTTATGCCACATTAAATTATTTTTGAAGCTTATGCTTTTGATTTATAACTATTGATGTGGACCAGAGATGCAAAAAAAGCAAGGGTCATAGCTTTACTCAACCACACACCCCTGGTAATCTCGCCTAACTACATTTTTTGTTTTTCTAGGAATTAACACATAAGAGTGATTACACATGAAATTATTTCCAATATGGTTGTCCCATTGCTCTTTTGGCTTCACTTGAATCCTCTTGAGTGAGGATCTCTTCCTTCTTCATGCTATCTTGCTTCCCTAATGGTTGACGTGTTTATTCTTGTTGCATCAACATGACTCTTTCTTGAGTCTCATCTTCATCTTGAATTCTTTTGATCACCACTTGGTCATATGCCTCTTTCTCTTGTCTCTTGAGCCTATGAATGGTCTTAACTATCTCTTCCTTCTCTTCATCTCTCAAAACTGCATTCACACATACCAATACATCATTAGATTTCAAAATATGAGGCTTGATTGCTTTCTTGTCCTTCATCTTTTATCTTCTTCTATTCTCCACTAATTGCTTAATTGGCCATTTGATTGGCTTCCTTTTCATGACCCATACAAGATGTGGGTTCACTATCTCTTTCAATTTCTCTATCTTGGTCAACATCTCATTTACTTGTTGCCTCATTTATGTTATCTCTTTCTCCAGCTCAATCTTCTTCTTGGTGTCTTCATGCACCATCTTCTTTTTGTGGCTTTCATGCTTAACCCTATCTTTCACTTTCCTCTCTACCTCTTCTTTCATCTTCATCTTGAGTATCTCACTTGGGCACATTCTTCTCCTTGTTTTGATCTCACTTGGACGATTTCCTTTGGTTCACACTTGGAACCTTCTATTTCAAACCACACGTGGGCCTTTCAAATTTATGTCCTTCACTCTAGGAGTGCCTTCTCTTTCTTGAGCTCTATTTATGAGATTTTTTCCACTTGAGCTTGTTAATATCTCTTCTTGATTTAGGGCTACCACCATAATACTTACTATTTTCTATCATTCATACATTCCAATCAATAAATCAACCATAAAATAGATCATACATTTCTCAAACTACCCTGCTACTCTGTCCTCCAACAAGTCTCCTTGCTTGCTTACCTGTAATTTCCTGTAACATGCACTATGAACCAAATATTTGTCAATTTCTATACCTATATATACCTTCTCAGAGCATCAACTTTCCTCTAATACCAAATGATGTGGAGCAAATTCACTTTTTATCAAACTCTACCTTTTCCCTTTATTCAAGATCTTCTTTGCTTCATTCAAACTCATTCCCTGTAGTCCTTTTTAGGTAATCATGCAATAATGACTATAGTTATTCATGATATCATGATACATTGGTTTTAAATGAATTTACACTATCAACAAAACATCCTTCAAATAAACTAAGTCATTCTTTGTTCATGTACTCACTTTTACCTTCATGGTACACTCTTCAATGGTCAAATGCCAATATGCTCTTTCAATAATTCATCAAAACTCCATGATGATTTAAATCACATAAAAATTACTTATTTATCATGACACTCTCTTTATAACCCTGCTTATACCACTAACTCAAATTGTATGCTCACTTACTCCTCACAAGCACCTTTCTAGATTTATCTCCTACTAGCCCTATTTATGGGCAAACCTCCTTGTTTTTGAGGATTTACAAGCTTTCAAATAATAATAATACCATTTACAATAATAAATTTAAGTTTTAAAACTTCACCATCTCTCATTTAACATCATTACTTAAGTAAAGCCTATTTCTCTACCATCCCAGACCTCAATTAGGCCTAACTAGCCCTCATTCAAAACCTTGTAAAATATTGTATATAATAATAATGTTAAAAATTTTAAACCACTTTATTCTCTTAGAATACCCTAAAACTCATTAGATTACAAATTTTTGGGAATTTTCAAGGGTTAAATCTCCCTTTATGGACAAAAACCTAAAAATTAGAATTTTAGTAGACTTTGCAGACTGAGACCACAAATAATTCAATAAAATGATCTAAAAAGAGTTTAAAATCAAACTAATTGTTGGATTGGGTGTTTCTAGACCTCTTACGACTTTTTTATTCAATAATCTAGTTCTCCAAACCCTTAGATCATTCACAATGAGAAAAACTCATATGTTCAACATTGTTTTTTTTCATACAGGAAAACAAGGGTAACAAGATTCCTTATCTTTTCACCAATAAAGGACTCCAAAACCTATATCAATATTCTCACAACCTTTCCTAACTATCCTAAACCCCTTCCAATCTCATTTTAATTCAAAACAAGATTTAATACAATATAACTCAGTCATTATTGTTGTATTATACCCTTTGCAAATAGAGTAAACTATGTATATAAGGTTTCACTATATTTTCAATCCTCCAAGGATTATTGGACTTACCATAGGGTTTTCTCCATCTCTATTGACAATTAAAAACTCATTTTAAAATCTTTTGAATCAAACAATCTCAATGCTAATTGTAGCAGGGTAAAGACTTTTGTCCTTATGGACTGTATGCATTCAATGAATTAAAACTATGATAAAGTGAGAACTCATCATATCTTGACCAGTTGTAATCATAACAAGATTACACTCCACCTTCCTTACAAATTTGATTTCCATCCTTCCATATAACACAAGGACAAAATGATAAAAAAAATAGAATTTTGTTTGGAATAAATTGTATGATGTAATCCCTGTTGGTAGACTTTGACAGTCTACACAAAAGTAACTTTCTTCACCACAAAACTAGCATTCTTTGTATTGGGAAACATATTTTGATCACAATAAAATAAAAAATCATTCAACAAAAACTTCTTACCAATTAGATTGTCCAAGCACACCAAAGGTGCTCTATCTCATTCATGTAATTTGATGACATACATTATTTTCATAACATAGCATTCTTGATTCAATAGGCTTCATTATTTACATCTCCTTCACTTATCATCCTTGAATGGGATGAGAGATTACCACCTCCAAAACTTACTCTACATACCTCTATAACTCATATATATATATATAAAAGGCTCTTACATCAAGATTTATAATTGATTATGGTTTAAGATTTCACTAACAACTCCTAATCTAATGTAGGGTGGTGGACTGCCACCTCACAACCAACTTGACAAATACATTCATATCACTTTTAAGACATTTCAAGATGCCTAATAGGCCTATTACAACATTTTATATCCATTACATATCACCACACTCTCTTAGACCATCTATTACATCATGAAAATTTGAAATTCCCTTTTGGCGTGAAAACTAACTTGAACTCAAATTTAAATTTTCACATGCCTAAGACACATTCTAGATCATTTGTGAGCATTCCAAGATGCCCTTGCATCATAATCCCAAGGGGAGAAAAATCTTGACACCCATGTCCTTCTTCAAACACTCATATAGGTGTGAGTGCTCTTGACTACCACACTTATACTTTGCCTTTCTTCTTGCTATCTTCCTCCATGCTATACCTAAAAAATACAACAACTCATTAAATAAAACATAATCTTTCTTATGCCCTTGAGGCATTATCCATATTCCCTCTTTGTTTGCTTGTTTATCTTGCTTCCAATTACCTTCATATGCTTTGTATGCTTTACTCTCCTTCTTTGGATTAGCTATCAATGTATCTTGCTTCTCTCTTTGCATGAATTTTCCTTCTTATTCCACATGTACTTCAACTTCAATAACTACAACTTCCTCATATAGAGTGCCATCATGTGCTTGATTTCTTCTTACCTTAATTAATGCCCTTATCTTGTGCATCGTTGTTGGATTGCACAAGTCTATGTTCTCTTTGGTAACCACTTTAACCATTTCTCTATACATTTAATTAGGATCAAATCCATATTCTTGCTTCAAAGACTCATACAAAATTGAATATGTGTCATACCTTTCCTTATGTTGCTATCCCATTTCTTTGTTGGCTTCACTTGCATCCTCTTAAGTGAGGATCTCTTCCTTCTTCATGCTATCTTGCTTCCAATATGATTGACCCATTTGCTCTTGTTCCATCAACATGACTTTTCCTTGAGTCTCTTCTTCATCTTGACTTCTTTTGATCACCACTTGGTCATATGCTTCTTCCTCTTGTCTTTTGAGCCTACCAATGGGGTCAACTATCTCTTTCTTTTCTTCATCTCTTAAACCTGCATTCACACATACCAATACATCATTAGATTTCAAAATATGAGGCTTGATTACCTTCTTGTCCTTCATCTTTTGTCTTCTTCTCTTCTCCACTAATTACTTGATTGGCCATTTGATTGGCTTCCTTTTCATGACCCATCTAAGATGTGGTTTCACTACATCTTTCAATTTCTCTATCTTGGTCAGCATCTCATTCACTTGCTACCTCATCTCTGCCATATCTTTTTCCATCTCAATCTTGTTCCTGGTGTCTTCATGCACCATCTTCTCTTTGTGGATTTCATGCTTAACCATGTAATATGCTCTTTCAAACACCAACTTGACAAATACATTCATATCACTTTTACGACCTTTCAAGAGGCCTAATAGGCCTATTACAACATTTTTTATCCATTACATATCACCACACTCTCTTAGACCAACTATTACATCATGAAAATTTGAAATTCCCTTTTGGCGAGAAAACTAAATTGAACTCAAATTCAAATTTTCACACCTAAGACACATTCTAGATCATTTGTGAGCATTCCAAGATGCCCCTGTATCATACTCCCAAGAGGAAAAAATCTTGATACCCATGTCTTCTTCCTTCAAACACTCATATAGGTGTGATTGCTCTTGAATACCACACTTATACTTTGTCTTGCTTCTTTCTATCTTCCTTCATGTTATACCTGTAAAATACAACTCATTAAAGAAAAAACATTCTTTCTTATGCACTTGAGGAATTCTCCATCTTCCCTCTTTGCTTGCTTGTTTTTCTTGCTTCCAAGCACCTTCATGTGCTTTGTATGCTTTAATCTACTTCTTTGCATCAGCTATCAATGCATCTTGTTTCTCTCCTTGAATGAATTCTCCTTCATCTTCCACCTGTACCTAACCTCAACAGCTACAACTTCATCTTGGGGAGTAACTTCATATGCTTGACTCCTCCTTCCCTTCATTAATGCCCTTATTTTGGACACCATTACTACATTTCACAAGTCTATGTTTTCCCTGGTGACCTCAACAACTACAACTTGCTCATATAGAGTGCCATCATGTGCTTGACTTCTTCTTACCTTTATTAATGCCCTTATCTTGAACATCACTATTACATTCCATAAGTCTATGTTCTCATTGGTAACCTCTTTAACCATTTTTCCATACATTTGATGAGGATCAAATCCATATTCTTGCTTCAAAGACTCATACAAACTTGAATATACCTCATACCTTTCCTTATGTTGTTATCCCATTGCTCTTTTGGCTTCACTTGCATCCTCTTGAGTGAGGATCTCTTCCTTCTTCATGTTATCCTGATTCCCTAATTGTTGACATGTTTGTTCTTATTCCATCAACATGACTCTTTCTTGAGTATCATCTTCATCTTGACTTCTTTTGATCACCACTTGGTCATATGTCTCTTTCTCTTGTCTCTTGAGCCTATGAGTGGGCTTAATTATCTCTTCCTTCTCTTCATCTCTCAAACCTGCATTCACACATACCCATAAATCATTAGATTTCAAAATATGAGGCTTGATTGCCTTCTTGTCCTTCATCTTTTGTCTTCTTCTCTTCTTCACTAATTGCTTGATTGGCCATTTGATTGGCTTCCTTTTCATGACCCATCTAAGATTTGGGTTCAGTATCTATTTCAATTGCTCTATCTTGGTCTACATCTCATTCACTTTCTGCTTCATCTCTACCATCACTTTCTCCATCTCAATCTTCTTATTGGTGTCTTCATGTCCACCTTCTCTGTGTGGATTTCATGCTTAACCTTGTCTTTCACTTTCCTCTCTACCTCTTCTTTCATCTTCATTTTGAGTACCTCACTTGGGCACATTTTTTTCCTTGTTTTGATCTCACTTGGACCATTTCCTTTGGTTCACACTTGGAACCTTCTATTTTAGACCACACTTGGGCCTTTCAACTTCTTATCCTTCACTCTAGGACTACCTTCTCTTTCTTGAGCTTTATTTATGAGCTTCTTTCCTCTTGAGCTTGTTAATAGCTCTTCTTGATTCAGGGCTACCACCACAATACTTACTATTTGCTATCAGTCATACATTCTAATCAATCAATCAACCATAAAATATATCATACCTTTCTCAAATTGCCTTCCTAATCTATCCTCCAACAAGTCTCCTTGCTTGCTTACCTGTAATTTCCTGTAATATGCACTATGAACCAAATATTCATCAATTTCTATATCTGTATATAATTTCTCAGAGCATCAACCTGGATCTAATACCAAATGATGCAGAGCAATTTCATTGTTAATCAAACTCTACCTTTTCCCTTTATTCAAGATCTTCTTTGCTTCATTAAAACTCATTCCCCATAGTCCTAATTGGGAAATAATGCAATAATGACTATAAAAATTCATGAGATCATGCTACATTGAATTCAAATGAACTTAGATTATCAACATAACATCTTTCAAATAAATTGAGTCATTATTTGTTCCTGTACTCACTTTTACCTTCATGATACACTTTTCAATGGTCGAATGCCAATATGCTCCTTCAATAGTTCATCAAAGCTCTATGATGATTTCAATCACATCAAAATTACTTATTTATCATAACAATCTCTTTATAACCTTGCTTATACCACTAACTCAAATTGTCTGCTCACCTATTCCTCACAAGCACCGTTTTAGATGTATCTCCTACTAGCCCTATTTATGGGCAAACCTCCTTATTTTGGAGGATTTACAAGCTTCTAAATAAGTCTAATACCATTAAAAGAACACATTTGAGGATTACAACTTCACCATCTCTCATTTGATGTCATTACTCTAGCAAACCCTATTTCTCTACCATTTTAGACCTCAATTAGGCCTAACTAGTCCTCATTCAAAAACCTTGCATTGATTTTGTACAGAATAATGATGGTACAAATGTGAAACGACTTTATTTTCTTATAATACCCTAACACTCTTAGATTAAAAAATTTCAAGAATTTTCAAGGGTTAAATCTCCCTGTATGGATAAAACCCTAAAAACTAAGGTTTTAGTAGATTGTACAGGTCGAGACCATAAATAATTGCATAAAATGAACTAAGAGAGTTTAAAATCAAAATAATGGTTGTATTAGGTCTATCTAGGCCTCTTGTGACTTTTGTATTCAATAATCTAGTTCTCCAAACCCTTAGATCATTCACAATGAGAAAAATGCAGATGCTCAACACTATTTTTTTGCATATAGGAAAATAGGGGTAATAGGATTCTTTGTATTTTCACCAATAAAGGACTCCAAAACATATATAAATATTCTCACAACCTTCCCTAACTAACCTAAACCCCTTCCAATCTCAATTGAGTCCAAAACAAGATTCAATACAACATAACTTAGTCTTTATTGTTGTATTCTGCCCTTTACAAATAGAGTAAACTCTGTATATAGGATTTCACTATATTTTCAATCCTCCAAGGATTCTTGGACTTACCACAAGGTTGTGTCCATCTCCAGTGATCATGACAAACTCATTTTAAACTCTTTTCAATCAAATAATCTTAATGCTAACTATAGCAGGGTACAGACTTTTATATTTATGGACTGTATGCATTGAATGAACAAAAAATGTGATCAAGTAAGAACTAATCATCTCTTAACAAGTTTTAATCCTAAAAAGATTAATCTCCACCTTCCTTACACATTTAATTTCCATCCTTTCATAGAAAATAATCACAAAATGATAAAAAAAACTTAGACTTTTGTTTGAAGCAAACTATATGATGTAATCCCTGTTGGCAGACTTTGACAGTCTACACAAAAGTAACTTTCTTCACCACAAAAATAGCATTATTTGTATTTGGAAACATAATTTGATCACAACAAGATCAAAAATCATTCAACAAAAACTTATTACCAATTAGATTATCCAAACGCACCAAAGGTGCTCTATCTCAGTCATGAAATTTGATGACATACAGGATGTTCATAACATAGCATTCTTGATTACATAGGCTTCATTATTTACATCTCCTTCCCTTATCATCCTCGAATGGGATGAGATGTTACCACCTCCAAAAATTACTCTACATACCTCTATAACTCTTCTATACAAGATTTACAACTGATTCTTGATCAAGATTTCACTAACAACTCTTAATCCAATGTAGGGTGATGGACTACCATCTCACAACCAACTTGAAAAATGCATTCATATCACTTTTAGAACCTTTAAAGAGGCCTAATAGGCCTATTAAAACATTTTTTATCCATTACATATCACCACAGTCTCGTAGACCAACTATTACATCATGAAGATTTGAAATTCCCTTTTGGCGGGAAAACTAACTTAAACTCAAATTCAAATTTTCACACACCTAAGACACATTCTAGATCATTTTTGATCATTTCAAGATACCCCTGAATTATTTGTAGGCCTATGAAATGCAAGAAATTCACTAGAGTAGGAAGGTAGAATGAAGGCATTGAATCAGTATGCAAGGAATGGTGGCAACAATCCATGACTAAGAAAGTGGGTGGTTGGGTCAGGCACGGGCCATATTATGGGAAGGGTCATTAAATAGGCAAAGAGATGACAGAGTGTAGATCTGCATGAGAAGACCAATAACTATGTGGAGACCATGAAACAACTACAAATGGAGGACATCTAGTTAGATAATGACAAGGGAAGTGATGTCAAGTTTGATGTCTTGACCAATGATGCCTTAATGCCAATATGAATGCTTACTCTTTACATAGATGAGATAAATAAAACATGATACACCAACTGAGAAAACATCATAATAAAATGATTGGCTAAGTCACTAATAGCCATTGAGCTTCAAATGGTAGTCTTAGCATTGAGCTTTTGTGTCATAGATCTAATTCACAATGATGCAACCATGCACATGCAAAATGGATCTATCAACATGCAACATATAATCAATGCCAATGCATGTTCTTAATGCAAAGCAAATTCCAATAGAAGTAGATTGAAGATGCCAAGTATAACATGGCTTACAGATCTACAACTTAAAAAACTTATATGGCCAATACAGCTTATATGCAAAATTCCAATGAAATGCAAAAAAATACATGCAAGCCACATAATTACAAAACACCTATGTTTTTGCAAAATAAACTCATGAATTCAAAATAGAAACTAAAAACAAATAAGCAAACTAAACATTTTTATACTAGAATGGCACTCTAATACCATGTCAAAATAGATGCCAAGAACTCTAAATCAAGTGGATGCACAGTGTCAAGTGAATACACAAGTCAAGCAAGTGCACGACACAACTGCAAGTTGAATGAAATCAAAAAACATGAGAACAGTGCAAAAGAGAGTTTGAGAAAATATCTAACACTCCATGAATAACTCATTCATACAAGTTGTAAAAATAGGGAGGTGAATGTGTAACCTCCATAAGCTAAGAATAGAAGTGTAACTCCCATACTCAAAATAGCTGGTTAAGGGAGTTACTCCTATAATAGTAGTCAAACTGTAACTCCCAAGTACACCTAAGCAAGCTGACCCATAAGTGTAGGAAAACACCAAGGGATGAAAAATAAACCCATAATAAACAAATATGGGAAAATGAAACCCCACACTAACAAATATGCAATAGGAGAATTTATGCTTGTCTCGTGTACCATAAACCTCTTATGATGAGTATTTAGATGTAGATAGCTTAAATCTGAATGATCAAGTGTGTTTTTTTAATTTTTAGCATGAAACACCCCATTTCTTGATTTAATAGTCATTATTTATAAAATATTATGGTATTTGAATGTTTAATGATCTAAATGTAGTTTGCTTCAACATTTTTAGAAACTGGTGTCAGGAATGTATCTTAGTGACATCGTGAAAATAATGATCCTTGGGATGGTACAAGATTCAAATATTTTCATTGATTCAATGCCCTTAAGTCTTTTCAATCCATATCTCTTAAGGTTGGTTGGTTAAGTATGTTTATGAAGGACTTTTTAAAATGATGGGACTTGCTTTTTATTTTGATTTTTAGTGCAAATTTACCAAGCATGTACGTGTTTTGGTTGAAGGGAATAAGAAGGTTGTTTCATTAGTGATTTGTAGAGATCTTGTCTCATGCATTTTATATGCAAAGCATCCATGAGGGATTTTCACATATTTTGGCATGTGTTTAGTAATAAAAACGTGACCATGTGATACCCTAATTGTTGCCTTCTTATCAACTATACTTTAGTTCTTGCAATTCTTTCTAATGTCTCTAGTGTTAGTCTTGTAAAACTATATATTATATTTTTGATAACTTTTATCCATACTTTGAACTACTCCCATTAAATTTTAGAATCGTGTCTGACCTGCTATTTTTACTAGGAGATTATTTGTGGCTATATCCTTTGTTTTCATTTAATTTTCTATGGGTTATAGGTTCAACTGTCAATCTTATCACAATAACCATTTTTTTCTTGCAATTTTCTTATTTTCTCTTCTCCTTATGTCCACTTGCAGTCTTGTTTGTATTTACTCTTACTATAGGTAATGGTGTTTCTTATGGTTATCCCATTTGTATTAATTATCCAATTTCAACCTTCCTTATGCTACTCATAACCCACTTATATATTAAACGTTTGCCAACCATCATGGATTTTGGTTCACTATATGACAATCCACACTTATTAATAAATGGACATCCATTTTTTATCTTTATTACCATTTAGAAATCCTTCTCAATATATGATTTATGTGGCCTTAATTTACTCTATTATTTTTATAATTTGTGACCATAAAGTCCTTGGCTTTATTACTTTATTTCAAATTTACATGATCCTATGGATTATTATCCATATTATGATCACTTTATATTCAGCCTTCTAAGTTATACAAGGCTAGGTGTCTAGTGGTGAGTATGTCCCATAATAAGCGACACATAAATTGACTTTTATTTTTGTTAATCCACTACTAGGTTCTATGCCCACTATAAATGTCCTTTGTTAAAGCTCTTTCTTATGTCACATCGACTCAGATAATAACCTGATGGACACAATGCAATCCCTTACCAACTCATCTTATTGTTGGTATATAAATAAGATATTAATCATTATGATACCATAATTGTTGCCTTTTTATCACTTGTAGTCTAGTTCTTTCATTTCTTTCTACTATATTTGGTGTGAGCCTTGTAAACTATTTATTATTATATGGACATAAATCCATTCACCTTAATAATTCTCTCAATCTTACTAATTTGTCCAATAACCATAACCTTAACCAATTAATTAAAATCCTATTTCCTATACAATATTCCCTACACCCCATAAACCTTTATATACCCATATGAATAATTAATCATTCCATTGGCCTACTAGCAAGCCTACTTAGCCAATAATCCTATTGGATTAACTGCCCACTAGCCCACTTGTAAATTTAAAATTCCTATTTATTCAACTACCCCCTAGTTAACCTACCACCCTAGCCTTTCCTACATCCCTATGAACCCTAAACCTCATTTAATCCTCATATAATCCCCCATTATGCCCTAAATTAACCAAGAAACCTCTAGAACTAGAAAAGCTCCTCTAAAATTCTAGAAGTCTCTAAACTAGAGACTTCTAAACAATTTAAAACTCCCCTAAAAAC
Organism: Torreya grandis; assembly: GCA_037957365.1. Lineage (NCBI taxonomy): Eukaryota > Viridiplantae > Streptophyta > Pinopsida > Cupressales > Taxaceae > Torreya > Torreya grandis. Next base: position 4,414,377 of record JARHVA010000552.1, read on the forward strand.
ACCTCCAGCATCCTATAAAATTTATGCTTGGGCCATGGCCAAACTAATTAGAAATACATAAGCCCTCATTATACTCTCATACTTAGCCATCCCAAAATCTTCCACATACTCTTGCAAAAGCCATTCAACTATCTAAAGAAGCTCGTTCGAGTCATTTGAAGCTACAAGCAAGCAATCCACATTCAATCAATTTTGCATTGGAATTGATTTGAATATCTTGGAGAGAATCCATAAAGGACAAAGTGATGGTAATATTTAATTCTTAATTATTGATTGTTCATTTATTTCCCTCCTTTTGATTTTATTGTGTTTTTGGGTTTAGCTTACTACATATAGTAGTTTTGATCAATAACTCAAAAATACAAACATACATTAGCGACCACAGTGGGAGAATCCCTTTAATTTGACTATTTTTCCTGCTAAAATAATTTTGGTAGCTTACAAGATTGATTAGATGAAGGAAAAACTTTGAATTTGATCAAATTTTCATGTTCAGGTAAAAAACAAATTTGCTCTATAAATCATGGTATTACAGTCGCGGTTCTACCTAACAATCAATGATTTTGCTTTAACTGTTCAATTTAATTGCTAACGATTTGATGTTTTGACAAGTTTTTAAATTTTATCAAGATCACAATTCATAAAGGGTGATTTTTCCATAAAGTTGTGGATTTGCAGTTTAAGTCGAGATTTTGTAGAAAATAGTTTTTAAGGCAAAATAGTCAGTCCTGTATAAATATTTAACCTTTTATGAGTCCATATTAGCCTATTTTATCTTGTAGGGATAGGTCAAAACCTGAGCATCTTACCTTAATAATTAGTTTATTTAAAGCAATATCGTTAATACACTGTCAAGATATGATCACATAAGTTGTGATATTACTTTCAGAAATAACGATTTTACCTTTAAGTTAGTCCGCTAACCTTGACCATTTCTTGTCTATACTAGGTTTTTTTTTGCATAGGAAGGGAAGGTACTGATCGAAAAGGCTCTTTAACATTCCTAGACAAGCCTTGTAGTTAGTATACAATGCCATAGATTCACAAAACTGCTTTGACTATTAATTATGGTTTTGCAGGGTTAGAGTAGATTTTGCAGGGAGTGATCATACTTGTTTTAGCGTTATTTTCTACTATCTACCTTATGATTTTGGTCTCAGACTAGATCATTATCTTTAAATAACTTAAGGCTTTTTATATTCTATAATATTTAATAAGGTTTTTAATTATTAGCAAATTCACAACTTATGAACAACGATTTGGTCTAACATAGGCAGTTTTGCTTAAAATAGGCAATTTTGACTAAAATACATTATTTTATAAATAGTAGATTTTAATCTTTTAGCTTCTGGTAAAACTCTAAAAACCCTTTTTACACCTTGTATCCTTTTACCTTGTGAGCATTTTGTGAATAAATTTAAAACTTATATTGTGGTTGTAAATAATAAAAATAAAATTAAGGGTCAAACCTTATATAGGTTTACCTTTATCTTTCTTTATATATTTTGCAAAACTACTATAAATATATCCCCTTTTTATATTGTATTAGTTTAAGTACTAAATTGTTAAGGTTTTCCTTTAACTGCAAAACTGCAGATTGTGAGTTGAGGTATTATGTTTTAAATGGCGATATTAACTAACCATCTATGGTTTTGCAAAAACCATATGGTCACGGTCATGGTCAGTTGACTATCAACAAAACTATGTATTAGAAAATCACAATATTGCTTAGGATATGCAATTTATACTCTCTAAAAGTGCTTTTGTATTAAACTGATTGTGTATTTGCATTTTTGCCAGAAAAGAAGCGATTTTTCCTATTTTTAAACTACTAATTAATTTTGTGCAGGACCATCTTAGCGAAAGGCACAAGAATAGCTTACTAACTTGTGTTCTTCTAGGGATAGTACTTAGCCTAAGAAATTTTAATCTTGAACTTACATATATCTTTGTGTGCCTTGCTTGTTTAAATTTCCTCACATACGTAATTAATCAGATAAATTTACTTTATTTGTCTGTTTATCAACCCATCTTATTTTTAGGATAGCATGTGACATGGAATTCATCCCCACACACTTGCTTAGTTACTAGGGGTTGTGACATGGATTTCATCATCACACATTCAACCAAACTTCATATTCTTGTGGAGTATAAATATCAAGGACAACTATCGTTAGGCTAAGTGATTAACTCTATGTAGGTCATTCATGAAGGGGAAGAGTTAATTCTATAAACTAGACATTAGATAACACCCTGTATGGATTTGGTCCCCACGTACCTTCATGTATTTCAGGGACTCCCTTAGACACCCTTGAGTATACCTAGCATAGGACCCATTGGTCATAATAGGTGCTCTACTGCCAAAGTTAATATCAGCTCCCAAGTGATGGTCAAGTATAGACGACATTGAGAAGGTTTGATAGATTTTGTAATGAGTCACCAGCTTACAACCTCACCCATGAAGCCATTAGATGGTGCAAGCATTAGGTTACACACCCATTTGGTTGACTAAAATTAGGGCTCATAATTGGGCATGTTTGTGTGAGTGTTGTGTTCAGGCCCATATTGTTTATGAGCCAAGTCAGCCTATCCCTTTTATCAAAAATACCTAGAGAAAGATTAGGACATATATCATCTTAGGATCAAACCAAATAATTTCATATTACTATTTACACCTTCTGGGTATTAAACCTTTGTCTTGTAACCAAAAAAATTTAGTGGTCATTCATCATTCTCTATTCCTTAATCAAACTTTGTCAAAGTCTACAACCTTCTTAGGTTTAGCCTATCACCCATCATCTCATCATCTTACCTATTCATACCTAGCACCCATCTAATCATCATCTTGCTAGTGTGAATGGTATTTCTTCGTCTTATCCTCTTTGTCTCCTTGCTAGATTTAACCATTATATGGTCATTTACTTTGGTAATATTGGGTCTCTCTAGTCTTCTTATCCTCAAATTTTAAGTCTAAGTCACATCTAATCACCTCTTTTTACCACTTTTAGTACTGGGTTTAAGACAATTAATATCTAAAGTCACCTTTTCTCTCATCATCCCATATCAAAGCCACACCTAATCAATATTCTCTAGTCACCTTAACCATCTACCATGCCTATTAGAAACCGTGCCCAAATTCTAAGAATGGTACAAGGATCTAATCAAGAAAATGACATCCTTGGGAATCTAGGTGAATAAAATTGAGATCATAATGACACACATAGTGACATGCATACCTCTGAAGAGGAAGATTGGTTTACAAATGACTTCTTCCATAGTGATGAGGTTAAGGCTCAATTTGACCAATACATATATGAGAACCATGATCAAATTCTTGCCCAGGTCAATGGAATGTGGGGGAAACTACCCCTACCTTTGATCCAAGCCTCTTAAAACATCTCATCCTCCCATCCACTAGACCTCACACTCCACCTCATCAAAATAATTTCAACCAAGAACAAGAGGATGATAATCTTGTGGATCATGAACATGAACTTGAAGAAGAACAAGAACCCCCATAAAATAATCATGTTGAGGCTAACCAGAGAAGAACCACCTTAGAGGATTGTTTAGACCAATTAACTCAGTAAATTAATTCCCTTACCTCTCAATTTTGTACCCAAAATCAAAGACCCACTTCACCAAGACAACATGCTAGAAATATCAACCTGGATCACTCAATACCTAGAACAAGTCAAGCACAATCCTCCAATCCCATAATGGATGCCTCATTCGCTCAAGAGTGGAGGATGATGAAAGAGACTCTTTAATAGATTGATACTCACACCCAAGCAATGAGATATAAATATGAAGACTTTTGTACGTCTCCCTTGGACATGAGTATCTTACAAGTATCTTTCCCAGCACACTTTAAAATTTCAAAATTTGATAAATAAAAGGGGAAAAGAGATCCACATGAACACGTGCAAGAATTCTATGTATCATGTCACGAGGTTGCCTATGATGATTCTTACCTTCTTAGATTCTTTCCCAAAAGTCTCATGGGACCTACACTAGAATGGTTTATGCATCTACCTAAGGGGTCCATATCAAGCTTTGGGGAGTCAACAAAAAAAATTATATGACACTTATCCTTCAACATTGAATATGACATCTCCATTATATATCTTTATAATATGAAGCATAGAAATTGGGAGAGCTTAGCCTCATTCTTATAGCATTGGAGAAGCCTCGCTAGTCGATTTCGTTGTATGGTCCCTGAGAAGGAGTGGCCAAGATATTCATTGATAATCTCAATACTGAATTAAAATACCAATTAAAGCTACAATGTGTTAAGTCTTTTGGTGAAATCATAGAGAAAGGGATCTAAATTTAAAAAGCACTCATTGAAAAGGGGACTATTAAATTATATACCTTAAATGAACAAATTTAGAATTAGGATAATACTTTTTTGGGTAAGCCTAAGATCTTTAACAAGAATAAAAATGTAGTAGAGGATGGTGTTAACAAATTCTAAACATGTACAGATAGTGAAAGAAAGCTCCCCCTACTACTAAAAAGTCAAAATATACTCTACTATAAGGGTACCACAGGGAAAACAAAATCCCCAAATGAGAATGAGGCCTACAACTAGTCCTTTGTGTACCTAGTTGAAATGGTCTTATAACAATTAACCAATTTCTAATAATATGATTACTCTCCTTGAAATTTGACCATTAGATGATAGTAATCCATGACCAAATTGGTATTATGAATATGACTTTTACCAATATCATAGAGTCAAAGGACATGATACTAAGAAATGCATGTAGTTAAGGAACTTCATCGAATATTTAATTGAGAAAGTAGATATAGAAGTAAAAGGGGAGAGCCCCACTAGTCACTCCAAAAATCAATAAATAAAAAACTATCAAGACCCCTTTTCCAATCATGATCAAAGGAAAAAGAAACCACTAAAGGATTAAGGTCAAGATTCCACTTATAGTAGAACCAACTATAATTCCGTCCCATACCATTACATTAATACCATTAAAATCTGATGCCCCCAAAAGCCACACATCCTCCATCCACCATCATTATAATTAATAGGGAAATAGATCAAAGTGTAGTAATTACATGGTATGATAAGGCCATCATTCTTGGAGGACCTCTAAAAAACCCATCTGCATTCACAACTTAAATATTCACTATCCCTTAAAGAGACTCAACTTCTTCTGTCAAACCATATAACAACATCAAACAACTTGAGAAAACTTCAACTCAAATATCTCTCATGGATCTTCTTAAGTCATCATTAATACATTAACAAATTTTTAGTCAAGTTCTAAATGAATTCAAAGTCCATAGGATATTGATACAAGTCAATTTTAGGCTTTGGTGAGTCATTTATCTCCTTCCCAAAAGGATTAATTTCAGTGCACAAGATATTTCACCTATAATCCCTCACCATGACTATCCATTATTCACTAAAATTTTATTTTCCACTCATAAGATCCCTTGGGTACTTATAGATGGAGGGTCAACCATAAATTTATGACATCTTGATTTTCTCAAGAAATTAGTGTATTCTGAGTCTTTGTAAGGGCCTACTTTGATAGTGATCAAAGTATATGATGATAATGAAAGGCCATATACATCCACTATTTATCTTCCTATAGCTATGGGACACATAGTCCATCAAACCCTAATTCATGTAGTGGATATTGATCTCCCATGTATAATTTACTTTTAGGACACCCTTAGATTCATGAAATGAGACTTGTGCCTTCTACCCTTCCATCAATGTCTTAAAATTCCTTGCATTCATGACATGGACATTAACATCCTATGGGAGTTAGAACACTTTTATAGTTATCAAATGATATTGATCAAATCCTAATTTTTATTATCCCAACACTCATAGTTCCTTACTTATAATCCCAAAACTATGAAATATATCTACCATGATGATCTATCACCTACTTCAAATGAATCCACATACATTAATCATCTTAAAATTACATCTAGGGGCTATGTGGAGAGTATTAATACAAGACTCTTTATGTTGGCAAACTACTACTTTCCCCACTGCACCTATGGGTCCCTTGCTCAAGAGGAAATATAAACCTATTATTTACCAATTTGGGTCCATAACCTTCACTAGTGTAGACATGTTATCTAGAATAAGTCTTTACATGAACCTAATGATTCATGGCTCATTCCTGACCAGATGAAACCCTAAAATTTCCTAACACTACCATACCCCCATCATCAACATCTCCCTCATATTACCCCACACTTATAAAGGGAAAAGACTATGAAGGGATGAAGAAGTAGGATTGAGCCAATAAGGGTTTTGATATATTCTAAAATGATGAAGCCATCATTGAATAATTAGGATTTAGATATTATATGCCATTAAGAGACCACAAGAAAGGATTCTCTATTAGTCTAAATGAATCTACATATTTTGGAGAAAGACAAGTGCATCTAAATAAAATCATTATCCCACACCTATAGAATAGGGTCAAAAGAATGAGCCTGATCTCTCGATCTAAATATGGATGATTTAGTCCATCTATTTAACAATCTGGGAGTCAGGGATTTGTACATGAGATAAAGAGATCGTAAGAATAATTTGCTTCAATAGAAGAATCTACCATCACTCTCAACATATTTTCGGCATGACCAATCAAATATCTCTAAATCAATTTAGGATGTTATAGAGGAGTATGAATATCATGATCCAAATCCAAAGTCCTGGAAGAATTATTCAACCCACTCATGGTGAGCTAGATTGTTATCCAAATTTGGAAGAGTAGAAAGTACTTTACATTAGAAGAAAAATTACCATCACCCACAACAAATATACAGTGACCAATCACCTGTCCCTCATTGAGGAGTTTATAGAAGTAAATCTTGGAATAGATGAAAGTCCTAAAATCATCAAACTGGGGGTAATTCTTACATCCAAAGACCAACAAGTCCTCATTAAGCTTCTCAAAGAATATATAGATGTCTTCGCATGGAGTTATTATGACATATCATGGCTAGATCCAACCTTGGTAGTGCATCATTTAGTGGTTCATCCAAATGCAAAACTAGTTAATTAGAAACCTTGTAAAATGCACCCCAAGGTGGCCCTTTTGGTCAAAGAGGAGTTACAAAAATTCTTGGAAGCTGGGTTTATTCCATCCAATTAACTATTTTAAGTGGATATCTAATATTGTTCCCATGGCCAAACCACATGGAGGAATCATAATTTGTACCGACTTCTAGGATATAAATAAAGCATGCCCCAAATATGACTTTATTTTACCTAATATAGACATGATCGTGGAACTCTACCGTAGGGTATGAGATGATCTCCCTCATGGATGATTCCTCTAGATATAATCAAATTAAAATTACTCCCAAAGATCAACACCAAATGACATTTATCACTCCATGGAGGACCTTCTACTACCAAGTGATGCCTTTTGGTCTAAAAAATTTGGGAGCTACTTACCAAAGGGATATGACATTAATATTCCATGACATGATGCATCACACTGTAGAGGATTATGTGGATCATATACTAGGAAAGTCTAAACTCTGATCCAATCGTCCTATGGTCCTAAGGATAATATTTGAGGGGCTCAGGGAATACAAGGTTGACTAAACTCTAAGAAGTGTGTGTTTGGAGTCACCTTGGGTAAGCTTTTGGGGTCCATAGTCTTTATAAGAGGCATTGAAGTATTTCCCTCTAAGGTAAAAGTTATTATTGAAATGCTTCCTCTTAAAAAATTGAAATAATTAAGAAGCCTTATGGGGAAATTACAAGTTATTCATCAATTTATATCACAATTGGTAGATAAGTGTCATCCCTTCACCCATCTCTTAAATAAGGGAGCTCATTTCGATTGGAACTCAAAATGTCAAAAGGCTTTTGAAAATCCAAAGCAATATTTGGTGAACCTCTAGTTTTATCACCACCCACTTTAGGAAGGTCATTACTATTGTATATCTCTGCAACACCTTGTGTTATAGGGGACTTACTAGCTCAACATAATGATGAAGGTAAAGCAAGAGCAATTTATTATCTAAGTAGAACTTTAATCTCATATGAGCTTAACTACACCCCTATTGAGAAAGCTTATTTGGCTGTAGTTTTTGCTTCCCAAAAAATCAAACATTATATGTTGAACAACCAAGTCAAGCTCATAGCAAAGGTTGATCCCTTCAAGTACCTGCTATCTAAAGTAACTTTAACTAGTAAAATGGCCAAATGGATCATGTTACTAAGTGAATTTGTTATAGAATATGTAAATCAAAAATCCATTAAAGGACAAGTCATTGTAGATCAACTTGCAATAACACCTATTGTAGATAACAAGCCTCTAATCACGACCCTCCCAAATGAGTCTATACTGGCCACTAAAGAATCAAATAGCTGGAAGTTATATTTTGATGGCTATTTCACCATGCATGGGTAAAGAGTGGGAATCCTTTTGGTAACCCCACAAGGTGACCTAATCCCTAAATCCTTTCAGATTGCTTTCCCATGTACAAACACTATTATTGAGTATGAGGCATTAATTGTTGGACTATAACTCACCTTCTAATGGAATATCCAACATCTTCAGGTATTTGGTGATTCTCAATTAATTATAAAATAGGTAAATGAAGAGTTCCAGACAAAAGATGAGAAATTGCTCCCCTGTAAACAATTAGTGGACTAATTGAAGCAAATTTTTCAATCAATAACATTTGAACAAGTCCCTAGGGGAAGTAATAGAGCCACCGACTCAATGGCCACTATTGGTTCTCTAATAAACCTTCCAGAAGATGTAATTGAAGTCAATTTTCTAATTAAACAACTATTATTATCAGCTCATCAATCAATGGCTCATTATCAAATTTATGTTATACCTGATTCTAGTGTACCTTGGTACCGTGACAATTACACTTACCTTCATGACAACATTCTACCACTAGACCTCAATTACCACCAATAGTAAAGCCTTCATTAATCACACATATCATTATATCATCATTAGTAGCATGCCCTATTAGTGAGGCTATGACAGAGACCTTGTTAATATGCCTAACATTGGAGAAAGATACTCTTGTAATCAAGGAGGTCTAATTCTGGTATCTATGGTGAGTCATGTCATTGGGATAGCCTTGGCCAAAAATTTAGCCTGGACTAGATACGTATTGGCCCATAATGGATCATGATGCCTGCTAGTATGCATGAAAATGTGTAGCTTGTCAAAAGCATGGTAATCTCATTCATGCCCCCACACAAGAGCTACAACCTATAATGATCCCATGGATATTTTCCATATGGGAACTAGACCTAATTGGCAAGATCAATCCTATGTCATTCAATGGACATAAGTTTATAATTACAGCTATAGAGCATTTTACCAAAAGAGTCAAAGCAATGCCATTAATCTATACCATAGGTCTCCAAGTTTATTTTTTTGAATCAAATTATTTACTGCTTTAGAATCCCAACCAAAATCATATTAGATAATGGAAAAATCTTTAAAAAATCATGAATTCAAATACCTATGTAATCGTTATCACATTGAGTAGCATTTCTCATGACCCTACCATCCCCAGGGTAATAGACAAGTAGAAGCAACAAATAAAATGCTTCTCAGATTCCTCAAAAAAATTGTTAACAATATTGGTAGAAATTGGCATTTACAATTATATCCCACTCTTTGGTCTTATAAAACTAGTGTCAAAACACATACTGGGTCCACTTCGTATTCTCTAGTCTATGGCACAAAAGCAATCTTGCCCATTGAAGTTGAGTTCCCTGCATGAAAATGTGTAGCTTGTCAAAAACATGGTAATCTCATTCATGCCCCCACACAAGAGCTACAGCCTATAATGAGCTGATGGCCATTTTCCATATGGGGACTAGACCTAATTGGGAATATCAATCCTACATCATTCGATGGACATTAGTTTATAATTACAGCTATGGAGCATTTTACCAAATGGGTCGAAGCAATGCCACTAATCTATACCATAGGTCTTCAAATATCAATTTTTTTCTGAATCAAATTATTCACCACTTTAGAATCCCAGCCAAAATCATATTAGATAATGGCATATATTTAAAAAATCAAGAAGTTGAAGACCTGTGTAATCATTATCACATTGAGTAACATTTCTCCAGACCCTACTATCCCCAGGGCAATGGACAAGTAGAAGCAACTAATAAAACACTTCTCAAAATCCTCAAAAAAATTGTTAACAATGCTAGTAGAAATCAGCATTTACAATTATATCCCACTCTTTGGTCTTACAAAACTAGTATCAAAACACCTACTGGGGCCACTCCGTATTCTTTAGTCTATGGCACAGAAGCAATCTTGCTCGTTGAAGTTGAGCTCCCTTCTTTAAGAATCTCTTTGTGGGGCATAATTACTGGTCATAATTACAGACAAGAATGACTACAAGAGCTCGAGCTATTAGATGAAAAATGTCAAAATTCCTTGGATCACCTTCGAGCATATCAGAATAAGCTTAAGGACCAATATCACAAGAAGTTCCAGTCCTGAGAATTCAAATTTGGTGACGTAGTCTTAAAGGAGAATCAGAAAAACACCAATGTAGAGGGACAAAAGAAAGGCAAATTTGAAGCAAATTGGATTGGGATTTGTATTATTATTGCAAAATATGGATTAGGAGCCTATAAATTGGCTACATGAGATGGTGATGAGCTTGATGAGCCCATGAATATTATGTTCCTGAAGCATTTTTATACTTAAAGGGCTCTAAATAACCTCCGTTTAGGAGTCCCCACTCTTGGGGGCACATCCATCACCACTCTCATTTCATCTTTTCATTCCATTCCATCATTTACATACAACCCTGGTCCAAATGTTGGGTATATAATATATGCTTAGAGAAATCCAAAGATATAAGTTTCACATTGGGGCAAATCATTACTAAAAGTGCGAAGAGGATATTTGCTAAGGAGTCATCTGGAAACATCTACTCCACCCTCAAACATTTACTTATTCCATTTTGGCCTTTTTATACATATCTTGATCACATCCTCCTTGATGAATTTTCTTCCTATTAGCCTCAATTTCACCCACATTTGGTTATCCCCATTTACTCTCTGAACAGAAATCCACATCATACCCACCAAGCTTATCACTAAAGAAGGGCCATAGAAAATTCCTACTCTGAAATCTATAATATGCTTTGTAATTGAATCCTGATTGTTCATTTCAGATCCCAAGTTTTCGTTATAACTAGTTTTTTATCTTGTCTCATTCATCGCAACAATTTTTGGGCACAAACTACCCTTGTAAATATTTAACTACATCCCCAAAACGTCAATTCTCTTAGGGAATCTTGTATATATTACCTTTAACAACATTTTCATTAAGTCTTTTTAAGATTTTTATTAATCATTTCCTTAGGTTGTCTTTATAGGAGTCAAATATGTATCATAATCTTGTTATATTATCTTCTTCAGAGGTATATTTTGTACATATCTTGCATTATCCTTTTATGCATGTGTGTTATTTTGTCACAAGTCAGTATATATATTCACATATAAATATTGTTGATCAAGTTTGTTAATAATCATTAAGTCTTGAAAATATTTTTCATGTCATCGTTAATAATCTTGTTATCTTGTCTTTTTAAAAATTTGTTCTTTTTTTACCAAGGGAATGAGGATGGCCTTAAGTGACTACCAACATAAAAATTTGGGAAAATCACTAAAATGGAGTTCCCACGCACTGTGAATCCAATGTGACCCTAACTATCTTCATGAGAACACTTATACTCACAAGTGCAATAATAAATTGGATTGCCTACATACCTAATGTCTTCAAATTCCTCCCATTCCATCCCCCTCCTTATTTTACTTTCCTGTCTAACAATCCTAGCCTACTACCTAACATTCACCCACCTCGTTGGTGCTAGAGGAATTTACCCAACCATTTGTTTGTGAGACATGTGATCAAACCAATGGATGATTTAATAACACATGTTATCAATCATTACGTGACATTATACCATCACATTATAAAACATAAAACAATAAACATCATCCACATCTAAACCATAACAAATCATCTATATCATACAATTAATCATATAAACATATGCATCATCCTCATAATCTCATTTATAAATACTCATCATCACATAAAAATAATGATATCCAATCACATAATATAAATCCATAATAAACACTGTCCATATTCCATACCTAATAATCACATAAGCAAGTCCATCCATTATCAATAACATAATCATAACATCATCACAACATCATATATAACAAAATCACAATCACATATATCAATAGTCCATAATGTCCAAAGGACTCCATGTTAAAATATATAATTACACAAATGGGCCCCATGGGCATGTGCGATAATAAATACATGTCCATAATATAACACGTGTCTCACAAATACACATCTAGAATCATTGTTGTCCTGGTGGTCTCCTATCAGGCTGGTGTATAGATGGAGAGGAATTGGCTCTACAAGTCACAACACGTTAGCCTACTAACATTGTTGCCTCATATACATATATGTAATATGCACCTCTCACATCAGTCGACTGATCTATCTCATCACCATCCCCATACCCCTCTACCATAGTACCGTATCACCTTCTTCCTTGGCCTTCTCATCCACCTATAGCTCTGCCTCTCTCTTCCTCAACCTTGACTCAAGTTATCCATTCTTACCCCATAACGAGGCTATCTATGAGTCTTGACTCTAGATCTGCCTTTGGAATGTAACTATTTTCCCCTGCAAAGCTGTGACCTATCCTATCAAACATGAAACCTATCCAAGTACCCTTGTCATTTGACTATCTCTTTGAATGATTTATCCTTGTAAATATGTAGCCATCCTATCCTGCTCCACTAAGATCTATGCAACCTCTATCAATGGGGCATATATCTCTCTCTTCAGCCTATCCAAGAGTGCTTTGTCATCCTCACTCAAAGGTGGCTTGGATGATCCTACATCATCTGCACTTACTCCCCTCCCTACCTGATCTCCAACTCCAATCTAGTTTCCATCTCGACCCCCCTAATCTCCCTCATCAATATCCATCCCATCTAGTCCTCCCTATGCATCTTGTTGGCCCTATGCATGGGGTTGTGGTCTTTGTGATCACCTCTTCCCTAGTCAAATTTGTGCCTATAATAATTTATGTACAACCCCCCTCCTCACTCTGGTTGGTCATCTGAGTAGTCTATGAGGCCATCTCTAAACCCATCAAGATGTATATGCTGCAATCACTCCTAAATCTAGAATGAGGGTCTAATAATCCCATATGATAAGGGCAATGCTCTCCTAATCCACTCTAACTAGTGTAAGTCTATTAAAGTCCCCGACTGTGGCTTTTCCCTATTACTATAGCAAACAAATGCTCCTCTCTAGGAACGTCCTACTATATCTTAAACTATTGCTACACCTGATCTAGCCTATATATCTCGATAATATAAATCATGATGACCACTCAGATAACACTTAGTGAGCACGAATTGCATAAAATTTGCATCCTCGACCCATCCCCACTAGACTTATTTATACGACATCTAGGTGATCTGATCAACTCACAGACTATCAAATGCCTATCTATAAAACACATCTCACTAGCATGGGATCTCTGTACTCAAAAAATAATGTACCATCCAAATAGTAAAGGTTGGTTAGGGACCCTATCTGCATGAGTGCCTAATGGTCTATTTATCGTGATATGCTCCCAACTCCATATCTATAATAATAAATAGGGACCTAAGCTCACTCCTCCTTTATAAACCCTTATATTAAGTTATATGTATAAGTGGTCAAGTACCATGGGACCCTAGGCAAACATTCGATAATCCTAAACCATAGCTAACACCACATCCCTTAATCCTAAGTGAAACCACTGCTCGCTCTTGTCTGAGAATAACATGTCGATAATAAGAGCCATAACCACAAGAGTTAATCTATCAATAGTCCCTTCTCTCAGAGCCTTGTCCATGTCCACTTGAGAATCACAAACTCCAATCTAAATTCAACTAACCAATATTTGCACCATCACACTCAAGGTATGCAATTGCCAGTATATCTTATCACATCTTATCGACAATCAAAAAATACATAGTATGTCCTTGAGAGTCACTATCATCTCACCAATCATAAAATGGAATGTGTTGGTTTTCAAATGCCATCTCTTGACCAGGGATGTAACCAATGCCCTATCAACCCTCACCATAGACATTTTCACAATATAGTAGAGGCCCACCATCTCAAGCACTCCATACTCAGTAAGTGTCAAAAGATGCATCTCATGCAGTATCACTAGTTGGTGAAGTCTGGACGTCAAAACACCTAAATCCTCTTACACTAATACACACCCTATCAAACCATGACCCTTAATAATCTAATCACAATTATTCAGCCTATTCCATCCCATCCACCTAGTACCTATCCCTCTAATCCCCTATCTCACTAATCCCATTCAACTCCCTAACTCTAACTACCACCCAATTTCTACCTAATCCCTCCTATCTACCCATTAATTCTTCTTGATTAGCTTTTCCACCTAAGAATCTACTTACTTGTCTACCCCTATGCTCATTTTTCTAACTAACCTATCTCCTTTGTCACTCCAACCGCTTCTCTATCCTATCTAGCAAATTACCCATCTTACTTATTAATTTACCCATATAATTAAATTTCCTCCTAACATATCCCCTCTCTCCCACCCAATAATTGAACCCTTAATCCATCTAACTTCCTACCAACCTATCCCCATTCCCTTCTTAATCCATTAATTAACTATCATTCCTAATTGCCAAAAAACTATAAGTCTCAAGCTTGCCCTAACTAGTGGTCTTGACAATATTGCAATTCACAATTTACAATTTTGCAAAACTATATGTCTAACCATGCATTTTTCAAAACCATGTTACCCCTATCACATTATTATAATAATACAAGTTGCTTACTATGGTATTAAAAAATTACAGGTCACCCCTTGCAGGTGACCTATGATTTTGCAATATCACAACCCACAATTGTATTACCATAATTTGTGGTGGTAATACCTCGACTGAGGACAATGCCCCTAGTGGTGATATTTCCATGACATGATGTACATGAAATAAATTCCATAATAAATGTGGAAATTATGAAATTAAATAGTTAGGCATGGAGTACTCACTAGTGGTCATGCGTCGACCACCTTCTAATACTCTTGGACCTTCTTTCCATGATGTGATGAGCGAGGAATACGATCCATGGCTTGGTTTCCAAAGCACAAAAATCACAATAACAAAAAGACAAAATTACCCTTTTACCCACCTTTTCCTATTTTACTCCCCAATTCATCCCCTCTTTTACCCCTTGCATCCCATTTAACCCTTGCTAACCATGTTATCCAACCCTTTCTACTCATCTTGATCCCCAAATCCCTTTTCATGCCCCATTATCTCATTTAATCCCCATATTGTCATCCCTATGTGTCCTAAATCATTAATCTAAGGCATAGCCTTCTATTCCCCATGATTTATCCAAGATCCCACGTCAGAACTACATCATCATGAGGTCTCTTAAGACTATGTAGGTAACACCTGGCCAATTTTTTGTGCCCAGGGATAACTTGACCACTACTAACATCTAATCTCATCTCGTCTCCTATGGGTCACTCAAAGTCATTAAATCCTATTGAGATATGAATCCTATATATAAAACGTCTTATTATCAATCATCATTTGTCCAATATAGGCTTCTAACTATCCTTTACATGTGTCTTTGCTAAGGGAGTTATCATCATCTCGTGGCTTGTCTCATCTTTTTCACTCCCTAGACAATGTCAACATCTTAGGAATTTCAACCTTATCATCTTAATCAACTTGCCTCTCTCCTAAACATTAGTTGTTGTCTAAGACTCATCTTTTGAAGCTAAGTCACTTTATCCCATAACACTTATGCTCGGGGTATTTCAATCATAGATCACTCAATACTTGGGGCATCCCAACCCCTTATCATCATCTTAGTCTTATCCCACCCCAAGGATTTTTTTTCGAGTGGCCATCCAGCTCGTTCCTCCCCACATGTCCCCTTGAGGGGGCATCATGTCTACCAACAACATTTTGCTAACTCATATACAAAATGGTTCTTATTTAAAAAGCCATTACTCCTTCCACTTAACTTCACTCACAATGCCCTTTCAAAGAGGGGCAAAATGTACGCTCCTAAATCCACTCACATTAATAATTCTCTTAATCTTGCTAATTTATCTAATAACCATATCCTTAACCAATTAATTAAAATCATATTTCCTATACAATATTCCTTGCACCCCATAAACCTTTCTACACCCATATGAATAATTAATCATTCATTAGCCTGCTAACAAGCCTACTTAGCCACTAATCCTATTGCATCAACTACCCACTAGCCCACTAACAAATTAAAATTTCCTATTTATTCAACTACCCCCTAGTTAACTTACCACCCTAGCCTTTTCTACATCCCTATGAACCCTAAACCTCATTTAATCCTCATCTAATCCCCCATTATCCCCTAAACTAACCAAGAAACCTCTAGAACAAGAGAAGCTCCTCTAAGATTCTAGAAGTATATAAACTAGAGACTTCTAAATAATATAAACTCTTCTAAAATCCCCTCCACTATCCTATAAAAGCCATGCTTGGGCCATGGCCAAACTAAATTGGAAATCCATAAGCCCTCATTATACTCTCATACTCAGCCATACCAAATCATCCACGTACTTTTGCAAAAGCCATTCAACTATCTAAAGAAGCCCATTGGAGTCATTTGAAGCTACAAGTAAGCAATCCATATTCAATCAATTTTGCATTGGAATCAGTTTGAAGATCTTGGAGAGAGGCCATAAAGGACAAGGTGATGATAATATTTAATACTTAATTGTTGATTATTCTTTTATTTCCCTCCTTTTGATGTTATTGTGTTGTTGGGTTTAATTTATTATATATAGTAGTTTTGATCAATAATTCAAAAATGACAAATATATTTGTAGGAACTTTTAATTTGTAGATTATATATTTAAATTTTATATTATACTTTCAAATACAACTCTCATGCATGGGTAATATAGAGATTATTCCACTATATGGGTTGAGAGGAAAAATATTACGAGCTTGTAAAAAATGATCTCCATTAGCAGACATATTTCATGTTTTGTGTTGTTGAACCAAGTTCATCATTTAGTTAGCAAACATTTATGGTTTTCAACTGTGGCCTTTTCACATGTCTTCACCATAACACATTTATTGTTTTATTTTGGTATTCAGATAAATTCTAATGGAAAGTTTTTCAATTGTAGGACTCGATTTATTTCAGCTATGCATCAGCATGACTCTACTCGTTTGTGAGAAGATGCAGAGTTTTGAAAGATATTTTAGGGGTGCATTATTATTTTTTAAATATTGATGGCTATACAACATGCATTTTAAAGGTTGTTTTAAGAGGTTTGGCATCTTACAATGATGTTTATCTAGACTAGTTTATTTTCAAAATATTAATATTCAATTTAATTGTAGCTCTCCAACATCCCTTTTATAGTACCAAAGTTGATCATAAAAGTCTGTGATTTAGTCACATAGAGAGTCACTTATTTGGTAGCACATGTCATTATTCGAATACTTAAAATATTGGCAAAGATGGAGCTCTAGGCTTAATGGGTTGTAGGATCAAATATGATGTAACAAACAAAATGATGAGAACAATTACTATTGTGGATGGGGGTCTTTATCAACATTACACATAATTTAGGTAGTATTTAAAAATAGTTATTGTCAAGCTCCTTAAACATAAGATAACTCAACATGTTGCTACAAAGTTGTTTAAGGATGGATCAAGAATTACATTTACTCTTATTGCTACCTCTCATTTTGTTTACTCAGATAATCAATAGATGCTTACTGAAGAAATATTCATCATGGTCTATTGAATCCTTTTAGAATTACCAAAATTAGAAGTGATTCCATTCCATAAAGAGAAATTTATTCAATATAACATAACTATATTATAGTTTGCTTACACATAGCTTAGGATTTTACAATTAGTAGGTTGTATTTATTTAGGTTTTCCCCAAAGCATTTTCTCAACTTTGCATGTATCAATATCTTGTATATTTGAGCTATATGCGTGTATCATCCATTTTTTGAAAAAAAAAAAAAAATTGTAAAAAAGATTCAGTTCTGCATTTATTTTCCCCAAAGGGTAGTATCAGACAATTATTATTAGTACCAGAATACTTGTATTAGTCCAAGAATCCTTCAAACAAGATAGTACAATAAATCTATGTTTCATCTGCAAGAAGTATAAATGAGAAAATGATTCATTTATTATTGTTATTATTAACCATGTTGTGAGAAACATTTTTGAGTTTTTGTAACTTATTTTTATCCTGTATAATGTTTTGAGGGGCAAGTTTCTTCACAACAATCTCATTTTTTGAAAATTGTTCTACATATTATTGCCTAAAGATTATTATACAATGCAATAGTATGAACATCTGGATTAAAATAACTTTTTGGATTAACATTACCACAAGACAAGGATTATTAATGGTTGTTACTTTCTCTTCTCATTCCAAATTTTCAGTAATGTTAGCTAGGTTCTTCGCTACTTATTTTTATCTCTTAAAATGTGCAAAGAACTAGCACCATAGTGTCACATTATCCAATGCATGTTGAGTGACACTTACAATGCCTATTTTATTTCTTTATTTCTTTAAAGATGAATTAAGCAAATATTTACTGTTCTATCAGTAATGTCATTGATTGCTAGGAATATTCATAATATAAAAGAAAAAGGAAGACTAGTTCATTGATTTTATTTATCTCCTTTTCTATTTTATTATGCCCCTAGGCGAGATTTCCATCTTTTCATTATGGATCCTTACTAAGGTCTTTATGAATTTAATCTACATTACATACAATAGATGACAATAATTCATATCATCAAGGTAAATATTATCAAATATTTGGTAGTGGTATAAACCTCAAACGTCTAAAGTTCCCTAAAACAAATTGAGATTGACTATAACTCCATGTAAGTCATAGTCTTTAGGATTCAACTCTCGAGTCTAAGGAGCCCATAATATACTCTTATCTTTCTTCTGCAAGATGGGACAAGGGCTATAATCAATGTAGGAAATATATTTAGCCTTCTTCAAACCCAACCATTACTTTTTGCTCAATGTACAATGTTATAGGTGCTCCAGTTCCTCACATATATCAGTGAAACAACTACTTGTGAAAAGACACAAAATGACAAGTGTAATTGATTTATTTACTCGTGCACCATGGAGTGTTCTGACAACAATACTATTTTATTACCAATGGCCTTGGTCCAGAAGGAAGTTCTAAAAATTGAGTTTGAACAAGTGTAACTTCTACTAAACTAATCATAATTTTGGTGATGGTTTGCCTTCACAATGATAGACACCTCATTTCCCTAGTTTGAAGCCTTTCACTTTCCATTATTACCTCTAATGTATTCATTGTCTTAATTCCTTTAATATAGAACATAAACCAAAAAGTGCAAGGGGGTGTTGAACTTGTTCCATTCTTTATCAAGTACCAAATTTTAGCAAATTTTCAAATTTGATCATTAGTAAATTCCTTATTCTCCATCCACATTATGTATTGATGGGTTTTGTAATGATGTCCATAGTCACTGTCAAGTTGGTACCAACCTAGTCAACCTGCTCAACCTGGCTCTGATACCAACTGTCAGGATCTTGCTCCTCAATTAGAGCACATATGATTACCTCTTGTATTAGCAACTAAACACGGAATTTAACCAGAATGAATAAGTAACTAGAAATATGAAACAACACAGGAATATGAGAGACAATACACAATTGTATTAATAATCACTCAGAATAAAATACAATAAAGAAGATGCCACTTCTTCTTCCACCTCAAAGGCTTTCCACACCTCAAGACCTTCTTCCCTCTCTCTCACGGTCCCAACAATCAACTCCAATATAGAATTGATGTTCACCTCCATCAGTCAGAAACAACGCTGCCAGTACACCAAGTACACAACCATACTCCAAGTAGATCTCCTGCTCTCTGCTGCTACCTGCAAATCACCAGACCTTACTCACCATTGTAGATCTCCAAACGTGGTCCTGCACACCTGCTGACCAAGATCATACATATACGAAGAACCCTTCTGATTCTCCAAACCAGCACCCACACTTGGTACTGTGGCACTAAGAGGAACACACCATTGCTCTCCTCTCTCTGAAGGAGCTTATTTTGCTCTCTTACTCTCTAGCACTAGTTTACAATACAACCCATGAGTCTATTATATAGATCTCATGCTTACAATAATTAGACTATCTTAATTACAATAATTAGACACGCAACTCAAGACTATAATTAGCCTTTAACATGCAAACTAACAGTCCAAAAATAGACTCTCCAGAATCCGCATGCAAACTGCATGTTCACACACAGGTTGCCGACGCCGGCTCCTCCATGACCGATGTCGACCGACTCATAACTGACGTCGGTTGCTTCTGCACTACTATTTGACCAATGTCGGTTGATCAGACCGACGTTGATTGCCCTGCAACTCATTCTGCAACTCTCCGCAACCTCCGCAACCTCCGTAACTCCTCCTGTTTGCATCCTGGTGAAGCTTTTAGCTCCACAACCTAACATCCTGAACATCTTAAAAAATAAGGATTGTGTATGCTTTTTATCTATCAATAGTAGGCTATGAGAATCCCATTATAAATACAAATTTGTTCTACCAATACTTGTCAATGATAAAGCTTTGAAGTATGTCTACCTTTTCTATATCTGATTGCCTCTGACTCCCAAATATCACTCACAAAAATAGCCACTAATGCCTATTTGACTTGGATAGGATATATTATGACAATAGAACTAGAGGTGTATCTTGTCTCAGCTACTTTCAAAAACCCTAACTTTAAGATTTATTGAAAAGTAGTTAGAGACATGTCTCTATTGGCATTGCCCAATAAGTCTTTGTGAGTTATTTTTTAACTAGTAAAATGTAAGTTTAAAAAGAATGAACTATATTGGGAAGTCCTCAATTTTGAAATCCAATTTGAACCCAAATTTGAATAAGATCTCTTGTTATCATTTATTTTTTCTAAAGTAATCTTTGTTATCCACAAGTGGTAGATTACAAATTTAAATTGTTGCTTCATTCTATTCCTAGTAATAGTTGGAATGTCAAATGTAGATCTATTTTGAACCATGTATAATGATTGTATTTTTGATGCGAGATATCCTTAAGATTTTGAAATGGTTTTAGTCGCATCTCAAAAGGTCATTATTTAGCTGAATTGGCATTGCAATCATGTTTTGCTTATATTTCATTTGGTTATTTCACAAATTCACTTAGCTTATATAGGTTTTTGTTTAATTTTTTTTAAGCTTTACTCAAGGTTATTCCATGTTTTTTCTTTATTCACTAACTCACTAATGTTTTTTTGTAGTGTTTGTGATGTGTTTTGTTTGCAGAGTTCCCCCAGTCCTAAGCTTTGAGCCATCCACGTAGCGGGTTCATATTTATGCTAAATCAGATTAAGTAAAATGCAGACTCAAAAGATGTTAAGTATCAAAGATTTCCTTGAGCTCTGAAAATAGGTCAAGTGGTAATTTCTTGGAGATCAACAACTTTTTAGAGGCATGAAATTTTCTAAGTGTTCTGAGCCCCAAGCTTTAGAGATTATGACACATGGTAGTATCTCAGGGATTTGAAGCTCGAGAAGGCAAATAGCAGTTTTGAAACCTCTCCAACTTCCAAAATCATGACACGTGGTCGTATCTCAGGTATCTAGGACTTACAGAGGATAATGCACACTTGACAAGTGAAGGTTTCCCAAAGTCTCGAGATTGTGCCAAGTGGCATGATCTCGTTGACCTGGCACATAGATGATACAAAAGTAAACATTATAAATCCCAGATCTCCATCAAACTTGAGACTGTGATAGGTGCCACAGTCTTGAAAACATGTAGCCAAATATTAAATAAAATAAATGCCACTAAAAGTGGAGAGCATATGCTACGTGGCTATGTGTTACGTCTTCCTATTCAAAATAAAAAAATAGGTTTGCACGTAAGTGACTTGGTAATTATGGAGATTAAAATAGATAAAAGGAAAGACAAGTGGTAGCAAAATAGACATGTAGGTATCTATGTCATCAAATAAAGAATTTAAATTTGACGACCTTTCTAGTCGTCAAACCATGATAAGCCTAAGACCAAATGATGCAAATGAAGCAAAGACTAAAGGGATAAGGAAACAATGGTTTCAATATATCCACAATTGCAATTTGTTAATCAGAATCATATGCAAAATTTGTAAACCAAAATTAAAATTAAATTTGAATCACAAAATTTGAATAAGGTCTCTTGTTGTCCTGTATTTTTCTGTAATAATCCTGGTTGTCCATGAGTAACAAATTACAAATTTAAGTTACTACTTCATTTTGTTCCTAGTAATAGTTGGAATGTCAAATGCGAACGTAAACTCAAAAGATGTTAAGTATCTAAGATTTCCCTGAGTTTCAAAAATAGGACAGGTGGTAGTTTCTTAGAGATTTGCAACTTTTTGAAGGCATGAAAGTTTTTAAGTGTTTTGAACCCCAAGTTTTTGAGATTATGACATGTGATCGCATCTCGGGCATTCACAACTCGAGAGGGCAGTCAACAGTTCTGAAGTTCTAAAACCTCCTCGACCTTCAAGATTGCAACACATGGTTACTTCTTGGGTACTCAGGACTTGCAAAGGACAATGCGCAGTTGACAAACGAAGGTTCCCCAAAGTCTTGAGATCATGCCAAGTGGCATGATCTCATCGACTTGACCCACAAAGTATATAAAAGTCAACATTATAAAGCCCATATCTTTATAGATTGTGATAAGGTCACAATATCGAAAACATATATCCAAAGACCAAATAAAAGAAATGTTGTAAAAAACAACAAACACATGCCATGTGGCTTCACACAACATCTACCTGTTCAAAATAAAAGAAAATTGGTTTGCAAGCAAGTGACTTAGCAATTGCGGAGCTCAAAATAAATAAAAGGAAAGATAAGTGGCAATGAAGCAAATATGTAGGCATCTATGTCACCAAATAAAGAATTTAAATTTGATGACCTTCCTAGTTATCAAACCATCACAAACCTAAAACCGAAGGATGCAAATGAAGTAAAGACTAAAGAGATGAGAAAATGACGGTTTCAATGTATCCACAATTGCAAGTTTCTAAGCAAAATCAAATGCAAAATTTGTAAACCAAATTTGAAACAAATTTGAATAACAAAATTTAAATGAATCTCTTGTTGTCCTATATTTATTCAGTAGATTACAAATTTAAACTATTACTTCATTATGTTCCTAATAATAATTAGAAGGTCAAATACAAATATATTTTAAAACATATTTAAGAACAATTATTACAAATTAATTTCTCCCCATTTTATATTGCAATAAAATAATTACTACAAACCCAAAAGAAAAAAAATATTATAAATTTTATGAAAAAACCTTATTTCATCCCTTAAATAACATGAAAGTCCCTCACATAATCTCTAAAATAATACAAGAGAGCTTCACTTCTGTAATTATTAATTACCATGAAAGTCCCTTACCCAATCTCTTAAAAAAAATACTAATTTTATACACTACGAGAGCTTCAATTCTTTAATGATTAATTACCATGTGCTCTTCCCCGCTCTAAATTATAATTGTTATACGAATGATCTACTTTAATTTACAAGGGCCCACAGAATTATTTGCCTTCCCAAAGAGGTAGCGTGGGCCCACTTGCAAAGTGCAAAAGTACTTAAATATAAATTAAAAGAAGAGCATTGTACCCGCATCAAATCTTTGCTAGAATTTCTCCATGCTCTGCGATTCATACGCCCGAGTAATCCATTCAAACCCTGATAAATATTAGGGTTTTTTTAGCGCCACATTTGAAAGATTTCCAGTCAAAATTTAAATTGCAGAGAAACAGATATTTTTCTTCATTCGGCCGTGTTCGTAGCAAGGAATTTACAGAGCCTTTGAAATTTTAAATTCTTAAAAGGTATGGAGATTTAAATTTTGCCTTTTTCATAGATTTCTATGACTTACATTTTGTCAGACTGTCGATAAAAAAAAAAAACTCGGCTCTTTTATATATCTGGACAATAAAATCTGCAAAATTTGTATTTGCGGAACATCAAGTTTAAAGTGGTTTAGAAGGGTTTTGGTTTTTGCACTTTTGGTCGTGAGTTCAATTTCGTCGGAGTGCCTTATTTTGTCTCGGCCAAATTACAACACATAACGGATTTCTATCGGGCAAAGGAAAGAGGCTAGAGGGTGAGGAGCACAAAGCTGTGTTCCTACCCCTACTAACAAATGCTTTCGGTGCTTGTGTGCTAAGTCGTTTACTTTATTTTGTTATTATTACCAAAATTATTTGAGGAAAAATGTCATTAAGGTAATGGCTACCCAATGACTTCGACACACAAAGAAAAATCTCACAAAAAATAATAATCTAGGCAAAGGATGATTTATTTTAAGGTACTCAGAGTCCATATTTAAGATATAAGGTTTCTGGAAGAGATCTATAATGTATTTATTATTTATTAAAACATTGACGATTTGGACCAGTTTTGATTAAGGTTTTCAGAGTCTATTATTAAAAATAGTCTTCTGGAAAAGATGTGTGATATTTTTCTTTACTGGAACATCTAGGCTTCAGATCAGTTATGTTAGTTTTCAGAGTTGATAATTATGAAATTCTTGTGAAAGAACCCGTGATATATATTTTTAATTAAAACATCGAGGTTTCAGATCAGTTTTGTTTTAAGGCTAGTACAGTACGTAATCAAGAAAAGGCTTCTAAAAAAGATCTGTCATGTATTTATTAAAACATTTTGTGGAAAAGACCTGTGATGTATTTAGTAATTTACTTAAACACACATGGTCCTGATGATCTAAAACAACAATATTTCAATAAAAATACTACAAGTATTTTCAGAAGCATTTTTTGAATGACGTTTTTTTTTATCATTTATGGCTTCCATATTTGGTTAATAAGAAAAAAATTCTGGAAAGACCTGTGATATTTTTAATTTAAAACATCAAGGTTTGGGATTCTTCAAAAACTGATGCACACTTTTCTGACGAGATCCAAATGATTTGAAATGTGGATATTGTATTAAAAATATCACAGGTCTTTTCCAGAAGCCTTTTCTTAAAATATGTTTTGTTTGGTCATGACAAAGCCAGATGCCAATTTGGCGCTTGAGACTTGACTTATGAAAGTTAACAATGTGAATACTTTACATTTTCAGGAAAGGTTCTGTGATTTTTTAATTAAAACACCGATGTCTTGGAGCACCTCAAAACTGACACACTTGATCACGATGATTTGAAATGCCGATCTTTTATGGAAAATATCACAGGTCTTTTCCAGAAGTCTTTTCTTGAAAGGTGTTTTGTCTGATCATAGTAAATCCAGCTTCTAATTTAGCGAATGAGACCCTGTTTTACGAAAGTTCAGAAGGCGATTTTCTTAACATCTACTATATATGGTTCACTGGGTGATTTATTTCCATTTACCTTATATATTATTTAAAGATCTCTACTTGTGGATTTTGATGTCATGGCCAAGTTCACATAGACACCAGACCTTAAGTCAATTCACCTACACCTGGATTACAAATATCTCTTCCATTTTCTTGTAATTTCTTTATTTTGTATGCCTATTTTTATTTCTATGTAGACACATTTCAGTGTTTGGGTATACCTGCCTCGTTACCTTCTCTATGTTTCCAATGACCTATTTTGATCACTTCGGTCATTAATATATTTTATTCTTTGTTGGGTCGCTGTATGGTGGGTAGTGCAGCATTAGGATTTGCTTTCCCCGTTCTTGGGTTCAATTGTACTGGCATGTCTTTTTTTCCAGCTTTTCATGCCGTTATCCAAGATCGTTAATGTTGTTCAGAGGGTAGAAGAATATTGCTGCACCTGCCCTGTCCGCCCTCCCCTAAAGGTGTTTGGATGGGGTTCTAGGGTTTTGATTCTGAGTTGGTAAGACTCAAGACTCAAATGCTATGATGCTTTCATTAGTTTCCCGTGTTTAGAGTATGGAGGATGGACAGCGTGGTTACGCGGATAGGCATTCTACAATGGCAGCAGGGGGTGGAGTGTAATGTAGTGTGTTGTTCACAATTATGTTCGACCTTAAATTTGATGTCCATTTGATTTTCAGTTTTAAGTTTTTTCTTTTTTTCTTGTAGTAGTCAATTGTAAAATCGTAATATCTTGGCCATATGGTGGAGTTTGCAGTTTTATTTTTTTCTCCGGAATGTTTTTTTCGATCTTGACATAGTGGTGTAGCTAGATTGATGCCGTTTGTCACCGGACAATGGGAAATTGGCGGAGAAGGTAATGGAATTATTAATCAATGTGGTATGTGAAAAATCCAAGATAAGAACCTTGAGATTTTATATCTCTTGGAATATTTTTGATAGATGTATTTAAAATATCTATACTAAGTGGCAAGGCAGTGCCAACAAGACAGTGATTACACCCAATTACCAGCGGTTTTATGGTGTAGGGCTTCCTAGATTTTCTGAGCAGATACTGCCGAATATATTTAGGAGCCTTTCGAAGCAAAAGTGATATCATGTGATCTTTTCCCATTGCTTTCCCTCATCAAGTGCGAATCAAGTTTCAGGCTTTTGATTTTGAGTTTGTAAGATTCACCTACTGTTTCCATGGAGGGAGGTTTTCTAATTTTTCTTAGCAGGCACTGCTGAGTAATTATGGTAATAGACGTACTAGAATGGCAGCAAGGGAGAGTAATGGAGTGAGTTGTTCACAATTTTGTTCGATCTTAAATTTGGCATCCATTTGACTGTCAAAAGGGAATTTCAACCTTGAGTGTGACATTCATTCTATAAGTTTATTCTTTTTTGCTTTGAGAAGTCAATTGAAAAATTGGAATTTCTTGGCTATACAGTGGAGTCTGAAGCCCGTTTGTTTTTTTTCCAGATTTTTTTTTTCAAGGCCGACAACTTGGTGTAGCTAGATTGGTGTCATTTGTCACCAATCAATGGGAAATTGGTGGAGAAAGTAATGGGAATTATCAATCAATGTGGTATATGAAACAACCATGATAAGAACCTTTAGAGTGATATCTCTTTGCGTATTTCAGGTAGATGTATTTAAGACATCTATACTAGTTTAGGAGCACTTTAAAGCAAAAATAATCTCATGTGATCTGAAGTTTTTAATTTTGTTACAGTGTTTTAGGGGACCTCATCTAAAATTATCAGAAAATATTTTAGTGGTAAATATACTGAAAATTTAAACCAAACACAGGATGGTATTTGGCAGTAAGTATTTTAAGCAGGTTACTTAATTATTCTGCCCTTCCCCTCCACCAACGACTGAAAATTTTCCTTGTAAACAAGTAGCTGCTGCAGGTTTTCTTAAAGTAATTAAAAAGTTAAAGAGTATTTCACAATAAGATGTATGTGAACAATGTTTGCACAATTTTTAAAATTAAAATGTATTAATTATTAGAAATGTTGTAGTAACATGTCTTTTTACCCAAGCAATTTTGTTATATGTCCAAACTCAAGAGACCATAAGCTTGCAAAATCCAAGTTCACTGTGACTATTACTTATCTAACAGCTTTATGACTTTTTAATGTTACTTTTTCTCATGCTTTCTATGTGTTTTCCAATGTAATGCAGACAACCATGACCCTTCCAGAGGTTATAGATCTAAGCAGCGACGAAGAGGATTGCATGATTGACATGGGTGCTGAAGCTGGGGGAACAGAGACCACATTTCCAGGCTTGGATAAAAATAATGGAAAGGGTTATTCTCCATCCGAGACTGTCAAACAAGAAACAATTGAACAACCTGTTAACGAAGTAAATTCTGGAAAAGGAAGTCCTTTAATAGTAAATCCAATTAAGCAGGTTGCGAATTTTAATGGACAGTCTGTGCAAATAACATACAAAGATGCTCATCGATCAAGTTCAGGATGGAAACAACATTCTGCACAAGCTGGAGTATGCAGAGAATTTTGGAAAGCTGGTGACTATGATGTGCGATCTACAGGGAAAACAACCCTCCAAAGTACTAATTATCTGTAACATATGATACTATTTAATGTGCTCTGACGTCATCTATTCAATTCAAAATTATAGTCCTCCATAGGCTTTGTTGCATTGCATCTGTATTTGATAGTTCCTCATTAGATATTGACTGTTTGATGTATCCAAAATTTCTTTTGATGTTCCAGATGGCATGGATCATGTTCGTGTCCATCCTAAATTTCTTCATTCTAATGCCACTTCTCACAAGTGGGCACTTGGAGGTACACCTGCAAATGATTCTTCCTGTGGCTTTATTTGATGTTTATGAGGCTGTTATTCAATGCTGAACGTTGTGTGTGGTGTTGTATTTTTCTAACATTTTTTTTCTGTTTTTTTAAAATATCGTACATAGCCATAGCAGAGTTGCTTGATAATGCGGTAGATGAGGTAAATCTTTCTTTCTAATTTTTTGCTCCTATTTTATTTTCCCTTCCCGCCCCCTTTTGGTACTTGCTTACTTTGTCAGTTCTCAATGAAAATTGTAAAATACATTTTTCTGATTACTATGTTGTAGTTTATTGGTTTCTGTACTGTGTGTTCAATGAGTGATTGCTCATATCATCCTTTTTTTTTATATACATATGAAAAACAGATACACAATGGAGCTACATTTGTAAATGTTGATATAATAGCGAGTCCACGGGATAACAGTGCTGCTTTACTTGTTCAAGGTATGCTGCAACCTTTATCAGTCTGTTTGCTAAAATTTTCATAATGAGGCCTAGATCGGGGAGTGTAGGAAGAAATCCTATATTTATTCTTAGTTTTGTCTGAACTGAGATTGGTTAAGTTTATTGGTTATCTTCGATGATTTATGTTTTAAGGTTTTTCTGATATCAAGTGGTGACTTACTAATGTTAAAGATGATGGAGGAGGGATGGATCCTGATTGCATACGACAATGCATGAGCCTGGGTTACTCACGGAAGAACACTAACACTACGATTGGTCAATGTGCGTGGCGACTTTTCTATGTTTGATTGCTTCCAAATTCTTTCATACATTTCTTTTGCAACCAAAATTTCTTAATCTATGCATGTCATTTGAAAGGATACATTTTGTAATTTTCAGATGGAAATGGGTTCAAGACAAGCACAATGAGATTAGGAGCTGATGTCATAGTTTTCAGTACTTGCAAGCGTGATAGGTATGTAGACTCTTATATAGCATTTGCGTATGTTCAAGGGACATCTCTGTGAATTATGTTTTAGGCTGATATTTTGCTATCTTGAGTTCATCTCGACTACTTTAGAGAGATTGATGGCTAGACATAGCAATACTTGTATAAGTGTGTCACAATGTGTAATGATATTGAAGTTATAGTTCTATGGGCAAATGAAAGCTTTGTGGGAATTTTTTCTTTGCTGGTGCTACCTCTTTTCTTGAGCTTATCTCAACTAATTGTTTCCCAGCAGGCAAAACTAAACATAGTAACATAAACTCATACAAGGATGCAGATTGATCTTGAAGTGATAGGGTTGTCTCTCTAGCTAATAAGTTTGACTTTAGAATTGATTGGTATATGCCTATGTTATACAGTTGAGATTATCCAGCCTGCAAGGAAATATCGATGCAATTTTTATTAATATAGTGTTTACACCTTGCTGTTATTATGGTGAGTTTGTATATAAAGTTGACTTGTCCATTGGCTAAGTGGACTGCTGAGACATGTCAATTTGAAAGAACATAGGAGTTAACGTTTGACATGTAGAAGTTTGTAGAAAGATCTAGAAAAGCTTTCTATTTAAACAAAAGCATCTTATTCCTTTGATAGGAGATGTGTTTTTTCCCTGGCTGGACTATTGCATTTTTCCTGTTTGGGTTCATAAGAGTTTTATGGATGTATGTTTAGGTCTTTTTGTATGTGTATTTTTGCTACTTATGAAGTACATTTGGCAATGCTTCTTTGTCTAATAATTCCTTTCTCTTTACATCTTCTCCAATCTCATTACGTTTTTGTAATCCTGTTTGTTAAGAAATATATAGGAAAGTTACTAACACATGCATTTGATTTTGGGAATAGGATGTGAGCTTGATGTTTATTGGGTTCTTAAAGTGGCTTCTCCCCAACTTAAGAATTTACTTTGAGAATGCAAGTTGGAGACTTGTCTTGGAACACATATTTCCATGCTTACAGAAAATGTGTGTCAGGGCCTTGTCCCTTGCTGAAAGAAGACATGAACGGGAATGATTTTTTAGCTGTCCCATCTTATTTTGGAAATGCTAAAATGCTGATTGAGAAATGGCCTTTTCATGTAAGGTTTCTTGCTAAAATGAAAAAGAATCAGAAGCATGAAATGGAAAAAAAACAAAAACAAAAACAAAAACAAAAACAATACTCACAAATAAAAAACAAAAATGGTGGGGCCCTTCCTTTAACCTTGAATGGAGTGTTTGAACCATAGTTCAAAAACTCGTACTTGGCAATTACTCGGCAGCCCAAAAAATTGACTCAGACTCGGGACTCGGCAATTCGTTGGCAGCCCAAAAATTTGACTCAGACTCGGGATTTGGCAATTACTCAACTTTATCACTACTTTAAATATATAAATTCATAAAATAAACTTAAATAACATGTAAAATTAAAAACATTGTTAAATGACATGAGAAATGAATGTAGAAAACACATAATTATATTTTCTATCAGATTTTGACCAAGAACAGCAGAAAATTGCGATGATATGCAAGAAATGATGTTTGTTTAATCTACAGGAGGTTATCAGCAGGCCATAGCTGAGTAGCAGGCAATTACTTTACAATTACTTGTGAGTCTGAGCCTACTACTTGGCTGGCGAGAAGCTTGCTGATTACTCGGCAGGTCAAAAAATGCAGGTTACTTGCAGTTTATTGGAGACTAGTTTTGAGCTTTTTTTTTTTGATAGATATTAAGGGTTATATGGGGCCCTCACCCTTCAAATAAAAGACCAAATTGATAAAAAGGTGCTGAGAAACTGCTAAAAAAAGTATATGAGCCAAAGAGAACTTTTAAAGTCTAGAAAACTAAGAAACCCTGTATCCAGAAAGAACTATTGAAGCCATTTGCTGCACAAAGAGACAAAAGCCAACTCTCACCTCCCTGCATCAACAGGCATACTCTCAAACATGCGCTGTGAGCGCCCTTCTTCCCTTTTTTGCAAAAAGATCCTCCATGGTCCATTGTGTGCCCCCACCAATAGCAAGCAAAGCATCTATTTGCAGTCTCTCAGCTTCAGATTTTCTCCCTCTACGCCTTGGAGGACCACAATTTGGTTTGGAAAGCACAGCTTCTTTTTGAGAGATGGTAAGGATTTCATGCGATTCTAAATCTTCAAATTTCTTGGAATCCTCGGAAATCTGATCTACCTCATAATCTTGAGTTTCCAGAAAATCGTCTTCCCTAAAACGCACGTTATTGCTCGACGCTGACTTTTTCAAAGACTCAAACCCCTGAGAAGCTTCAGCGACACTGCTAGGAGGCATAGGAAGGAGCTCGCTACTAATCCTTCGAGAAGAGATCAAGAGCTTCTCATTGACCAAAGCCTTTGGGTTTGAAGATTCTGAGCCTTCATGAATCTCTTGCTCACAGGGCTTTGTGCCAAGAAGGATATCCCATGATGTTTCCCAGCTGCCTCACTTCTATTTCCTTAGAAGGAGTATCCGATGCCTCTACATCGCCGACACTGCCCAAAATAGAGGGAGATCCTACTTTCGGAACCCATTTGTGGGATTTAAACATACCAGACCCAGCTGCTCTGGGAGAGGAGCAATCTGAAATTTTATGGCCAGTTCGGTTGCACCGGAAACACATGAAGGGCAGTGCCACCAGCCCTTTTAAATCTACATACTGCAGCCACTTCCCTTGCTTATAAGAAATCTGAATTTTGTTAACCATTGGAAGGGTAGCGTCCAATAGAATGCAGACTCTAGAAAAAAGAGAATGGTGACCATCCGCAACCTGATCAATTGTCACAAAGGAACCGACCTGTTCTGCCAAAAGTTTGATTGATGAGGAATTACTTAATAGTAAAGGGAGGTGGTAAAATCTTATCTGGATTGGAATCTTGTCCAAAGATTCTGTAAATGGATCAAAGAAGGTTTTCATGGGCAAAGGAAAAACCCAAATTTTCCAAGGAACCACAGACTGTTTGACCAAACAAAATTCTGATCCTCACTGGACTGAAATGTGTACAGGCAAAAACCATTTTGTAGTCCAGACACAAGGGGCGGGCCACCCCTTTCCAAGCAATATCCATCCAACTATAAACTTCAGCTAGAGTTGGTCTCTTGCCTAAAAATCTGCCAATAAGGGAAATACTCTCCATATTTTTTTGAAACAGATCCAAACCCTAATTTGACAAACAAATATCAGCTGACGAGTTGTTCAATTGAAGTGGAATGTCTCCCAAGAAAATGTTTGACTCGAGGGTTGAATAGGAGGGAACCGCCTTATGAAAGCCCTTGCTCTGAGAATCCACTGCCAATCCCTCTTCTAGACCTTCCTGAAAGATACCATTCCCAGTCAAACCCCTCCTGACCCCAGAATCACAAAGTGGTTGCCACTCAGATAACAATGGGGAGGAATCAGGGTTCGCCCGCAATAACTTCTGTTTGCAAAAATTGTTACAAGAGCAATATGGATTCAAAGCATTCACACACTCGGGGAAGATCATATTGTCCACCACACCTAAGGCCGGAAGTTGGGGAGGAGGAATAAACCCTAGGGCTTTTTCAGCTTTAAGCGCCTTGAGATAGGGTTTGATCTTTTGCTTACATCCTGTTTTAGCCCTGAAATCATTATTCCTGCCTGCTCTGCACAACGCAAAGGTGTCACAAGGCACTTGAACAGCATCCTCTCGCCTAAAACCTGCCTCCCATCCCTCCAACCGGTCCTTACCTGCCTGGAGAAGCTCCATGGCCCTGCTGCCCACAAACTCAACCCCTTTCGCCCATCGTCCACCTTCATCCTCCATGCAGCCAGCCCTGCAACAGTCTTTGTCGGTCAACCAGCTTGAGCCTCACCCCATGTCTCCCCAGATGGTCTGCTCTTCTTCGCCGCTTCTCACTTGCCGAAATCAATTCTGGAGCCACCATTTTCCCTGTTAGTTGTGAGTTTTAAAACAGAGGTTTGAATCATTTATTTTTCCTTCTTTGTTTTCTTGCTGCCAACTGTGAGCTGTGACCTAAATTATGTCTCAGATGTTTCAAAGGCTAAGAAAGTTTTGTGCAGTCTCAGGATTGTTGTTTGATTTGGAAAATTTGGGTTTTAGTAGTACCTTATTTTAACCATCCCGGAGAATCTGTCTTGCTGTAGTCTTGGATCTACTGGTTAAGACTCAGCTTAATGTTTCGTTCAAGATCTATATTAATATCATGGCTAGCCACTGATATGTACTAATTTAGTTTTTTGGCACTCCATGGGAACTCTGAAATGAGTAATTACATAAGTACAAATTAGATTTTGTTAAAGATAGTGAACGTGAATGAGTGTTCTTGCAGAATCTAATGATACCTATTTTTCCAACATCAAAAGTCCCCAAGACAAAAAATAATATGCAAAACCTCTTCAACAAAATGCTAAGCTTTGAGTCTAGCACAAGGCTTAAGCCAATAAAAAATCGAAGCAATATATGTTCTGTAGGTGTTTATCTAAGGTTTCTTATTCTTGAAACCTTTCTAGACGGGCTTAAGACAATAAAGGATGCATAAGATGAATGATTTGTCATTTTGTTGCTTTATGATAGTTAGAACTAAATTAATCTTGATACATGCCTAAAAATGCTAAAACGTTTCTTATCCACAAAACCTTAGAAGTGTGGTTTACTCTTTGAACCCACTTTCCTTTTTGTTTTCAGTTTCCCATGGTAACATAGGCAATGCATTTCAGTGAAGAAGATTATGTCTTAGTGCATGTTAATGTGTAAATACATACAATAATAGTTAGTGCAAGCAAGAATACACATGACCACAGTTTGTAATTGTATGGAATATGGACCAGATATAGACTTTCTATCATAGTTACCAGATTCGGCCGCATCTGGCTGAAATCCGGAACGTTCCTCATTTTTGCAGGCTTCCGGATTAATAAATTCGGTTCGCCGTATTTTTCAACATTAAAACTGTGTTGCAGGTACCGGTACGTCTCGGGTAAGTCCCAGAGGCGTTTGGAAAGGTACCGACAAGGAGAAACAATGGAAGTCAACAAAAAAATTTAGAAAATGTAAATCTAGTCCGAACCCAACAATATATAAATAAAATAAACATTTAATTTATGTACTTTCAGGATGTTTGAGAGGGGTTTCGGACCGCTAGGAGCTATAATGCAAATTCTAGGTTTTGGAGGATCCTATCATATTTCAGAGTTAGTCAGATTCCAGGGTTTCAGGGTTTCAAACTTAGCCATATTTCAGTGTTTCAAGATTTCAAGGAGACATCATAGGAGGTATGAAGGCTGCATGAAGGGATGTATGCGTGATAGAATAGTATGAGAATCTCTTGCAAAGTGCCACAAGCCGATCCCACCCCATTCCCAGTGCACCCCTTAAGGCATGCACTCTGTGAGATTCAATGCACCGATGAGCCCTTGTGAGAGAAAGTGTCAGTAAATGATAAAGTTGAAAAATAATGGGAGTGGCATTCATGATTTTGTGGGCAATCGAGATGATTTATTCTAGATTTCAATGCACATTTTGTCTTTGAAGTAATGAATGAATGAATATTATATAATTTTAAGTGTTTGATCATTTTTAGACAAATATTTTCATACTATGTAGTTTCAAGTGTTTTACTTAAAAAATGAGTAATGTACAATATATATATATACACCACGACATATCCAAATCAAGGTTTTTGAAAAATGGTGTACCCACGTACCGGAGACGTCCTCGTATTCGTACCCGTACCTATACCCAAACAACATAGCATTAAACTATAAAAAAAGTCAAAAGCCATAGAAAATAGTCAATGACCCTAAAAATACTGCTGCAGACCCTAATTTTTTTTATTTATAGCACTCTTCGTGAAACAAAATGAAACATAGCGCCGTCGAGTCACTGTGAGTGAAAGATTGAGTTGTGAGGAGTTCGCAGTCACGCAGAGGGTGGAGAGCAAGAGACACATTCGAAGGTGGAGAGCAGGGGACACGTTCGAAGGTGGAGTGGCTCCCATTTTGCTTGCCCGCGAGTGGTCTCAACACTGGGGGAGAGTAGCCGAGTGGTTTAAAGCGGCACAAGAAGACATTGTTAGCATGGATCCCCATTTATGGTGGCAGATGTATGGTTCTTCTACTTCAAAGTTACAAAAGCTTGCCGTGCATGTCCATAGTCAATGTGTCAGTGCTTTTGCATGCGAAAGAAATTGGAGCATGCATGATTTGATCCATACTAATAAGAGAAACTGACTAGGAGCCAAAAAGCTGTTAGATCTTGTGTTTGTTCATAGCAATTTAAGATTGCTTGAGCACAATGTTGCAAAAGAAGATGACAATCTTCATCTTGGAGAACCATCCTTTGAAGGAGTTGAGAAAAATATTGATAGTGTTGATGTGCTGGATGGAGGATTCGTTGATGGTGCTAGTGCTAGTGCTAGTTTTGATTTTGAAGTTGGGTTTGATGTTGCAAATGTTTGAAACTTAAGTTCTATATCAATTTTGAGCTTAGGCTCTAAACTATGAATATTTTGCTATCTTTTAATGTAATTCAAGTTTGAAATTCTTATGCATTTCTCATTTTTGTAAGTGTTAAATTAATGTTCAATCCTTAGTAGATTGAAATATTTTGCATATATATATATATATATATATATTATTTTATTTTCTGAACCGGATTTTACTGGATTTTTTCACAAATTTCGCATTCTGCATTTTTTCTGCCTCCCAAACGCATTCAGATTTCCGAACCTGGTAACTATGCTTTCTATCACAAGCATAGAATATTTTCAATTACTAGAAGTTGTAGCCTTGTAGGAATTACTAGCATTTATAGCAATCAAGTATCATAAATCTGGTTATAACTTTTACTTATATTAGTGTCTGCTCATTTTTTCAATCAAAGAGTTGCTGGTGTGGCTTTCTTTCCCTTTTGATGATAGCATTATTTGTCAGGTGAGAGCGATACTTTAGTATTTATGTAAGATTTATACAGAAAATGAAATAATTTGGCTTGTGGGCATCATGATCTGGATCGACATTGTATTACTTGCAAGTTTAGTTTACAGATGCATCCTTTGTGAATAAACTTCACAATAATGCCTTATAAATATACGACTGACTGATGCTAGCTGCTTTTGGTATTTATAAATCATATGACTGAATTGTTCCTTTGAATCTCAGCGTTACAACTCAAAGTATTGGACTTCTTTCATATACCTTCTTAAGGGAGACCGGACATGAAGATATTGTGGTTCCAATGGTAAATTAATATCCAAAGATATTATCTTTTGTTTTGTTTTTTAAGAACCAAATGGTATATTTGTTTAAGTTGTGGAAAGTTGCAGCATGTGACATTATCAGATTACTACTATATATATTTCTTGAAGTTTTTATTTGCTATGGGAGCGTGTAGCAAGATCTTATATTTTTACAAAATCATCTGTAGGTGGATTATGAACTGCCTCTTGGCGGACAACAAAAAAGTTTGATTCGTTCTTCTCTAGAAGATTGGTCTCACAATTTATCAACATTATTGCAGTGGTCTCCTTACACAACAGAATCTGATCTCCTCAAACAAGTAAGTTATGTATTTCATTTTTCTGAAGTTTGCTTTGTAAGAACTCACAAGCTGTTCATGTTTCGCTTTCGTTTGTGCGCATGCGTCTGTGTTGTTTTCATACGTGAGAGGGTTCTATTTGGATCCTCACCTGTACTTAATTAAAACATAAAAAACATTACATTCCATACATATCATATAGATGCAGAAGAAGTGAGAAGAGTGTGAGGAAGAAAATATTTTGGAGAGGTAGAGGAAGAAAAGAAGTTAGTAAGTAGCTGATTACAAGTTCACAAAACCAAAACCAGATTACTATTACTCCTCTGCGGGAGTGTAACGGTCCACAAAGTCTTTCATCCACTCATAGAAGACCAAAGGTGAATCTTGGGATTTGAGAACTCAACTGATTTGTTGTGCAAAAGACGCACATAAGTCATGGATTGAGATGAGTTGATCCATTGGCAAGACTGAGCCTGCGAAGATCTCCTGTATGGAAGGTTTACCTGGAGGTTGACCCTCGTGGTCAATCATCCAATACTCTCCATCATACTGACCTTCGCGTCTCTTCCGCTTCCCACGCTTTCTACCATTGTTGTTTTTGGTTGAGGCATGCCTGGGAGGGGTAGGGTAGACTCTGTTTGCTCTTTTTCTTTGGCAGTGCCTGTAGCTGAGGGGGTGAGTGAGAAGTGAATCAATCTTCCATTCTTTGTTCCAGGGCTTCAATCCTCTCCAAGATGATCGCCATTGTAGGTTCCTGATGTAAATCCGCTTTTGCTTTGTTTTTCTCAGATGTAAAATTCAGAATGTGCCCTAAATCAGCTTTCGCCCACTTTGATGAGCTCTGTTCTGGCTCTTGCTTTGCCTTTGGAGGGTTTGTAAAGATCCCAAATTTACTTCAATACTTCCACTTTGTACAGTTTTGCGTTTGGCAGTGCCCTCTCTATGATACAGTGAATGGTAAAGAATGCTTGCATGATAGATGCTAGAGCAAAAATCAAGCCTTCTCCAACTGATTCCGTTGTATGGGGGCGCCCACCAGTGTATCATTGCAAAAATCAAGTCATCTCCAAGTGAGTGCACACCAAACTAATCAGCCTAAATGTTTGTCACCCTCAACACTTCTGCAGATGGCTTCCATTGTTAATGGCGAACGGGAGGAGGAAGGTTGATTCAGATCCATCTGATTAGAATTGGAGTGTGGAAAGGAGAAGAGTAGGGAATGGAGTGCAATTCAGTAAATAAATATGCGTGTAGAGGCATATGAGTAGATATGCATGAATTTTCCGTGGGGAGAAGAGATTTGCTATGTGTGAAGATTTAATTATATGTGGTGTGAATGGAGAGCTGAGACGACGGAGTGACATTGTCATATAGGGTGATGGGATAGAGGATTATTGGGGAGTGGCCAATCTCTTGTTATACTTATGATTTCTTGGAGGCCTTTGAAATCCACCACCTGATCACTTTCTATAAGACTGGAAATCTCCATCATCACCCCTAAGCTAGATATATGATCCACTACCCTGTTTGCTTCCCTGAAGCAGTGAGAGATTGTTGTAGCTTGAAATGCACTTAGGAGTGCGACAACGGGCATTAGAAGATCTCCCAAGCTCCAGCTGGGAGTGGTCCCTTTCTTTGGGGTGTTAGTGGCTATTTGGAATCCCATCTCTATCTCCAAATGCGTGATATGTTAGTCATGGGCCAAATGGAGACCTGCTAACAATGTCGTGAATTCAGCCTTGTTGTTTGGGGCACAAGAGATTTGGGATGAAATTGCAGCAATGAAGTGTTAGGAAATTAGCGTTACTATGGTGATTAGTATTTCACCGAATGGGAAATAATTAATAATGTTGTTATGTAACAACATTTAGTTTAGGATCTTGGGATATTATTATTTGTTTGTACGTGAATAGTGAGTTACGTAACGAACTCACGTATTTAGGTATTGGTGAGATTATTATGGAGAGAGAAGTTGGAGCAACCTCCTTGTTTATAGGAGCAGCTTCACTATATGTTTTTGTTCAATCCATTAAATAAATTATGTATTGTTGATTGACCAAAACTATTCGTGCTTCTGCACATTTGAGCTTTGGCTCTCCTTCGTTAAATACGGTGTAAAATCAATATAAAGGACCCTCTGTGATCCTGAAGTACGCAACCGCAACCTGTCTGGCCTGGGTTGCCCTTTGAAACTCCATCAAAGTTCATTTTTTTATTCAGCTGGGCTTGGTGGATGCTGTACTGCATTTTGTCTAATCCTCTCATTTACTCGAATCCCTTTTACGCGAGGGGGTTTGCTGATTGACCACTTGTTTAGCAGAAGTTGGTCTCCTTTTGAGAAATGATATTTGAAGTTAGATAATTTGGAGGAGACCCATTTTCTTGTTTCTACTCTTAAGAATAAAATGATTCCAAGAGAGAGAACTACAATGAAAAATTCTTTGGTTTCTGTCGAGCCAAATATTCCATAGTGTAAGCACCAGGGCTACAATCCACAATGGGAGTAAACCTGAAGAGGAAGGAGTGGGCCACATTGAGAATAACAACTGTAGAGAAAGGGGAAAGAGTCGCAAGAGGGAAATTTTTTCCAGGAGCCAAAACCATACTCTTCTGGTCCATGGGCAGTGAAGAAGAAGATGCTTTGTCGTTTCTGAGGCTGCTTTACAGAGGACACATATGTTAGGACCAAGAAATCCTCAAACCTCCACCTTATTGTAGGTTAGAAAATTGTGCTGGACTGCAAGCCAAGTGAAGGTGCTTGCTTTAGGAAGATTACAATGTGACCATATTTGCCTTCCTGGCCAATTCCCATCTTTAACTGTTTTGTTCCAGATCAGTTTTTAATATCCATCTTTTACCGTGTATGATCCGCTGTTGGATGGTGCCCACTTTAAGGCATCTGCTAGCTCAGTTGGATAGATCTTGATACCTTCTGGTTATGCTGTTCGATGTCTCCACTTGGTCAACACGACCACCAAGTTCAAACTAATCTTTCCATGGCCATCAAGAGAAGGGAGTATTAATAGTTTTGATGAGGTAGTCTGATACCTTTACTCCCCATTTGTCTTTGGCTAGCATCTTAATGGCTTGGATGTCTTGACGGGCAGGCAAGGCCAGATTGCCCATCCATAAAGCTTCCCAGAAAAATTCTTTATCCCTGGTTCCAATGTCCCATTTGAGATGGTTGGAAAGGATGTGTATACAGGAAGTGATGAAGTTTCAAACATGTGATCCTTGGGGGGAAATATCGGTGGTGAAAATTCTGTCCGGGATTGTTGAGCCCAAATACCTGCTTCTCAGAATCAGGCTCCATTGTTGATCCTGACAGCAATAGGCTCTCCACGACAATATTGATCCTAGAGCAGTGTTATGATGGCAAAGATCTAACAAACCTGCACCTCTGGCTTGCTTTGGTTTACAAGCTTTGTTCCAGCTAGTTAGATGAATTTGTCGCTCTTGAGAGGACCCTTGCTGTAGAAGCTTCTTCATCTTTTGATTGATTGTTTTACATATGCTGGTGGGCATTCTTAGAATTGATAGTTTATAGGTTGCCCATCCCTGCAGAACTGATTTAAGCAGAGTAATTCTTCCTGCTGAAGATACCCATCTTCCTTTCCAAGATGCTAGTTGCGATTCAATTTTGAGAAGGATCTCCTTCCATAGATCCTTGTTTCCCGCTCCTTGAAAAAAAAAAAAGAATTCCAAGGTATTTATTTGGAAGTTTGCGACTAAAAAGCCCCATTTTTCAGTGAATTTTATTTGCAGCTTTCAAAAAGTTTTAAAAAAGAAGACTTTTGATTTTGTATCATTGACATGCTGTTTCGAAGAAAGAGAGTACACATTTAGAATTTCCTTCAAAGTTCTAATTTCTCTGGAACAGGCTAGCCCCATCAAGCGAGTGTCATCTGCAAATAACTGATGAGTCACTGGGTCATCTTCCTCCACAATTTTTAAGCCTGCTAACCTGGATTCCATAGCTGCTTTCTTAATAGGTCGACTCAAAGCTTCTGTTAAAAGAATGAAGAGAAAGGGAGACAGAGGATCTCCCTGTCTGATTCCTCTTAAGGAAGGGAATAATCCAATTGGAGATCCATTGATTAAAATTGAGAAATGTGCTGAAGATATGCAATTTTTAATGAAGAGACGCACTTTCGGGAATATTTGAAGCACCTAAGAACTTTAAGGAGAAAATCCCAATTGCCATGAGCAAAGGTTTTCTTAATGCAAGTTTCACTATCATTCTCTTGTCCTTGGAGACTGTTAGAGAGTGTATTGACTCATGTGCCATGACTGCTTCATCAAGGATTTGTTTGCTGTTAACAAAGTCTGCCTGCTCTTGAGATCAAAATGGGCATAACTTCTTTCAATCTTTCTGCAAAGACTTTTCCAATAATTTTATATATTGTATTGCAAAAGGAAATTTGGGCAGAAATCCACCAAGCAGGAAATCTTCTCCGTTTTTGGAATAAGAGCAATGAATGTGCAATTCAATTCTTTGAGAATTATTTTAGAGCAGTGAACTGTTGATATGTGAAGTCAACATTTGAATAAGCAGGTGGCGACCAAGCTGGCAGGTTGGACGATTAACCCGAGCGTGGATTTCTAACAAATTTTATACCATTCTGTACTACATGTTTTTTGGGGAGTTAGTACATGCGTTTTGTAATACATGCGGACTTGTACTACACGTGTTTTGTAGTACACGTGGTTTCGTCTTAACACGGTTTTGTACTATGTATTTTTCCTATATAAGGAACACATGAATTGTAAAGTAGATAATTGAGTTGTACTCATTGCACTCATTTCTGAGCCTGTGCTTGGCAACTGCCATTATTGTAATTGCAGATTAATTCCTGGATAATAAAATGCTGAAGACCTTTTCCTGTGGTTTTTTTACTTGGTGATTTGCCAAGTTTTTCCACGTAATATCTGTGTATGTGTCTTGAATCTGTTTTCTTTCACTGTGATTATTTCTCTCTGCACGCTATTATTTTTCAACGTGAACTTCATCGACAACTGCAGTCACCTCTATATCAATTGAAGAAGGGTGCTAAAAGGCCATTGTTCTGCTCAGGAGTAATTACACTCGGGATGGCTTCAAGAAGGGATTCATGATGATGATTGGAGTTAGCTGCAGGATTTGAGAGGCGCTGTTGAAATAACAGGACCCCTTCATTACAGATGGCATATGGAGATTCAAGATGTTGATTATCTTGACTTTGAATTTTGTTAAATCTGTTTGCCGGTCTCCTTCCTATAGTGGCTCTATGAAAGAATATAGTGTTCTTGTCTCTATCAACAAGAGCACTATACTGTATAGTGAAAGAATACAGTATATTTCTTCATCAGAGTAGATGCCATCTAACTGTTGAAGACCACGATTTTTTTTTTTGAGAGAGGGTCATCTGTGTAGTTTCTGACTTGAATGGAGCTGCTGAATCCGGCTAAATGTTTTTCAAGTTTTTGTTTGATAACGAAAATTTTCCTAAAGGTTCTATGATTCCAATCCCTCATACAGCTTTTGAGGAATTTTAATTTTGACATGAAAACAAATGATTTGGTTCCTTGAACCTTAGGGCAATCTTTACACCATTTTGTTACTAGCTATGGATTTTTTTTAATCTTGCAGCCACATAATTTCAAATTTGAATAGGCATATGAGAGGAGGTGAATCAGGGGTGATGTTAAGATTTACTGGATAATGGTCTGAATCGGCTACTTTGAGAATGCGTGACTCAGACATCCAAGGTGCATCAAGCCATTCCCTCGTGACAAAAAATCTGTTGATATGCTCCTCGATTCCACAAAAGCCAACACGTCTGTCGGTCCATGAGAACAACCCTTCTTTTGGAGGAAAGTTTATCAGTCTCATTTTTGCCAAGAAGTCTAAAAGATCTTTTTGTGATTGGGTGATGTTAACCCTGCCTCCTCTTTTATCTTGATTCGAGAGGATCGCATTGAAATTGCCTCCAATAATAAATTTAGAATTATGGTGTTGGTGGAGATCAAGAAAGCCTTTTAGTTCTGACCAAGCTCTCTTTTTAAGGAGAATATGGTTGGGGCCATAAACATTGATGGCTTTGAAATGAATTGGTTCACCAAAAGATTTGAATTCACAATAGGTCCAATTCCTCCTGGGATATATGAGTGTAATTGAGATCTTCCTAGAGTCTTAAGCTACTCCAATGCCTCTGGAAGCCCCATCTACATATGTACCCATTTCTTCCCAACAAGGAGAAATCAACTGAGGGCATTTTGTTTCTTCTAAAAAAACTAAATTAGGGCAAATTGGCATAAGTTGTTGCTTGACCAGCCTTTGTTTGCTAGGAGCATCAAGATCCCTGACATTCCAAGAGATGCACTTCAATTGAACGATGGAGGGCCCTTCCTCCTCTTTCGTAGAAAGCAAGCATTGAGAGGTTTTTGATCATCTTTACCATCCTCTTCTTGAGCTTCCTTGTAGGTGTTGAGTTGAGACTTTTGTCCTCTAGTGCTACAACCCCTAACATTTGAGCTTTGCATAGAATTGGAAGAACGGGTAATGCCTAGGATGCACGAAGGCTTTGGAGTGCATTCTATCTCAGAGTTAGAAGCAAAGGAGATTTAGTTAGCAAGGGAGTGAAGAGCTCGTGAGGGAGAGGGAACTTCAAGGGGGGAAGGAAACAAATTGGAGGAGAAATTAAGAGGGAGGAGGGAAGAATGTGCAAGGAGGGAAGATGGGGGGATGGGAGAGGAGGGGTGAGGAAGAGATGGAGAGAGGGATATTTGAGGAGCAAATAGGGGAAGGGGGAGGAGGGGGAGGACGATAAGGGGAGGAGAATGGGAAGAAGCCATAATGGGTTTGGGGGAACATACTGGAATATGGGAGATCGTGATGGAGACATCCCTAGTCAGAAAGGTAAGGTAGGATCCCTCACAATCTCTACAAAGACAACCCGTTGCGTGATAATGATAACATCTAAAAGACAGTGCTTTAAAGTCCAATACTTTTTGCCACATGCCCAGGGAGCAACTAAGAGGAAT
This sequence comes from Torreya grandis, assembly GCA_037957365.1. NCBI lineage: Eukaryota > Viridiplantae > Streptophyta > Pinopsida > Cupressales > Taxaceae > Torreya > Torreya grandis. The sequence goes on from JARHVA010000552.1 coordinate 4,458,218, forward strand.
GTGAGCTGGAATGGGCTTAGAAACATTGAATTTTATATAGATCTAAACATAAGTGGCACCCTATGGGTCCCCTAGGTCAAATGAGACAAATTCTTTGATTTAAAGGTGATATCTTCGAGAATGGAAGGTTTCCAATATATGGGCGGAAGACCATATAGTCTGATCCAAATGGGCAGGAAGAGATTAGCCTTCCTGGTTGTCATGTCCCCGTTTCGAAATAATTAATAATCTAATAATAATTTATTAAGTTGTCCAAAAGGTACTTTAAGTTATAACTTTGGAAAAATGATACTTATTAATTATTATTGAGTGGGCCAAAAGCAATTAATACATACATAGCCAAAAATAATTAATATTCATAAGTTGAAAAAAGATGAATACCAAATTAAAAAGTAATTCTAATTACTTTAGGGTTTGGGTGATTTGAAAAGTGAATCTTATATAAGGACAAAAGGGGCAATGAATAATCATTATTGATTATTAAACTTTTGACAATTCACAACTGAATTCCAAATTCATTCAACTTCTGCTTGATGACGGAAAACTTCATTGCAGCCGGATTAGAGGACAAAATCCCTCCAGTCCATTGTGGTAGCTCCATACAAGGGCTACAAATGATTTACACAGTTGGTTATTCACATGCAATCAGAAAACAAGGTTTTAGCAAAGTTTTGGAGCAAATAACAACAATTTTCTCAGCACAGTGAGGGCGGTACAGCTAGGGTTTGGACCATTGGCAGGAAGTAGTCTTACGTCACACTTGCAGGTCTGCCATATCAGAATAATTACTACAGCACAACAAACGAAGACAATAAGTGGTATTTATCATTTGTAAACATTGATATTTGTGCAAATTCAGTAGGGTTTGATCCAGTTTCATTAGTGGGTTATTCACATTTGATGTTGCATATAATATTTAGTAGTCAATCGACTGAAATTAAGAAGGGGTGTGGTTGGAAATCCTATTGCATGTATTGTTCTATTCATTTATTATTTGGTTATATTGGTGAAAGACAAATATTTTGTGCCTCTATTATTACTTGGTGACATTAACAAATTTAACGGTTGTTCTAATTTCTTCACGAGGGTTTTGATTTATATCACCTGAGGGTTCAAGAGGGTGTTGAATTTATTTTTATTTCTTCTAAGGGAAATCTGAATTATTCCAAAATTGTTAATATTTATCCAAAAAGGGATATTTCATTGGTTGGATCAAAGTGAGCTTCCCAAGCCCTGATACTTGATACATAAGCCAATGTTTAAAAAAAATCAAGGTCCCTTTGAAATGACTTCCGAACCAGAGCTCTTTATCTCTGAACGATGGGAGAATTTTAATGGTTAATATCACATATTTTTTTGAGGAAGAGTAGAATTATTCTTCCAGTGTCAAAACAAATAGACCAGAGGCTTACAAATCTATCTATTAGAGCATTTTTTTCTAGCATTTGTGCTTTAGGTAGAAGCAGAGAGTTTGTGATGTGTAGCGAGAGTTGCGAAGTAGATGTGGGAAGTATGAAAACATTATTCTTTTTAGAATGACGTGTGGGCGGAACGAAGTGAACATGAGAGCAAGAAGTGAAGGGCCAAGAGTCATCTGAACGAAAGTTGAGAGGGGTGGAGTTGGTAGAGGACAAAGGTGGAGGGGGAAGGACAATAAGAAGAGGAAGGCCCAAGAGTGGATGGCTGAGGACGAGAGCAGCAAAGAGAGTGAAAAGATGAACGATGAGGGGAGCAAGATTGGGGCCGGAAGGGAGAAGGGGTATGACACTTGGGAGGACCATGGATGTGATGAGAAGGCTGACCTCTTTTCAAACCAGATTTATTTTCTTCCACTCTTCTTTGAACAATGCTATCGCGGCTAAAACGTGGGAGCCGTGTTTGCAGACTAGAGGAGGAGGTGTTGTTTGATTTGAGAATGTTGAAATGAGGTGGGTTGTCCACCCAGCTTGTGGCCTCTCTGCTTTGAGATTGTGAATACCCCGGGTTGCCCCAAAAACCATCGCTGATGCTGCCTAAGCATCCATGGCCATCGGTGTTTTTGCACAAAATGGTCATATTTTTTCCTCTATCATGCATCTTCTAGCCCCATATTATAGTATATTGAAATTACAGGATTTTAGTCGCTTGAGGATATCATTGAGTGACTCCAAAGGGTTATAATGATTACATTGAGGATTCCGATAGTGATGATGTTTATACTGACAATGATAACATATTATCTTTCTTATACTCGTGGGTACCTAGACATCTTGATCTTGCTCTTGAGGACAGGACTGCGTCAGATTATATGCACATTTGTGTTGTGCTACACTTCTTGCAGTAATAAAACTACTGTTATCACTATGAAAATTAGAATTAACGCCTCTTTGGTCTATGCCTCATTTCTTTCTCTAATTTATTGTTATTCAAGCTTCAAAGGAATTGCAAACAAGCATTTGGTAGGAACACCTTCTGAGAAAATATGATTGAAGGACACATGCATTGTAGCCTTATCATAATTCATCTTATAATTATATATTTTACTAGCTGTTAGCACTTAGTTTTTTTTTCCTTTTATCCTTCAGTGCTGTAATACTCAATATGCAGGATAAATATTCCAACTTTTTCTTTGCACCTCATGTAATGTATATAACATTTACCGCAGCTTATCTTGTGGCATATCCCTGAGGTCCCATATGAACCCAAATTCTATACACTTCTAGAAGAAAATTTCTTGATTATGATAGAGAAGTTTGGAATAATCATCTTTGGATTGTACTTGACTATTTAAACCAAGTGAGCAAATTTTGAAAAGAATGTTGATCAACTTCAAGTTCCTTTTTGAGGTAGACAATGGTGGAAAAGAAATGTTGGTTTAGTACAACTAGGACAATTTGTCTGCGTAGCTCTTTATTTTTTGGTCAGATATGACGTTCATTAAAACCAAAAATATAGGTGGCTAATATAAGCTATCTGCTTGATGGTGTAGTTTCCAATGCATGTCTCATCATCAATATTTTCCAAAAGGAAGTAATAAGTCATTCTCACATATCATCTGTATGGGGGAAATACAAGATGGGTTTTGTTTTGAGGGTATCATAGAGATGTTTATCCTATAGTGCAATTTACGAGTTTCATGTTTCATCTAAGTTTTCCACCAGATCTAAAAGCCTTATTACTATTTTGAAACTTGCAATCATCAATGTTTGTCACTGTCTTTCATTAGCCTTGCATTGAATATGGAGATTTAGGTGGGTTACTATCCAACGTTGCTTATTTTCAAATGTGATAAAATTTGTTTTGGATGCCAAGGGGAGATTGCGAAGCGTAAAATTGCTTTCTGAAGCTGAATTAAGCTCTGCGGAGAGAGGATGCTTGCCTTTTGCTGTTGGATTTTTGTCCTGGTGATTCTTAACTCCTCTGAAAGATGTTCTTCAATCTCAGGTGCAATATAGCTTGGAGGCCCAGGGATGCTCCTGCATCAAAGGGGCAACTAATGTAGGTGGTTGTCTAGCATGGGAGCCTCATTAGTGCACACTTACTATAACCAAAACTTTAATTGTTTTACCCTTGTTCCCCTCATTTAACATGTAAAAATGTATTTGGCTTCGTGTACCATATCAATGTCTACACAATGTTGAAAACAAATATAATGTGTGGTACTTGAAAATAAGTCATACACGGATTTGTTTCTAAGTGTAACACACGATTATGAAGGTTAGTTTTTGGTTAGTATGAAAATCATATCAATTGAAAATCCTACCACTAACCTAGGTATGCATCCTCCGATTGAGCAAGATGAAGAAGAAAACAAATAAATAAGCAAGCAAACATAAATTGTTATACCTTTCCTTGCGATCTCCTTGTCGAAAAGAGTGACGTGCTCGGATGTAGTTGCAAAAAAGCTGGTAGAAGACGCGTGGGCAATATGACAACGTAACCCCTTGCAAATTAGATGATTTGATGATAAGTGAAGAGGATGGTTGAAGCTTTATGTGAAGACTTGAGCAACACTTCGTTGTCAATTGAAAGCTTCCTTGATAATTTTCGCAGAACTTTGTTAGGCAAATTAGACTTGTTGAAATGAGAGGGGGAACTCTCAATTTATAGGATTTTGTGACGATTGTGAGCCATTGATCTTGATCAAAGATCAATGGTGGAGAATGAGTCCTCGTTAAATGAGGGAGGTTGAAGATTAAATATGGGGGGTTGGGATGTGTTAAGGATTTTCATTGGTGAGGTATAGAGGTGATTTGCTTTGGAAGAAGGGTTGATTGCATGGGGATGTGGAGAAATGTTTTCAAAATTGGTTTCGTGGGGGAGTGCGAAGATTGTCTTGAGATTTGAGTGTGATGTGAGGATATTTGCCTTTTATTGATTTTTAGAAATATAATTATCCAAAAGCCATGGAATTTTTGATTAAGGAAAGATTAGTTAATTAATTTGGATTAATCAACTAATAGGATGTGAATTTTGTGGGATTGGGTATGGTTGTGAAAGAAGAGATTAATTGGCTAGGGGTTGATGAATAGTGGAGGCTAGGGATGTTAGAGTAGAAAGAATAATGATTTTGGATTTAGGGATGATGTTAGTACGGAATTAACATATTATTAAAATTGACACGAAATGTTCAATTTTAGGCGTCTATGTTTTGTCCTTCCTTGAAAGGGTGTTGTGAGACACGATGGCTGGAGTAATGACTTTTCAAAGGAAAAAAGCCAATAAAAAGGTGGATGAAAGCTAGATGATGATGGACAAAAGAATGTGATGGATGATGCCCCCACAAGAGGGCATGTGGGGATGAAGGATGTGGATGGGCTCTTGAAAAGAGAGGAAGAGGCTGAAATGGATGTGATGAATAGATGAGATTAACCCACTTGAGCCAATGCTTACACACGTTGATTTATAATGATGATGGATTTGCCCCAAGCAGGGTGGATTTGGGAAGGATACATCTCAAGACAAGCTACACACTTTGATTTGCCCCAAGCAGGGCGGATGTGGGACAAAAATTCTTGAAAAGTTGCAGGCTTGGATTTGGGAACAATCCATCCCGATGAGGATAAGCTGCACGTTTGATTTGCTCCAAGCAGGGCCGATTTGGGAAAGAAATATCCGAAAAAGCTGTGAGCTTGGATTGGATAGATGATTGATTGATTAGCCCCAAGCAGGGTGGATTTGGGAATGAAATATCTCGAAAAGTTGTGGGCTTGGATTGGATGGATGGTTGATTGACTAATTGATTGATAAATTTGCAAGCTTAGATCAAGATTTTAATCGATTGCACATATTAAGGGTGAGATGATCACATTGATGGATGATCGATGGATGATAGTAAGTTGATAGGTTGACATAGAAGTATGCGATGATATTTTAGCGACTTTTCAAAGAATGAAAAAGCCGCAAAAACTCGGGCGCACAAGGATCCCCCGAGTGATGTAATAATAAATGATGATTGATGTGATTAAGCATGGATAATTAGTTTAGGCAAAATGATGGAAAAAAAAGAATAAGAATGGGAATGGAAATGGAAAGAAGAACAAGAATGAGGATGGTAATAAGAATGGTCGAGCTGATCTCAAAAACTACATGTGACTGAGCACTGCATACATAGTTCGAATAGACTTCAAGCCAATGTAGTTCTCCCTCTAGGGGAGGAATGCGATGAAAAAAGATGATTTGAATTTGACTGGGTCAAAGCTGGATAAGCTGATTTGATTTGAAAATAGATGATTAAGAGATGGGTGATGGATGTTGATTTTTGTAAAGGGGATATACCATCATTTTAGCGCGTCTCCACATATATTTTGCAACTCAATTTTTGATATTGCTCACAACATTATGCACCATAATATAAAACACCATGATGACTTGGCCGCAATGTGCATAAGGATTGACCCCCGATCCAACAAAGAAATGACAAAAAGGCACCATGATAGGGAAAAATCATGATGACATTGATGACGTATGCCGATGGATGGACTCAAGTACAAGTGCATGAAATCACCATGATGTGGAAAAACCATGATGACCCTATTGACTCATATGGACCGAGTCAAGGCACAACAAGAAAATCAAACAAACACACACAAACTTGAAAACAAAAACAACATAATACATTGTGTCATTTAACCATGTCAAAATCCACGTGTGAAGGCTCAATGATACTGATAGCTTAATGGTGCCCCCAAGCAAGGATACATGCAAGAGGACAGATTGGGAAATATATCCCGAAATAAATTGTGGGCTTTGATTTGCCCCAAATAGGGCAAAATTTGCGAGTTCAGATTGATGATTTGCCCCAAACAAGGCGGATGTGGGAATGAAATATCTTGAAAAGAGTTGGATTGATGAATAAAAAATGATCAAGGATTGTTGATTGGATTTACAACAAGACAAACATTTTTGGATTTCGTGGCTTTATATATTTTTAGGGATTTTTGGCCTTTTTTTTTTTTTTTTTTTTTGAATTTTTTGAATGTTTTTGGATTTTTCTAGAACAAGCATATACAAAGGGGTCATTGGCAAAAGGAAAACCCGTTGTAGCATTGGGATGGGAGATGTAATAGATGGACGAGATTTAAGAAAATGTCGGATGATAATGGATGATGAGGTGGGATGACGACTAAGAATGGATTAGGGATCTCCAAGGACCATGTCACGTGGGAACCAAGTGCTCAGTCATCAAAGTTCCTTTCAAATGATATGTCAAGATACTTCCTAAAACATGGCTCAAAACATCTTCCACTTCTTTATCAAGGTCAAGACGGGGGGAAAAAATGGGCATGATAAGATGGATACGGATTTGGATATGATGTTTATGGATAAAAGGATTTGGATAGGTTTGGATAGCCAAATGACTTAAATGGATTGGATAAGGATGTAAACGGGGCTGCCCCCAAGTGTCAAGGTACTTGCAGACATTTGATTATTTACACAATGTTAGAAACCTAGTTTTTATTATGGTACTTGTCCAAGGCGTCATAAACATGGTTTTCACCATTGGACGAGTTATTTCTCTTTCTCTTTCGATTTTGATTTTTTTTTTTTGGCATCTCAACTCATTGGAGGATTACAAGATGCATAATGCCAACCCTTTGATCTTTCAAGTATGCGCTTTAGAGATGTAGTGAACTTTGTTGATTTTTAGATTGGCTTCGTCCAAATTGATTAGGATGCCGTCATAGCCCCCACGAAAGAGGGGCTGGTAATGAGGGTGAAGCGAAAGTTGTATTGGATGGAGGATGTTTGTTGATAGCTTGAAGGATCTGTAGGGATGCGGGGATCATGATGTGAAGGGGGATTGGGACCAACAATCTCGTGTTTCGTGAGACTGAGAGTATCTGTGTGATTTTGATTTTGGTCTGATAATGCCTCAAAGAAGTTTTCACTAATAGATTTTGATTTTTGACTTTATGGATTTTGATTTTGATTGTTCCATAGTGCCTCAAACAAGGCTTCACTAGGGGACATTTTTTCTAGATTTTCAGGATTTTGACTTTGATGGCCCCGTTATGTCTCAAACAAGGTTTCATTAGGGGATGCCATTTTTGGATCTTGATTTACTGGTTTGCACCCTAGTTCCTCAAACAAGGTTTCCCTAGGGAATGCTGATTTCTGACTTTGATTGTCTCGTAGCGCCTCAGACAAGGTTTCACTAAGGGATAATGATACAACTTTATGCTCTTCTAGTTGAATGCCAATCATGAATTTTTCCATGGTTTGATTGCTATGGAAGAACGCTGAGGGTAAGTGATTTTGTCGGTCCTAGTCAATAGGTGAAGGAGATTGAATTTCATTATGGTGGAAATGATGGATGGAATTGATAAGAAGATGGGTGGCAACACAGTCCTTGTAGGGATATGAGCGAAGCCTATGTCAATGTTGGATGAAGCTTCCTGGAAACCACACAAGTATCACCAACTTCTTTATGTTTATGAACCAATGGCTTGTAGCCGATGTTGTGAGCCCCCTGCATGAAGGGAGTTGCAGGGGGGGCTGTGTAAGCCCCTCTGCCTAGGGGTTAGCATTCGTACGACTGTTTTTTGGTGTTCACATGACATGGTACGGGTTGTATGATGCAATACGATTTGTATTATGCAATATAGTTTGTACGATGCAATATAGTTGTATGACGTGGGACCCATTGTACTATTTGGCATAGTTTTCCAAAAATGCGTTTCTGGAATCTTCCTTGTTTTTCCTATTTAAAGGGTACGACCTTGTTATTGTAATATTTAGAAATTATTTAGATCCAATAAAAGAGAGAGCTGCCATTGTTGCATGGTTTTTCTTGCAAGTTGTAGGTTTTCCACGTAATATCTTATGTCCTATTTTTCTTTATCTTCATTACTATAGTATATGAAAATTGTTTCTTATTCCTAATACTTTCCAAATGGGAGGCACTTTGATGTTTGTTGTCTACAAGTATCGTTGCCCCAAAGGCAAATGGTGTTGGGTAGTGGATGGTTGGATATGTGATGTGAGATGGGGTGATAGGCCAAATGTTGGTTCGGTGAGGATTGGCTCATCAAGGACTAGTGGTTCGTTGAAGACGAGTGTTTGGTCCAAAATAGGTTGACCAAGGATGGGTAATTGGCCAAATGATTGTTTGTCGAAGTTTGGCTTATCAAAGATGGATCCTTTGTCAAAGATAGGTGGGTCAACAATGGTTTGGGATTGGTCAAAGATGGATGATTTGACAAAAGTGGATTCCTCAAAGATGGATTAGTCAAGGATAAAGCGATTGTATTAACCTTTACTTGGAAGTGGAGGAGTTTGATTGTGATTGGGAAGGGGAGCTTGGCATATCCCTAATGGAGGATTCTCAGACTTGGATGTACTGAGTTCTTCGTTAAATGATGATTTTTGGAGGGGTAATGACAAGCATGGCTGGATTGCTGGATTTGTTGTGGTTCTAAGGTCGAATGGGTGTTGGATAGCAGATTGTTTGTGACTCAAGCGCATTAGATGTTAGACTGGTGGATGAAGGGGCCAACAAGTATGCTATGTGGGATACTTGTTGGCTAACTTGTAGGATTTGGTCAATCATTTCTTGATGTTCGGATGGTGATGCTAGAGTAAGATTGGGATTGTGAGATGCCATGGGTCTAAATGGGATTTGATGTTGGATTGGTTGATGTTTGATGTGATTAAGCTCATATTGGATTTGAAATTTTGAATTAGATGGAAGAAATGATGGATGTTGTGTTTTTGTCATTCCTAAACGAAAGGGGTGGGAGGTTGAATGAAAAGACAAGGATATGATTTGAATTTGGATGTTCAATTGATATGGAATTGATGTGACTTGGTCAAAATAACCCTGATTTAACTTTGTTTCAATGTTTGATTTTGGACTTGGTTAAAGTTGACTTGTTTTGACTTGATTGGACATGGTCGAAGTTGACTGGATTTGACTTGGTGAAAGTTGAATGGTTTTGACTTGATTGGACTTGGTCAAAGTTGCTTGATTTGGAAAGTGGATGTTTGACTTGGTCAAAGTTGACTCGATCTGATATTGACTTTGTTTGACTTCAAAAGTTGACTTAATTTGACTTTGAAGTTTGGATTTTTAAAAGTTTGACTTTGACTTCAAGGGTTGGCTTTGAAAAGTTTGGCTTTATTTGTTTGAAGTTTGACTTTGAAAGGTTTGACTCAAGTTGACTTGATTTGACTTGGAAAAGGTGCGCTAGATTTGATTAATTGATTTGGAATTGGATATTGGTCAAAATTGACTTGATTGGGTTTTGGATGTGGTTTAAATTGGACAAAGTAACCGTATAATGTGGACAACGTAACGTTACTATTGGGTAGAATGACTATTGATTTCAATAGAGTAACGTCTTATGCATAATGTTATAATTGGATGTGACAAGGTTGGACTTACAAAATTTAGACTTGTTTGAGGTATATGAGATAATACGCAATACAAGTATTGACAACAAACAAGTAAGCACACAAGTACAAGCCCTATGCTTAGTAATAAATGGATTTGCAATGCAACCACTAGCCTATCGATCAACTCGCGCAAAACGATGAATGGATTGGTCTCCCAACCCTCACTAAGCGTTCATATGTGATAGGTAATCTTCGGGAATGTTGTTTTCCCTACATTGAGTGTTGTTTGTGGCCGAAGGTCTTAAGCTAGGCAAAAACATGCTTAACTAGGTGCGCCCCCTATATACCTTGTGGTACGATGGGGCCCAAGTCCGTGGAAAAGGGCAATAACGGGCTTGGTGAAAGGGTCAAGCCTCTTCACGGCCACTCTAGTTGTAAGATTTCAGTGGAGTGTTGTTGGAAATCGTTCCTTGAGAGTGTTGTCTGGTAGCTTGGTGTCGGAGATAAATTCCTTGGCCAATGTTGACAACTCTCAATTCGTATACCCCGTTGGAACACGTGGTTGGTATGTATGCTGGGGATGAAATCCTAGTTGCCGCGCCCTAAGGACTCGCGGTTGATAATTAAGGTCCACTCACGCAGTCAAAAAGAAAAAAAGGAAGATAGGCTATTTCTGATACTCAGGGTCTCCTGAGGGGCAAGAGGAGAGTATATGTAATGTCTCTTTAGAAAGGTGGAAAAAGATAATTTAAGTGTTTTTGATCACTTAGGATCCCAAAATTGGGCAAAGGGAGAGCATGCACACGTCAAGCTACCACAAACCAAGACACAAACACAAAAGGAAACTCAAAAAAGTTTGTTTTATGCACAAAATCTAAGTGTTATTTTTAAATGCACCAAAATGATGTTTGTTTGGTTGTTTGGAATATTTGACAAGTGAAAATCTGTAGGACAATGGATTAGTAGTTTGATTTGGATATCAATGGGCAACCTGCAAATAACATTAGAAGTTTGATTTAGAATATCTTTGACAAACGATATGTGTCAAAAATGCTCTTTCATGAACAATCCATAGGGAATGCAGTCAAATCAACTGAAAATTCAAAAAGCTCATTAAAAACGAGTTTAAAAAAAAGGAGACCCAAAACTGGGCCTTTGGAAGTCCAGGCCACGCTCTGAAGTGAAGCCAGGTCGCAGATTTATAGTTTGGGCTGCGGCTTGAAGTGAAGCCAGGCCATGAAATAATAGTCTGTGAAAAGACATGGAACTTGCGGATTTTGGCGAATTTAGGCTTGAAACAACTTTGATTTGACTAAAAAACAAGTTAGGATGGCCTCAAAAGTGATCGTGGGGTGCATAGTCTCACCGGACGTGCCATATGTAACACACGATTACAAAGGTTAGTTTTGGGTTAGTACGAAAATTAAATCAATTGAAAATCCTACCACCAACCTAGGCATGTATCCTTCGATAGAGCAAGACAAATAAGAAAGCAAATAAATAAGCAAACAATCATAAATCGTTATACCTTTCCTTGTGATCTCCTTGCCAAAAAGAGTGATGTGCTCAGATGTAGTTGCAAAAAATCTTGTAGAAGACACGTGGACAATCTCACAATGTAACCCCTTGCAAACTAGATGATTCGATGATGAATGAAGAGGATGTTTGAAGCTTTATGTGAAAACTTGAGCGACACTTCGTTGTCAATTGAAAGCTTCCTTGCTAATTTTGACAAAACTTTGTCAGGGAAATTATACTTGTTGAAATGAGAGGGGGAATTCTCAAATTATAGTATTTCATGATGATTGTGAGCCATTGATCTTGACCAAAGATCAATGGAGAGTGATTCCTCATTAAATGAGGGAGGTTGAGGATTAAATATGGGGGGTTGGTTTTTGTTAAAGATTTTCATTGATGAGGTATGAAGGTGATTTGTTTTGGAAGAAGGGTTGATTGCATGGGGATGTGGAGAAACGTATTTAAAATTGGTTTTGTGGAGTGTGAAGATTGTCTTGAGATTTGAGTGTGATGTGAGGATATTTGGCTTTTATTGATTTTTAGAAAATAGATTTATTCAAAAGCCATGGAATTTTCGATTAGGGAAATATTAGTTAATTAATTTGGATTAATTAACTAATAGGATATGAATATTGTGGGATTGGGTATGGTTGTGAAAGAAGGGATTAATTGGCCAAGGGGTGATGAATGGTGTATGCTAGAGATGTTAGGTTAAATAGAAGACTGATTTAGGAGTTAGGGATGATGTTAGTGCGGAATTAGCAGATGGTTAAAATCGACATGAAATGTTCGACTTTAGGTGTCTACACTAAGTACTTGGAATATTGAGTGAAATAAACATCATCTCTGTTAATGATACTAAATTGTTGTGTTTTGCTTTCCAAGGGCTAGCGAGTAGTTGAAGTTGAACACATTTTTTCATTCTCTTATCTTAAATAAATAAGAACTTGTCAACTATAAGAAGATTGAAGTGACACGACATTTATTTGTTTTGAGCAAGGGGAGGTCAAAGGAAATAATGGCTGGACATTGTTTCCTTGGCATGCAATTGTCAACTGGGAATATAGTTGTCAACCTTTGACCCAAGATTGATGAATGGCAACATATTATTCTTATTTTTGAAGTGCAATGAGAATAAAATCTTACATTGCCTTGTTGTAATGTAAGGAAGAAATAGCTAGATGAAAATACGTAGAAGTAGCTCCATGGAATACTAAACATGATAGGATATGGTCAAACTAAATTTAAACTAGCCAATGCTCAATAGTGATATGAATAATTACAACAATTAAAAGAACTCGAATAGATTGCTGCAATTGTACATGCTTTACCCTTGTTTGTATTATTTAATTATAAAGAGTACAAAGGATATATGATGAAGATTCTAGAAGAAGTTAGTTTCTGTGAGAGTAAAGATGTACAAGGAAGTTTCTAGAGGAAGTATATATTTATATGTGCAATTCATAAAATGAAATACAATAGCCCATGTGATTGACATCATCAATAGTGGTGTACCACCATATTGGCCTTGTCTTTGTGGTGCTATGGGGTCCTTAAAGTCCTCTTAAAACAATAATCTAATCTTACGTATTAGGCTTGTAGCCTAATCTCCTTAGGCCAATTGAGGCTTTGAGAGTTACCAATTGAACTCAGACTTTCTGATGATGTAAAGATTGTAGACATGCAATATAAATCACAAACAATGATTCAAAAACCTCAACTTTCTACATCCAAAGATTCAAACCAATTTGAACATTTTTTTCTTCTAGCCCTGTTCTAAGCCTAATTCAGGTCTGCAGGCCTCTTTAACATAAACAATTATTCTGTTGTTGACTTTCATAACTAATCACCACTTATATCCTCTTGTCCTCGCTCTTTAGACTCTGCATACAAAATTTTAAGGGATTTGGTTCAATTGGCCAAGAGAAAAATGAGTTTCCAGTTGTTGTAAACCCTGTTTTCTCGACTCCTACAGGCCTGATTTAGCACAGTCCATTAATACTTCAATTCTAAGGATCTTGACAACTTGAAACCTGTTGGATCCTCTTAAGATACCCCACTAGTCTATGTCTACCAAATTTTAAAGCATTTGGACCAAGGGTTTGGAAGAAAAGTGAGTTTCTATTTTCAAAATCCTGTCGTTCTCTAACAAACCTACAGCCCTGTTTTAACACAGCAGTTAATATCTTTTTGTGGAGGGGTCATAAAAGCATGAAACCACTTCCATTGCATTCTATACACAAAAGCACAGTTGCTCACCAATTTTCAGCATTTTTGTATGGTTAGAATGAAAGATATGCAAATTTTCCTCTTCAATTCCTAGGCAGGGTTTTACCCAGGCCGTGAGCACCAATAATTGCATAAAATGAATTTTATGAGCTTTCAAGAGCTCATTCCACCTCTAAAAGTTTTGTTTTCAACATCCTCTTACCTTTCCAACTGGAATTTTCACTTGACCAATCAAAATAATGATGCTACAATGCCTTTTCTTGACTGTAATACACAGAATTCTGTGTTTTCCTAATCACAGTCATATATAGAAGAATTTCAACACAAGAAATCACTCAAAATGAACTCAGGAACTTGTAAACATGTCTTCATTGAATACAAGAACACATTTTTCCTATCAATAAACACACTGTATTAATCATATATTCTTGAAATACTTCAATACAGACCTGCAATCTTTCAACAACCTTCTCAAACCTGAAAACTTGGCCTTTTATTAGTTTTTCCTTGCTTTTCTTAGACCCTTAAGAGGCGGTTCAAGGCTTATCAGTCCTTAACTAATATCTAAACTTATCCTAATCTCGTTTCATGCATCCTTTATCTCTCTAACCAACCTAAAGACTGTTCAAACATGCTTAAATTAGCTCCTTGCCTGCGTTGGAGGCTTCTTGACTGAGATGACATCACTTTTACAAAGGATAAATGGGTAAATAACCCTTATTACATTGACTCGAACCCAAATGATTCCTTACAAACCAATTAAACTCCATTTCCATTGCTAGAAGAGGGCTAAAACCTTTCAAACTTTGTCAAGAATTTCAAATGTTTGCCAAACACCTCCAATAAGCCTAGAAATGTCACAAGAAGCCTAGATAAGGCTTATTATTGACCTTGCACACCTAAACACTCCTAAGAACAAAAACTAATACAAATGGATTGAAAATCATGATGCATTGGCATTAGACTACTAAGCTTGAAAATGTTCACAAGCTCCTGCTTATGAGGTCTTAATAATTGCTCTTGTACTTGTCATTATTGAATGCATATGTTTTTGACATTTCTTTTTCTTCTCTACAACATTCCTCCTTTCTCCTCTTGTCCTATGCCCTCAAGGATCCTATGGTTTGCTTAGAATGGCTTGTGATTGGTACAGGCTTGCATTGCCTTCAAATGCATATCCACCTAGCTGTGCTGTGGTACTTCTACCTTGAAACTTGAATCCTTTTTGAATAGCAGTCCTCTTTATAGTTTCTCCAAAACATTGAGTTTTACAAATTGCTATTTGATCACCACATGAGTATACTAAGCATCTCTCCTTTTTCTTGTAGCTTTTTTGTGTTTGGACTGCATGCAAAATTGAAGTACTATTTTCATTCATTCTTATACTTTTCATCTTCAGTCTCTCCCCATCTTCCTTTGCTGCACCTGTACATGAAGCAAACACATTAAAGAAATCAAATTGTTCTTTAGGCCTTTGAGATCCATTCTTTGTCACCAAGATGACTGCCAAATAGATATCAACAAAGACGACTTGTGGGAGGGACTTTTTCTTGTTCTTTTGTGTCTTCTTTTCTTCTTCATATGGGTTGTCTACTACCTTGTTTTTCACCTTAGATGCATGATCTTTTACTTGAATTACTTCTTCTTGCTCCTCCTTTCTGAAAGCTTCCATTTCTTTTTCCACAAATACTCTTTCTTCTACAACCTGCTCACAGTTGTTTTCAGTATCAATTAGAGGTTTCTCATACAAGAACCTTTTGTTCCCTCTCAAGGCAACCCCTTGTTCTCTATTCTCATCTTGTTCACTTAATAAAGTTTCTTTTCCATTGCCTTGCATGGCAATCTCTTTTGGCAAATCAACTCTTGCAATGAACTCTTTTGAAAAACTTGATAACAAGTCATTTGACAACTCATTAGTCATCATATTCTCTTGTTCACTTAATAAAATCTGATTTTCTAAAGATGAATCAATTACCTTAATGGCTGTAACAACTATCTTTTTAGCTTCACCTTCTTTTACCTGTTGCAAGAACTCTTTCTCCCTCATCATCAACCCCTGATTACTGATTTTTGTTACTTCTGCATCTTCATCCTTCAATGGCGTCAAGATGTCTCCTACCATCCTTCTCAAAAGTATAGGTATTGTTTCTTCCATCGTGAATTGTTCTTTTGTCAAATTGCCAAGGTCCTCCCTGTAAAACATGGCAAACATCCATAAGTATCACATCACAAAGCACCTCACTTGATAGTTGCCTATCTTAAATTCTACTTTGCATTGTTTATTGATTAAGACCCGATGTTCTTTATGCAACCATGACACTCTATAAGGTGTAGGATGAACAATTATTTTAAAACCCAATGTCTCAAGCATTTCAAAAGATACTAGATTGTCTGTGTTACCACTATCAATAACCATTGTGAAATACTTACCTCTTGACTTGCAAGTAGTCTTAAACAAAGTTTTCCTTTGTATTGGCTCTTTAGTCTCCTTGCTTGGCTTGAGAAGTGTCCTTTTCATTAGCAATGATTCTCTTGTTTCAAGTTCTCCACATGATTCTACACTTTCTTCATTTTCAGCTTGTACAATCTGACAAGTATGACTTTCTTGAACATAATTTGGGCATTCATAAAATCTATGACCAAATTCATTACACTTAAAACATCTGCCCTAAAATAAACTCTTCTTAGCTTCTGAATATGATGTTTTTCTTTTGTTTGAATGACCATCTTTTGGGCTTTGATCTTGACTTGGAGGACTGATTTCTCTTTCTTCATAAACTTCAATGCAATCACCATGCTGCCTTTTATTTTTGAAATCGCTGCTCTTGTCTCTTGGTTTCTTGACTATCTTCTCTTATACCTTGAGTGCAAGTTGATAGGCTTCTTCAACTGTTCTTCGAGACAATAGGTTGATTTCATCTTCAATAATGAGCTTTAAACCATTTACATATTTGGATACATTTTTCACATCATCTTCTATATGCCCTGTTCTTATAGTTAACCTGTAAAACTCTTCTATATAGGCTTTGACATTCATCTCCTTTTGTCTCAAATTTTGAAGTTTTTTAAACAACTGAGTATGATATTCTCTTGGCATAAATTCAGATTTTAACTTAGCTACCATTCTATCCTATGGTGTAATTTTTGTTTACATCTTTTTATCCTATATTTTATCCCATCATAGCGAAGCATGTCCTTTCAATCTTGTAACTACAAACTTAAGCTTCTTGTTAGTCTCTATCTCCACATATTCAAAATATTTATCCATCGCTGGGATCCAATTGATCAATTTTTCTACTTTAAGACTTCCTGCATACATAGGTACTTCAAACTATGGTTTAGAGCTTACTTTCATGATTGCCTTTATAAGCTTTTCTTCTGCTCTTGTTTTTCTAGTACTGATATGTCTTCTTGTGGTTCCTCGTCATCATTTATGTAACATGCTTCAATACCCCTTCTTTGTGCCATCTCCATTGCTTGCAAACGCTCTTGGATGTTCTTCATCTTTGCCATCATTGCATCTATTATTGGTTGCCTCCTTTGACCTCCTCTAGCCCCTCTAGTCTTGAGTGCCATCTTCACAAGCTTCTTTCTCACAGTTTGTTATCGTATCTTCTCAACTATCTCACAACCTACCTTCTCTTTCTGAAATCACTTCGTTTTGAAGTACAACCAATCTTCTTCTACCCGCTTTTGCTTAGATCTTCTGAGCTTTGATACCAAAATTTGGTGCAGTGGAGTCTTTAAAGTCCTCTTAAAACAACAATCTAATCTTACTTGTTAGGCTTGTAGCCTAATCTCCTATGGACTTTTTGATGATGTAAAGATTGTAGACATGCAATATAGATCACAAACAATGATTCCAATACCTCAAAGCTTTCTACATCCAAAGATTCAAATCAATTTGAACATTTTTTCTTCTAGGCCTGATCTATGCCTAATTCAGGTCTGCAGGCTTTTTTAACATAAACAATTATTTTCTTGTCGACTTTCACAACTAATCACCACTTATATCCTCTTCATACGAAATTCATTATCCTATATGGTTCCTTTTAATTCTGCATGATGGTACATTTCCATAAAATTCCATGACATTTTATATGACAGTATTATGTACGGCTGTTCTTTGTTTGTACTATATGGTCCTCTTTGGCCCTATTTTTCTTAATCTGGTTTTAAATTGAAATGATTTGATCTCTTTAAAAAATTAAACCTGGATTTAAATTGAAAAAACTTAGTTTTCTTTGCTCAAAAGCCCTTTCGATTTCTTGATGCATTTTGTAAGCATTTCCTTTGGTCTGTCTTTGATCCGAGTAGTCTCTAGGTTTTTACCTACGTCTAGATTTTTCTCACCGTGGCTTCGATACCATATTACGAAATCTAAACACACAAAGAAACCAAGCAAGAGCATAAGAGAGAACTTAAAAGAGAGAAATACTTCTTGGATGTATTATTGAAAGAGCAACCATCACTTTATAGGAAAGCAACAACATAAACCCTAATACTTGGGTGACAAACTGTAAACTTAAAATTACTTAAATGAACACTGAGTCATGTTTACATTATTTGATAAAACAAACTAAAGTAATAAAGTGAATTTATTACTAAACCTATCACTAAGACTAGTTTAACCATTATAATTTTATATAACAAACTATTAGCAACTATGGTTCCTTGGGTGTAGGTGAATTGGCATGCTAGGATTTACTCCCCAACTTGATAGCCAGGTCAAAACCTAGGGGTTCGAAATTTGAACAACATATAAGCTAAGTTGAAAGAAATTCCCTTGTGCTAAGTGTTGACCAAATTTGACCCAGCAGGTCAAATTGGGACCCCCATAGGTAAAAACATGGTCTTTAGAGGTTTATAGGGGGTTTAATATTTTGTCATGGGGTATGTTATAGTCCATTTGATGTAACTTGATGTCATATTAGTCTTGATCTTTAGTCTTTTTAATCCTTATGTCTTTTGAGCCATTTAAAGGTCATAAAAAGAGCATTAAATGAGTTGTATGGCCTCCTTGGGAAATGTGAAGGTTCCAAAAAGTGATGTCACATCTCATGTGTCATTTTCTGTCTTAAGTAATTATTTTTAAGTGAAAAGTGGTAGGTTCTTTAAAAGAAAGAGTAATTTTCTTGGGAAAAGAGAAGAGTTTGACACTTGTACGACCCATGGGGGAAGGTGACACGTGGGAGAAGGCCATGGAATGTCTCTTCAACTTCCTCAAGCTCAATTCCATGTTTGAAATGCTTTGAAAGTGCCATTTTTGAGCCAAAACCGTTCTGCTCCTTCACCCTTCTAGACACACAAAACTAGTTTTTAGGTTTGTACTTGGTACGATCAACATGAGAGGTTTCAGGCAAAATGCTCTTGGGGGTGTCTTCTACACTCAGTCAGTTTTCATTTGATGTTTGGTTGCAGAGGAATAGTGGTTTGTGCTTTATGAACTATTCCTAAGAAGTTGACCTTTCCAATTTGCTTGCTAATTTGTGCACCCTATAGATTTTGCCTTGGTTTGAACAAATCCGTACAATTCAATTGCTGATATTGATCCGAGATGATGTTGGCTCTCCCCTTTAATGCTCCCCATGCTTAGTTTCATGCTTCAAGGTGTTGTGATGGGCAAATCAGCTCAAGTTTGCAGACTGGTCTTATTTGAGAATGACATGCATGTTTTCACCATTTTCAGATTTTCATGCTTTGATCATGGTTCCAGAGGGTTGTAATAGTTTCATTATCATGTTTTCAATGTCCTCTCAATCCCCTCACCTTTCAATCTCATCCTCCAAGGCAACATTTCATGAGTTTGCAGCCATAACTATCATATAGTTTGCTCTGTAACTGTCATATCAGTCAGCTAGGTGAGTTGTGCAAAGCTATGAAACACATTCATGGAGGAGTCATTATGGGATCAAGGTGTTGAGTAGGCTCTTGGAGCATAAACAAATAGGAGAAACCCAAGTGATACCATAGAAAGCATGAGAAGACAATCAACACAATCACTCACAGTTTCCTACCATTAATGCACATATACAGGTCTACTCATGAAGAATCTCATGTTGAGAGGAGTGTCTGAGTTGAGCAATCTATCTTTATAGTGAGTGTAATAACCCTTTCCAAACATAAGACAAGGGCATAGCTATTAATTAGGGCTCAAAAATTAGAATCGCCCTTCTTGAGGGGAGCACCACATTTAATAAAAAATAAAACTTATATAGGCAGGCCGACCCACCTAAACACCAAGGGGCGCCACCCTTTGGGACATCGCCTCCCTAGGGAAAAGACATTTGGAAGAGACACGTCTTTTGATGGAAGGTGATGAAGTATTTATAGTCATTCGTTGGTATGGAAGGAATTCATTCAATCATGCATTAAAAATATATAACCATGTACAGACATTATACTTTACAACCACTTTTAAGGACGGAATCCCTTAATCGTGTAATTTGATTGCAAGGACGAAAACCCTTGTAATCATTATATCCCAAGGACGAAATCCCTTGAGGATTTATATTTTATTATTAATACAATTATATTTTTTATTTTAAATATTATTCTTAGTACAAGTTACATTTATAAAATATTATTTTAAAAGGAATTCCGAGGAATCCAAATTATCAAATAATATTTTGATTAGGGATATTATAGTGAGGAAAGTCTATTTGAAACTTTTGGAAAGGGACCAACTTCATTGGAACTCACACATCTTGCATACTGTCTAGTTTTGCATTCTTTACCTATGTGTTACAATGACCACCTACAGGTGGCATTAGCAGAGACATAAAGGCATTTGTATGGAGAGGTTAGACAAGTGGTGACACCCTCCTTAAAGTCTTAGAGTGATTTTGACATGACAAGACCTATTTGAAAGTGTGAGATTGGCAAAATAGAAGTGGAAACTATGATCAAGGAAGAATGACTGATTCAAGGACCTTTTCCCCAAATTGGCAAAACAGAGGTCTAGGCCCTTTTTTTGGGTATCATTATATAGAATTGTATCAGTTTCTAAGACCTCCAAACACATTCATTTGCAAGCTCCCATATAGGTCTCTTGATTTGCAAAAGAAGAGAGGTGGTTGAGTTGAAGAGTTTGGTTTACAAGAGCTCCCAAGTTGCCTTCTAAACACTGAAATTCTACAGTGTTGTCTACAACAGGATGAGTCAATAGCATTTAAGGCCTAATGAATAAAGTTGAAGCTTGGAACTAGGTTGGAATGTCTTGTTGCACTAAGAAATTCAAAATTTGGCAAGATAATCATCAAGGCAGGCATAGAAGATGGTTTGCATACATTAGTGGAAATGACAATCTGTACAAATGGCCAGAGCATATTCATCTACAACCAATATAGGGTTCAAGTTTGAGAAGGTATTCCTTTCTTGCATATATGAGTGTTAGGGTATGTTGATGGTTTGAAAAAGTGATTGGAAACTTTCTCAAAGGTTTCAAGTAACTTATAAAACAAACATGATCTTCCAAGCTCATAAACACCTATAGGGCCCTGCATAGTCAACTGTAGGTGATTGCAGGTAGACAGTGAAATGAAGCATGACATCTAAGTGTTTGTATTGCATGAACTCAAGGTGAACAATGAATCCAATCATTGCTAAATCACAATGGAAGCTTCAAGAGAGGTTCTAGACATTGTCTCAAGCCTAAACTAATCAAACATCACCTACAGGTATGGTGCCAACAAGCAAAACACAGTGAGAGATAGAATACTGTCTTGACCAGTCAGGTATGGAAAGGTGTATATGAAGAGTTGAAATGATGAACCAAACCTAGAATGCCTTCATGATGATCATGACAATCTCTATAGTCTCTTGGCAGTGGAAATCAAAGCAAAAAAAGGACCTCATGATTCAACACACAATCCACATGAAGAATCCTGCACTGTGCACAATCTGCCTACATATAGTCTGTCTTGGATTTTGAATGAATTGAAAGGTCTAATGACCTGATCAAAGGCTGGATTTTTGTGTGGGAGGTCCTCACCACTTGCAGAAGACCCCCCAATGTTCATTTTGTTTGAGAGAATAGGGGAAATGCCCTCTGTTTTGTCTCAGACAGAGGGCACTCCCCTTAAATGCAAACTGTTAGACTTTGGAGAGCAATATGAAAATGGTGGGCCAAAGGTTGATTGAACGTTGCAGAGAGGTCTAAGAAGTTGAAACACACCTAGGACATTATGAAGAAACCTTGCATAGAGGGAGGAATCCCAACAGGGTGGCCTAGACCCTCAAACTTGCAGGCAGGCCTATTAGGCAAGGTTCTAGGCCAAAGCCAAATGGAGGGTCAGATTTGTTTCTAACCTCAAGTGAGCACTACAGTGGATTGAACCATGTTCCTAGGGAGACATTAGGAGTGTTTCAAGCATCTATCTTGCAGGGGAAGCCATGAGAAGCCATTTTTGGGCTATAAGACAAATCAGGTCTACTAGGCATGGTTAGGCTTAGATTTCAAATGATAGGTCACCTTCATTTCTAACCTTAGGCAAACATTCTTATGGATTGGAGAATGATTATGGGGTCATAATAAACATGTCTAAGCTTGTAGAATGCAGAGAAACCCTTGAAAAAGTCACTTTTAGCTTAGAGACAATTTAAACCTGCAGGAAATGGAGAGAAGAGCTCGATATAGCAACTTTAGTTGCTCATATCTCCTTAGACACTATGCATGGAGATCTAAGAAGCTTGGAGATATTAACAAGGGCCCTGAATTGCATTCTTGTGAAATTGGTTTGTGATTCTAACGTTGCATCTTCATGAACGAAGCTTAAGAGTGGAAATTGCCTAACCCTTGCAAACCCTTGGGAATGACTCGATGAAGGAAATGAGGTTGGAGGGCTATCCAGATGGGTCAGAGTGACCATGAAAGTTCTTGAACTTTGCAAAAGACTCTCTCAAGCTACTCCCCATGCTTTTGGACTGTACGAAATTGTATGGATGGGGTGCAAAACATGGTTTTCTTGGCCTTTTTGTGTGTTTTGCAGGTTCTAGGAGTCTGAAGATGCCAATCACATGGAGGGGAAGCTTCAGACTTAAGCTAACTCCCCATAACAATTTCTTGCTTCAGAACAACTCTTAGATGCCCCAACAAACAGTTTCATCTCAGCCAGTCAAAACTAGCACAGTGAGCATGATGGTGAGAAGTGTGAAAACTTCAAGTGGATGGCTTTTTAAGGTGTCCCTGAGCAGTCTAAGGCCTTGGGGAGTCTTGTCAAGTGTCATCCACTTCTTCCCATGGATTTGCATGAAAAATTGAAGCCAATTTTGAGGCCAAGTGTGAGGGGTGATTGAAAGAGGAGTTTTCTTAGAGTGCAGGCAGTGATAGCTCATTTCTAGATGATTCTAGATGACTAGGACTGCAACCATTGCATGGAGAGGCATGTCTGAAAGCCTTCCCTTTGATTCCAATCATCAGACCTATCCCTAATCAGTTTTGGGACGTTCAAACAGGGCTAAATCATGAAGGCAGTTTTTTGAGCCAGAATGAGAACTTTTACGCTACATTTCAAGAGTTTCATGACTTGGGGTGACACATGTGCTTCTTGACCTTGCATGGTTCGTTTCACATCTTCTCATGCACATGTAACTCCTTTGCTTTTACGCCACATTTCAAGAGTTTCATGACTTGGGGTGACACATGTGCTTCCTGACCTTGCATGGTTCGTTTCACATCTTCTCATGCACATGTAACTCCTTTGCTCAGCTTGACAATTATTTTTGTGACCTTTGGACTTCTCTCTTCTCCTCTCTCTCTCAAGTTCTATAAGAACTAGCCATTTTGGCCTTTGTAAACTATGCTCCACCTGAGTATGGCGAAGCCCTGCTCATTTGCATACATTGGATCAATAAAGACTACTGATTTTTACTTCTTCTATGGATGTTCATAGTGTGTTTTACTTGGATGATTGATCTTGCTTAGTGATTACTCTTGTTTTCTTAGCATGTTGTCTCATTCTCTCACCTATTTGCAGCTTGAAAGCTTCTTTTTGCAGGGCATGTGAAGTGTTCTATGAAGTGTCAATGGTTGAGTGAGTTAGTCTATTCACTAGTGCCATTCAAGGCCTCTTGTATAGTCCTAGCCTAAACAATTCCTCACAACCTCATAATAAAACACTTATGTGAGAAGATTCAAATTAGATGAAGTGTATGTTTAGTTAGTCCTTTATTCTTATGTGCCACATGCAGCTGTTTGGTAGTCATCAGTCTATTTGGTGTATCATCTCCCTTAGGATAGTTTACTTTCAGTTTTCTCTCCCTTTCATCCCTGCCCCCAAGCATAGGTGTAGTAGTGGTCTACAAGTGGTACATCAAGAGAGCTAGCCTTATCTAGAGATTCACTTCATTCTTAGGCTCACCCACAACTTAGAGGGGTTTCAATTGTGTCACTTGGATGAGGAGAGCTGAGACATCTCCTTAAAGGGTGCAAATCCAAGTGACAACACTAAGGTGGGTCTCCACCAAATTGGGGTTTGGTTTGGCTCTGACATAAAGAAATTACCTTTACCTTTACCTTTTATGTCTCATCCTTTAATAAGATAAGATAGCCTATTTGAATGTCTTATCAAATACAATTGATATTCATTTAGTGCCTTATGGAAATAATAATATTATAATTTGCTTTCAAGTTGAGGATTTCCATGGTGCAGGTGGATTGGAAAGGCATGCTTTGCTTTCAAGTTTGTTAGGTGGTTGGAACACAGGGGGTACATAATTTGAACAATAGATTTATAGGGTGACATGAAAATGTTGCCTTATTCCCATAAGGGAGTTCTCATACATCCAAGATGCGTATGGGTTAGGCTGGGACCTAAAATGCCACCTTTACATTTACCCTTTATGCAATGTCTTTAGGCTTGGGGCTCTGAAAGTATCAGGGTCTTCCAAAATTTTTAATGAATTATTGCTAGAAGGTACTGTTGTCACTAAATCTCGCACTCTAGAGGAGGTTGTTAGAGCCTACTCTAAGATTTGGACAGCATTTGAATATCTCTAGGCCTGTGGGTTGCCTATGGTAGAAGTAGACCTCTAGGTTTAAGAGCTAGCTCCGTAGATTGATCCTTAAGTGCTTATCACCTACACTAACTGATTGCTTGGATGAAAAGGGAAAGAAGTAGACATGAAAGTAAGCTACTCTAAGGGGGTGATATACCAAAAAGGTCTCCACAAGATCATCATACTCTTGCACTAAGAGACATAACCCACACCACTAGCTTCAAAGTCTTAGAATACTCTTATCATTAGTATTTTTAACATGGAGGTGATATGCATGAAAACTACTTAAGGTAAGTGAACCAGAGGTTAGTTGCAAACACTAAGGCTACTTGTACACTTGACAATAGACTCATACACTTGACAACACTTCATGTGACCTGCTCGAGTGGAACAACTTGCATCAAACATGGAAGGATTGAGAGAAAGCAAGGATGGGTATCAATCACTTGACTATTCACTATACATCTCGTCACACAATTTGACAAGATAGTTTATGAACTCAAAACCGGATTGCATGTATTATTCAAAGGCAAAGTACAATATCAAATCAGTAGGGCTTTGCCATACTAGGTGTGGAATTAGAATACAAGAGCCAAAATGGCTTGCATTTATAGAATGTGAGAAGAGAGAGAAGAAAGTGGAGCTCAAGGGTCACAACGCCACTTGTCAAGGCATGAAAACCAATTACATAATAGAAGGATGAAGTGGAGAACAGGGGCATGGAAGGTCCTCTTGGACAGATGTCCACCTAAAACATGACAACTCTCCAAACTTGGCATAGGGGTCTTCAAATGGCTTCTTGAAACTGCCTTCATCATTAGGCGCTCTCTTGAGTGCTCCAAGCCAGACTAGGGAGAGCTGACACATATGCACTGTGAAAGAGGGGTTAGAAACAAGCTTCAACATGCATCAGATGTGTCCCTAACTCATGGCCTTCTTCTGGACACTTGTTCTCACCATTTGTAGTCACCATCACTAGCCTTATAGGTCTGTCTTGACATTTGTCACCAAAAGGTCCTTCAGTTGCTCAATCAAATCCATGTAGGGGATGCTATGACACATGTCAATAGTCCCTTTGCCTCCCAATTCATGAATCAGACCTTAAAAGGCCCCCCAATTGGACTTCTCACTTGCCAGCCACTCTCCATTTCCATTGATTGTCACAGACTGCCTGAAGTGAATGACTTAGCAGAGGTGTTTGTATGCTTGTTTGAAGCAAGAAATGGACATAGGGAGTTAGGACAAGTCCCACTTGACCTTCCCTAATGATCCTCATCCTTCATCTCTCATCTGCACCTGTAAAACACACAAAATCCTACAAGAAACCTTGTTTTCACCCTGTTTGTACAATTAGGGTTCAAACAAATCATGTGGGGAAGAGCATGGGAGAGTCCTCTCCAGGTTCAAAACCATTTCCAAGTCATTATCTCTCCTGCATGCATTTCCATCCATCTTCCAATCAGGCCTTTGACAAGGGTTTTGGAGGGTTTTAGTATGTTTTGACTCTCAAGGATAGTTCATAAAATTTTGATGTCCAAACTCTGAACAAATTCCACAAAGTAGGGCTATAGGACCCCCTTCAACTATCCCTAGCTCCTTAGACTCCCATGTACCTTGTCCATATAGATATGAGCTTCCAAAGATGGCCTATCGAGCTCTTCTTTGCATTCTGTGTACCCTATGCTAGGTTTGAGCCAAAAATGACTAACCTGAGTGATTTCTTTGCAACTTAATGTCTCTAATTCACCTTATACCTCTCTCTGAAGATGATTAAATGTGTGGGAAGGTTCATCTTGCTTTAGAAGTGGATTAAGACCCCTTTAGTGCTTTAGGCCTAGTTTTGGCCTAGTAGCCCTGAATTGTGTTTATGCATGCTTAGGCCACCCTGTGTAGTTTGTTGTGACTGAGAGGTCTCTTCTATGTTTGTTCATGCTCAACTCACCATCCCACATCTTCTTGCAGTGCTCCAACACCCTACCTCTCATCTCCTTACCATTCACTCACCCAATCTTGCAGTATAGACTACCTGGGAGTTCCCTTTGTCTGAGACCAAAACAGAGGGCACTTCCCCTGTTGTCTCAGTCAAACCAATGTTATGAGAGGATGAAATAGGTCATGGGGACCGTCTATACAAAGTTGCAGAACTGGAGCTTATCTTTAGAGTCAACTCTTCAAAACTTCAAGACAGACTCTTCAAGTTGATGACTGTGTAGGGTTTTTGAGTCATGATTGTAGGCTGAAGGTTAAAACCCTCTTTGCTCTGCTTCCCTGTTATGAACATCATGTGAAATTAGTCTTGCCACTTTGAGAATTGTTTTGTCACGATCAATTCACCCTACCTCTGGCAAATTTCAACTTGCAATCCTCCATTTGCCTAAGTCTAGTTGGCAGACTGTGTGACTGTATTGTTCACTCAGGAAAAGGATATGCCTGTAGGTGTCCTTCAATGCTAGGCCTTGTGTCTCATGCTTAGGTTCCCCTTGAAGTCATCAAGGTCATTTCCAACTTGTTTGAACACACCTCATGTCATGCATTAGGGTTTGTGTTCAAACCTTTCTAGCATATTGGCTTGAGTTGGTCTCTCCATTGCAACAAGCTGTAGGTGTTTACCCTTAGGCCACAGAGACCCCTGTAGGTGGTGTCCAACCCATGAACCTCATATTGCATACTCTAGGATGTCCTTGGATCACTTCCACTTGGAAAGTGTCTATGTCGACAGGGTTTCCAATCTCTAGTTTCTTGTCACCAACCTATAGGTGCCTACAATCATATTGCAGGTGATCATTTATGAAAGAAAAGGCTAATGTAGGTGATGTTCCACACCAAAACCTTGTACATCAACCTCTTTAACTGCTTTGGGAATCATGGTGTAATTGATCTACCTCAAATGGAGTCACTTGCCATGAAGGTATGCTTTCATCATTTTTGTCACATGGTGATGTAAGGCCATTTGAACTCAAACAACTGTAGAGTATACTGACATTCTACAGTGAAAGAATGCTTGAGATGGTGGCCTCTCTATACAACCTTCTAACCAAACAACCATCTTATCATGTCAAATGATTGCACCTATGTCTGGGCTGCATGATGGAAACCACCAAACTTGTCTAGACCTCATATACTTTACTATGGAAAGATCAAAATAAAGGTAGAATCCCTGTTTCGGAGACTTTAAGGTAATGTGTCCCTAAAGTAACTTTATCAACTTTTGGAGAGTTAGAATAGGTCTGTTTGCCACTTTATGACTCCAACATGATTACTATGACACTTTCAACGTTTCTGGACCTCAATGAGACTTGAAAACAACTCAAATGCCTTCATTCAACTTTGCTTAGCCTTTGTGGAGGTTCCGTGTAGGTGCACATACAGTATATAGGACTGTGAAGGCAAGATATATGACTGTGCATGATGAATTGGTTTTACAACCAATCTTAGACCTCTTAAGAGTCCAAACTGACCTTCTCCACCTTGGGAGACTTCTCAAAACTTTGGAATCTCTTCTCTTATTGAATATGATGTGCAAAGCTCCTTTTCACCAGATTGTAGGTGGCAGTCATGAAGAAAGTTGATTGTGTGAGTGTGTTAGACCTTCGCATAGAACAGCCTTTGGACAATTAACTTTCATGATTAACAGCCAACCACCATAAAATGTGGGAGTGGAAACAACCTTCCACCTTTGTTCTGAAGCCACCACAGAAAGGAGAACCTTCTGCAACTGATGAAATTATGTCTGCAGCTTCAATGACGTCCCTCACTAGCAATGACCAAACCAGACCAATGACCATGTGAGAAGGTTGTTCACACTTTTCAGAATCATGTACAACTGGTTTGTACAGAACTAGGCAAACAAAGAGGAAACCTTCAGGGTATGAGAATGAGCAAGTAGAAAAAGTGACTAGCACTCTTAGCATTGGTTCATAAACTCTGCTACACCAAATTTGGAACTCTTGCGATGAACTTGGAGTAGACAAAGGGTACTATCTCCCACCAAGTGTATTTGACCTAATTCAACTCCTCTTGGTCGTACCATGCAAAGATCGGTTGACTATTTTTCCCTGCCAAGGAGAGCGATGGAGGAACATAATGGTTTTAGGTCATTTTTAGGTGTTTCAAAGCTGATCAAATGTGGGAGTGAGTTCAGGGAAGCTGAAGAGACACTGTGAAACCTTCCCCACGTGCCAAATATGCTCTGCAGTTCGTACAACCACCCAAACTCCTCATTTTTCAACTGTTTTCTTGTCTTCAACGTAGAAACCTATAAATTTCAGTTAGACATTGCCACCTCTGACAAGAATCTGACATATAGGATGTTGAAAGACACTTTGGAACACTTGTTCGTCTAGGAAAACTGTACAAGCTTCATAAATGCCTCAAATATGACCCCTAGAATGACGTAGACTACCTAAGGACTAAAAATGAATATGACCAATGTTGATATGTGAAGTCAACATTTGAATAAGCAGGTTGTGACCAAGCTGGCAGGTTGGATGGAAAAAGCAACATGTTATTCGGGGAGTTAGTACACGCGTTTTGTAGTAACGCGGGTTCGTACTAACGCGTTTTTATACTATGTATTTTTTCCTATATAAGGAACCCACAAATTGTAAAATGGCATTCCATTGTACTGATTGTATTCATTTTTGAGCTTGTGCGTGACGACTGCCATTATTGTACTGCGAATTAATTCCTGGATAATAAACTATTGAAGACCTTTGCCCGTGGTTTTTTCTTGGTGATTTGCCAGGTTTTCCACGTTAAATTTGTGTCTCAAATCTAATTTTCTTTCACTGTGATTATTTCTCAGCACTCTGTTATTTTTTCAACAACCAAGGCTAAGGACACACTATAAGACCCCTATGTAGGACCATGCAACACATTTTGACCCTAGTGGCCCCTTATCTAAGTTTTCAACTATAGGGGGTTGACCTATTTTGACTTGTGGTCAAAATAGTCAACATGTACCCTTTATTAATGTATGTCATCATACTATATGGTGTATTTGTGGTATGCATTGTTTTATCCATAGTTATCAAATCCGGCCGGATCTACACAAAATCTGGCTGGATCCGGATTTTTTGGTCGGCTTGGATGAGTTCGTCTGGGTCAGCCCTATTTTTTTTCCAAAAATTATTATTATTATTATATTTTTAAAGGTTTTCTGCGCAAAAAAATGCCCATAAACCATAAATATCATATAATATTAACATTGTATATTATATTATTAATGTTTTTCATTGTATTTGTCAGCTTTGCATATTTATAAAACCATGCTCACATATATATGTATATATTCCAGATCAGTTTTTTCTGAACTTTTTCAAGAGTTCTGGATTTCAGATTTTTTTGCCCTCCCAAACAAATCTGGATTTCCGAACTTGGTAACTATGGTTTTATCCATGACTTCTTTTTGGTGGCCACGAGTAATTTTTAAGATCCATTTTTTTTTCATGATATTGCACTCTTTGCAGAAACAATTTCCTCTTGGGTACCTTAGTATGTTTTTGGATTGTGTGTTCTTATTCTTCTTGCTTGTCATTTGGGCAGTTTGATGATATTGGACCACATGGCACGAAGGTTATTGTTTATAATCTATGGCTTAATGATGATGGTCAAATGGAGCTTGACTTTGAGTCGGACAAAGAGGTAAACTAATAACATTTTTTACCAGCTTTTGAGTTTGATTATTTCCCTTATGTTGATGCTGTTGGTTTCTGGAGGGTAGGAAAAGTTGATTATTATGTGCATGGACAATAGTCTAGGATAAATTCCAATGCTGATTTGCAACTGGACAATGAACTTTATGGGAAATGGTCAGGATATTCAATTAAGGGGAGCTCCTAATGATAAACAATTCAGTCAACAGCATATTGCAAACCGACTACGCTATTCTCTGCGTGTAAGAGTAATTTATTGTATAAAAAATGTTTTGTTTTGCTGGAACAAGACTAATAGGTTTTTTAAGTCATACCAAGTTGTCTGTTCCGACATAAACCATGTCTAATGTGCGGCGTTCTTTCATATGCAGGTATATTCTTCTATATTGTATCTTCAGATGCCAGATAATTTCAAAATTATTTTACGTGGCCGGGTGGTAGAACATCATAAGATTGCCAATGATCTCAAGTTTCCTGAATATATTTTATACAAACCACAAGTTGGAAATAACAAGGAGGTCTGGCTGAAAACAGTTGAATTATTTTTTTGATGGTGGTTTGTTTGTCATGAAAATGTTTCTATTCCTAGGAATGTGATCTCCTTATTTTTGTCTTATATTAATTGAAGAATTATTTTTCTGTTGATATTGTTCAAGTTGTGTAATGTCTTTCGTAATTATTTTCCAAACATCTTATCTTATGATTTTTGGTCTCTAGGTTTCTGTCATTACTACAATTGGGTTTACGAAGGAGGCTCCTCTTGTGAATGTGCATGGTTTCAATGTTTATCACAAGAACCGTCTTATAATGGTAAGCAATCTGTCAAAGTACACTGGAGTTTTTGAGATGTAATTTGAATATTTGGCATCCTCTTGTTATAGTGTCTGCGGTCATAGATCCTATTCTTCAAGGATTCATCAGAATTGTCAAAATGTCAAATTCAATATATTTTTCTTATATACCAGGTGACTGTTACCTTCTTAATGTTTCTATTTATTGATCACTGCAAGACTGCCAAAAGTCAAATTCATTTTTCTTGTTAGCTTATAAGTATTTCTATATATTGATTACTGGAAGACTTCCATTGTATTTTTGTAATGAAGAGATCCCTCCCAGTATTCTAGCTTTCATTGATAGGCAAATATTAAAAATAAACAGACCGAAATTCGCATCCAGCATGAACTGAGAACTGAATACTTGTGAATTAAATGTTTCTTCGAGTATCTGGGATAGGGGAACAGGGAACCTGGGGATGCATTTTCGGGACAGCCAAAAAAATTCCTGGATTTTGGGAAAGGTTTATATATATATATATTTTGAAAATTCAGAATTATATTTTAAGATACAGAAATATATAAAAATATGTACAAATTTAAATATATTTTAAATTTATAAACTATATAAATTTATTAAAAGTATTTATTTGTAATATATATATATATATATATATATATATATATATATATATATAGAGAGAGAGAGAGAGAGAGAGAGAGAGAGAGAGAGAGAGATTAATTTTTCAAATTTGGGGATGGCCCTGAATGCAAAGGTGAAATGTCGTGGAAATATTTAGGGAATGCTGACTCCTGAGTGAATTTGAGCTACTGAGAACCAAATACATGCAGTTCAAGGACGTTGACGATGAAATTAATTCTCAAGGACTATATACTGCACCCAAGTAGGAGAAAGACTTATAAGGTACATATGTGCCATTTTATGGAGCTCAGACCAAAATACAAGCCCTAGGTGAAAAATTTGTGTTTAAGGAATTTATACGACACCCAAACTGTAGTAACACACGTGAGGTACATATATGCCAGGTTACAGGATTGGAACTCAGAACCATAGTTACCTAAGTCTTGGCGATGAGGTTTCTGGGACGGCGAAAAAATTCTAAGATTTTGGGAACAGCTTTTAAAATAATATTTAAATATATTAACTCTTTTCAATGAAATTTAGGGTTTTAAACTTTATTTAATGTCTTTCACAGCTTTTTTAGGGGATTCTGTTTTAAAGTAAAAGTGTCAGAAAAAAAGAAAAGAGAACTGGCGTCATTCCCTCCAATTCCTACTGTCCCCAAAATATCCAGGTCATCACTGAAATCTAGGGGGTGCGTCTTAGTGTAATATTGCTCAGAACCAAATACTCGACAAATTTGAAAAACAAATGCATTGCCTAGCAACTGTCCATTAAAAAACAACTTGAACATATTTAGCAAGTGTAGTTTGTTGAAGGGGAAAATGCCCTGACATTCTTGAACTTGCAGTAAAGGAATATTTTAAGAGAAAAGAGTTCAACAAATTAAGGAGCTTAACCTGTTCGGGTTTGTTGCTTCATAAAACCCAATGATCATTTACTGGTGGCAGGTTCTTTCTTGCCTGAAATTGATCTATGGGTTAGTTTGAGACAAACTTTGAAAAAATATGGAAAACTAGTAGGTCAGCTTGCTGGTGATGTAGTTTATTCATTGTTCCTTGGAATTGAAACCGTAAGATGCATTGGACTCACAAATTCTGCTTTGAAGGGGCATGTAATTGCAAAATTAGAAGATAGGAAATTATGAAAATTTTGGTTTTCTGAAATTTTGTGTTTTGATGAGTTCAATATTGTGAGAAGTTCTCTCACTTCCTAGTGGAGAAACTTGTGAGATCGCCTCTCAGATTCTCGAGGAGAAGTGGTTCACTTTCTATTTCAATTGTTTCCTTTCTTGCTATGTAAAGCTATAAAAGGAGTGAAGAATAGTTTGTAGCAAGGCATATCTCTCAAGAGATTATTCCTATTGTACTTAGCTCTCTCTCATATCGATACTGCTTCTATTTACATTGTAATATTATTATTCTTTCTTCTCTTTATTATTTGCTTCAATTTCATTTCTGTCATAACGAATTAGATTAGCCAATCAGCAATACATTGCAGTATTATTCTTCTTTCTTCTCTTTATTATTTACTTCAATTTCATTTCTGTTATAACGAATTAGATTAGCCATTCAGCAATGTGTTCACTTGACTGTCCTTAAATTTTGGAACCAGTGGTATTAAAGTGGTTTGTTGTATGTCCCATTGGACGAGATCAGACTGTAGGAAATACAATTTTGTGACATGCGACCCTTTAGAATCTAGATAACCATCCTTGTTTGTTGAAATGGTCATGAGGGCAAATAAACAGAGATAAGAACTTTTCCAGTTGTTGCACGATAAAACCATGGAGAAGTAGAGGGAGGTGATGGAACTGTTCACCCAAGATAAACCAACAAGTTGTGCATGTCAATTTCGAAATCCCTCTGTTGAAAGAAAAATTGATGCAGATGCAATAGATAAGTGGCTCAAACAATTAAAAACATATTTCTTTGTTAGTGTAATTTTTTGATGGTGAAAATATAGCATTTGCACTCTTAAAAGCTGTTTTCACATAAAACAGCCAACATAAGGATAAAGGATTAATAGTTAGGATATGTCAATCAAAACTTGGGCAGACATTGTAGAGGACATCACTGAGTACTCCTCTATGAAAAATTATGATAAACACAAAAGTGGCAACATTTTTGCCAAGATCGAGAAAAGACAGCTGGATTATACCTATGCATTCCATGCCATGTCAGCAGATGTAGATATCTATGCAATCAAAGATACAGAGACCAAAAATACTGCTAGGACATTTGTCTATACATCTTAAGAAGAAATGGGAGTTCTTAAATGTAAAGACACTAGTAGATGCCTACAGGGTTGTGATTAAAATTGAAGAAAAGTTCAAAGGCAAGGAAAGAATGAAATTACCTCGACTAACAAGTGACAAATCAGGAAAGGCTAGGGACCATTTCAACAATAAGCAACAAGACAAGGATTATCGACATCAAAAGCAACCATCAAAGCCACCTCAGAATAAGAAGTCGCAAAAAGATACTGGCATGTGGTGCACTCAAAAGACAAATGTCATGGTAGAAAAGCATCGCTACTCAAAATCTAGGCTCTAGGGCTTGCACCAACGCCACCTCCTGTGGTATATAAAGAGAAGCAGACTGTATTTGTTTGGAAGGCATAAGATGTTGTATTTGGGCTCCATCATTGTTTGGCGGGGTGGGGGGGGGTGCATTTAGATTCAGCGAAGATGCATGTAATTTGAGATTGTCCTGCATCAAGGACCCTCACGGAGCTTTGCAGCATCTTTGGTCTAGCCAATTTCTACTACAGATTTGTGTGAACTTCTCCCACATTGTGTGGCCCGTGAGTGAGGGGATGAGATGAGCGAAGTTGAAGTTAATTTGGAGTGGGCATGGCAATTGCATTTGATTGGCATAGTGATGGCTCAACCTGCCACCAGTTCACTCTTTTAATACTTTTTAAAAACTTGTGTGAAGTTGTAGTGTGATACGTTTTGCATGTGTGCTTTATATGTTCACTTAGATCAAGATGATATATAGTGCAGAAACAGAAATCTTGTCTGTTTTCATATTGATGTTGTGGAGCCTAGGATCTCCTTTAGTGTCTTCCCTCATTTTTAATGTTTCTAATTTGAGGATGGTTATAGGGTGCTCGTTTTGTTTTTCTTACTTTGGAGCATTTCTTTATTGTACACTAGATATCGTAAAGATTCTTCTTGTTCATCTTCAATTTCACATATATTGCATAGCTTACACAATTCTTGCGCATTCATCATTTTTAATTAACAATTGGAATGTTACGCTCAGAACCATCTACAGTTTGTGGACTATATTGTATGATTGTGTTGTTTGATATGGAACATCTTTGGTCACAATGTTTTTTGTATCATTGAGATCTGGCTTGGCAGACCACATACAGATGTTATCTGTTTTTTGCTTATGATATTGTTTATTAACATGCAGCCCTTTTGGAGAGTTTTTCATGAAAACAGCAGCAGAGGAAGAGGTGTCGTAGGTAAGGAATTTTTCATTCGCAGCAGTGTTTTTGTTTTCAGAAAAACTACCCAAGGAATATTTGGAAATAGGGAACTCAATTTCTTTCTCTCTTGTAAGACTAATGATTTTATCAGGATCTGACGCAGTAGACTACTTTTTATTGTGAAAATGATTAATTGAATTGTGAATGTTACTAACTGTTTTGGTCTGTTCTGTGCATTCAGGTGTGCTTGAAGCCAATTTTATTGAGCCTGCACATGACAAACAGGATTTTGAAAGGACTGCCGTCTTGCTTAGGCTTGAAACTCGGCTAAAACTAATGACAATAGAATATTGGTGCGTATTTACCTGTTTTTGACTGGAGTATACAATCACAGGCTTTTGTGTCATGATATGCAGACTATAATCTAGTGCATGTTGCAATATGCGCTTTTAAAAGTTATAAATCCTTGTTAATGGTTTAGATTTTTTTGGATCTTTCTGCAATTTAGAAATTAAACCTGAGGCAGATTAGCTGTTAAGAGTTGCAGAATGAACTGTAGTATTTCCTTGCATGCATGGATGTACTTCTAGTCGGTGATTTTTGTGTTCTTACATTTTTGTCTATTCGTATATAAAATATATTTGTTTATGCAGTCTTTTTGTATCCACTTATACCATATTGGTCAATTGAATGGTAATATACTTTTACTCTGACAAAATCATCCGTGAATGAAATGTTTTCCTTTCTCGAATATTTTTCCTGTCCTTTCTTTCGAAGCAATATATTAAAAAACACAGGTTTTGATGTTCTCCTTTTATAATAAATGCCCTGTTGAGACGCAACATATCCATCGGAACGACATTGATATTATGTTTTCTGTGTGTTGAAATGTGCTCCTGTGACTGTTGCTACCAGTCTGAAATTATATGTAATATTTGAAGGATAATCTATGCACCTCAGTTCTTTGATTACATTCTAATTCTATACATATTTGCATTGCCAAGTCTATTGCCATATTACGTTATGACTAAGTCTATTTTTAAGGGCTAGCATAATGCTAATTTTACAGATAAATCATAGATTTCAGCTAGAAGCTACAGATCCTCCGACAGTTGTGTGCTGGACCTTGGGTCTTATGGAAATTACAAGATCTTGGATATACAGTATATTTGATTCAAATGATAAATATGATTCTGAAATTTGCTAATAGGGGACTCAAATTACATTATTGCTGGTCTGTCATAGTTAATCTATGGTTCATAGGCTTATGCGTTAAATTTTCTGCAGGAATTTACATTGTGCACTGATTGGGTATCAGCCAAGCTATGCAAAATCTAACAGGTCTCGAAATGTGCCTGGGAATACCTCTGGTCCAATATCCAACCAGCCTGCCGTAACACCAACCTCTAACCTATCTGCAGCTCCAAATGAAGTGGCAAGGCACACCCATGCAAGCTCTTCTTCTTTCCCGGGTATTAGCTCAGCAGGACTTGGGAGCACACCTCTAAGTCAAATGGCATCGCCATCATCAAATTTTGTGCCATTTCCAACAGGGGTACAGGTGGCGGAAATGAGTACTGAAAATGTTGAAACTAAGCCAGTGCTATTGAGGCTTGGTGTTGTATATCAGTCTCCGTTGCTTAATTCTGCGCCAGCAAATTTAACAGATGATGTTAAACCTTCTATATCTGGAATACCTTCAGTTAGGGGCGCATCTCCTAATACTAGCATGTCTGAAGAGATTCCAAGTGGTGCAATAAACGCTTCCATTAATGCTGGTTTGGGGAGGACTGTACATACTCCAGCTTCACCCCCTTCTACTCCTCCACAACAGAGTTCAGATATTGAAACAAAAGACCAAGGAAGGACTGAAGACTCTGGCAGCAGTCTTGAAAGAGAGCAATCTTCAAATGGTTCCTTGCCTGCATTGGCCAATGGTTGTCCAAGTACCATGCCAACAACAAAGAGGAAGATTTCAGAGGTAACTTCATCCGAGTTAGAATTGTCCAAGAGACAGGCCATTGGAACCAGAAATAATGTGGCAAATGATGACATTCAGGTAAGTCTCACTTTCATCTGAATCGTCCTTAGCATTGTAATTTACTACACCCCATATCTTCTCTTATTTGAGCATTCTTTTTGACAAAAACTCCTATCAAAATTATTGTATGAACAAATTAAAATTAGTTTTCAACAGTTGAGTGATCTCCCATAAACTTGTATTTGTGTGTGATTTGATTAAAGTTCTGCAAATCCAACCGGTTTGCTTATGCACTGTTCTAGAACATGCGAAATTTTCAGCCTGAAGTAATTTCTATAACTGAGTCCAACTACCTGTTAGAATTCCATAAGCTTGATTGCTATGAGAAGCAAATGAAGACAAACATGAAGATGTGCAAGAGGTGGCCACGATATAATCACAACCTTCAGTAATAAATATGAATTCAAGCTGAATTGAAGATGCAATGTTAATATTTATGTGAACTTCATATGTGAATGTAGTATTTGTGCAGATTTTTATTTTACCAAACTTTTGGTTGCGGGATTCCCTCTGAATTAACAGTATATTCTTTCGAGTATTATGGAGGAATCAGCCAACATATAAAGCTTAACTTTGTGGAAGGCTATTTTTGATAAATAATCACTCATGGCTATTTTCGACAATAATATCTATTGGTGTATTTTACATAGATTTATCTAAGATACGTATGCTAATTATTTCAACACTTGGAAGATTTGTTTCAAATGTGTTAGATGTTCCTCCCATTTAGCACTAAAAATCAGAATATCATTTAGATACACTATTACACATGTATCTATGAAAGGTTGGAATACATCACTCTTTAATCTCATGAATTTTGTGGGTGCATTACATAAACCAAAAGGAAGCACCATCCATTTGGACAACCTTGTTTTGTCTTGAGCATCGTCTTCCACACATCCTCCATCCAAACTTGATAATAGCCCAATTTGAGATCCAACTTAGTGAAGTACTTAGCATGTTGAAGTTGTCTAGGAAATCATCAATCCAAGGAAGTGGATGTCGGTTCTTTATGGTGATTTGTTGAAGGCGCAATAGTCAATGCACATCCTCTAAGAGCCATCTTTCTTTTGCACCATCACAATGGGTGATCCACATGGTCAATTGCTTGGGGAAGTGGATATCGGGTCTTTATGGTGATCTTGTTGAAGGTGTGATAGTCAATGCACATC
The DNA here is from genome assembly GCA_037957365.1 of Torreya grandis. Taxonomy (NCBI): domain Eukaryota; kingdom Viridiplantae; phylum Streptophyta; class Pinopsida; order Cupressales; family Taxaceae; genus Torreya; species Torreya grandis. The sequence continues at coordinate 4,496,503 of JARHVA010000552.1, forward strand.
CTCCAAGAGCCATCTTTATTTCGCACCATCACAATGAGTGAACCACATGGTGAAGTGCTTGGGCATATGATGCTTTGTTCAGGGAATTGATGAAGTTGCTTCTTGACCTCATTACTCTCCAAAAGTGTTTGCCTATACAAACCAATGTTAAGCAGAGGAGATTTAGACAACAATTGAATCTCATGTTCTATTTCCCTTTTTGGAGGCAATCTATTAGGAGTTTGGAATGCATTTTGAAAATATCGCAGCAGCTCATCCAATCCCTTCAATCCCTTGTTTTCATTATCAATCTTAGATATTTCCTACCCATCCTTTTTATTATCTTTCAAAAGAAGCAAATAAAATTGATTATTTGCGTGAGCGAGTCTTTTTGCTTGGTTGGCACTTACCATTGCAAGCTTGGGCTTGCTTTGATGTGCCTTGATGATATTGTTGACTCCATCCTTGACCCATCAATCCCTATTAGGCATCCTCATGAAGATAACATCCATAAGATACAAGTAAGGACTTCCAAACACCACATCAAATGCAAATCACATCTGCTTCTTGCTCATCAACATATTGTGGGTTAATTTTAAATCTGAATTTACATGTTTTTGTAACTTGAATTTCAACACCCTTCTTCACCGAACCTAATGGATATGGATGTATCATATATTTGTAAATCAAGCTTCTTTACTATTATATTTGAAATTTAATTAGATTGAGACCTAATATCAACAAGTGCATTTACCTTGGTTTTTTTGATTTGGAATAACTTGCTCAATTTTTCTTTTTCTTGTTCCTTGCTATTTGTGTTGGTGGCAGTGCAGCCAAGCTTCTCATCTATGTTTGAATTGTCCTCAATTTCTACGTTTGATTGGCTCAAAGATGCCATGGACTTCTTAGAGCCCTCCTTGCTTGATTCGGGGATGCAATTTAGGATGCAACTTTCAAAACTTAAAGTCAACATGACCATCTATAACACTATGATTACAGTGGTTCTTAGGATCCCTACAACTATGCTTCATCCAGACCTTGAAGCTTACTTGAGATGATTTGTCTTCTCAAATGTGAGTGGAGACCTCCTAAGTACTTGGTCAAGTTGTCTTCATCTTCTAAGTCTAAGTCCATGAGCATGGCTTGTCTAAGGAACTCCGTGGTATAAAATTGGACACTTTTGACCCCATCCTTCCCTGTAATAGTGTCACTTAATCTTTTGATCAGTTTTAAACCCAATAGGATAAAAAATCATATGCAACAATTTTTTAAATTTTTATTTACAATATTCTTTTTCTTCTTTTCATAATATGCTAGATATGGTTCCCACCAAACTAGAGCATGACCTTCCATCTTGAGATGTGCAAACGTGATATTTTGATCTTTAGTTACTGTATGCACCTAAAATAGACCTCTATTTGCTTCACTCTTTTATCTAATATCTCAGGATCTACTTGTCCTTCAAAGGATTTAATCACAACTTTTGTTTCAACCTTGAAAGGAGCATGTTCAAATTTTCCCTTATCCTTACCTTTGTCTTTAGGAGGTTCTTCTTCATGCTCTTCTGTGGACACTTCATCACTTTCAGATTCTTCTTCGTGGGGCTGTTCTATGCCAAGCTTCTGTCTATAGAGTGAACAATAGTGTATATGGACTTTTGTTTCCCAGCATTGAGCTTCTGCTGTCTAGTGATAGTGTCTTGGGACTTTATCACACTATCCATGCATGATTTCAATGCGACTACTCTCTTGGCAAGACTTTCTTCGCCTTTGGGAGCCATTTCTCTCATTTGTTGATTCCACTATCTTGTAGATATCTTAGGGTTGCAAGACAACAATTCTCTTTCTTGAGATCTTGTCACTGTCATACAAATCAGTCAAACTTATCCATAAGAACCCAAAATTTAACTTGCTCTGATAGCAAAGTGATTTATAAACTCTCAAGTAACAAACTTGCTATAATTCACAAAATAAAAAAATGTCATTCTACTTAGAATATACTTCAAAATGACAATTCAATTCCTACAATGTCTTAGAATTAGTGTAATTCATTGTTGGAAGAGTAAGTACTTAAGAGCTGAAATATGAATGCAATGAAACATATACCAAACTTAGAATCATGGAGGTAAATGACACAAAGATTTTTGACTTTGAAAACTTTGCAAGGTGTAGGGAAAAATTGGTGGATGAGACAAATGCTCTATTTCCTATCTTTTTATAGCCAAAGACAGGTTACAATGAGATATAGAACAAGTACAACATAAAACTATACTGCTCATTATGCTTTACTTGATGTTTCTTTTCTCCAATTCTTCCTATAGACGGATGAACACTCTCTCTGTTCACGGATGCTCTCTATCCATGCCATCCTTCTTATCACGCTTGAAGATGGCCCTTCATGCTCTAAAAGATCTTCAACCATTTGAGTACATGAAGAGCACTTTATCTATTTGTGCCATACCTGTACGGTTGTTGCGGGTAAGACTGTCGGTTGATGTAGAGCGGCTCTTTCAAAACCACCACTTGTAGGAACTAGTGGTTACATCACCACCCCAGTGGTCGAGTAACCGTTACCTGCATGAAGTGGCGGTTTCGCCACCAAGTGTATAACTCCTCCCTTGAAGCTTTTGATGTTTGAAACTGGGTCTTCTGTTTGTTGTTTGATGAATGGATTGTTTTTTGGATCCTTATGGATCACTCATTAAACTATAGAGAATAAAGGACAAACAGGAGCAAAGGAGATTTACAACAGGTTGATCTAGGACATTGTATAGATAACTAGCATAGTAGATCCAAGCCTATGGGTCAATGTCTAAAGTGGAAGTTTTCCTTGGATGGAGGGTATGCATGATTATGTTAGTAGAGGATGGATAACCTTAGCTTCCAAATATCAATTATCTGTTTACTTCTTTACCTAGTGGGGCCGTTATTGTTGTAGTGTGTGACTTTTTCCATTCACTGCACAAGTAGGTCCTTGTCTCCCAAACATACTACATATATTTGCACGAAGTGGACATACTTCTACATAGAGGTTTGTTTTTAGTAGCAAGTTAAGCATGAGCACTCAGAGCAGGTACTAGGTTAGGAAGTGTTTGACATCAGATAAGGAAGAGCATGGTTCTGGCTATATGTCAATATTATGGAGTATACTTGCATTCTAGATATGCATTTGTGCGTGGAGAAATACATTTATGAGATTTATACCGATCTCCTTATTTTCAAGAATTCTAATTCCTGTTTTATACCCATTTTTTTCTAAGTTTGGCATTATTATTGAAAGCAATTCATTAATAGGGTTATACACTCATGTTTCAATGGCAAATTCTCGAAAAACTGTGTATACTTATTTTTATCACTTTTCAAATCACTTTTCACGATCCATTATAGTAAGTGTAGTTTTTATACTTAAGTTACCTTTCTAAAAGATGAAAACCATGATGACTCATGATACAGGTAAGTAGATCATATGACAAAAATTAAATAGATAATTGATTATTGTGAACCTAGAATAATAATAATAATAATAATAATAATAATAATAATAATAATAATAATTGGTTGACCATTAAATGACAATAAAAATTTAATAAATTAGCTAAAGTTAAGCACTTGCGATATGAGCTAATATATTTTTAATATTTTAATGAATATTGTAATTTCAAATCAAAACACGCTAATAACTAAGTAGCCGATACGGGTACGGGTACAAGTATCAAGTATGTGGATACAAGGGATTTGGTTTTGGGGTTTGGGTATGGTTGGGTACGGCTGTACAAAAATATATATAAAAAATTAAAAATATTAAAATATAGCCATATAAGCAAGATTAACCACATAATATGCATAGAGGAAACATAATAAGTTAAATAACCACAAAAAATACTAATAATTCGATGCCAAATATCATAATATTCAATTGTCGAACATAGATTAGTCTTATTACAAGTACATAGTGCAAATGTTACAATGTATGGACAAAAATAAAGACAAATGAAAATGCACTCTCTGCAGTTTGGTGAAGATTACAATGAGATGACCTGGTGTTAAATCAACTTAAGACCATGGCCTCTTCTCTTCGTTGAGCTTATTCACGAGTTGAGCTTTCGTATTATACCTATGCAAATGATCTTACTGTATGTACTACACAAAAAGAGTCCTAGAGAACCATATTTTTGGGACATAGAGGATAAGCAAAAAAAGACATTGATTTCAACCTCTCCCTCATCTTGATCATGTTACAGACATTTATTCCCTTTATTTTGGCAAGGCTAAAACACGATCAAATAACTAAAGACTTGCGGACTTGCTCTGACAACCTTCATAGCTGTTATATACAGCCCTAATAAAGAAGATACAGATGAATCTACTGAGGCTCATGTTTTGAAAATACAACCAGCCATTGAAACAACAAGAGTGAACAAATATGCAATGGGAGGTAAAAATGCAATGAAAGGTAAATGTGTTGTTATCTTTTCATAAAATGAGTGTGATTCATGCTTTTAGGGTTTCAAATGCACTTTAAAATGTTTTAAAATGTTTTTTGAGGTCCATATTTGACTTTGACCGATGAAATAAGGAGGAAAAAATTAAAAAAATACTTTTTTTTGGGGGGTACGCCATCCCTACGCCCAGGGTATGCCCCAACGCCTACGAGTTTGATCGGGTACGTCCTCAGAGATACCCAGTCGTACCCATAAATGCTGGTGCATACCTTGGACGTAGGGCTGGTGTATTGCCCCTCATACTCGTATCCAAACGTACCGTACCCATACTAGGTGGGGCGTACAGGCATATCCGGTAATCATAGGTTTATTCAATTATTTTTATCTTAATTACTAATTACTCATAGTTGGACAAAATAATTAATTAAGATGTAGATTTCTGGTAGAAACTTGTGACAATTTTCGAATCAACGTTTCGGATCATGCTTCGTGAACCACCATCACGATGAGAGAAATTGTCGCATGGTTTCTATCGGAAATCTACATCTTAATTCATAGATTGTGGAAACACTCTTCTAAAAATAATTAATGCAATAACTTGTGTATATTTAAAAAATAATAATGGAAGAATAGTTATACTTAAAGTATCATAGCCATTTAATTAGTTAAAATGAATAAGCTAATAAAATATTAATCCTAGGCGTTGTCCATTAATAATAGTATTAAATAAAGATAGAAATGTTATGCCAAGTAAATTATTAATTAGTTAAAATTCCTAAATTGTTGAACTAAATATGCATTAGTTCTCTAAGTATTGATAATAGACTATAGTAAAAAATTTAATGTATGTTGGTCCATAATATTATCTATATACCAAGAATTAGTATGATAATGGTTAATATTGCATATAGTTGTTGTCCCCTAAAATTGGATAATTATACTATATTTTAGTTATTAAAAGGAAAAATGAGGAGAAACCTAGTTATTTACAAAGAATGAAACCTATAAATGACTAGGCTAAGTCTAAGTATAATTAATACTTTTATTATGGAAGGGGTTTCTTAAGTGAATTTATAATCAGTTTCCATGTGTGGTTCAAGCCTAAACCACCACATCTATTCAAGTTGTTTTCATGTGTACAAATCTCTAATGCCTCCCTAATGCAACACTTGTAGTGATCTTCCATGGCTATAACTTTAGCATTCTCAACACAAATGTGGTGTTTCATTATAAAGGAGTGCTTTGCCAATGTCGATTTAACCACCCTTTTTCTTTTTATGTAAACATCGTGATTAGAGACCCTCGTGTTGATGGAGCACCGAGTTTGCCTAATATATTTCACTCTATACGAGCAATCAATTTGGTAAACCCCAGTTTTTTGGGTTGTTTCTAGATGATCCTTGGTTGACTTGATGAAACTCCTAAGCTTCTTGTGAGGTAAAAAGGTAGTCTTGATGTTATTTATCCTTAATATTTTGGAAATTTTATTTGAGATGCCCTCAACATAGGGGATAAAAGCTACCACAACCCCATTGTCATCCTTTCCTGAGCTTTGTTTTACAATAGTTCTCTCTGCTTGTTTAAAAGCTCTGGCAATCTGCTTGCCTTTGTGGCCATTCCTCTTGAAAACCTCAGTTAGGTGTGTTAACTCTGGTTCTAAATGTTCCTCATCACAATTCGAAAAGCTCTCGTGTATAGAATATTTAGGATCCCTATTGTCTAAGTCGGATGATGACGAGTAGCAGCATGCAGATAGAGTTTTGTGTGGGTTGCTTTTTTGTAAACTTGGTGAGCAAAGGTCCCATCTGATTTTCTTAAGAGGAGGACATCAAGTAATTATAGTTTACGATCTGAATCCAACTCTTTTGTGAACTTAATGCTATCCACGATGTTCTCAATGTGCACATGTAACTCCACTAGTTTATCCCTACTGCTAGGTCACACGGAGGTCATCTATATACCTTTTCCACCACTTTGGTTTTAAAGGTAATGAATTGAGAGCTAATTCTTCGAAACATTCCATGAAATGGTTGGCTACAATTAGAAAAAGAGGTGACCCCATCGCAACACCTTTCATTTGTTCATAAATGACACATAAAAGTGAAAAATGTCCGCTTGAAACATAATATCACCAATGAAGTAGTCTCCTTTTCAATGTGTCTTCTAACCACCTTAATTGTTTCCTCAATGGGAATCTTTGTGGATGATGACACTGCATCAAAGCTAACTAAAATATCCTTGTTGGTTACCACCTACCTACTAATTATTTGATTTTTTTTAGCAAGGAAAGTCCCCTGATAATAAGTCGGTGGATCTTTAATGTAAACTATTGGCCTAAGATGGATCCATTCTTTATGTATCTTTGGGGCTATAAATTCTAGGTTAAATTTCCTTTTTCGGAGTGGGGCGTTTCTTTAACTTGATGTCTAACGAAGATTGATTGATGGATTTCTTGGTTTTCCAGATTTGAGACACAAGATTATTTGATAGTCTCCTATAACTTTCATTATTCTAAAGATGATCTAAATGTCTTAGAATCATTATCTTATTGTTCAATAAAACTGTTGTATTCCCTATATCTAACTTGGTGATTACAATGTTGCCATTCATATTTAGCTTCTTCAAGCCTCTCATTCGTTCCTAGAAATATTACTCTTTGTGGGTTTGGCCCTCCTTAATGCCACTGCACAATCTTGTCTCTCCTCCTTTGCAATTTCACGAGGTAAGTTTTTTACCACCAAACTCTTGATACGAGTAAATGTTCTTGTAGTTTATTGTCTTTGTGTGTTCTAAACTATTTTGGTCGCTGCTTCCATGTTGTTATTGAGAACTTGCTATCAATGTATTTATTGTATATTTTATCTTTTTCCCCTCATCGAGGTGTAAACATATATTTGGAAAAATAATACATAGGTCAAACTATTCTTAGTTTTCCCTGTGAGCTGATTTTTATTTGGCCATGTAGACATTTGGATGCAAATACAATACTGTTATTGATGTCTTATGGTCAACCTATAGGAGGAATTTTCCATATCTTTAAGTCTCTACCAGTTTAAAAATAAACTTTGTTTCAACTGTCAAGAATTCATTTGTTCCTAAGAATTCATGAACTTGTAGTTAGTTGATAATAAAAGAAAAAACCGGTGTAAAATTATAAAAATCGATGTTTTGGACTGCATTAAGGTGAGTCCATCATCAGGTGATCTCAATTCTATGAATGGGATGAGGACAAAACGCTGAGCAATGAGATATAAGTATGAGAAAAAAATTGAAAATTAAAGGTCGGCTCATACTTAGCGCCACTAAATAACATTTAACTTCTTAAAACTTGGTTTTTCATCTAATTTAAGACAGGCCTCCAAGATGCACTTATATCTAATCCATCATCTTTATTTAGACTGTTAATTCTCTTTTCAATTTCTAAAGCTTCTCTCACTCTTCTTTTTCCGTAGTTATCAACTTTTGCGATTAACTTCATGTCCTCTATACAAATATGGTGAGCGGTTTTGTTGGAGTGTTCAGCAAGAGCAGACTTGGTAATGTGGTTATTAGTGATGTCAGTTGTGTGCTCTTTTAAGCAGACCTGCAATGAGCGTCCAGTCTCCCCAATGTATACCTTTCCACAGGAACACAGAATTTCATAAACTCCTCCCTGTTGTCTTGGATCCATAATATCTTTAGCCGAGTCAACAAAACTTCTAATTGTGTTTGGGGGGAAGAAAGCAACTGTAATATCTCTTCTTTTCAAGATGTTTGCTATGCGATCAGTTGTCCCCTTAGTAAATGGAAGGGTAATTTTTGGAACCATAAATTCTTTCGACTGATGTCTATTTTCTGTTCTCCGGATGGCTTTTTTGACTTGCTCTCTATTATATCCATTATTTGAAAAAACATTTTTGAGGTAGTCCAATTCTTGAGAGAGGTGCTCATTATCTGAAATTCTAATTGCCTTTGTGGCAAGAGATTGGATGACACCCACTTGTAGTTAGTTCTTTATAAATTTATAGTTTCCAAGCATTTTAATGTTATATCTGTTTTCTATTGAACATTGGAAGTGAAGTGTTAGTGGCAAATGATGTATTTGTTAATTGTATCGTCTGTTGTTGGCAGCCTATGATGGATGACATGGAAATTGGAAGCACCCCAATTATAGAGCAACCATCTATTATTGAAGATGAAAGTGTAAATTCTCGAGAGCTTGAAGTGCTTCTAGAAGAAAACAGGAAGCTTCAAACACAGTAAGCCAAATAAACTTCTATTTTATTTTTGACTTCTAACTTAGTTCATAAAAATAAATGTGATATATGGTACAGTGAAAAGGAAGCATTTCCGTTTAGGTGCATTATGAAGTCTAATATTATGGTTATAATGTTTACAAAAACTAATTGTGTAAAAGACATACAATAGAGCCCAAGAATTAAATTATGGATGCAGCATCAATGCTTAACATATAAATCTTGCCAAAATAGTGAACAATAGTAAATAAATCTAGCATTGCATAAAATATTTACCTGCAATTTATGGTACAAAATAAAGGGAGAAATAAAAAAATAGGATTCAAATGCTTTACTTGACGTGCTTTATTTCTTCAGTCAAATCTGATAACAATTTGGCCATCCAAAATTTGAATCTCATCGTTTACATCACTGGCCTATTTTCTTCCTTATTTTCTGTTTGCCGTTTCCTATTTCCAAACAGAAAAAGAAACTATACAATTTGCCGTGAGAGCATCAATGAATTTTGACTGCTTTTGTTTTCTAAACTTCATTACGTATAAGGTTTGGTTCTTCATTAGAAATCAAAGGGTTTGTTTTTCAGGCATATAGGACAGTATTATTTTTCGGAGTCATACAATATTGGGATCTTGCATCTATGTTTATTGTCCCATTTTGCTTTTAGGAGGTCTTTTATTTTAATCTTTATACGCTGTTATGTTTTTAGTATAACCAGGTAAAGGTACAGAAATTAGACATGGTTTGCATAAAGTTCATGCCTTTGCTGTTCTATTTTTCAGGCATATAGGACAGGGTATTATTTTTCGGAGTCATACAATATTGGGATCTTGCATCTATGTTTATTGTCCCATTTTGCTTTTAGTTCTTTTATTTTAATCTTTATACGCTGTTATGTTTTTAGTATAACCAGGTAAAGGTACAGAAATTAGACATGGTTTGCATAAAGTTCATGCCTTTGCTGTTCTATCTTTCTTAATCATGTAATTAAAATTGGGCATTCATGCAGCTCAACTTGGTGGCTTTGTTTTCAAATTTTGAATCTTCTTCCTTGTATTATTAGTTCCAAAATACCTTTATTCTCTCCTCGCCCTTGTTGTCTTGACCTCTGAAATCCCATTCTCTTTGAATGTGTATGCCATACAACTTTCAAAGGCTTGGCAGTAATTGATCACTTTTTTTTAAAAGTTCCATTGACCTACTTTTGGCCCCCCTATGACATTATCATAATTTGTTTCTTTCTTATTAATATTCTTTCAGACTACACCAAAAGTACTGACCAAATACTTAAATGTAAAGAAAAAGACATCCATTATTTTGGAGAAAGGGTGAAAGGTCTAGGAGGATCTACCAACAACGGTTCTTGTGATGCTGCCAAGCCTATTCTCATATCTTGCGATCCTTTTCCATGGTCCTCGATACCCCATAACAACCTCCGATACCTCCAAAATCATCAATCTGTCTCCAACAAATGCCACACACACTGCTGCAATGGCGCAAAACAATCTGTGCAGATTAGACCTGGTGCCACCCGTATGTGCGTCCAACCTCATGCGGTACTTACCATCGTCTTCAACACGGTTTGACACCCCGCCATCCTAAATTGCAAACGCTGACCCACATCGCGCAGTGTTGAGTTGTCTTGAGCATTATACTTTTGATGTCGGCCAATAGAGTCCTTATGCCATGCTAAGTGGCACTCGTAGGCCTCGTGTTATTCTAGGGTATTTGCGAGCACACTACACACTTGTTAGTGAAGCCATGTAACCGTCAAAAGATGAAGAGTCATACATGGAAATGGTTCAACTTCCATAATGGTTCGTCCCGCCTTCTCGGTTTTGCAAGATATTTGTTCACATCTATAGATTTAGTTAGCAACCAGAGTAGAAGATAGGCAATCATACAACTTTCTCAAGAGTGTGCCATGTACCGAGCGCATAGATTACATAAAACTTTATGTTCCATTTCTATTATCTCTCTCTTGATTTTGAACATATTTTCTCAGATAGCTTCCACATATGCATATAACACATCTAGATCCTTATTTAGAGTGTTGTCCACAAGATTCCTCTTGGGCTCTCGATTAGTGGTATCATAGCAGTTCATCTTGTTTGTGCATGTCCCATTGAACCAGGTGAGAGTATTTGAAGCTCGACATCAAACCACTTGACCCTTTAGACTACCTCCCATGATGTTTCAAGTTCAGATGGCGAAAGTAGCAACTCACATGATGAAATACAAGAGACGATTAATAACAACATTGCAAAATCATTTTGAGAGCAAAAGAGATTTATGTTTAACTAGTTCACCAAGTCCTCAAGCGGGTGGTTCCATCGACTTTCAAATACGGTAAAAGCTTTTGTTGGTTGAGTGCCCCTCTAGTTTTCAAGCACATCTGGAGGATCTTGTGTTTGAGGATAAAATAATTGCAGATGCAATAAATAACTTGTTAGATCAGCTGTAGTCATATTTTTCTATGAATGACTTTTCTGATGAAGAGAAAATCAAGATTGCACTCTAGAAATTATCTTCACCCCTTAATAAGTTGTGGCAAACACATAGATACAACACATGATGAAATACAAGAGATGATTAATAACAACATTGCAAAATCACTTTGAGAGCAAAAGAGATTTATGTTCAACTAGTTCACCAAAGTCCTCAAGCGGGTGGTTCCAACGACTTTCAAATACGGTAAAAGCTTTTGTTGGTTAAGTGCCCCTCTAGTTTTCAAACACATCTGGAGGATCTTGTGTTTGAGGATAAAATAAATGCAGATGCAATAGATAACTTGTTAGATCAGCTGTAGTCATATTTTTCTATGAATGACTTTTCTGACGAAGAGAAAATCAAGATTGCACTCTAGAAATTATCTTCACCCCTTAATAAGTTGTGGCAAACACATATTTGTGGGAGAATGACCAGACTTAAGAACAATTTGAGGCAACTTGGGATAAGTTCTTGGTAGCCTTCAAGCATGAATATTATCTTGAAGATGTCTATGATGATCACTACATTTAGTGGCAACAACTTTGGTAAGTACATGACCAGTTAGTCCAAGCCTACACCGATGCCATCCATGACTTGTATTCAAGATTGGGCTCATTCGAATTAGAGCATCATAGGGTTCTCAAGTACCTCAACGACCTATGACCATTCATTCAGTCGAAATTGAAACTGGTCAAGACGATGGGAGAAGCCCATCTCTATGTGGTAACCATCAAGGAAGAGTCAAAGATGAAGGGCAAGTAGGAAACATTTGTCACACCAATGAATAAACCTTTTTCAAACATAAAGCAACTAGAGTCTAAGACAGGTAAATGTTGTGACAAACACACAATTAACAACCACTCCCACGCAAAGTGCTATTCTTAGAAGAGTTTGCTTATGCAGGCAAAAATAGAGGATTATGAAGTTATGACCTCTAAAGGAATCATTGATGTAAATCCAAATGTTTTAGAATTTAACAACCATCGCACAAGCAACACCAATAGTTCAAGATGTTGAAACATAACACCTATTGCATTTGCGGATGTGTGTGCAAGGGCAATCACTGGATTTTCCAATTGATGGTGTAGCATGAAGAACCTCATCTCTGAAGCAACCATTAAGCTACTAAATCTGAAAACCACACCTCATCTACAACCTTACAAATTGTGATAGTTCAGTTCCCGCAACACCAAATACATACACGTTGCTCACCAATGTTGCTTCTCATATTCTATCTATCCTCTCAAAGAAGAGCTAGTTTGGAATATAGCGCCAATTGATGTTTGTGATGTACTTTTTGGGCATCCATACATGCATAGTCTTCAGTGTGTGTACAATGCCCATCCTTGAAGATATGAAATACTTGAAGTGATTCCACGCTGTAATCATGTTGCGCCAACTCCTAAGAAGATTGTGCCATACAACTATGCATATTCAACATTCATAACTTCACCTTCCACTGACACACAACCTCAACTGACAAAGGCAAATTAGATTTTGGAAGCCATGTGTACACAAAATTGTTCTGTCCTAGTGTAGAGTCGTCAAAGCAAGTCAACTTCCACAACAAACAAAATGGTTAATGAAGTATCAATTAGAAGCCAAGGTTCCACACCTGCTTCCTAGACTTAAGGCAATTGAGACTAATGCTTTACAAGGAGGGGTGACTAATCTAAGAAGATCTACTAGTAGTGGTTCTTGTGTTTCCTTGAAGTCTATTCTCATAGCTTGCGGTTGATATGGATCCTCTTCCATGGTCTGCAATACTCCTAAACAACTTCCTTAGGGTCATGGTACCTCTAAGATCATTTCCGTCTTCAACAATGCCACACACTATGGCATCAACTTTAGTAGGGTCTGACACAACTCCACTTCAAAACACAAAGGCTAACTCGTAGTGTGTAGTATTGAGCTGTTATAAGCTTTACACTTCTTACATTGGCCAACACAACCCCTGTGCCATGCTAAGTGGCACCCTCGAGGCTTGTGTTATGCCAGGGTATCGGTCAACATATTGTGCCCTTGTTAGTTAAGCCACATAATTGTTAGAAGATGAAGAGTTGCACATACAAACAATTCAACTTCCATAATGCCTTTTTATGCCTTCTCAGCTTTTTAATATATGTATACACATCTTTGTAGCTTTAGTTAGCAATTAGAGTAGAAGATAGGCGACCATACATCTTTCTCAAGAGTATGCCATGTGCAAAATGCACAAAGGAAATAAAACTTTATGTTCCAGTTCTATTAATTCTCTCTCTTGATTCTCAAGATATTTTCTCATATCGCTTCTGCGTGGCATATAAACATCTATATCCTCATTTAGAGTGTTGTCCACCGGATTCCCCTTGGGCTTTGGACCAGTGAATTTCCAAACAACAAGGAAGCTTTCCATGTACTTGTTATGTTTATGGGAATTCCTACATCGAATGGTCTCCTTAGATGTTGGTCAAAGTTGTTCTTCCTCTCATGCTGTGCTTTAGCAAGCAACGAACATTGGGGGAGGGACTTAAGTCTGTCAACACATTTTTGTTTGATGTTGTTGGTCAAATATATTCTTCATCTCATGCCACACTTAAGCAAGCATCCAATTTTTGGGAGGGAGTTTCTTCGATTGTGGAGGGAGGGGTAGTCCCCTTTAATGACGATTTTGGTGATGACCTTGTTGCATCTCCTTCCTTCTTTGCACTCTTTGGTTCTTTTGGGTGCAAAACTTTCCTTTCCCCACTTCTTGATGTGAGTTTCCTCTTCCTTTGGTGCTCCTTCCTTGTCTTTTGCTTCAAGGAGGGTGTTATGTTTTGTCAATTGGGATCGTCAACACAGGGTCCTTGTAATCAACCTTGTATCTTGCATTCGCTTGTACCAACCTTGGATTTGTGAATGTATCCAAGGCAGCCCGTGCTTGTTTTGCCAAAACAATTGAGACATTTTCTAGGTTGGTTATGAAACTGGTTGGAAAAACTGTGTTAACATCGAACCCCTTTCTATTTACACAAATGTGAGTGACATCCAGTCCCACGAAGAAAACCTTAGTCATTCACAATGTTGGCTTGATTCACCAATCATTCCCAACTTGTGTAAGTTTTGGTAAATCTAGGCCCATCTTGATTTTAATTTCGGTGTCCCGACATTGTATGATTGAAATTTTGAATGCAAATGTATTGGTGTAAGCTTGGTTGTTCTTATGTTATAAATTCCCCGCTTCATTGGCTCTCCATACTTTATTAACATTGCTTGTATTAGTAAATAGCTCATCCAAAATTCTCTTCATGATTTTTGGTGCACCTATGAAATGTTGTCATTTATCACCTTTGCCAAATAAGGTGGATAGTTATATAATGGCTCTAGTGCAATTGTGTGTGCAACATAGATGCATCCATTAGAAATCTTGTCCCATGCCGATTCACATAAAAATTGGGTTCACAAAAGTCCACAATGAGATTCGATGCCAATTGGGATCATCGTCAATTGAGTTGGAATAGATTTTGCAAGGCTTTTTCTATGGGCCTCTCTTGTTGGGTTTCCTCACTTTGACTGGCCTATTGTCTTGCTTCACCTTTTTACCTCAATTGCGATCGATTGGTTCCTCCTTTCAAGCTTTCATTAGGCTATAATCTTCATCGCCGAATAGAGTTGTTTGCATTGACAATGAACCTGTATCTAGGGACATTATTAAGCTTGTCCCTTTTTGCCCTTTACTCGAATAAGGAGATCAACGCTCCTAGTTTTTGCTAAAAATGCACTCTCAAGCATTTGATATCCTAACCCTTGTTGTCGAGGGAGTTTCTTCATTCGCAAAAGCAGGGGTCCTCCCCTTTAATTCTGATTTTGGTGATGATCCCTTTGCATCTCCTCCCTTCTCCGCACTCTTTGGTGCTTTTGGGTGCCAAAGTTTCCCTTCCCCACTTCTTGATGTGAGTTTCCTCATCCTTTGGCACTCTTTCCCCTTCTTTTGCTGTAAAGCGGGCATTATTTTTTGTTGATGGGGATGGTCAACATAGGGTCCTTGTAATCAACCATGTATCTTGCATTTGCTTGTACCAACCTTGGATCGGTGAATCTATCTAGGGCAGGTAGTGCTTGTGTTGCCAAAACAATTGAGACCTTTTAGAGGTCAATCATGAAATTGGTCAGAAAAATTGTGTTAATATGCAAATGTGAGTGACATAAGCCCATGAAGAAGATTGTTAAAAAATAGTCATTCTCAATGTTTGGCTTGATTCCTCAATTAACCTCAACTTGTGTAAGTTGCGGTATATCTAGGCCCATTTTGATTTTAATTCCAGTGCCCTAACATTGTCTGCATTATCACCCTTGCCAGATAGGTTGGATAGTTATATAATGGCTCTAGCGCAATTGTGTGTGTTGTGTAGATGCATCCATCAAAAACCTTGTCCCATGTCGACTTTACCTAAATACATAGTTTCACGATGCGTCATGTTTAATTGAAACTTTGTTAGTTTCACATAGTTTCATGATGTGTCATGCTTGATTGAAACTTAGTTTCTCAAGACAACCAAAATTTGGGAGAAAAAGCCTTCATTATTTCTAGATTGTTGAGTGCATCTCATAGTTTGTGAGAGCCCCACGTTATCTCCTTTACTTGTCAACATTTCACCTTGCAATGCCACATCTGACTTGATGGCTTGTCCACATTGCCCTTCTCGTAGTTCAATTTCCATTAGTACCTCCAACCTTCCTGCTCTTTGTGGTACCCTCGATCGTGGCAAAACATATTGATTATTTGTGGTACTTTTCTTGTGCTTTGACATTTTCCTTCTTTGTACTAAGTCAATGCACATTGGTGCTCCCACAATCTTATTTTGCACTCTTCCTTGTGTTGCTTTGGCACCCAACAACTAGAATTCTTCCTCTGGGCCTATAATGACTGCTCCCTACTTGGCTCTAGAATGTTTTGTGAATGACTTCTCTTCGGCTTTTTCAACTTTAATGGTGACTAGTTGCAGAGCTTGTATTTGCAATTTTATAAAGTGAAAATGACCCGTCGTAGCCTTCTTTTTATAGTCCATTGCTCTCTTATATGCTTAGTACGACTCCCAACAAGTGATCAATTTGACATGGTTTTATAGTCCATTGCTCTCATAAATGCTTAGTACGACCCTTGACAAGTGATCAATCTGACATGGTTTTATAGCTCTTTTCTCTCATAAATGCTTAATACGACACCTGACAAGTGAGTGATCAATCTATCATGGTAGATATGTTGGCATTGTGCTTGCACTTGCCACATCATCTTCTTTTAGTGCCAGTGGCAATTTTAGAGGCCAACTATGATGCAGAGGCCTATCTTCCAGAGGCCATAACTTCTGATCTATAAGTCTGTTTGAGCTCTTGTTCGTGGCAAAACGGAGGTCACAAACAGTTTAATTCAATGACAACCCGCTCTATCCGTTTAGAGACATTTTCAAAACTTTTCGGAGGCCATACATGACCATCTAAAGGTCCGAAAAATAGTGGTTGAAAAACTTGCTAAAAGATGAAAGTTACTAAAAATAACAATTGCTAAAAATAGTATGGGTCAGTTATCTTTAGATAGCTTTTGATTTATTTAGTTTTTTTAATTATGCATGTCAACTCCAATTTCAAGTTGAGCTTTATTTAAAGACTCTGATGTAATACTTTCTTGATTCAGTGAGAATGGATAAAGGATATTGTTTTTCATGCACTTTCTAAGTTTTATGCCTATTGATATCTTGCTTAGCTAGTCCTTGTTTTCATCATCTGGTATCAGAGCAAGTTCGAATCTTGGAGGTAAGTAATATTCTTGTGAATTTGTATTGGGTTTGGAAATTATATTTTTGGAGAGTATTTTGTGATTGAAAAACAGGGGTAAAGATGCCAAGAGGACGAGGAATTGCTTAGATGAACATGACTATGCAAGAGCTGCAGAGATAAGATAGATAAGATAAATATATTAATGTCCAACTAGTGACCACAAAAGTAGGTCAAAGGTACTGCATATTACAGAAATGTGTCAGGAAAAAGCGAACCGATAAGGTCTCCAAAAACAAGAAAAACAATGTTGAAAGAAATAGTATAAAACATGGCAAAGAGTGACCACGCTTAGAGCCAAACCTCCAAAGGACCCAACCACGCTCAGGTCCAATGAAGGGAGCAAAAGAAATGAGTGATCTCCAAGAATCCGTAAACGTCGGGAACACGAGGATGATCCCTAAGAAAGCAGAACGAGGGAACCCATCAAGAGTTTGATCCAACTCTCTTAGCATCCAAGGTCGACGAGAAGAAGCTCCGAATAGAAGTCTGACCCGAAGAAGGGGAGGTATGATGCTTGGTCTATCCTCCAATCCTCTGCCTAGAAGGAAAAGTCCTCTGTGAAGGTCTGGTGGGTCTAATTTGCCCCCTGATGTTGGGTCTGAAGTGAATATGTTGATGAAAACTCAGGGAACTGTGAATAGTGTCTCTGGGCCTCACTGATATGGAATGTGGGGCTATATCGATGCCAATCTGTTGCTTAGTGCCTCTCTTCCAAGGTAGCATCTTGAAAAAGGAAGTAATCCATTGAGTGGAGACTGGTCTAGTGGGTCTTTGAATAAAATGATCATGAAGCTTAAGAGCTTCCTGTATATATAAAGCCAAACATCTTTGTCCTCATCTGAAGAAGACAGAAAGAGTTTGTGTCCTAAATAGGCAAGAAAACCTCCCTCTGATCTCATAGTAAATAGGCCAACGAAAGATGAAGTGCTCCTCGGACTTCGTCTCCTGGATGCTGCATAACGGACAAATCTTGTTTGCTCGATCTATTTGGTGATCTGTGTCAATCTTAACGCTGTGAGACCCCACTCGAAACTGTCCTAATGGGATTCGAAGAGAGTGCATCCAGTGGCGGAATGTATATTGTGGACGAATGATAGGCCCGTCACTCAACTCCAAGAAGTGCTCTGCATAAAATGCCATCTTAGGGCATAACCCCCTAGGAGGGTTTACCCAAGTAGTATGGAAAAACTGTTTGCAAATATCATCCCTAATCATTCGGTTCAAGTCTTGTCTAGTGGGTAGAAGATGTGCTGGTGCGTCCAAGGAGTACATAAATGGAGGAAGTTGGTCCATCTTGATTCCCACATACTCCAATAGATTAGAAACTCCTATATGCCAACAATGTTCACGGGTTGAAGGAGCTAAGAAAGCAAGATTCTTTGAAGAACAATATGCTATGGGTATTTGTCACGTCCACTTGTAGAATCAACAAACCTCCGTATATGGTGTATGAAAGTGATCATATCAAATATAGTCTATAGTGTTGATATGTGAAGTCAACATTTGAATAAGCAGGAGGCGACCAAGCTGGCAGGTTGGATGATTAACGCGAGCATGGATTTCTAGGTAGCGATTGCGGATTGTACAACTTCGTACAATTTTGTATAATGCATTTTCGGGGAATTAGTACACACATTTTGTACTACACGCAGATTTGTATTACACGCGGATTGTAGTACACGCGGGTTTGTATTAACGCGGTTTTGTACTATGTATTTTTTTCTATATAAGGAACCCATGAATTGTAAATTATTCATTGAGTAGTACTCATTGTACAGATTTCTGAGCTTGTGCGTGGCGACTGCCATTATTGTAATTGCGGATTAATTCCCGAATAATAAAATTCTAAAGATCTTTTCTCGTGGTTTTTTACTTGGTGATATGCCAAGTTTTTCCACGTAATATCTGTGTGTCTTGAATCTATTTTCATTTTACTATGATTATTTCTCTTTGCATGCTGTTATTTTCTTACATATAGTCGGAAGGGTCAGGGTCCAAACTTTACAAGAATGATGTGTTGGGGAACTGTCTGCTTACATTTGATCATGCGGTGAAGGAAAAGTGTCTGGACTCTCTCAACAACAACCCAATCACCTTCATGTAGAGAGGGCCCCCAAACTACAGATCCATAGAGAACTGTGGGTCTAATGACATCTTGGAAGAGATATCCTGAAAGTGATGCCGAAGACATTGTCGTTTAAGGAGAGCTAAAGAACCATAACCTTTGTTTATTCTAGGCTGGAGTGCTTGCCTCAAGCTAAAATGTGGACTAGAAAATTGCACTCCCAGATAAGTATAGGAAGTGGTAATCTCAACCTCCTTTGAAAAAGAAATGGAGGTGGGAGGTCTTCAAGCCATTAAATACCATGACCTTGGTTTTCCCCAAGTTAACAGTCAACTGCCGGATATCACAAAAGAGAGCCAAAGCATCTAACTGCCGCTGTAAGCCCTCAATAGAAGAGGCTAGGAGGAGAACCACATCGTTCGCAAACAAGAGGATAGAAATCAAAACCCGATGAAGAAGACACCCATCACTACCCTGAATATGTTCATGAAGAATACAAACAAAAGATGAAACAAAGGCAAAAAATAGATCGTGAAGATGAAATTCAGCAAGAAAAAGAACCAAAACAACCACCATCAATGGAAGAGAGGATGGTTAGGGATTTAAAGGGAAGGAACGAAGGAATCAAGGTTGACATTCTAGATTATAGAGGTAGTTTAAAACCAGAGGAGTTGATCTATTGGATAAACATGGAGAAGTTTTTCAAATGGAAAACTCTAAGAGAGATATGAAAGTGAAGTTTGCATGCATGAAATTGAAGGGTCATCAATGATTTGGTGGTATCACTTGTAGAAAGAGTAAATAGAACATCAACATGTGGAGCAAGATGGAAAAGACGCTAAGGGAGGATTTACTACCTGTGGATTATGCACAAACCCTATATAGAAGATTTTAAAATTTAAGGCAAAATGATCACGGTATACAAATGAGTTTTACAAACTTTCCATATGAGTGGAACATGACGAAACATAAAAACAAATGGCCACAAGGTATGTGAATGGTTTGAAGTTTTCTATTCGATATGAATTGAGCATGCGTAGAATACTTTGCATGGAGGGGGCTTACCAATTGGCTTTGAAGGCAAAAGAAAAACATATTAGATAGACTTTCAGAGGATCAAATGGGCCAAGAAGAGGACAATCACCTCCAGTAAGGGGACGGGGTGGGTTTAATTCCATTAGAGGAGGATCTCCCCGTGGTGCAGAAATGCAGGAAGATAATAGACAAGGGTTTCAATATCAATAAAGAGGAAGAGGATTTGAGAGAGGATGAGGCTATGGTGGTGCTAGAGGGTGGTTTCCAAATCAACGCAGGGCCTATATTTGTTACAGATGTGGAGGAGGATACAAAATGTTTGAGTGTCCTCACTATCATGAACAAGAAAGGAAACAAGAAAACCAAGAGTGAATTTAGTTGAGGTGGAGACATGAGAGCAAAACACAGAAGTTGTAGTAACAAACATTGGGGGAAATCTTATGATGAGAAAAACAATGATTGCTCCAAGGAAATGATAGGTGCAAAATAAAGGTGGTGATTCCTGGTTGCGTACAAATATTTTTCGAACAAGGTGCATTTCAGGTGGTAAGATATGCAAAGTAATTATTGATGGTGGTAGTTGTGAAAATATGGTTTTTAAAGAAATGATAGAGAAACTAGGACTGCAATGTGAAAAACATCTCTATTCTTATCGGAGTTCATGGTTTAAAAAAGAAATGAAGTTATAGTAGACAAAAGGTGCTTAATCAAGTTTTATATAGGGAAAACTTACAAAGATGAATTATGGTATGATATTATTCCAATGGATGCATATCATGTGTTATTGGGAAGGCCATGACAATATGATAAAAAGACAATTCATGATGGGGCAAAGAATACATATACTTTTTGGAAAGGAGGTACAAAGGTAGTTTTATTGCTTTTTAAAGAAGGGTAGGCAAAAAGAATGCTGTCCACAGTTTTTTTATCAAAGACATGAAGATGACAGGTTGATGTTATGCATTAATAGCAAATAAAAAAGGCATAAAAGTGGTGCAAATACCAACAAAAGTGTTAAAAAAATATGCAAATATTATACTTGATGAGTTACCAGATGGTTTATCATCAAAGAGAGACATCCGGTTTCATATTGATTTGATCTCAGAATCAACTCTACCCAATCAAAGCGGCTTAGAGGATGAGTCTAACAAAAAATGTAGAATTGAATAAACAAGTTGTTGAATTGGTGATGGTGTAGTAAGGGAGAACATGAGCCCATGTGCAACACCATCATTGTTAACGCAAAAGAAAGATGGGACATGGAGGATGTGTGTGGATAGTAGAGCAATAAATTAAAAAAACTATCAAATTCAAATTTCTTGTACTCGTTTAGATGATATGATGGATGTGCTTGCAGGAGCAAAATATTCTACCAAGATTGATCTAAGGAGTGGATACTTTTGGATTCGGATTCGGATTCGTGAAGGAGATGAATGGAAAACAACATTCAAGACTAGGGATGACTTATATGAGTGGATGGTGATGCCATTTGGATCATCCAATGCACTCAACACGTTTATGAGGGTGATAAACACAATGCTGTGAAATTACATTGGTAAGTTTGTAGTGGTTTATTTTGATATTTAGTAAGAGTAAATATCATGTAAGGCATTTGAGAATAGTATTAGAATTGTTAATAAAAAAGAAGCTTTATGCAAATCTGAAGAAGTGCAAGTTTATGCATAATAGTTTGGTATTTTTGGGGTTTGTAGTTATTGGAGTTGTTGCCGGAATCCGGATAACGCGAGTGCAATGGAGACGTGATCACACAAGATGAACAAGTGCACACCACATAGATGCTAAAACAATTTGAAAATAACACGAGATAAATTGCACAAGACAATGGAGAAAACCAAAATCTGATTAACATGAGATGGCCAAAGTGAGGACTACAAATAAGAGAGTACGTAACTCCACAAAAGGTGGACAAGGCACTCCAAGAATATACTGTAACTCTTCCATGAAAGGTGGTGACAAGGTGCTAAGAATAGAGAAGTAACTCCCATCAAGGGAGGTACTTATGACATTCTTATGACACCTATGACACATCTATGACACACACTTCCACATAAGCTAGCCTATCCCACAAATGTAGGAAAACTCCATGTATGCACAAGAAATACAATTTTCCTACACTAATACTCTCCCATAAGCGCAACTTAGGTGGGCAGTGTGGAAATATAAAATGGGTCTCGACAATTAGCCCTGATGAGGTATCCATGTACAAATGCAATCACCCATAAGATAGAGAAAAGGAAAAAACTCGTAGGAAAAAACTCCCCCCTAAAAGAGAGACAAAAGAAAAGAAGGCTAGAAGGCCCCCTGAAGATGATGCTACTGCAGATGTGGACCGCACCCCAAGAAGAGCTCGTAGATGAATGAACTTACTCTCAGTGAAAGGTTTGGTGAAGATGTCTGCAACCTGCTTCGAAGACTGGCAAAATATCAAGTCAATGACCTGACTATGAATAAGCTCCCGAATGAAATGCATGTGAATCTCTATGTGCTTGGTCCGCTAGTGCTGAACTGGATTCTTGCAAATCTGAATGGTACTCTGGTTGTCACAATAAATGATGGTGGGCTCCCTGATAGGAATGCCAAACTCAGAAAGTATCCCTTGAAGCCAAATAGCCTCAGTAGCTGCATTAACAGCTCCCCTGTACTCTGCCTCTGTGGATGATATATCAATAGCATTCTGCTTCTTGCTAGACCAACTGATAGGACCGGAACTTAGAGAGAAACTGTAACCAGAAGTGGACTTGCGAGTCTGTGAATCGCCAGCCCAGTCTGAATCTGTATATCCAACCAAGTCAACCTCTATGCCAAATCTATAATGAATCCCATATCTATGTGAACCCTGTATGTAATGCAAGATCCTCTTAGCTGCTTTCCAATGCAACTCATGGGGTTCCTGCATGAATCTGGAGACAAGTCCCACTGTATATGAAATGTCGGCCCTGGTGTGAGTCAAGTAGATGAGACTACCAACAAGTTGTCGATACCGAGTGGCATCAACCAATGGTGAAGAACAATCAACGTCAAGCTTGACTCCTGATAGAAAGGGAGTCGGAGATGGCTTGTAATCAGCGATGTGAAACAGAGCCAATAAGTCAAGAGCATACTTATGCTGTGCAAGAGAAATCCCTGAATCTGACTGTGAGATCTCGATGCCAAGGAAGTAGTGCAACAAACCCAAGTCTATCATGTCAAATCTATCTTGGAGAGATGCCTTCACCGCTGCAATAGCGGATGAAGAACTCTCAGTGATCAAAAGGTCATCAACATATAGAACCAAAATCAAGAGCGAATCATCCTGTCGCAAGAAGTGACATTGGGATCAGAATGACACCTAGTGAAACCCGTTGTGAGAAGGAAGGAATCTATTTTGGCATACCAAGCTCGAGGGGCCTGTTTGAGGCCATAGATAGATTTCTTAAGTTTGCATACTAAAGAAAAATCCTGAACAAACCCTGGCTGCTGCTCCATGTAGATCTCCTCTAGGTCTCCGTGAAGAAAGGCACTCTTCACATCCATCTGATGCACATCCCAACTAGGTGCTGTGGCAATAGCCAAGGTGAGTCGGATAAAAGTCATCTTTGCAACGGGTGCAAAGGTCTTTGAGTAGTCAATGCCTGCCACTTGTGAGAAACCCTTAGCGACCAATCGCGCCTTGTACTTATCAACCGACCCATCTGCTGCAAACTTGGTCCGATATATCCACCTACATCGAACCATCTTTCTTCTCTTAGGAAGTGAAGTCAAATCCCAAGTGTGATTTTTGATTAAGGAAGAATATTCTTCTTCCATAGCATTATCCCACTCAGGTACCCCCGATGCCTCTCGAAAAGTCTGTGGATCCGAAACTGTAGCAAAGAAGGCATGTGGATCTCTCTGAAAATCTCCCCTAGTACGTCTCAAGTGTCTGTCTGGCCCAAAGTGGCCCGGAAGTGGGCGATTTAGGTGTTAACTCCTCATCCTCTGACTGACTAGAGGTGGATGACTCTGCATCACTGCCCTCGCTGTCTGAACTCGAAGATGTCTCTGGCTCAAGAACCTGTTGTGGCTGATCTGAATTTGATGAGGAATCATCTTGAAGAAGTAGATCCGATGAGGGAGAAGTGTCAAGTGTTGAGTCTCTAAGACTCTCCTGAAAATGGACACTTCTCTCGATGAACAACTCATGAGTGTGGATCTAGAAGGAGATATCCCTTAATACCATTCGGATATCCTACAAAGATGCAAGGCTTTTATTGACGTTCCATAGCTTTGCGTTTCTTCGGAATGCGGGCCATGGCTAGGGATTCGAAAACTCTAAGGTGCTCAACATCAAGTTTCCTTTTATGTCAAGCTTCAAAGGGTGTTATCCATTTCAAAGCTTGTGATGAACCATGTTTTGAATGTAGCACATCACAATTGATGGCTTCGGCCCAATATTGTGGTGCTAAGGATTTGGAGTGAATCATACAGCGAGCCATCTCTTTCAAGAACCTATTCTTGCGTTCTGCAACCCCATTCTGTGAAGGACTGTAAGTGACTGTGCGTTGCAAATCAATCCTCTTTGTGGTGCAAAATTGCTCAAACTTGATGCTGACATAGTCCTCTCCATTATCAGTTCGAAGAACCTTGATGGATTTCTCACTCTGTTTCTCAACAAGAGCCTTGAAATCTAGAAAATTTTTAAACACTTCAGACTTTTGTTTGAGAAAATATATCCAAGTGTACCTAGAGAAATCATCAATGAAAGTGAGGATGTACTTGGCCCTTGTGAAAGATGGTTTGGGAAAGGGTCCTGATACATCACTGTGGACTAACTCCAAAGGTTGTAAAGCCCTCCGAGCTTTGCCTTTGTCAAATTTTGCTTCGAGATGCTTCCCAAGGGAGCACCCCTTGCAAAGTCCTTTTGAGAATTGGACACGAGGCTAGCTAATGACCATGTCATTTTTGCAAAGTTGCTCAAGATAGCGGTAGTTAAGGTGGCCAAATCGCTCATGCCACAATTTGCTAACTCCATCTGAATGAGTCAGCAATGCTGTAGGAGAAGAATCTGATGCAAAATGTGAGAAGATATATAACCTGGCTTGGTGATCTGCCTTACCCACTGCCACTGTAGTATCACTATGCAACTCTCTGATAGCCACTGAATCTGGTGAAAACTCAACCCTCATGCCTCGACCAATGTGAGTGATTTGGTACATTGGTAGGAGATTGGTTGAAAGAGAAGGAACACTTAAAACATTATTGAATGTTCCTCCTTCCATTTCAACTGACCCTCTCCCTGCAACAAAAACTGAGGTGTCATCACCCAAACTAATTGAAGTCATGCTACAAGGCTCTAAAGATGAAAACTCAACTAGTGAAGAGCGCATGTGGTGAGAAGCACCCGAGTCGATGACCCATGAAGATGTAGAAGCTGCTGTAGCTACAAGGGCCTTGCCCTTTTCTTTCTCCTTACCCTTGCCTTTTGCCTTAGTAGAATCTTGGGTAGATGAATTTTGCTTGATGGACTCAGGAACACCTATGTTGTTCTTCTCTAGAAGATGAGTTAGGTGATCTATTTGTTTCTTCATGCATTTGTGTTCATCATGTCCTGTCTTTTTACAATAGGCACACGTAACCTTCTCCTTCGATTTAGCATTAGAGGATGAAGACTTAGTGTTGTTTTTGGCAGGATTGTTGTTTTCTTTCTTCTTTTCTTGGTCTTTGTTCTTTTTCTTTTTCTCCTTTGTTGAAGTCTTATCCTTACCATTTCCAGCTATGAAAGCTTGGGGTTGAGTAGACTTCATTGTGCTCATTTGAATTAGCTTATCTTGCTCCCTAGTCAAGTCGGCAATGAATGAATCCAAAGAAGGCATTTTCCATGTAGTGCCAAGGGCACTTTTTGTGGCATGGAAAGTGGAGACAAAGACTTAATAGCTTGGACCTAACTTTGCGAGAATAGAAATGATGAGTTGATCATCTTTCTTCTCTATCCCGCATTCTTTCAATTGCAATCTAAGGGCTTTAAACTTAGTGAAGAAGTCTTATAGGGTGTCAAAGTTGCTAGGACTTAGAGTTATGAGTTCGTTTTTGAGCTCATGACCTCTCATCTCATCAAGCTTCCCAAATAACTTTTCTAAGGTGTCCCATATGTCATTGGGAGTTTGAAAGGATTCTAGATGGAAGAGAAGTTCTGGAGACACAAACAAGCTCAGTAATCCAAAGGCTTCATCACTACGGTTGTACCACTTAATTTTTTCAGCATCAGTGTTGGGTTCTACTTCAGTTCCCATGGTGATCCTATACAACCCTTTGATTCTAAGAATGATTGACATTTTAACTTTCTATTCATGATAGTTGAAGGGTGTTAGGGGTTTAAGTTGAAAAGAATCCATTTTTTTAGCTGAATTTAGGTGAAGTTGTGTTGATTGCAAGTTGTGAAATTATGTAGAAAGGAGAATGAAAGCAAGTTGTGAAAAGCAATCACACCCCCCCGAAATGTTGAGCCCCCTCAAATATGCAAATGCACTCTCAAAAGACGTCGGACTCAACGAAAAATGCGTCTTAGAGCAATCAGTGCAAGACTAAAGCAAACAGGACGTCAGACTTAGCCGAAAATGCGTCTCGAGAGACTCAAATTTTGACACTTTATAAACTAGTGCGTTTTTGACAATTAACAAGTCTACGCTATGGAAAATTGAATTACAAACACTTTTGCAAAAAACTGCACCCAAAATCGAGCTACCGTTTGCAAGATATTAAAGGTACAATTTTCTCGTAAACTAGTGTTTTTGCAAAAAAAACACTAAAACATTAAAAAAATCCCTGTTATGGGAGAGAAAGTGGCCTTCCAACCACTCGTTGGATTCGGCACAGAATGAAGAATCCAAAGGAGGTTTGTGTGAGGAGGAATTGGCCTCCCGCCAACTCAGGCTTCACCCTTCGTCTTCGTAGGTCAAAGATACAAGTTTTAATTCAAACCCCCAAAAATACAAAACTGTCTAAAAAATTAAATACTCAGTCAAATTGACTGGTTTTTGTTTTGACGAATCAATTTTACACTGAAAACAATAAAGTAAAGACAATTTTGATAAATGTCAAATGTCCAAGGGGTACCACATGGGATGCCAAGTAGGAAGGGGCGCCAAAAAACACACTGCAGATTTTATCTTAGAAAAGACAAAAAAATAAATGCAGACTTGCTGTTGGGCGTACGGCTTGTCTGAGGCGTGGCAGAAATGACCAAAAAACAAGGGCGCAATGCTGGCGCTGACTATGGTGTCGTTGAATTTGGCGCAGACTTGCGTCGTACGCCCTATTAGCTGTAAGCAAAGAGAAACAGCAGAAGTTTCTTCCAAAAAAAATGCAGACTTGGATTGTCTGAGGCGCCTTGCTGGAAG
Source organism: Torreya grandis (assembly GCA_037957365.1). Classification (NCBI taxonomy): domain Eukaryota; kingdom Viridiplantae; phylum Streptophyta; class Pinopsida; order Cupressales; family Taxaceae; genus Torreya; species Torreya grandis. The sequence goes on from JARHVA010000552.1 coordinate 4,523,917, forward strand.
GAAGGCGCGCACTGTTGTTTTGGACGCCGTACAACCGAAGGATAATAGCAGAAGTTTGGTGCAGACCAGAAGTTTGGCGCCTACCTCCTTGCTCTCTGCTCAACAATGGCGCCTGAGTGCATCAACCTGCAGATTTATTTGCAAACAGCTTGTCTGCTAGTGGTATTCTGCCAAGACACCCAAATGCCAAGGATCCCAAGGAAACTAACCAGAAATGATATAGACAGACTTTTTTTTATTTTAGACCAAATCTAGAATAAAAAATAAAAAGAACTCCACTCTTCTTGATTTCAAAATAAGCTAAAAGCATAATCACACACAAGATTATCGGGTTTGCTCTGATATCATATTGGAGTTGTTGCCAGAATCCGGATAATGCGAGTGCAATGGAGACGTGATCACACAAGATGAACAAGTGCACACCACATAGATGCTAAAGCAATTTGAAAATAACACGAGATAAATTGCACAAGACAAAATGGAGAAAAGCAAAATCTGATTAACATGAGATGGCTAAAGTGAGGACTACAAATAGGAGAGTACGTAACTCCTCCACAAAAGGTGGACAAGGCATCCCAAGAATAGACTGTAACTCTTTCATGAAAGGTGGTGACAAGGTGCTAAGAATAGAGAAGTAACTCCTATCAAGGGAGTTACTTATGACATTCTTATGACACCTATGACACATCTATGACACACACCTCCACATAAGCTAGCCTATCCTACAAATGTAGGAAAACTCCATGTATGCACAAGAAATACAATTTCTCTAATTAATAAATAGGGAAAAATAAAAACCTACACTAATAGTAGTTTTAGCAGATGGTGTAAGAATGAATGAAGAAAAGATAAAGACAATTGGCACCACATAGATAAGAAGTTTCCATGGTTTAACAACTTTTTAGAGGAAGTTCATTAATAATTTTAGTAGTATTGTTGCACCATTAACATATTGCATGAGAGGAACCAATAACATATTGCATGAGAGGAAAATAATGTGTGGACAAGGGTAACAACATAAAGATTTGAATTATTGAAGAAGATTACAAAAAAACCTATTTTATCATTACTAGATTTTAACAATGTGTTTGAGGTTGATTGTGATGTTTCACATGTGGGAATTGGTGTTGTTTTGAGTCAAGAAGGAAGGCCAATAACATATTTTAGTGAGAAATTGAATGAGGTAAGAAATAATTATTCTATATATGATGTATTTTAGTTCATTGTACAAACATTAAGGCATTGAAGACATTACCTGGTGTCTAAAGAGTTTATCCTATAGACATATAATGAGGCTTTGAATTATGTGAACTTTAAAAAAAAGTTAAATAGTAGGCATGCAAAGTGGGTGCCTTGAAGTATACCACCCACAAACAGATGGATAGACAGAAGTCGTAAACAAAAGCTTTGGAAATTTGTTGAGATACATAGTTGGAGAGAAACTTAAGCAACGTGACTTGGCTTTACCACACACTGAGTTTGCATATAATAGTTCAACGAACAGATCAACAAGAGAATCACCATTTCATATTGTTTATGGTGGAAATCCTATGGGTATTTTAGATTTGGTGCAGTTACCAATTGCAGAATGAGTTAGTGATGATGCTGAAGCATTTGCGGAGTAAATACAACAGTTGCAAGTAGTAAAAAGAAAGCTACAGGAAAGTAATGAAAAGTATAAAGCAACACCAGATGTAACAAGAAGGTTAAAAGGTATTTGAAGGAGATTTGGTGATGTATTTGAGAAAAGAATTATTTTCCAAAGGAACATATAACAAACTGAAGAAAATAGGTCCATGCATAATTGTGAAAAAAATTAATGACAATACTTATGAGATGAGTTTACCACAAAATTTTGATCTCTCTCAAGTATTTAATGTTTTAGATTTATATGATTTGCATGGAGAAGATGATGGAGGGGAAGAAGATGAAGTGGTGGATAGGAAGCAACATGTACCGAAGAAGACAAAAAAGATAGTGCAGATTCTAGATAAGAATACAGTGAACACAAGACAAGGAAGTTATTACAGGTATTTGGTATAGTGGGAAGGATTACAACAGGTAGGCAATACTTGGATTTCAGAATGGGAGCTAAAAAAATTGACAAGAATAAATGATAGGAGTATAACGGGGCAAATCGTAGGAGCTGAAAAAAATTGACAAGAATAAATGACAGGGGTTTAATCGGGGCAAATTGCAAGAGTTGAGTTGTTTTCAATAAGAGGAGAATGGTGTGGAGGTCTATCTTCTAGAGGCCATAACTTTTGATCCGTAAGTCCGTTTGAGTTCTCGTTCGGGTCAAAACAATGGTCTTGAAAATTTTAATTCAGCCATAACCTGCTCTATCCGGTTAGAGACGTTTTCAAAATTTTTCGGAGGCCATACATGACTAAGCGTTTGAAATTATATTTTTTGGGATTTTAACATTTTTAGAAATAGGATATTTTTGTAACCGCGCATGAACTTGAGTTGAAATTCGTCCATTGGGTTAATTTTAATGTTTAGAGGATATGTGGATATTTTTAGGTCCATCTGAGCTTGCATGCAAAACTAATTAAAAATATGGGTTAAAAAACTTGTTAGAAGACGAAAGTTACTAAAAACAGCATGTGTCAGTTAGCTTTAGGTAGCTTTTGATTTATTTAACTTTTTTAATTATGCATGTCAACTCCAATTTCGAGTTGAGATTTATTTAAAGACTATGTAATACTTTATTAATTCAATGAGAATTAACTGAGAAGATTGTTTTTCTTGCAGTTTTAGAGTTTTATGCCTATTGATATTTTGCTTAGCTAGTCCTTGTTTTCATCATTCATCTCGACTTCCCTTATGCCTTCTCCTTAGCACAATCTTCCTTTGTTTTTTTGTGTGCGCACGATTTTTGTTTTATGGTCTTGCATGAATTCCATTCAGCGTTGTTGCAAACGTCATTTTGATCGCCAATCTCTTTCTATGATGCATCCTCTCTTGGTGCTCACCTTTGGCCCATTTTCTTTTTACCAAAAATCCCAAGAACAAAAAAAAATAAACATCCACTTCTACATTTACTCCTACTCTTATATCCGGTCATCCAACCTTATTTGTTTCTTTTCTTCATCCTTTAGTTGGGCCTTGTCAGCTTGAGTCAATTAAATTTCACGTCATTTGATACCTAGAGACAATGTTGCGTCTTGCTTGATCTACTACCCACTGATGTCACATCTTGTGATGTTTGTCATTGCTTTTGCCTCTCTCTTGGGGACAAATGCTCATAGCTATCACACAGGGAATCGACGGGGCACCTGCTTTTGTGTTCCTTGCATCGGTTGGCGCTTTGTGATGACCTTGTTCCCCATGGCCCTTCTCTGCTTTTGCATTAAAGTCAGTACTTGACTCGGCACTTGATATTATTGTGCTTGGATAGTTTTTCAGTAGCCAGTTGATTCCACATTTTCTGCATGAGGGTTCACTAAAGAAGATGGCTCTACTTCTCTCCAAGGCGCGTGCAATTATAGATTTGGTGCACAACAGTGGGCGGTCCCTTTGGCTCCATTGGATTTGTTTCGATTGCTATTGAATCTATCTCTTGTTTGATTACGAGCGATTCAAAAACCTCAGTGCTTTCTTTCATGCACCTCAGACAAGCACCTATTGCATTTTTTGCTTTACATAGCCATTCGACAACCTTATTGTGTAGTGTTTATTTTGGCGTTGCTTTCTTCCCAACACCAAGTAATTTTTTTATGCAGAATCCAACCTTAGAATTACAGATCTAGACTTTCTTCTTATGTTGCTGCACATCCTTTTGGGGGCTTCTGCCTAGTTGGACCTTTGGGTGGGCGCTGATTTTTGTACACAGCCGGTTGAAGAGCTCATATTTTCTTGCAACCCATCATGCCAAATCTTCCAAATCAATGGTCATTGTCTGATCATCCCACAATAGCTCTCCTTGGGTGCGTTATTGGATGTAATCATCCAACTGTGCATGACCTTGTAAATTTCATTTAGCTGTTGTTCATTAGTATTAAGGTTTTCCCCACACGACCATTCTCTGAATCCAAGGGGTTACAGCCATGCAATCATCCTTTTCAAAACTCATAAAGCACTGCTTGAAGTGCATATTTGCATCATTAGCATAGCACCAATGTCTACCAAGTAGTGATGGATAGTTTTCTGCATATTCCAGCTCAATCACTTCAAAGTTCTGTCACAAGGTTCGACGATTTTTCTGGACAAAATTCGAAATTTGTCGGTTTTTAACTCGGCATCAATTAATCGTCAAAATTCGCAGTTTTTTTGTGGTATGCGTTGTTTGATGTCCTTTTTTGTGCTATTGTTGCTGGCGTGTGGTGGTTTGAGGAATGTGTGTTTGGGTTAAACGATAGGGCATGGGATGAAGGCATCCACACCTAGCTGAAGGCCACAAAGACTGGACGGCTTGCTGTAGAGCACCTGCCATAAATAATTGCTTGCTGTGTGGGAGAATATAATTGTTGCCAATTGGGTTGGCCGTCGTAATGCAGCCACTTGCCATAGAGATGGGATTTGCCATTGACTATAGCTTTTGATGATACCTGATATTCCTCTTGCTTGGTCATTTGCAAACGCCACATGAACATTAACATATATTTTCATCTGTATTATCCGTGTCTCCCTGTAACCAGGAGTCTTTGTACAAAGAAAAAGCTTTTGAATATCTTAATTGATAGACTTTGAATATTTTAATTATGTTTTTCGATTTTAATTAATAATTTTATATTTATTAATACTTTATATTTCGTAATATTTTTATATTTATTAATATTTTTTATTTTTTTATTTATTGGTCGAATTTAATGGTGATTTTTTATTAGATCTTTATTCATTGGCGAACTTGTACTGATTTTTATCCCCATCGAACTCGAATCGAAATCGAACCTTGTGACTTAGCTTCAAAGTCAGTTGTGAAATTCACTCCAAGAATGCTCACCACAATGCCCCTTAGGATTTCTAAAGGTTGCGCCGTTATCCTGTTAGCCATGAATAAAACATGTAGTGAAACACTCAACATAGGAAAACCACAACCCATAGCAATCCAGCCCTGCTCTGTTGATACATTTACTTTGGCGTTGGTTTCAACATGTAAATTGCATACATTATACCTGTCTATAGTTGTGTTGATGATCAGCTCCTTATTATACCTAACATTCCTTGTCAATTTAATTTTGCTAGGTGCAAGATCAGTTTTTCCTTTGTGCTCCTCCTGCATGCTTTCTCAGGAAATTCCTGAAGGTTATCATTATTCGATTGTGGATCAGAAGGACCAGAATTTCCTTAGACACTCTTTAACTCTGGGTCCTATGTGGTAAGTGCGCTAGTTTTTTTCTTGGCTGGCTCTAATTCAGGTGCCATTGTGAAATCTCCCTGGACTTCTCTAATAGTATCCAGGGCATCTTAAAGAACTTTTGGTTGGCATGGTGGTATTTCAGTGGCTCTTGGGTAAAGCCAAACTTTTATCAGCTTAGGTACCCAATTCCCCAGTTGGGAGGCCCAAGGGAGTGCCAAATCCAGTTGTGTTTACTAGTGGCTCAAGTTTGTTGGCCTTTGGCACTAGCTGTGCTTGTGTTGCTTTGGCCTTGGCTCTCCTTGTTGCCCTTGTCTTGTCGGCTCCCTTTTGGTGCTCTTTCTATAGGATTGTAGCAATCAGGTCTGAGCAGTTCTCTGTATGATGGTTTCTTCTGCACTCTCAAAGGATAGGAAATTTAGTGCAACGACACCAAAAATGGTCTGGGTCTCCACAACTAAAACATCCCTTGGCATTGTCCGAATCTGCGCCCTCCTACATTTATCCCCTCACGACCTCACCCTCGAAACTGCATTCTTTTTCTGCATTCGACTGTGGCTGCCTGTTGTACATTTCTATCCCGAGCATCTATTACATTTCCTAATTGAGTGCATTTTATGGTGTCATAAGTGGTCTTCATAGATTGTGCACCACTCGTTCGTTGCCCTCTGCTTCAGCTTTTGCACTTAGGGATAACAACTCTTATCATGGTTATTAGTCATGCACACCTCACAAGATGGCACAACCTTTATCTCATCAACTGGTTGGACCCTACTTGGCTTTTCTATCCTTTGTGCCATCTTGGCAATCAGAGCCTCCATTTGTATGCTAATGCCCATGTTATCTCCAGTCTCACTGCTGGGTTCTAAGCGAAGGGCACCCTTCAATCCCTGGCGTGGGGTGTTGTATGCATTTTGACTCAGCCGGATCTTGATTGGATTTATCAAACCTTCTATGAACCATTGTTTGTGTTGATCATTGTTCAGATCAAAAGGTATCTTGGCCATCAACAATTGGAAGCATGAGTTATATTCCTTCACAGATTCAGTGGTTTTTTGGTTCTCTTTTATGTGATATGGCCCTGCTTCATCTCAGGGTATTGGAATTCATTCATGAACACCATCATCAGGGCATCTTAGTCGATGCATGTACGGTTTGGATTATGCTTAAAAAGTGCCAAATGAGCTCGATTGTATAGAGTAGTGACAAATTGAGTTGCCTCCTTTGCCGCTGCCATTGTTCCTTTGGCGTGCTAGATGATCTTACATTTCTGGACATGTTCCTCTGCATTCTCATGTCCCAATTATTTTGGGAAGACTGAAAGAGGGTTCCACTTCCCTCACAATTTGGAATTAGTGATTGGAGGGGGTGGTGGTGGATTTTGTTTTGCACGTGCCATGGGTGGCATTACTAGCAACTTCTGCACAGGTATTTCTGGGGGTATCTTGAACCAAAAAGGCTCACCCACTACTTCCTTGCCTTTCTTTAGGCGCTTCAACTGTTCCAACACCACAACAATATTTTCTTCTCGTTCATAATCAAACAAACACGTGGGGCATTGTCTTAAACGAGAGCTTGGACTCTGTCTCTGCATATGAGCGCATTCCATCAATCTCCTTGGGGTCTTTAATAGTATTCCATCCCATACTCGATCATCTTTGGGTGCTGAATTTCTTGGCTTTTCCTTTTCCGGCACTCATCTCATAGGGTGCTTGCGGGGATAATATTCTTTGGCCTTCCCCTTCTTCTCTAGGGTCTCCTGGTGCTTCTCTCCTCTTCCCAAAGCTGTGAGATTCGCAACGCCAATTCTTGAGCCTCTAATTATTGCGACAGCCTTTTCATTCGGTCGCTGGAAGTTGCTCTGCATCACTTTCTTCTCAAAGTGCATCTACCCAGTTGTTCCAACGGTCGATACATCTTGTCATCCATCCTGCCTGGTGTTTGTGCTACCCTACAATGCAGGTGTCTAGCTTGCCATCTGGAAGTGTTCTAAGCCCTTATTTATGCTACATAGAGGGATCTGCGCTATAAACCTTCCATGCTTTCCCTCCAAAAACTTTGCTTCTACTTACTCAGGCCATGAATGTTATTAGAACAAATTGCAACAGGGAACAGTAAAATGCACCACTCCAGAATACTTCCACGCCGTCCACCCTTCGTCTGCCATTGCCAAATGCTCAAGCCTTTTCTAGGTCTATTCTACAGATCGTTGAAAGTGTCATCCTCTCCGGCTGACATTTGCACATAACTAGTATAAATAATCGGAAGCTCTAAAAAGAACTCTTTGCATAGGGAGTTGTACACAATCTCCTGAAGGCACATTATCAGTGTTGGTGATCCTCTAGACAGATCCTTCTCTGCAAACTCTTATGCAATCTGATGAAACCAGTCTTCCAGATTCTCTTGCATCTTGCGCCATACCATACTATTGGTCAACAACACACAAGAGATAGAGGTCCTAACAATGGAACCAAAATGTTGGTCAAAGCTATTCTTCCTCTCATGGCATGTTTTAGGTAGCAGCCAACATTGGGGGAGGGACTCAAGTGTGCTGACACATCCAACCTATAAGGAAGGATTCCATCCTTTGCAAGATGTCTCACCCGAAGCACATAAGATAACCCGGGGCTCCATTTGGTTGTCTAGTTGATAAACAGAATGCTATTGAGGTTCCATCACCTATAAACAACACTGGTTCATGCCCTAGTCTCATTAACCTAAAGACTAGGCATGTTCACTAGAATTCCTCTTTCCTAGTGAAAGTAATGTGTAAAGATTCTTATTACAAACATATTGCATCATTGTTGACTCCCATGTAACAATACAATTTTTTCCTACTCATCACGAGTCAGCACATAAGCAGAGTATATCATAAGTTCTCTATATTGACGAACGTAAGTAAATGCACACAACATAGATGACAACAGTCCATTACAGCCCATACTTTCTGCCATGGTCATATACATTGTTTGATTACTACTCAGTTCTGCACACTGACCAACTATAACTGAGTAACCAACACAAGCTTAAGGAGTATATTAATCACTAATACTAAAGATAAGTAATATGTGTTCCCATCTCGAACCAAATCTGAGCCAACTCCTTTTAAAGGAGTGAAAACACATAAATGTGAAGAAGTTAGAATGGAAAGGTGGATGTGTGGATCATGCAAGTTGCCAGGTGTCTTCCTGTTGCTCTACACGTGTTCCACGCAACTGCCAAATGGCAGCTTCTCCTTCACACCCTGCATGGTCAACAGTCAATCCCGTCAGTCTGTCGGTGGTGGTCATCTGTTGGTGCTTTGTAAATCGATGCCTACATTGGTGTCTATACTTCCTCTGTCGGTGCTATATCCTACAAAAACTCTATTGAGTCTGAACTATCTCACTTTGGGCGACTGCCTTATTCCTCCGGCACTATTGTCTTGATTCAGCATCACGGCCTTCCGTGCATGTTTACTTGATAACCTGTTCATTATTTGTCTGGCCTCGTTTCTTGGTTTTCCCTGCCAACAGATGTGCTGGAGATTTCTTGTATGAATTGGAAGATATAGGTCGGGAGTTGCATGTTATACATATTTTCCCACACACTTCAATGTTAAAATAGGAAACTGAGTGGTTATATTGAATTTCTTGTATCATTTTGGTTCGTACAAAAGTTTGTTGGAATATAATTCATAGATTCTCCTTGATTTAATATGCTTTAGAAGTTTAAATGTGAATGATTGTGTTTGGTCCTCCATATTTTTTCTTGATATATTCCGAATTTGTTCTTTTTCCTTTTGTTCAGGTGCGTTGAATATGAAGCGAACGAGAAAGAACTTCAAGAGAGGGTAAATCAACTTGCCTTTTCACTTGCCATAGCAGCCGCCCTTATTGGATGGACTCTTTTATTTAACTGGACATCAAAGATATGGACTGATATATATACTGTTTGTATTCTGCAGGTTAGGGAATTGGAGAATGAGCTACAAGAGGTTCAGCGCGAGTATGCAAAACTTCTGATCGAGTCCCAATCCCTAAGCATTTTCAAGGAGGAAAATTAGCTGCTTCGGAAAGCTTGGTTAATTTTTCCTTTTCCCAATCGGAAATGTTACTAATTTTTGTCATCTGGCATTTAGTTTTTTCTATTATATTGTAAATGGCAAATTAGATCAATTGTTGATCGTTTGGATAGATTCATTGTTTCTGATCTGAGTATCAGCATGCATATAGTTTGTAGCACAGTATAGAACATTGTCAACATGATATATGTTTCACTGGGCTTCTTTATTGGGATTCCTTAATAGGCAAAATGGGTTTGTTATTGGAATCCTTGATTTTGTTATTTACCAACAAAATATTCTTCGGTCTTTCTTTCTTAGGGTAGAAGAAATAACTCATTTGGGATGTTATTAACCTATATGTTTCACTGAAATGGAAGCTGTCCTCAATTGGAGAGATCTTAGCTGTGAAATGACAGCACATTGTAAAAGTTTTTTATTAAATTTGTAAATATATTTTCTTTTTCAATAAATAAGGTCCTCGCCAAACCTCAATTTGGGATTTGGATATGTAATTGCTAGCCTTTTGATTTCACACCAAAGACCAAAATATAGACACTTGTACCTTGCTAAGGGTCTAGCCTTTTAAAAATGAAAAATAAAAATTTCATGCACTTATTGCAATGACAACTTTTGACTTTCCAGATTCTCACTTCAGGTGGAGTTGAAAGCTGATTCTCAAGTCTCATTGTCTCATAAATGTGCCATATGTACTCGAAACGCATGGAGGAATCTTGCAAAAGGTTGAAAGGTGCACCCTATATATGTATCAATGGGGGTTACTCCTGACACGTGAATGAATCTAGACTGTTTCATGTAGCTAGATTTTGATATGAAATTGAGTTTTAACTAATGATTTTTTTTTAAAGAAATTTGTTCTAGAATTTTTTGTATAACTAAAATACTTAAGTAATTCCTATGTTTTTCCATTAAATTTGTTTGGTCAAGGAAAAATTAGTATCAAAATATTTCTGGAGGATGGACTTTAGAAAGTAAATACAAATCGCAATGGGATTTTTTCCAGCGAAAATTAACAATTTTAGAAAGTCAATGTTTTAGACTACACTTTATGGTTCTTTATTAGAAAAAAGAAAATGATGGATTGTACCACTTGGAGATTCTTATATAGATAACTCTATACATTATTGCATATATAACTCTATACATTAATGCAAAAGGTGTCATAACAGCGAGAAATATTTCCAAAATTAAAATACATAGGGACCCAAATAAAATATTCAATGCTCCACCCACTAAAGGTGTGCATTCCTAAGAATGTGAATTAATCGCATCCAAGGATGGCCAATTCTCAAGCCTTCATCTCTATTTACAATCTTCATTGCTCCCTAATAGTTGATGATTTATATCAAAGTCTTCCTTTATATTAACTTTCAAAATTTTTGTGCAAATGTGGTGCTTTGTAGGTGGGGCATTCTTTCATTCTTAGTTGAATATTCTAGATGACGAGTTAGTAAAAATAACTCGTCTATTTTAATCAAGAGTGTTATTTCTTTGCACAAGCATTTTACAAATTAATTTTTGTCCCTTGGTGGAGTTTTTCATCATATGTAATTTTTGCAGTGGCTAGTGTTTTACAGCGTCCAAATTTTTGTTCGATTGACGGTGGGAAGAGGTTTGAAGATAATTATTAAGAGAACCATATGATTTATGAACAATCAACACCTTAGAAAGGCAAATGGCCGTTATATTCCAAGTCAGTAAATTCAATATAGGGACATATATTACTAATATGCACTTGGAACTCTTTTAGATTATCGTTTCATTTGAATTAATACAAGTGTCATGAACATATCTCTTATATCATTTTGGTTTTAAAGAAGAGAAAAAGAGTGCAACTTCATTGAATTTCTCTATAAAATAGGTTTGTGACAATTGGTGATAATGAAGAGTTCATTGTCACACTATCCATTTGTTTTAAAAACTCCAAAAAATGAAAAAGTGGACCTCTTACAAAGTTCAACCAAGTAATGTGTATCAATATCCACAAAATCACCAAATACTTGAATTGCCTTTGAAATCGGAAGTCTAGTGAGCAAGGAGATTACATCCGAACTAACTAAAATTTCTCCTTTTACGTTCCCAGTCTTTAAAAAGTCTACAAAATATGCAAAGTTTTTGAAGTAAAAGGATTGTTTACCCCCACAAAGTTTCTTAAAGAGAAATGGTCCCAAGTAATAGGTTTGAGTGTCTTTGATGTTGGCAATTGACTTCATTGTCATTGTAGTTTCGTATCAAGGCCCACCAACCATGCCCATCTAAGACTTTCTATAATTGCCAAAATGCCTCTTCTTGTTCATTGTTGCAAAAATGAAGGGATTCATAGTAAACTACTGGTATCAAGTGTGTGAATTTGCAACACATGATTTAAGTGTAGCATTGCTAAGGCTTTGCACAATTAGCATAAAAAATACATCTTATAGACCTTGACATGATTAAAGGCATCTGCAACATGAAGAATACTTGGAGGTTGTGGATGATTTGGTTGGGGGCAAGGAGACTATGGTAGTTAACATGACCTTTTAACAAGTTATAGATGTGGAGAGTTGGGACACTACACCAGATGGTGTCCAAAGTTCTCAAGATGTGGCCATTATGAGGGAGAACATAAGACATGAATTCCTTAAATTGATGGAGAAATGGAAAGAATGGCAAATAAACATTATCATGAATTGGTCCAAATTTCAAATTGAATTTTAGAACAAGTATGAGTAGTCATGCCCAATGCATGTTCTAACACATAGTGGCACACAAATTGGTGGTGATGTAGAGCACAATAAGATTATTGTTGATTGTGTGATGTTGCAAACAAGTTGTAGAAAGGGGTTGGACCTTGGCATGTAGCTACAAATCTATCAAGAGATTGTGCACCTTCTTCATGAGATGCAGATGGTCATTGTTGAACATATTCAAGGCATGCATAGCACAAAGGATGATCTAGAGATCACTTACACCATTCTTAAGGTGTTTCACTAGGAAGGAGTACTACCCAAGCTAAAGCGAGGGCTAGATACCTTGGTTCAAACGCTTCCACCGCCAAATGTAAATAAAATTCAACAATTGTTAGGAACCAAGACTACAAGGTACAATGTTGAACTTATGTTGGATGTTAGTGGCTATGATGTTCAGGATGTGGTGATAGATACATGGTCTAGTCATTGTGTTAACAAAGGAGGCATGGATGGCCACGAGGAGTCCTCCCTTGAAGTCATCCCCACATGTTTCATTTATGGTTAACAAAAACCAATCGCAACGATTATGACCTTTTCCCAATGTGGAAATAAACATCATGGGAGTTAAGTTGCACAAAGGCTTTGAGGTACTAGAGAGATTCAAGGCATATAACTATTTGTTACTTGGAAGACCATTTTGTTTTAAAGTATAAGTTGATGTTCGATTCAAGTCCTAGATAATGAGATTTGCGAGTAATGTGAAACTTGTGATCATACCTCTAGATGCCTCTAAAGATCTGCCTATGTGGAATCAACATATACGATGACAAATTATATTGACTATATTTACAAGGTGACGTTGTAGATGAAGGATTATGTTGACCCCACCCACAAATATGGTTATTCTAAGTTGGGGTAGCATGAGTGATTTAGACTCTAAAGTCACCTTAGAGTGATGGCTCATAAGGGACCATGAGCTATTAGGGAGAAGGTATGCCACATTGCGGTATGGTGCCAATGCTTCATGTTGCTTCATTTCAAGAAAGCCCCCATAGGACAAATTGAGAAACCTTTAAGACAATCAACATTATGGAGCACACCAAGGAAGGGGGATCCCACAACGACTTGATGGGTCCCAAAGTGGCAATCAATGATGAGGGTATACTAGATCACCAAGTGAAGTGTTGTCACCAAATCTTGCACCCTAGAGTTGGTTGTTAAAGTCTACTCTAAGATTTGGAATACCTCTAGGCCTGTGGGTTGCCTATGATAAAGGTAGACCTCTAGGTTTAAGGGCTAGCTCCCTAGACTGCGCTTTGCTTGCTTATCACCTACACTTACTATTTATTTTGATGAAAAGAGGTAGAAGTGACATGAAAATAACCTACTCTAATGAGGTGATACATCATAAAGATCTCCACTAGACTACCATACAAGTGCACTATGAAACATGACTTACAACACTAGCCTCAAAATCCTAAATTGCTCTAACATTATTATTTCAAACATGGAGGTGATATGCATTGCACTACTCAAGATAAGTGAACCAGAGGTCAAATTACACTTCAAGATAGACAAATGCACTAGTTACACTTCATGTGACCTGCTAGAAAGAGAGCTACTTGCATCCAACATGGAAGAGTTGAGAGAAAGCAATGATAGATACTAATCACTTGACCTTTCACTATACACCACTTCACACACTTAGACAAAATAGATTTTGAACTCAAACTCAGATTGCATATCTTATTTCAAAGGCAAAATACAGTATCAAACCATTAGGGTGTGGAATAGATTATAAAAAGCCAAAATGGCTTGCATTTATAGAACATGTGAGAAGAGAGAGAAGAATGAAGCTCAAGGGTCATAATGCCACATGTCAAGGCATGAAAACTAGTTCCGTTGCGTAAGAATGAAGTGGAGAACAAAGGTCTGGAAGGTCTTCTTGGACAAGTGTCCATCTGAAGCATAAAACTCTCCAAAACTGGCGTAGAGAGCCTTCAATTGCCTTCATGATTAAGCATCTTTTGAGTGCTTGAAACTAGACTAGGGAGAGTTGACACATGTGCATTGTCTTAGGGGGGTTGGAAACATGCCATGACAGTCATCAGATGTGTCGCTAACTACTAGCCATCTTCTAGACACTTGTACTCACCATCTGCAGTCATTTATTGGTCTTCTAGGCCTCATTCTTTACATTTGTCATCCAAGTGGTCTTCAGTTGCTCAACCAAATCCATGGAAGAGTTGTTATGACACCTATCTAGGACCTCTCTACCTTTTAGTCCATGAAATAGACCTTAAAAGGTCCCAAAAATAGACTTTTGATTCTCTCACTTGGCAGTCACCTTGTCTTTTATTCCCTGTCCAAGACTGCTTGTAGTGAATGATGTAACAAAGATGTTTCTATGCTTTTATGTGGAGAGAGATGGATATAGGGAGTTAGGACAGGTCCCACATGACCTCCCCAAATAATCATCATTCTTCAAAACTCTTATGTACTTGCAAAATAATAAAAAACTTGCAAAAAACCCTATTTTAGCTTGTCCGTAAAAGTAGGGTACAAACCAATTGTACATCCAGGACCTTGAGAGAGTCTCATACAAGTTTTGAACACTTTCTAGGCCAAACTACCCCCTCTGAGTGCATCTCCATCAGTCTCTTCTCCATCGGGTCAAGGATAGGGTTTTAGGAGGATTTTAGCAAGTTTTAGTTCTTAGTGATAGTTCATAAAACTCAGACATTCAAACCTCAAACAAATTTCATTAAGAACAAGTTAGGGACCTCCTTAAACCATGCCTAGCTCCTTGGGGTACCATGCAATCATTCTGTATAGGTATGAGTGTTTGAAATTGGCCTATCGAGCTCTTCCTTTGCATTCTAAACATGCCTGTTATAGTTTCAGGCCAAAAATGACCCCTCTGTATGGTCTCCTTCAAACTGATGGTTGTGACTCATCTTAAACTCTCCCCTAAAGGTCTTCAACTAGATTGGAAAGATATTTTGGCCATAGAAATGAAACTAGACCCCTAAAGGGCTTAGGTGTAGTTCTAGGCCTAATAGGCCTAAATGTGCTTGATCACCTAAGACTGCCTATGAATGGTTTCTCAGGGCTATAGGACATCCTCTATGATTTTTTATGTTTAAAATAACTCTAGGCAACATTATACAATGTTCCAAGACTTCCTAACACACTCTCTTACCATCTTCATGCCAACCTTGCAGGGTAGTTTTGACTGGGAGTGCCCTCTATCTAAGACAAAATAGAGGGCATCTCCCCTATTTGTCTTGTCAATGTGAAGTTATGTAGGGATGGAATCGGTCTCGAGGGATTTCTACACCAAATCTCAGGACTGGATCACCTTTCTAAATCCCTCAATCTCCCAAATCCCTCAAGACTAGCTCAAAAGACTTGACTGTGCATGGACTATGTACTGACTGTAGGTAGAATGTTTGGGACCCAATCTTTGTCCTATTTCCTTTCTCTGAACATCACATGAGATGGAAATCACCATTGTGAGAAAGGTCATCAACATGTTCAACTATCATACACTCATGCTAACCTTGTCATCATGCACTTTCCATTTGACTAGGTGTAGTCTGTTTACTGTAACAGACTGTAGGTGGCACTCCTCAAACAAATGAGACCCCAATAGGTGCTTATCAGGGCATAGGTAATGTCTCTCTCTCCTTTGGTTCTATCCTGAGGGTCATTGGGTCATCTCCAACTTGAGTCAACATCTAGACCATGCATACCGTGCTTTCATCCTCTCACATCAACATTGTGGTCTACAGTTAGACAATTTGTGACAATATAAGAGAAACAAAGAACTGTAGGTAATGATAGATCATTGAACACTATACTTTATGGCATTGATCTCTCTTGAGGTCATTAAGATCAATTCAAACCAAAAGGAGTCACTATGTCTATAGGCCATGCTTCCATTATGTCACTGTTGCATTATAGGACCACTTAGGGTTCAAAAGTAATGTAGATGACTGACATTCTAAAGTGAAAGTTTGCTTGAAATGGAAGCCTGTCTGCATCACCTTCTCATGACCAAACTATTAGTGTAGGTTTTTATGTTTCCCTATTTTTTAATTAGGGAAATTGTATTTCTTGTGCTTACATGGAGTTTTCCTACATTTGTGGGATAGGCTAGCTTATGTGGAGATGTGTGTCATAGATGTGTCATAGGTGTCATAAGTAACTCCCTTGATAGGAGTTACTTCTCTATTCTTAGCACCTTGTCACCACCTTTCATGGAGGAGTTACAGTCTATTCTTGGGGTTCTTTGGCCACCTTTTGTGGAGGAGTTACTTACATGCTCTCCTATATGTATTCTTCACTTTGGCCATCTCATGTTAATAAGATTTTGATTTTCTCCATTTTGTCTTGTGCAATTTAGTTTCTTGTATAATTTCAAATTGCTTTAGCATCTATGTGGTGTGCACTTGCTTCATTTCGTGTGATCACGTCTCCATTGCATTCACATTATCTAGATTCTGGCAATAACTCTGATATGGTATCAGAGCATACTTAGGCTGTGCAAGAGAAATTCCTGAATCTGACTGTGAGATCTCGATGCCAAAGAAGTAGTGCAACAAATCCAAGTCTGTCATGTCAAATCTATCATAGAGAGATGCCTTCACCACTGCAATATTCGATGAAGAACTCCCGGTGATCAAAAGGTCATCAACATATAGAACCAAAATCAAGAGTGAATCATCCTGCCGCAAGAAGTAGACATTGGGATCAGAATGGCACCTAGTGAAACCCGTTGTATGCAGACTTAGGAAATCTATCTATGGCCTCAAACAAGCCCCTCGAGCTTGGTATGCCAAGATGGATTCCTTCCTTCTCAGGACTTGCTCTCGGTGAAAGGTTTGGTGAAGATGTCTGCAACCTGCTTCGAAGACTGGCAAAATATCAAGTCAATGACCTAACTATGAATAAGCTCTCAAATGAAATGCATGTGAATCTCTATGTGCTCTTCTTGGGGTGCGGTCTACATCTGCATCAACATCGTCTTCAGGGGGGCCCACTAGCCTCTTCTTTCTTTTATGTCTCTATTTTTTGGGGGGGAGTTTTTTCCTACGGGTTTTCTCCTTTTCTCTATCTTATGGGAGATTGCATTTGTACATGGGTACCTCATCAAGCCTAGTTTTCGGGACCCCTCTTATATTTCCACACTGCCCACCTAAGCTGCACTTATGGGGGGGTATTAGTGTAGGTTTTTATTTTTCCCTATTTTTTAATTAGGGAAATTGTATTTCTTGTGCTTACATGGAGTTTTCCTACATTTGTGGGATAGGCTAGCTTATGTGGAGATGTGTGTCATAGATGTGTCATAAGTGTCATAAGAATGTCATAAGTAACTCTCTTGATGGGAGTTACTTCTCTATTCTTAGCACCTTGTCACCACCTTTCATAGAGGAGTTACAGTCTATTCTTGGGGTGCTTTGGCCACCTTTTGTGGAGGAGTTACTTACGTGCTCTCCTATATGTATTCTTCACTTTGGCCATCTCATGTTAATAAGATTTTGGTTTTCTCCATTTTGTCTTGTGCAATTTAGCTTCTTGTATAATTTCAAATTGCTTTAGCATCTATGTGGTGTGCACTTGCTTCATCTCGTGTGATCACGTCTCCATTGCATTCGCATTATCCGGATTCTGGCAACAACTCCGATACAAACAACCAATTTTTTGTGTCAAGACATTTCCCCTATGCTTGGGCTACATGATGAAAACAACTAGGATTGCCCAGTCCTCAAGACACTCCACTGTGAAAAGATCAAGTATATGAGCAAAATGTGATTCAGAGAGGTTAAAGTAACCTATCTCTCTCGCAACCTTCTTGACTGTGGACATGGTTCTAAGTTTATTCTACATACAATGGATTCATCATTCCATGATCCTCTCTATACTCTCATACTTGAATGAGGGTTTCAACTGAGTTCAGGGACCTCCATATCAACAATGTTCTGCCTCTATGTATTGCACTCAAACCCCTGTTGGAAACACATGCAGGTGCTACTATATGGTCTAAGTTTGTGTGTGCTAAATTAGTTCTCACAACCAATTTCTAGTCACTTGGAATAGCTCAACTCTCTGCTTCCACTTTGAGAATCCTCTCAACACCTTGAAAACCTCTTCACTTCTTCAACATGACTGGTCAAGTCTTCTTTTCACCTGTCTGTAGGTGAATGTTGCAGGAAAGCTGACTGTGTGAGATTCTCTAGCCATTTCACTTCATCAAGAACACTCCTTAGAACACACTTTTAGAAGGACAACTGGTCACCATGCCATGAGAGGTTAAAATCAAACATTCTATCCTTGTCCTAAAGCCACTTTCATGAAAATGACTATGCAATAGGGGAAACATTGGTCTACAACTTCAATTATGTCCTCAACTAGCAAATTGAGATAATCTTGCTCATCACTTCACCTTCACACGTGAAATAAAAATGAAACCTTGTGAGAAGGATGATTATGCCCCTCAATATCACGTAAACAACTTGAATTGTACTGAACAATGCAAACGGATAAGAAGAATTGAGGTGTTGGGGATGTGCAGGCAGATTTGAAGAGATGACCTTATTAGTAATGGTTCATAGAGGAAAAACAATCAAACCTTCAATTCTTGCTATGAATTTTGAGTACACAGAGAGTACTATCATCCCTCAAAATCTTTTGATCCAACTCACCTCCTCCTATTCGTACCATGCAAAGACCGTTTGACCATTTCTGCTTGTTTAGGAGAGCAATGGAAAGATATAATAGTTTTTTTCCATATTTGACCCTGTCAAAGCTTCCCAAGCATGGAATTGAGTTGAGGGGACCTAAAGAGTCACTTTATAAGTCTTCTCACATGCCAAAGCTACTGCACAAGCCACACAACAACTAAAAACTGCCTCTTTTCAACTATTTTTTTGTTTTCAACATGGAACCCTGCAAATTTTTAGTTATGAAATAGTCTCTCTGACATCTACTAAAAAATAGAATATTGAATTACACTTGGACATACTTTTACTCCTATATAAACCCATACAATCTCATTTAGTGAGTTAAAGTGACCTTATATGACATAAAATGACACAAATGACTAATGATCAAGCTAAAACACATTATATGACCCTTTTTAAGACCATGGGACACAATTCAAACCATAGTATAACCCTATAACAAGTTTTCAACTATAGGGGTTGAACTAATTTGACTTGTGGTTAAATTACTCAACATTTTGGCGATTTTTTAAGGGTGGCAAGCCAGCTATGCCAAAGACTAGTAGCCTACTCCTATTAATTGGGCTATGGAGTCACCCATGCACAATATGGACATTGAATTGCCTCTGAAACCACACCAAACAACAAAAAACAATCACATAAAATAACATACCCAAGAAAAATAACACTTATGTTCTCAAGAACACTTAGGGAAAACACCAACCAACCGAATAAACTAACTTAAACACAAACTAACCTAAATGAATCTCTTCCTCCTAGGTCAAAGGGGAATCTTGAAACATTTCTTGCTCTGTGAAATGGAGTGAATGAGACATATTGCCTTTTGGGCCTTGGCATTTGTATCTCCAACTCCTTCATGATGTTTGCCAATCTCCTTGGCATGATCCTCAATGCAATCAAGGCAACTACAACCAAATCACATATGAAGGTGAATTCTTCTTGTACTTCAACAACCTCAACCTTCTCATGGGATTCCTCTTCTGAAACTTCAAATGGTGCTTCAAAAGAAAATACCTCCTTGACCCCCATGGTACTTTGAGAGAGTTCGGATTGCTCACCAGCTGTAAGTTCCTCAAGCTCATCAAGGAGCTTTGTATAGTCCACCCAATCTTGATCATTGTCTTCCATGGAGACCTCTTGCACTATCTTCTTATGTACTTGACCTGCAACTTGGAAAAGTTTTTCAAGCTATTAGAAAAGCTTCATCTACTGCTGCAAATCATCCTTGCTCTCCTCTTTGAGAAACACAACCTCTTCAACTTTATTTTCTTGGTCCTTGAGCACTTGATCACCTTCAAAACTGACTACAACTTCAACAAGTTGGGATGTCATAAGATTTTAATTTTGAGGGTACACCACCAAGAGGTAAGGAAACTTCAAGAGTGTCTTGAATGGAAACAAACTCCTTATCAGTTGCAAGCTCATTTACTGCCACTTCAACAAACTTGATACCTTGGGAGTTGTCATGTTGTACTTCAAAGGACAATTTTTTTCAAAAACATTGTTAACATCATCCTCTACAACATTTTCAACTTGGATAGCAGGAAGTATAGGTTCTTGCTCCTTATCATGGACATCAACTAACTTAGCAGATATGGAGTCCTCCTCAAACACCTCTTCTTTCTTGTATTGACCAAATTATTTGTGGACAACTACAATATGACTTTCAACATCTTTATTTCCACTCAATAATATTGAATTATACTTGTCTTCACCAAAGGGAGTCCCTATGGTGATATCTTCATCATAGATGCTCACAACATCTTCTAAATCAGTTGCAAGCTGAGCTTGGTTTTATTTATTTTCCTCGCACAAGATAAGTTCTCCTTCAAGAAGGGATGAGGTGGGAGGGTGATGGATAGGCTCATGGGTTGGAGAGGGAGAATGAGATGTGATGGAGGGCTCATGAATGGGCTCATGGGGAGATCACAAGTTGGGTTTGTCAATAGGAAAGACACCTTCATCAACAAGAATTTCACTTGATGATAGCCTTCTTGAGGCTCTTCGATAGCTATAGGCTCATTTTCAAGCTCTCTATTTTCACACATTCTTAGTCTATATATTGAGCATTGGATACACTTTTTTTCCAAGTACAACTGTTCATTGATATCACATTGAGTTTCTTCTTCAACTTCATTCCACACATCCATAAACTGTTGAACAAAACCTCTTAACCACTCCATGAGATGGGATCACATCAAACTCTTCATCCCATGTTCTCATCTTTTCTTCACTATTTGGTAAGCTTGGCATGAGTGCCAATAAGGATTTAACATGAAATGGGGTTAAAGGAGGAGGAGGGTAATAGTGGGAATTGTGTCCAACTTTTATTTGTTATGTGCCTAAACTGAGCTTTTAGGAATTCATATCTTGTCTTGAAATATATTGTTTACAATCAAAAGGATCATCTGATTCCTCATGACAAGACTAATAAGAATCATCTTGACGTTGATATGCATGATGATAAGGCTAGTAGGAGTCATATTGGGGTTGATAGGAAGGCACTCCTTGATACTCTTATTGATTGCCTTCCTTTTAGGCTTCTTCATAGAGCTTCTAAAAAACATGATGTTCATATGGAGAAGGAATAGGATGATCATATGACTGCCATGGCTCATAGGACTGATAGAAACTTTGATAAGGTTGTTGAAGGATATATCATGGGTCATAACAAGGTTGATAGGGAGGTGCATAGTAGGGATCCTTAGCATAGCTAGCCATATCAACTTCATGATTCAAGTAAAAAACAAGAATTAATCAAAATATTCAACAATAGATACCTAGGCTACTTACAACTAGAAGATTTCATTCGGAGTCACCATTGGTGCTTGCTTGAATGCTTCTAAACGCTGACAAGAGGAAAGACACACCAACAATATTTCCACTCTTTTGGACCTTGGTCCCACCGGGCATGTCAGAACTATTGTCACCAAATCTTGCACCCTAGAGTTGATTTTTCAAGCCTAATCAAAGATTTGGACAATATTGGAATAGCTCTAGGCCTTTGGGTTGCCTATGATAGAGGTAGACCTCTAGGTTTAAGGGCTAGCTCCCTAGATTTCTCTTTTCTACTTATCACCTACACTAACTGTTTGCTTGGATGAAAAGGGGTAGAGGTGACATGAAAATAACCTACACTAATGAGGCAATACACCAGAAAAATATCTACTAGACTACCATACAAGCACACTATAAAATATGACTTACAACACTAGTCTCAAAATCCTAAATTTCTCTAACATTAATATTTCAAACATGGAGGTGATATGCATTGTAATACTCAAGGTAAGTGAACCAGAGGTCAAATTACACCTCAAGATAGACAAATTCACTAGTTACACTTCATATGCCCTGCTAGAGGGAGAGTTACTTGCATCCAACATGGAAGAGTTGTGAGAAAGCAAGAATAGATACTAATCACTTGAAATTTTGCTATAAACCACTTCAAACACTTATAAAAAATAGATTTTGAACTCAAAACAAAATTTTATATCTTATTTCAAAGGCAAAATATAGTATCAAACCAGCAGGGCTTCGCCATACCAAGTGTGTAATAGATTAAAAGAGCTAAAATGGCTTGCATTTATCTAACATGTGAGAAGAAAGAGAAGAATGAAGCTCAAGGGTCATAATGCCACATGTCAAGGCATGAAAATTAATTACATTGCAAAAGAATGAAGTGGATAATAAAGGTTTGGAAGGTCTTCTTGGACAAGTGTCCATCTGAAGTATCAAACTCTCTAAAACTGACATAGAGACCCTTCAACTGCCTTCTTGAAAATACCTTCATGATTAGGCATCTTTTAAGCACTTGAAATTGGACTAAGAATATTTGACACATGCACTATCTTATGGGGGTTCGAAACATGCCATGATAGTCATCATATGCATCCGTAATTGCTATCCATCTTCTGAACACTTGTACTCACCATCTATAGTCATTTATTGGTCTTCTAGGCCTCATTATTCACATTTGTCATCCAAGTGGTCTTCAATTGTTTAAATAAATTAATGGAAGATGTGTTGAGATATATGTATAAGACACCTATGCCTTCCTCTCCATGAATTAGACCTTAAAAATTCTAAAAAAAACTTCTCATTCTCTCACTTGGCATTCACCTTGGCTTTTCATTTCCTGTCTAAGACTGCTTGAAGTGAATGGTGTAGTAGAGATTTTTATATGATTTTCTATGGAGAGATATGGATATAAGGATTTATGACAAGTCCCACATGACCTCCCCAAATGATCCTCATTCTTCAAAACTTTTTTGTACCTAGAAAACAATTAAAAACTTGCAAAAAACTCTATTTTTAGCTTGTTTGTATAGGTAGGGTACAAACCAATTATATATCCAAGAGCCTGAGAGAGTCTCATACAAGTTTTGAACACTTTATAAGACAAACTACCCCCTCTAAGTGTATCTCCATCAATTTCTTCTCCATTGGGTCAAAGAAAGGGTTTTAGGAAGCTTTTATCAAGTTTTGGTTCTTAGTGATAGTTCATAAAACTCAGACGTTCAAACCTCAACAAAATTTCACTAAGAACAAGTTAGGTACCTCCTTCAACTTTTCCTATCTCCTTGAGGCACCATGCAATCATTTTGTATAAGTATGAGTGTTTGAAATTGGCCTATCAAGCTCTTCCTTTGAATTTTAGACACCCTTGTTATAGTTTCAGTCCAAAAGTGACCCCTTTGTATGGTCTCCTGAAAACTAATGGTTGTGACTCCTCTTAAACTCTCCCATGAAGGTCTCCAACTAGATTGGAAAGATATTTTGGTCATAGAAATGAAACTAGACCCCTAAAGAGCTTAGGTGTAGTTCTAGGCCTAATAGGCCTAGCTGTGCTTGATCATCTAAGACCACCTTTGAATGGTTTCTTAGGGATATAAGACCTCATATATGATTTATTATGTTTGAATCAACTCTAGGAAACATTCTAAAATGTTCCAAGACTTCCTAGCACACTCTCTTACCATCTTCATGCCAAACTTGCAAGGTAGTCTTGACTGGGAGTGCCCTCTATCTGAGACAAAATAGAGGGCATCTCCCCTATTTTTATTGTCAATGTGAATTTATTTAATGATGGAATTGGTCTTGAGGGATTTTTACACCAAATATTAGGGATAGATCACCTTTCTAAAGCCCTCAATCTCCCAAATCCCTCAAGACTAGCTCATAAGACTTGACTGTGCATGGACTATGTATTGACTATAGGTTGAATGTTTGGGACTCAATATCTATCCTATTTCCTTTCTATGATCATCACATGATATGGATATCACCATTGTGAGAAAGGTCATCAACATGTTTAACCATCATACACTCATGCTAACCTTGTCATTATGCACTCTCCATTTGACTAGGTCTAGTCTATCTACTGTAGCAGACTATAGGTGGCACTCCTCAGTCAAATGAGACCCTTGTAGGTTCTCATCAGGGCCTAGTTATTTTATTTCTCTCTCCTTTGGTTCTATCTTGAGGTTCATTGGGTCATATCCAACTTGATTGAACCTCTAGACCATGCATACCATGCTTTCATCCTCTCACATCAACATTGTGGTCTGCAGTCACATAGTTTGTGATAATGTAAGAGAAAAAAAGACCTGTAGGTAATGATAGATCCTTTAACACTCTAATTTATTTCATTGATCTCTTTGGAGTTCATTAAGATCAATTCAAACCAAAAGGAGTCACTATGTCTACAGGCCATGCTTCCATTGTGTCACTATTGCATTATAGGACCACTTAGGCTTCAAAAGTACTGTAAATGATTGACATTCTATAGTGAAAGTTTTATTTAAATGGAATCCTATCTGCATCACCTTTTCATGACCAAATAACCAATTTTTTGTGTCAAGAAATTGCCCCTATGCTTGGGCTACATGATGAAAACAACTAGAACTATCCAGTCCTGAAGACACTCCTCAGTTCATCTTCATATGTGCAATCAATATTGAAACCTTATGAGAAGGATTATTATGCCTCTCAAGATCATGTAGACAGTTTGAATTTTATGGAAGAATGCAAACATATAAGAAGAATTGAGGTGTTGGGAATGTGCATGCAGATTTGAGGCGCTGACCTTCTTAACAATGGTTCATATAAGACAAGCAACCAAACCTACAATTATTGACATAAATTTGAAGTACATAGAGAGTAATATCATCCCTTAAAATATTTTGATCTAACTTACCTCCTCTTGTCCGTACCATGCAAAGACTGGTTGACCACTTCTGCTTGTCTAGGAGAGTGATGGAAAGATGGAATTATTTTTTGCCATCTTTGAGCCTGTAAAATCTGTTCGAGCATGGATTTGAGTTGAGGGGTCTTGAATTTTCACTTTATAAGTCTTCCCACATGCCAAAGCTACTGCACAAGCTGTATAACATCTAAAAAGTACCTCTTTTTAACTATTTTCTTGTTTTCAATTTGAAACCCTGCAAATTTTTAGTTATGAAACAGTCTCTCTAACATGTACTAACTCATAAGACATTGAAGTACACTTGGACACACTTTTCCTTATATGAAAACCTGTACAAGCTCATTTAATGACTTAAAGTGACCTTATATGATGTAAAATGACATAAAAGACTAATGACCAAGCTAAAGCATATTACCTGACCCTTTTTAAGACCATGGAACACAATTCACACCCTAATAGACCCCTATAACAAGTTTTAAACTATATGGGGTTGACCTAATTTTAATTGTGGTCAAATTAGTCAATAGGAAGGCTTGCCAAGCTCCTTTGATAAGAGGGATTGGGTATTGCCCTTGCAATTTGCACACAGTTGGTTGTGTGTGCACCACACGAGGAGTAAATATTGGCCTGTCTCACATTTTTGTGTGATGCTACTTCAACTAGGTGGTGGGCTACCCACAAAGGAAAGTTATAGGGTTAGGACAAGGTTAGAAAATATTTTCTAGCCCAATCCCATCGGGATACTAATCATGGGAAGCTCCCACCCTATACCAATTTTGGCAATCCATAAGAGAATATTTCACTATGTGAAGCTGTGTAGGGAGTGACACTCTGGAATATGAATCTAACACTTTATATTCATCATTTGTATGGGGCCCTCCAATGCTAACCATTTTCATTAGGATAATAGTCGTGGGAGGCTCCCATCCTCTAATGGTGTTGGAAATTTGTAAAAGCATATTGCACTATGTGAAGATGTGTAGGCAATGATGCTCTGGAATATGGATCTAAAACTCTAGGTCCATATTTTTTATAGGACCCTCAAGGATTGGACAAATGCATGGTATGTTTAATAGGAACTATTACGATAGAATATAAGTTGGGATAAAATAAACGAATAATTTTGTAGGGTGTTTTCTTTTTTAAAAATTGATGCTTTGGTACATCGAGGCCTAGGGATTATACGCTAGATGAAGTT
Organism: Torreya grandis; assembly: GCA_037957365.1. Taxonomy (NCBI): domain Eukaryota; kingdom Viridiplantae; phylum Streptophyta; class Pinopsida; order Cupressales; family Taxaceae; genus Torreya; species Torreya grandis. Next base: position 4,550,100 of record JARHVA010000552.1, read on the forward strand.
TTCAAAAGATGGTCAACTTGAGGTTGAGGGATTTTAGTTATTGGCTAAGGGTCTTTTATGCACAACTATTTTTAGATAACACTACAATATTTATGTACTTTGTAGAATATGTGAGATGTATTATATGTTGGCACCATATACCAATGTAATTAAGCTATTTATGTAATTTGTAGATTATGATGGTGCACTTTGATGTGCTATTGTAAAAAAGATAGTGGACCCATTTTATGATATGGATCAGGTACCTAGGTTAGCATGCTACTTAAATATATGTTATGGGTCAAGGGTCTTTGATACATTAGGGGATTATATGTGCACATGGCTATATACGGTTGGGTAGGTTCACATGTCATATGCACATATATATGCTTGTACTTTGGGACTATGCTATGCATTGAATGATTTAGGGATTGGTTGGTAAGCTTTCTGTGAAGCATTCATTTTAAGTATGTGGGTCATGTATTTATGTAACATTCCCCTGACATGCAAGAGATGGAATACAGTTCCCCTATATTCTTCTATAGGGTTGGAGAACACTTGGAGGTAAGAGGTATTGTTAGGAGATTGCTACCTCCTTACCCACCATGGAGAAGGAAGACTATGATGATATATGTACATGATTAATTGGAATAAGAAGATCCATTAGAATATTTACATGATCATGTTGTTCATTGTATTATGTGTTATGTTTATGCATGTGCACATGTTAGATTATGGATACACACATATGGATATTATATTATTAGTATTATTATTTTAATCTGTAAAAAAGGGTTGGGGGGTCCCTCACCCCTTTCATATTATCATGGATTAAGGTTGTGAAGATTACATGCCTCATGGTGCAAATAATTGGTATTAGGGTGTAAGAGCATTCACATGCATGTAAACATGTGAGAAAATAAGAGAGAATGACATCCACTTGCTTATATTTTAGAGTATATTGAAGAATGTCATAGCAAGAATAAGATGGTTCAAGTACATAATAATTATTTAATGTACCCCTAGATGCCCAATAACTAACTCAAGATTCCTTGGAGGAATAACACACTAAAATATTTGAATAATTTTAGGAAATCATGATGCAACTTTCTCCAATACCATCCCATTTTGCGCATCTTATCAATACATTATTTCAACATCAAAGCCCTTTCAAAGTTCAAGTCAATCTCAACATTTCAATATTCAAAGGTAATTCACAATATTGGATTATTCAATTCTATAATTGGAGGCCATATTCTTAGTAAACCACTTAAGTTATTCAAATAAGATCAGATTCACAACATTAGAGATGTCAATTTAAATCTCACTATTGATCCCTAGTTTTGGCTAAGGACAAGTTTGCACAATCTACATTGAACAACCAAGTATGTAGTAGATTAAACCCTATTTTGGCTAAGATCAATCATGCACAAGCCTTACTATATTAAGGAGGCATACACAAGTATAACATCATATTATTATGAACAATAAAGCAACTTGGGATTTTATTGAAGTAAGAGAGCACAAAAGAAAGAACAACCACACACGTAAGCTACACACATGCATCATGGAAAAGACAATCGTTACACATTGTTACAAATCAAAATATCTTAGATAGGATCATGCCAAAAATAATTCAACAAAGAAAGGACTATGGAATGAATTTCTTAGGATAAGAATAATCTCTTTTTAGGGTTATGGGTTGGTGTTGAGGGTAAGGTGCACTTTATCTATAAGTCCCTTCTTACTATTTCTAATGTGTTTGATCAACTAGTTGGATAAGTTTAGTCATATTTTTATACATAAGAGATGTCATTTTTTGGGACCAAAGAGAAAACTATAATATATGCATGTAAATATAAGATTATGGTACTTGGTCTTGGGTCTAGTTATTCTTTCCTTAAAGCCTTGGTTCCCTGAATTTTAATCCCTTGATCTATAATTTTTCAATGGCTCCGATCTGGGTAAGATTTCCAAACCTTCACTACATTTTTTGAGAACTTCTTGAATTAAGGCTACTAGGAATACATTAGGGAAATAAATCTTTCTTCTTTAATCTACCTTTACTCCCATTTGTGTGGAAATGGATTTATCCATAGGGTTACCAAAAAAGATGGCATTGAAGTTTAAGGATTATATTTGGGTATAACAATTGGATTTTGAGCAGATAGATTTAGATGAAAATCTTGTTTTGATGTGGATCATTTGGAATACTATTTCCAAAAGGATAAGGTTTCTACTTGTGAAAATAAGGGTAGGCAATTGACATGGTGGAAAGGGGTAGATATTGTTCACCAACATGTTTGTGTTGATTTTGTAGCTCAAGATGTGATAGATTCTATTTTTCAAGCATTGGAAAAGTCCAAGAATGTTTTGAATAAATCCTACTCTTCTTCTCAAACTTTGTATATCTAATGGTGGTGGATTAGGTTTATCTCAAATCTTCCTCACTTGTGGATATCGGACCCCTTGATGGGTTTGTTCAAGACAATTTTTTGGGTCCTTCATTGAATGGTGGTTTTCTCTTTGACTTGATTATATTTTAAGATTCATTTGGATTATAAAAATCTTGTTGGAAATCCCAAAGTTTCATCACTAATGGATGATGGACCTCTTGGCAGACTTGATCCAAACAATATTAAAGATCCTTTCTTGCATGGAATTTCTTCTTCATTGGCTAAATATACTGAGTGGATTTTGGTTAAAAAATAAAATATTCTTTGAAAGGGAAGGATTCCTATATTATGGTGTTTATATATCAAAGTATAAGGGTTATGGATTGATATTTGGTGGCCTCAGATGATTTTGGTCGGCACTAAAAAAATTGGTTCAATGGTTGTATAAGTTGTTGACCTTTGGTTGCAGAAGTATGTTTTAGTTTTTTCATTTCCTTGTCTGTTTGAAGGTTTTTAAAAATATTTTAGATGAATTCCATAGAATAGGATTAGTGTTATTTTGGATATTTTTTTGGGAGAGTTTTAATCACTCTCCATATTTATTATGGTTTATTATTTTCCTACTACAGAAGACTTGATATGAACTTGCTTTGAACATTCTATGGATAGTTGTGGTTTTGAAAGTTGAGGTTTTGGGGTGTTGGCCTTGGGGTAACTCAAGTTTATTTTTTGGTAATGCCATTGGGGATTTTATTTCAAACATTTTATGAGATTAATGAAGGATGAAGGACCCTCCAACCCTCTTCTACCAATTAAAAAAATGGTAAGAAACACTTTACTATGAATGAATATGATCAATATATGTAATATCATGTATGCTGTCTAATGGTGATACATGTATGTGTGATTTCATTATTATTTGAATTAGATTTATGTTTCATTTCTATGATAAATTCTCAAGTTGTGTTAATGGTTGTATCTTTGATGAGTCATCCATCACTAACCTAATAAGACTTGGTATTATCTCTTTCTACAACTTAGGTGAGCACTTAAGTGATAGGATGATGTAGGAAGTGTTTATTTTTTGGACTGACACATTAGGTTTAGGATGGTTTTGGAGCTTGGAAGAAAATCACCAACATTTTGGTTCCATCATTTATACTTATTTAATTGATTGATGGATATGTCAGGTGGTAATGGTGGAAATGATCTCACTAGGACATGTAGAATGTTGGTTTAAAGAGAAAGCATAAGAGTTTGCATATAATTCCATTGGTAGATGAGATATGAAACCTATAAATAGGTTTCAAAAGGAGATCTAAAACCCTTTGTATGAGATATATTTTTTAGAGTTACTAGAGCATTTGCGTGCATGGTTGGTCATATATGTAGTGTACCGAAAGAGTAATCTAGTTATAAGTTATGCATAGATAGAGGAAAAAAATGAAATTTTAAAGAAAAAAATGAAATATGAACATGTGAAGATGCTTTGTGGAAAATATCCTTAGGAAGTTATCTACTAGAGTTCTTAGTTTCAATGAATTTTTTCTTGCAAGAATTAGAATACCAATTTTTATGCAAACCATGGGGATCATTTGATTCTAAAATACCCTCATTAATCAAGAAGATGATGGTGGATTTTTGAATTTACCACTTAAATATGTAGAGATAAATACCTCTATTTCATGGGATAAGCATAAGGTAGGAGGAGAGGGAAGGCAAAGGGTGATTTGAACCAGTGAAGGCATAATTCCAATAAATTAAGTAGGATGTAAAGCTAGGATGAATGGAAACTTGAGAGATGAAAATATAATGATGGAAAACATTTTTTGACAGTTGTTGTGAAACCTAAGAGGGGATATTCAAGTCATGAGAATGAAAATTAAACCTATGTGGAAAAAGAGGAAAATGTGATTGATTCTCCATAGTTGGAATGAGCTATGAGATAAAAAATATAGGCACAACCTTGAACAAGAAGTTGAATTCCTTGAAAGAGTCTATTGAAGGAGTTACTTGGTACCTATTAAAGATAATGAATAAATGTATAGGATAAGGAGAGACATGAACCCTCCCCCGAATTTAATCTACCACCTGCACACACTTTAATCAAGCAAGGGAAAAATTTGAATCAAAAGAGGAAATGATAGGGATTGCGGAATTTAGAAAAAATTTAGGCCAAGATTTGTTTTTGAATCAAATATTGACTTACAAACTAATTGGGCCACTTGAGAGGAGTAATACTAGTGTAGTCAATCAAACAAGTATACTGATGTTGGGAATGCCAAGAGTAGGAAAAGGTGGTAATCCAACCACATAATTTAATACACCTTCCAACCTCATAGGGGAGTAATGAGTACCATACTAATGACCATTAAGGCAAGTCAAGGAGTCAAAGGATTAGGTCCACTACCAACCATTGGTGGTAGGGACATAAGTACTTCAAGAGGACTGAGTAAACTAGGAGGAAATATTGTGTAGGCATAATAAGTATTAATATTAAAACATCAAATATTTTATGAGATATCCATGAAGATGGCAAAATATAGAGTGGTATAGAATGTTGTCGATCATGTACATAAATGCAAGATCATTTAGAGAGCCCATGGATTAAACTCAAAAGAGTGAAATGCAAGCCAAATTTTCATTACTTTACTTGATCACACATGGTACCGGAAATATGACCCAGTCTAAGTGTAGTGGATTATGATCACCTTAGAGAAACATTCCCCAAAGAAATTGACATCCCAGAGTGTGATCAATAAATTATCTTTGCACTGAAGGATATAAAGCAATACATATTAGAGATAATCCATGCATATGATATAAGGTTCAAGGCCTTGATATATAATGTTTATTTTGAGTTTCAACCTTTATATCATATACAATGGTTCATTGGTTTCTTGTTGGTTCCTTTCTGACATGCACTATCAATTAAAACCTTCACAGAACCTAAGGAATATTTGAAAGCTACGCTGATGGATAAGGAATTAAAGTGTGGAGATTTGGATAAGCTAAGTCATGGAAGTGAAAATTAAAAATATGTAACATTAACTTAAAAAACTAACTATGAATAGTGTGAAATACATAAATAAGATTGTGGTGTACATATTATGATGTAGAGTGGCACAATGAGAAAAAATCCCCCAAGCACAATATAATGTCTCTTTTGGGATCATGTGAAGTATGCCATGAAGATCACAAGACAAGAATTTGACCTTATTGCAAAGGGAATAATAGTTTAAGGTATCTATGTGGGTAAGATCTAAGACACCACTACTCAAGATATTAATATTTTTTTATGTTATAGATAAGATGCATGAGGAAAGGGAACTTGGAACATGCCAAGCTACATTTAGCTGTATATAAAAAAGGGGGAGATATTAAGGAGACCATTATTATAAAGGAAGAGGAGGTGGAGGAAGAGGAGGTCATTTTTATCCAGAGCATGTTACAAATGTGGTTTTTCAGATCAAAATTAGAGAGATTTACCAAAATTCTAAAGTTGTGGAGAATTTAGGGAAGTGCATAGGTTAAAGGATTGCCCTAACTTGTACTAGAATATCATTTAGAGGGAAAAGGTGCAAAAAGGCATGAAGATGTTATGAATTAGACAACCACATGAGAAGTGGTTTATGAGGCCACCTACATTGAAGACCACCAATGGTATAAAAGTAAACATAACCTTGCATAATGGTTTAAATGACCAACCCAAAATGATGGAGACCCCTACTAGGAGAAAATAAAAAGATTACCAATAGTCAAGATAATAGATTATGAAGTTGGCCTAACAAAAAAGTTTTTTTAGGAAGCCACAAAGATGATTTGAAATATTCAAGGAGAAGTATTGGCTATGTGGGATGTTGAATCACAAATCAAGGAGCACTAATGAAGGGGTCCTAGCACCAAGGACTAAAGGAACTTATAGGGATATTTGGGCTACTAAACATTGACGAGTACCTACCCTTACTTGTTACATGTCTTACACAAATCATTGTGGGAACATAAGAGGAGAGATAAATATTAGGAAAGTAAGTAAAAACAATTCATAATGTTAACTATGATCGAGAAATTATCATATATGCCATTGTTTATAGATGGTTGGTCTATGACATCCTTGTTGAGATCTGGGCCAAATTAAACATATTTACAAAGGATGCACGGAGAAGGGTGGGGAGCCAAACCTTTCAAACTTTTTCAAATATTTTATTTATGGCAAACAAGATCCATGTGTAACCCATTGTAATATTGTGTCATGTCTCATTTGACATCATGGCTGAAAATTTCACATTTTTTGAGGTAATTGAACTTGCATAGGTATGTAACTATCTATCCTAGCTTGGTAGGCCATGGTATTATGAGAACAACACAAATATGCACCTAAATAAATACTACATGAGCTTTGAAAATGGATAACATCAGGGGGCTATCTCACTCGATAATAGTCAAGGACCTATGTATGTTGAGAATTTTGACACAAAGGAAGATATCAACCACATATACAAAATTATATACGAGAAGTAACTTAAGCAAATGGATGATGAAAATCTAAGTTGGAAGAGTGGAATATTATTTTTGGACACCACAAACAATTCCTATGAGAGGTGGTGTGAGGCCCAACTTTGTTCCCTTAAATATTTTTCTTTTCTATTACATATCTCATCAAACTATGTTGTGTTTATTTTTCAGCACATGTTGTTGGGATTGTATTGGGAATTGATATTATATTTGGTTATCTTGTTGTTTACTTATGATATAGAGTAATGATGTAACAGAGATAATAGATTATCTGGTTCATTTTTATATGCATGATCGTATTGATATTCATGTTTATGTTGCACATTAATCTATTTGTGATCATAATGCTATGATACATGATGTTTGTTATTGAGGTATACATGAGATATTTTTGTAGTGAATTAATTATATTATTTTAATTATTAAGTCCACAAAATGTATTTGATTGATTATCATGTTAACACATTGATGTTCATTCCTTAGTAGTGTGCATGGTTTGCATCAAGTGTGCATCGTACAAGTTGTCAAGGTTGTAGAAAAAATGTGCACATAAAATCTTGGGGGAAAACCGATCCTATGTTTGTGACATTTGCAATCCACCTTAGTCATTGTTATGTAAATGTAACTGTTTGTTATGTGAAAGTGATTATATTATGTGATTGTGTTTCTTGTAATGAGGTTTTAAAATTTGATTTGATCTTGCATTTATTTAATTATAAAAATGTGAATTGTGTGTTAAGTGTGTATGATGTCTCATAATTATTCCATGTAGATTCACCCTTCCCTATGCCTAACCCATATATACATGAAAACTTGTGAACAACATTTTCACCCCTTATAGCTAATTAAGAACCACTCCATATGCATGTTTAAGTGATAAAATTAATATAAAAACACTCCATGAGGAATTTCACTCAGGTTGGACCTGTTAAGGCTTCCCTAAGCACCTTTTCATTCTAACTGATTTTTCTCACTGGTTTCACTATTAGCCCAGTTTAGCGATAGGTCAACTTGAGTGAAAAAAATAGTTGAAATATAGTATAAAACTTGACTATATACCTTCATTTACATAAATAATGAGTATCTATCTTCTTCATTCATCCATTTTACATACTTGGTCTAATGCAATATTTGTCTTCTATATCAACTTCTTCAAAAACAAGCATTTTCTTGTAGGTTCCACTCACTTCCCTAACAAAAAAATACCACTTGGAGATGATTGAGGGAGTTAAATAAAACCTCAAAATAATTAAATAAGAATATAAAATAATTATGAGCACATTTGAACAAGTTATTCAACATTGGGTCATTATGAGGCTTTTAAGAGGGTTTTAGAATGGTTTTCATTCTTCACATTTGTTCATACAACTCTATTCATGAAAACAAATCCTAATGATCAGAAATAATTTCTTGGACCATTTTCCATATATATACAAAAGATCATATTTCCATGCAATAGTCATAGATGTCAAAAAGCATCAAAATTCCCTTCTCGAGTCTTCATCTCTTCATTCTACACATATAAGAGATCTTCTAAAACTCCTTTTCATGATTTTTACTTCACCTAAATACTTTAAAATTCATGAGAACTATTAAAAAAACCTATAAAACCTCAATCCATGCTTTAATTATCTATATCACCTTGTAAATTGACTTTGAACCCTTATTAGGCCACACTAGATCTTTTTGCACACTAGGCTTATACCTGTAAGCCACACATAGACCTTAAATACACCTTGAAACCTATTGAAATGATATCAATACCTCATACACATTTCATACACACTCAAAACATAATTAAAAAATATAACAAGCCTCTAAACCTGATCATGATGCCTCATCATGTTACCTAGGGTCTTAAGAAAAGGTTTATGAGAAGACCACCAATGAGGAGCATACCCCTTTGACTCACTCTAAGAGTCATGTGAATGAGTAAAAAATTTTATAACATGATTTATTACTTCATCACACAACTTAAATCTCATATACCTCCATATCATTACCATCATGCCTCTACAAGCCATATCGATTCTCAAGGACTAGTCCATCATACAGACTAACTATGCACGATACCACTTCGAGATATTCAAGACACTTATTGTAGCTCACTAATCACATATAAATATATATGATAATATCCAAATAATATCAAATCATTCTCCTTTGATGAAGTTTCCTTAGACCATACAGGTTACTACCCAAGACTGAACTAGCCTTCTTGAACAAACAAGACCTCACACTTCCTTTGACATCAATGAATTCAGGCATATGACATCAAGGAAAATTCTCACTATAATAATCCTTATTGATATCAATGATAGTACACAAACACATGACATCAATGATACATTTCAACAATCTTTCCCTTTTTCATTGATGGTAAAACTTATTGATGACAAACATACTTCAAGCCTGAATATCCTTTCAAAATACAACTTTTCCATCAATATGATCTCTCTCCTCCATTGAAATTAATGACAAATTGTCTCTACAACTATCACCTTGTATTTTCATTCTAAATTAACAATGCTTACTAGAGAAAATTGACCAAATTATTACCTTATAATGATTGAACTACTATCTCTTAACTTGCCTCTATGACTCAATAATTTGACACATGTCTATCATGACTCTACAAACCTTCCTTGTAGGTCATCATTTGGTCTTGATATTACCTAAATCCATTCATCTCTTCATCTTATTTTCTCTTCAAATCTAGAATTTATCTCATTTAAAAAAATACTTGGAAAAATATCCTTTATACCCTACCACCTAATCCTTAGACCTAAAATTGGTGACAACATGCTCAAAGATCTCCTAAATTAATACATGATCTCCCTCTGAATTCATGCTCATCACAAACCCTAAGCTTTGACAAGAAGACTTTAATATTAGATAAATTTTCTTGATCACCCATATATGCTCAATATTTTCCCTTGTTTGACTTTGACCACATGGAAACATCAATGTTACTTGACTTTGATTTATTTCAAAAAAGGTCAGAGCCTCCCTCTTTGACCTCATACTATGCATGCACTACTTTCAGATGAACTCAAAACACACTATTTCTCACTTTGTCCTTAACATGAATAAAACTAATTTATTACACTCAAAAAACTCACTAAGATACCTCACCTTGATATCCTTTGAAGAACCTTCACTTGTCTTTCAACAACACTTCTAGCTTTGTTAATCAAACTTCAAATGGTCTTCATAATCTCATTGGTCTTGAAAAAAAATCTGTGACTCATATAATTTCTTGGAACTCATGGTCAATATAAATTCCTTTTTATGTTTCTCAAGTCATCACAGCTCAAATTATCTCAAAACAACTTCTACGTGGCAAACTACTAGATGGGTCTATGAGACATCATTCTCAGTTGTAGACCTCTTGTCAAACATTCATGACAAAGACTATTAAACACCTCTACATGTACCATTAATAAAACTTAGTCAATATTTATATGACATATCATACCCTTAAAAAAAGGGTGTTATTGATCAATATTGTAATTTAACTACTTTGTTAAGGTCCTCATATAATGTTCACATGCATTATATGATCCTAATGTCACCTTGACATTCACCAAGATCACTTGACTTCATATGGTAAAGACTCAAAACAACCGACACTACTCTCTGTCCTTCCCCAACTATGTATCACCTGATCATGGACTCATCAAAATACCTAGGCCTCTAACATAGACTCAACTTAGCTCCTCTAGCTTGATGATCAACTCATTATTCACTTACATACCTCTACCTTTATAGATACTTATGATTTACTTGCAGATCTTTTTGTGATGTTTCATCATTGATATAGATCACATGATCATATGTCATGGTTTAGATTACTTCATAAAATTTTATTATAAGGATTAAATCAAGGATCTACAAGACACTTTGATGCCTTAACCTATTCCTTTATTTCAACATGTCTTTAGAGTCCTTCTAGACTATCAACTTAGGTTTGAATTTTGACTGGGCTTCTACATAATCATTCTGAGATGGTAAATAACACTTTTGACATTCTTTCAAATTTGACTTATGTCCTATAGTAACACATAACTCATCTTGGTTTATGATTTGATCATGCCTCATCTTGTCAACCTTCTTCTCCTTAGTCAACTCTTTCAGTACCATCATTATTTGATAGACCATCATTGCAATCATGATAAACACTGTTATCATCATAATTCAAGCTTGTGCTCCTTAGAATCACTTTTAGGATATTAGGCCTCACTTCAAGGACTTATTATGATGCCAGTTATTAGAAGCACAACCAATAATTTGGGGTGAATCAAGGTACAAAATTTTCTTTCAATTTCATATATCATTCATTAACCTATCAAATCAATATAGTGATCAAGAAATGTATAAATAAGCAATCACATAAACATGAAGCAAGATATCAACAAATGAACACAAGAGATATGTGGGAAACCCTCATGGGGGATAAAAAAAATTTACACCCCACTTGAAATATAGTCCTATAAGTAATGGATCAAGTTTTAGTGAGGCACCAACCCCACAAGGAACACCAGCCCCTTACTAGTCAAACACCAACTCAAATAGTCCTTTAGCAAGATCTAACTTGCAAGGAGGCACCAAACCCCTAATTTAATTAGTAACAAATCAAAAAATTAAAATAAACTTATTCAATTACCAACCTACAAGGCATCTCATGCTCCCTCTTGATTAAGCACCAACTCAATTAAGACAAATTTAATCACCTCAAGACACCTTCTTATTCAATCAACAGATGGCGACCCCTTCTTCATTTCTCTATCTTCTCTAGATAAATATCACTCATTTTCATACATTATAAAAAAATATATTATGCATATTAATAGGCAAAAAAATCATTCAAATATTCTCAACCATCTACCCCTCTCAAAAGAGCCTCTAGGCTTTTTCACTTAAACATGCCTCTTAATAGGCATATTAGGTCAATTGACCTTGTCATCTACATGAAAAACTTATGATGGATGTTCATGACTGATACTATACTCCCTTATGATGGTATACATGACCTCCTTATTCTTTCAAGGTGATCTTTCATTCACTTTCTCTCTCATTCCTTTTCTCTAACTAGCTCAAATAGGCTTATTATGCCTTGTATAAATACAAGAGTCTTGCTTGCACCCTTCTTGTTCAGAAAAAAATATATCCATAATTATATCACCATTGAAATATATCAATACAAAAATTTTACATAATAATAGGATCACCATTAGGTTGGTCAAACTCATTTAGACCTTAATTATTTTCTAGGCCTAGTTAGAGACCTAATGCATTAGGTCTATCTCAACCACATGTTACCACTCTGACCCCTTGAAATGTATTAAGGCATAAAAAATGATTGAAAAACTTAAAAAACACACTAATAGTCATTATACAACATCAGCTAGGATTCAAACCATGTATTAGGTCCATTCACCACTTGAACCACACCATTAGCCCTACTCACAATTAGGCCTTCACAAACAAAAAAACTCTGCCTTGAATATATAAAGCATACAACCAAAAATCACACATAAAAATGTAATTAAGTAATATTAAAATAAAATTTATGACCTCAAAAACATCACCAGATGATCTAGTCTTCACCACATAGGCCAAAAGGCCTCAAGAATGCTCTTGTAAAAGGCTTACTTAGAACTACCAAACACTACCAAAATACAATCAAGAACATTTTAATCTTAATAACTTAACAAGGAATTTTAATTAAAATGAACCTTTGAGACATAAATAACATCTTCAGATGTAATAGATACTTCAACTCTGTCTAAATCACCCCAAACTCATCTCTTTTAGATGACTACTTAGAAATGCACGAATGCTCCAAAATAAAATCATGTAGAATTTTATCTTAAGCACTTGTGAGGGAACTTACATGAATTATAATTAAAATTAATATTTAATATGTGACCTTTATAAAATCCCCCAATAGGTATATCATTGATTTTAGTGCCAATCATTGGTCTTGCAGACCAATTTCTTAAGCTTCTCTCACAACCCTTACACAACTAGATAAGCCATTTTGGATTTCATATTATAACCTATTAAAGTTTATATAAACATTTTATAAAGCATTTAAAGGTCATATAAATACTGAAAACATCAAAATTTTCATTGGAAACATCAACTAATGATATAACGTTTCAGACTCATTACAATATCTTGAATACTAAGAATTATCATTCTGTCTTGAGAACTAATCATGATGAACATGCATTACAAAAATTGTGTAGACACATTTATTAACTCATGATGCATGATTATTATGATAATATATCATTATATATACCTCCAATATCAATATCATAGGCTCAAAGGGTAATATTGGTCTTACAGACCAATCTCATAGTCTTGGGTTTCACTGTCATAACTGAACTTGACATGACACTTGTGAACAACATTATAACCCATTAAAACTGATTAAGAACCAATAAAAATGCATGTTTAGGTGATAAAAACACTCTAAAAACACTCCATGATTAATTTCACACAAATTGGACTTGTTAAGGCTTTTGTAAGCACCTTTTCATTTTGACTGGTTTTTCTCACTAGTTTCACCATTAACCCAGTTTAGTGATAGGTCAACTTGAGTGACCAAAATAGTTGACACAGAAGATGAAAATTTCCTAGATAACTTCATGGACATAAATCAACTTTTATCTTCTATATCAACTTCTTTAGAAATAAGCATTTTAATGTAGGTTCCACTCACTGTCCTAAAAACCACTACCACCTGGAGCTGCCTGAGGGAGTTAAATATAACCTCAAAACACTTACATAGGCATATAATACCACTCTAAGGATATTTAAACAAGTTCTTCAACATTAGGTCATTATGAGGGTTTTGAGAGGGTTTTAAACTAGTTTCCATTCTTAACGTTTGTTCATACAACTTTGTCCTTGAAACCAACTACTAATACATTGAAATAATTTAAAATAGATTTTACATTCTCTTCCAAAGATCTCATCTTACCATGCAATAGTCACACATGTCAACAAGCATCAAAATTTCCTTCTTAAGTCTTCATCTCTTCATTATGCACATACAAGAGATATTCAAAAACTCATTTTCATGATTTTTCCTTCACCTCAAGACCTAAAAATTCATAAAAACTCTTTAAAAAACCTCTCACACCTCAATCCATTATTACATGATCTCTATCACCTTGGAAACTGATTTTGACCCCTCATTAGGCCATGCTAGGTCTCTTTGCACATAAAGATTATACCAATAATCCATATTTAGACCTTGAATACACCTTGAAACCTATTTCACTTCTCTTAACACATTATACCCATATCATAAAAACTCAAACCATACTTACACAAGCTCACAAGCCTCCGATCCTGATCATGATGCCTCATCATGCTACCTAGGGTCTTAAGACAAGGTCTATGAAAAGACCACCAATGAGGAGCATACTCCTTTGACTTAATCTAAGATTCATGTGACTAACTCAACACTTTTATTACATGATCTAATAATTCATTACACAAATTCAAGCTCATATACCTACATATCATTACCATGATGCCTCGATAAGCCATATCTATGCTCAAGGATTAGTCCATCATATAGACTAACTATGCACCATACCAATTTGATATATTGAAGACACTTACTATAGCTCACTACTCACCTCTTGATATATGAGATATGATCCAAAGAATCTCCCATAATTCTCCTCTGACCAAGTCTCCTTAGACCATATAGGTTACTACCCAAGACTGAACTAGCCTTCTTGAATACAAAGACCTCACACTTCCTTTGACATCAATGACCTCATGCATATGACATTATGGATAATTATCACCTTATTGATAATTATTGACATGAATGATATGGTAAAAACACATGACATCAATGACAACTTTCAACCCTTGAAAATGATAATCTTGAGACACATTTATCACACATGACTTGAGAACTCAAACGAAGTTCTAATCCACCATCCTCTCACACTTACATGATATATTACAAGTTAAAAATTACCTTATAATATTATACACATATAGTAACCCCACTATCTATTTTGAATTTTCTAAATATATTTCACAAACATCTTCAGATTCTCTGCTTAGTCCCCCTGTACATGAATCAATATCGATAGATATAGTCAATATCACTAGTCAATATTGACCTACTCTAATTGATACCAACCTAGTCCCAAAAATGACCATTTTATAAAATCAAACCCATCCTTAAGGTTTTCCCATTAGTCTAGCATGTCATTGGATCCAAATATAAATAAATCATGGTCTCATTCAAAAGGGACTTGGCACTTATCTGATCTACATCTATACATTATTGTACATTGAGAAAATTTGCCCTATTCTTTCCAATATATAAACCTATCACTATTGGTAGTCACAAGCCAAGTCTAAAACACTTAAAATACAATTTAAATCAATCATTTTCAAGTACTAAATCCACATCATTCATTTCACATGTATAGAAAAGGAACATAATTACACAATCACACTGTGTGAGAGAACTATGTGTGGCTTGATTTCCCTCCTTGGAGTATTAGATATATACATAATGGTAATCAATAGACATGGGTGATTGAGTTTAGCTTATCTCATTACACTTCCCCCATTTTTTAAGGTTTCTATCTCTCACAACCACACATAGGGTTTTAAGGAATGGAGATAGATATCAGGAGATGCACACATCATTAGGGTCTAGGATCATAAAAATAGACCAAAAAAAGATAATCACAAGTGAAAGTATAGTCACTATGCCATACTTAATTTTTTTTTAAGTACTGACCAACATGTTAGTATCACCTACTGATACTGACCTGATCCTATGAAACTAACCCAATGTAGACATTGAATCAATTTCATAACTAAATGAGCCACATGCTTGTTTATCTATGATTTTCAATAATATAATATATTCATAACCAATGAGAAAAGATAAGTATATTTTTCTCTTTAATACTTTCCATATTTAGCATATTCCTTTGTCAAATAAAAAGAATCAATCTCAGTATTTTACATTGTGATGTATGTTTGAATGCCATATTTATTGATCTGAAATGCATTTTAAAGTTATATCTTAATTTTATTAGTCTCAACCATTAATCCAAATTAGGATAAAACATATTGGTGAACCCATACACATAAAATAGTGCAAACTTTAGGTTTTCCCTGAGGGTTTCATCCTTCTAGGATTTTTGATTTCACCTTAAGGGTTTATTTTCATATCTAATTAGTCCCTAATAATATAATTTAATCATGACCATGTTGAATGAACATCATTGGTTAACATAAGTAATGAAATTACTCTTTTCATATTGTTCTGCATTGATAGTATATATTTTTTGGATCAATTATGTAAGCAAATGGGTTACAAGGATCAAATCTAAATTCATTGAAAAAGTTAAAATTACCAATGCAAAATCCTAAGCCTTTCTCTAGTACTATTATTACAACATCCAATCTAAGATGCTTATTATTACTACTAGATTCCAAAGGGATTGAATGCCTCCCCTTGTTCTTCCTATTTTATATTGTACATCATATCTAATTCACCCTATTGATGGATGTGTCATGAATATTGAGAATGATGATATAATTGCTAAAGATCAAATATGTTCCTTGAAAGATGTAATATTCATTGAATGACTTCATGAATCCACATTAGATTGATGGAATGTTATATATAGAAAGATATGAGTAGATTTTCTTTGGCTCAAGATTCTAAAATAGGTATTCAAATCACTATTACTAGTACTATTCATATGCCTACACCTTCAATGACCTATGTGACATCCACATAAGGCTTGGGGGAAACACAAAGCCTTCATTATATTTTGATGCCTATTCTTGTGTAGGAAACCTTCAACCCTCCCATGATGGCTACACAAATTATATTTAAAACCTCGCCTAATGCACATTACCTTGAGCAAGCTATTAAAAATTTACATACCAAGGGTGTTGTAATTAGAGAAAGGTGCATCGAGAGCTATCCATAATATATATTCACATGCTTTGTTCCATAACCCATTAGCCTCTGAGACAATAACCTACCATTTAAAAATAGGATTCATAGTTCCCAAGCTCACATTAAATAAAGGTAAAGGTGATCCTCAATAATATCTCAGATCATTCCATGCAACATGTTTGGAATATGTATATAACAACATACTATTGACCAAGTTATTTTTAAAATTATTAAGGAATATGCATTGAGATGGTTATATGATCTCCCTCTTCAATATGTGAGAGCATTCATCCCCTTGGATGACCAATTATTCACACTTTTACATCAAGATCGATGAGAAGTTATCTTGTGCACACATTTCTAGGCTAAATCAAGGGACCAATAAACCAATTAGTGACTATGTGTTTTGATACAAGACTATGCTAGCCAAGATGACAAATGTTATGGTTGATAATGAATTGAAATATATATTCAAACAAATTTTTCTAGCACTGCTTCATGAGTCAATTATATTCAAGATATTTAAATTATTTGATGAGTTATGCCATACAATGAGGGATATAGAATTCAATTAATTTCTTTGAACAAAATTAAGTATACATAAACTCTTATGAATTATTCCACAATGAATTTTAAAATCAAATCAAATTATAATGTCAAATCAAGGGAAAACAAGAATGAGGTGAAGATTACAATTAATGCAATGTCATAACTTATAAATTAATTACACTTGATAGCTCCACCAAAGAGACAATTTTCACAATTACCATCACCTCCTCATGATACTAAAAATGTTACTCGAGTGTAACCTTATCACACTACTTCCTCCATAAGAGATAGAAGTAGACATATACCAAGGAACTAAAACAATAATGCATATTGTGAACATCATTAAAATCACAAAGAATTCAACAAATAATTTTTTCAAGCTAATACATAAGATACATGATCTCATAGATGATAACATTATTGATTTGGGTAGTCTTATAGAGGAATATCAACTACACCATAATGGAAATCACAATTTGAAAATATTTAGTGATTCTTTTCTTTAACATGAGTCAATGGAAACTAATGACACTTTAGAGTACATTGTGCATACAACATGCACCATCCACAAGCATCATATGATCATCCACTAGATATTATCATTAGCACACTTAATAATATTCCACCTCAGTGATTGTTTATCACATTCAATGACAATGGTATATTTAATTGTTATTCAAAATTTTATGCATTGTTCATATGAGCCTCCATTGATGAAAAACCTATATACAATGTTAGGAGTGACAATGGTTTAAGTCCAAAAATTTGCATGATGACACTTGTCAAATACCTTGATTACACACCAAAAGATTTAGAAGATACATCGAAAGCAATCAAAGGATTTTATAGATAGAGACAAAGATATTATACCTTGTCCTTTCAAGATATAATTATGAGTCTATCTTCTAACATCTACACTATATCTGCATGGTCAATACCATTCCATGTTACCCAACTTATTTCAACTATATCAGCGAGCATAATTCCATAAAATTAGTGTTTAGGGTTGGTTTTATAGATTAGATTAATATACAAGTGTCATATATCATTCCAAGAAAATCATATACACTTTATTCACTCACACTTTTACCCTAAGTCATATTTAGAGGAGTTTTTGGCCTAGAACCTTATCTTGAGGAATTTTGTCTTATGGGAGTTCCTAATTAAGGATATCTTAGGTCTTTATTCAACCATTTGTATCTTCAACCCAAAAAAATATCTTGAAAATCTCCACTTGAGTAAAGGGTGAGATTGATGCTCAATGGGACCACCCCAAGATAAGTATTTCTAACCTTATACTCTTTTCTTTATTTACTTAGTATATTAGATGTTGCTTGTTGCTTAATGAATGAATGTGTGTGTATCCTTGTTTATGCTTTCCCTAAATTTAATAAGATGATGTGGATATAATATTTCTTAGACTTTCCATATTTTAATTTAAGTTGCATAGATCCTCATTGGTTGACAATTGCACCTCACCTAATTAAAATCATTCTGACCCTTACCCTTAGTTTGGTTTAGTTTACTTGCATACTTAAAATCATTGCTTACAATCAATTTAATTTCTTAGAGGTCTAGTGAGAGATACATCCTTGTGTCATAGGCTTAGGCTTTGGAACCCTTTGCTACTAATATTTGCATTATATGTAACCTTATGCTATATCTATGAAATTCATAAGTTATTACTTGGTCATCCAAGTATCACATGCTCTATTTGATTGATCTTATTTGAGTATGAGTCTATTGAGATAGGATAGTTGTAGGTTAATACTATAATGTGCATATATTTTGATGAAACCAACATGAATTTTATCTAACCTTCCTACCTTTATCCAACTATGTTAACTATTTTGATACATTTTTCTACCTTTAGCTAACTACATCAGCCAACCCAATATAGTTTTGTATGTGTTTGCATTGTATCATCCAACTTGATACATTTCTGTGTGTTTCATTTCAACATATTTAATTTCTAACTATGTTATCCACCCCAATATCATTTTATACCTATTTATTTAAATTCATTGAATGTTAAATATAGTTTTCAACATTATTTTTTGATATTTATTTTCTCTGTCTCATTTTCCATATAAACTATGTTCTGAAAATTTTAAAACTACTTTGTTGTTGTCATTACGAGCCAAATGGTGATCTATTTACTGACACGTGGTGTGAGGTATATTTCCCCAATGCTCAAGCCATTATACAACACTAAACCATTAAATATTATAATAAGACTTAACTATTTCTAGTTAAGATATAAACTAATAACCTCTATATCTACTTTAATGATGCTGCAACCAATTTTACATATTATAAATAAAGATGTATACACATATGAATACATCATGTGCCTCTCACAATTATATCTTCATTCATTTTCTAATAGTGGTATCAGAGCCACAACTTGAGGAATTCAAAAAGGTACAACTAATTCATTATTTGAGGAAACCCTAGTTCTAGGGTATGAATAGGAGAAAAGGAAAAATGAGGAACTAGTCCTGTGAGAGAGATATTCTTGTTGAAAGTGGAAAGAAATCCTAGTAAAGAAAGGAAGGACACAATTTTCACTTGAAGATAGAAATCACCAAGGGATTTTGAGTCCCATCGACATAGTCCCATAAAGGCTCACAAAATGGCACACCATACACAAAAAACATAGTCACATTTTTTTTAGTTGCATTTTCTATCATGACATTGTAGAGGAACCTATTGAAAGCATGAAATGAAAAAGATATTTAAGCAAGGTCATAAAAAGGAATGCAGGAAGCATAAAAGTTGTAGTAATGAAAAAAGAGACCAATAGTTATTCATGGAAGGACATAAGGGATCACATAAAGACACAAGTGAAATAAATTCAGGCATGAAGTCGAAGATCATAGTCACATTTTGAATGCAAGGAAGGGCACAAAGACAAAAATAACATGTAGATTCAAAATCATGAATTATAGGTAGGGTTTTTAAGAGTATAAATTCTGAGTTACTAGGATGAAACAGAACACATGAAATACACAATACATATCACTACAGGGTAGAAAGGAATTATAATTTTTTTCAAAACTAGTGAGTCATTATTTTCAAAAACTTTTTGATATTTTTTAAATAAAAAAATTATAGGTGGTTGACAAATTGCACATCAATAAGATCGTAATAATTAAAATTTTTCAAAAATTTTGGGTATTTTATTGGTTAAAATTTATTTTTTGGACTGAAAAATAGCCAATATCTAGAATTTTGTCCTTTTCTAAGGCCCAGAAATTAATTGGGTAGAATTATAATGTATGGAGTTATAAAATATTGATAATTGTAGAATTATGTGATCGTGACAAGATTATACTTGACATAGAACAATGATGAACAATGAATTTTGATGATTATGACAAATGTCATAAAAAATCCCTTCTTTTGTTGAAATTTTTTGTGTTGAATGATATGATTCTGGAGGTTCAAAATGTTGCACAAGCAAGTGCACTATGGACCAGTCTCAAGAACAAGTATTAGACTTCAGAAAAGAGTTGAGTACTTAATTTTAAAAATCTTTTGTTTTCCACAAAAATGACAGAAGTTGGGTCTTTGTTAGAACATTTATTAAGGATGAAATATCTCCATGACCAATTATCATCCATAAAAAAAAGGTGGATGACAATGATATGGTGGATCTTATTATGAATAGCTTGATGTTGGGAAGTAACGGAAGCACACAATTGATTACCAAGTAACTTAACATGCGGAAATTAACTAGAATACACAAGTAACTAGAATTTAGAAATAACACAGAATATGAGAGACATTACACAACTTGTATTAAAAATCTTCTAGAAGAAAATACAACAAAGAAGGCTGCCATAGTTCTTCCTTACACACCTCTAGGGCTCCCACACCTCTAAGGCATAAACAGTAAATCTTCCCTCAAAGCTCTCTCTCTTAGGTCCCAACACACAACTCGAACACAGAGTTGGTGTTCACCTCCAACCAGCCAGTATCTACTACTACCAGTACACCTGTGCTCCACGCACTCCACAAGTGATCCACACACTCCACAAGTACACAAACTTACATCAAGTAGATCTCCTCTGAACCTACAACAACTTGAAACTCAAATGATCTTCTTATGGAAGGATATTCCTTGCCTTCCTCTTTGCTCTCTTTTTGAGTACACACTGTACTCTAAGTAGATCCCACCTGATTCTGCTCCCTGTTGTGTTGCTGTCCTATCTGATCTTGCACACCTGCAAATCAATTTAGTTCTGCACACCTGTGAACCTTAGACCTTGCACACACATACACCTACAGATCAATGATCTTACTTACCATGTAGATCTCCTAAAGTATCCATGCTCACCTGATGACCAAGATCATACATACATGAAGAACCCTGCTGATTCTCCAATCCAGCACCCACACTTGGTACTGTGGCACTAGGAGGAACACACCATGCTCTCTTCTCTCTAAAGGAGCTTATATATTGCTCTCTTACTCTCTATCACACCTTACAATACAACCAATGAGTCTCTTAAATAGATCTCATGCAAACAATAATTAGACACCTAATTACAATAATTAGATCCACAGCTTCTAGTCTAAATTTGGCTCTTGACATGTAAACACTTGGTTCGTTAACTAACTGCCCGTAACACTCGTAGCTTGAACCACACAGGTGATCGACGTCGGTCCCTGTCTGCCTGGGGGGTGTCGACGCCGGTCAACTTCTAATCGACATCGATTGCCTTCCTGTCTGTACCCTGCCAATGTTGGTTGGCCTGACCGATGCCGGTGTCTATAACACTCAGCAACCTTCCTGAAACCTCCTCCTCTATTTGCATCAATAGAGCTTTTAGCTCCACAACCTAACACTTGACACCTTCTTGTGAATTATTCATGAAATCTTTACACTTGATGACAGAGAGTAACACTCTTACTTTTGATCAGGTGAGTTCATATTTACTGTAAAAAGAATGTAGGTAGACACATTTTAGTGAGCCTAGTTTTGGCTAATCAGAAAGTGCATTTACTACCCAATCAAAAGGAAAATGGAAAATACATTCAGATACATCTTCATCTTCCCCAAAATTTAAGGTAAAATGTTATTATTGTAAAAAAATTGGTCATATTAAGAAAGAATGCAAAAAAAGATAATGTGATCTAACACATAACAAGAAGGAAAAATGGCATGCAAATGTGGTAGCAGTTAAATGTAAATCCGAGGAAGAATATGCTCTCATAACATCATGCTTTGATGAGAGGTCTACTAGTTATTGGTTTTTTGATTCTGGTGCATCAAGGTATTTTACATGTTGAAAATAATGGTATGTTAATTTCACTACAAAGGAAGGTTTTTCCAATTCATTTTCCTTGGGTGATGATAGGTCACATGTTATAGAAGGGATATGAGATATACACATTTTATTGAATAATGCTTCAAATTTCATAATCAAGAATGCTAGGTATGTACCTAAGATGAAAAAAATACTTATATCAATTAGTCAGTTAACTAAAAAGCCTCACATTATGATAAATTTCTAAGGAAAGAAATGCATTGTGTCTGATATCACAAATGATAAAGTCATAACCCTAGGCATTGGGCAAAATGGCTTGTATAGAAATTTTGATCATGCCACCGTTAGTTTGAATGCATTAAGTGTGGAGGATAATACTAGTGTTGTATGGCATGAGAGATTTGGACATCTCAATCTTCAGTATTTGGCTAAACTCCAAAAATTGAATATGGTTCTTGGATTGCCTACTAACCAAGTCAAGCATGATATATGTGTAGGTTGTTTGGCTGGAAAATAGAAGCCAAAACCTTTTCCCATTGAAGGTGATTGGAGAGTAAAGGGGATATTTGATCTTGTCCATAGAGATTTATGTGAGCCATCTTGTAATTCATCTACTATTCTTGGTGTAAGGTATTTTTTATTGTTCATGTTGGATGGTGAAGCTTGATTTTATTTTAATGACCAGTTCTTGATAGGAGGTGTGGGGGGAAATGCCCCATCAATAGGGTCAATTATTGTAAAATATTGTAATTTCATATTAAATCTAGACCATTCACTATTAGGTCACAAATCTAATGGTATAAATTATGTTTGTACATTTTTTCCTTAATATGTAACCCTCCTTTGATATGAGGGCATTGTAATCATAATGGCATACTATGTGTGAGTGAAGAGGATATTGTAGTGGGTGTATTGTAGGTTTTTCCCTTCATTTACTAGATTGAATAATAAGAAGGATTGCTTATTTTTGTGTGGATGTAGCCCATATTGGGTGAACCATGCTAAATTTATGTCCCTATTGTGTTGTGTTTTCTGCATTTTATTTCTGTCTTTAATTCATTAATATTGTTCTATATTCTATATTCCTAATAGTTCCTAGATGAGTTTTATATAAAAATGTGGGTCTACTTCTTGAACAAGAAGTATGACTATTTTATTGAGTTTGTAAAATTCAAAGCATTGGTAGAAAATCAAACAAGTCGGGTGGATCAAAACCTTACGATCTGATAATGGGGGAGAGTTCACTTCAAAGTAATTTTAGAACTATTATGAAAAGGAAGGAATTCATGGGTATCTAAAAACCCCATACACTCCTCAAAAAAATAGAGTGGTTTAAAGGCAAAATTGCACAATCATAGAGATGGCTCGATCCATGATGCATAATAAAGGTGTGTCATATAAATACTAGGGAGAAGCAGTAAACATGCAAGTCTACATACTAAACATAACTCCCTGTAAGGATTTGGAGAACATCACTTCAGAAGAAGTTTGGTCTAACATCAAACTAGAGGTAACATATTTTCATGTTTTTGGTTTTTTTGCATATGCTCTCATTCTTATGAAACATAAAAGTAAACTATATTCTAAATGTGCCCGATATTTCTTTGCTAGTTATAGTACTCAATCCAAAGCATATAGAGTAATAGATGTGTCTACTAATAAGATCATCATTAGTCAAGATGTTGATGTAAATGAAACATAGTTATTTTTTTTGTATTTAGTAAGCTATCTCTTCTAATATAGAGGTTTCTAGTTTTGTACTTCCTTTAAAAGATGAGGAACCACATGTTTTGGAGACACCCTCATAGTCTTCAGTGCAATAATCTATGGCTAACACTCCATTAGTCTATCAACATCATCAAATTGAGTCAACCACTTCTCCATCTATTGTTTAATAGGAATAGGAATCTTTGGTATAGAAGAGATCCAAGTGGTATTACACCACTCTATAGGATATACGAAAGGGTGATCTTCCTCAATCTCATACATGGTCTCAATAACTAGGAAAGTTAGTTGTGGATTCAATTAATGATGAGGAGATTATTTATTTTTCTCTTAGTTTTGATATTTTCACTATTTTAGAGCCCTTATGATATTATGATGCACAAGGCAAATCTGAGTGAGAGATAATGATGCAATAAGAATATGATACTTTGATGAGAAACAATACCTAGACATTGGTGGATTTACCTCCAGGTAAGCAACCCATTGGCTAAAAATGGGTGTACAAAGTCAAATGCAAGGCTAATGGTACTTTGGACAAGTAAAAAACTCATGTTGTTGTGAAATTGTTTTCCCAATAGGAGGGAATAGACTATGAGGAAACTTTTGCTCCTATTATAAAAATGGTCACATTTCAGTTACTTCTTTCTATCACATCTCAGTTTGGTTGGAAAGTGTTTCAAATGGATGTAAAAAGTGATTTCCTTAATGTCAATTTGGATGAAAAAGTATACATGGTGTAGCCTAAAGGATTTTAGTAACTTGGTCATGATCATTTTGTTTGCAAATTAGTGAAGTCTCTTTATGGGCGTAAGTAGGCTCCTAGAGCCTGGGACATTGAAATTGATAAACATCTATGAGATTATATATTTATATGGAGCCCATTTGATCTAAATCTATATATCAAAATCAATGATGATGACATTGTTATACTCATTGTGTATGTTGATGATCTTTCCATCACATTTAGTGGAAACACAATGATTTAGAAAGTTAAATTAGATTTGTGCACTACTTTTGATATGACTGATTTAGGCCTCCTACACTATTGTTTGGGTGTATAATTTTGGAAACATGACCATTCCATTTTTACTGCTTAGATAAAGTTTTCCACTACTATTTTAAATAAGTTTGAAATGATGGATTGTAATTCTTCTTCTACACTTATGGAGGTAGGGCTGAAATTATCAGCTCATGATGATTCATCATTGGTAAATGAATCATTACATAGATAGTTGGTGGGCACATTGATATATATTACCACCACTCGACCATGTTTATGTTTTTATTTTATCTACCTCTCTCGGATCTTGTCTTAACCAAAGCTAACACATTGGACAACAACAAAACATGTTTTACAATATGTTAAAGGAACTCTTGACTTTGGCATTATCTATCAAAGGATACGGTTTTTTAAATTGATTGGTTATATAGAATCTAATTGTAGAGGATCAGTTGATACTTAAAAATATACCACCAAGTATATGTTTTCTTTTGGTTCAGGAGTTATTTCATGGCAAAGCAAACTTCAACATACCGTTGCTCTCTCTTCCACTGAAACAAAATACAAAGCAACAATTAGTGTCAGTTGTGAAGCTGTTTGGCTACGTTAGATTGCAGATAATTTACAATTTCCTTCATCTACACCTACTCCACTATTTTGTGATAATCAAAGTGTATTGAAGTTAGTAAAGAATACTATTTTTCATGCCTGCACCAAACACATCGAGATTCATCATCACTATATTTGATAATTAGTTGATTCTAGTGATATATCTCTTCACTTTTGTACTTATTTAGAGTAAATAGCAGATCTAATGATTAAACCTCTTGGTTATATTCTTTTCATAAAGTTTTGAGACAAACTTGGAGTCATTTATAATTTATTTATTAAGAGGGGGTGTTAAATATTATAATAAGACTTAACTATTTTTAGTTAAGATCCAAACTAATAACCTCCATAAATATTGTAACCATGCTACAACCAATTTTGCATATTATAAATAAAGATATATTCATAGATGAAAACATCATGTGCTTCTCACAATTATCTCTTCATTCATTTGCTAACATAAACATCAACTTTAGTTTCCACTGATCTTAAGGTATATCGAAAATGCCTAGGTCTTCCATTTTTATTTAAACTTAAGAAGCCAACCATCCATTTGATTTCACGGTGCACCTGAGAGGAACATATCACCTAAGGAAGTTAATCTCATGGTACACTTGGAGATGAGATAGTGGGATATAGGCATGGTTTAGCCTATGTAATTAGTGATCTAAAACATTGGGCCAACATTAGTCTATGAAGGAGAAAAACATATTTGAGAGCCCAAAAAAACATTCAAATCCTTTTAGTATGTCTCCTTGATCTTGATTCTTTTAAATTAATTATATTTAATTTTCTACTTGATTACTTATTGCATTGTAGAATGTATTGACCAACCTAATATAATTATGTGTTGTATGTAATAACTACATCAACCAATCTAAAACAACTATCTATGTGTGAAAACTACATTAGATAATTTGATACAATTCTCTGTGTTTATCTCCCTGACTACATCAACCAACCCAACATAATATATTTTTATCATACTTTAGTGAACTTTATCGACCAAATTGATAAAATTTATTCCTACCAACCTACTATATCGACCAATTTGATAAAGTCGAATTTACCAAGTTAATAACATATTACATTGGTTTGGTCAATGTAGTTAGTTTTTAGTAGATACTAGTAGTACCACCTTTCTCTTTGTATTACATCAGCCTATCCAATATAATCACTTTTCCAGACCCAAAAATTAACTACATTTCCTTGCTTGATACTAATTGTAATTTGTAATCAACCACCTTTATCCTATCGATTACTAACAGTCAACCCCTAATCATTGATGGTTAGACTCGACCACCGATGGTTAGCCTTTACCTACCTTAAGAGTTAGCTCTAGCTCAATTCCACCTTAATTTTTTATTCTTATCTAATTGCATAATTATGCATGTTAAGACTAAAATTAAATGGCCTATTGAACACCTTATTTGAAACTGTTATTTCACCTCTTCCTTCCTTCTATAAAAAAAGGAGGAGGTGAAATCAATCATCAAAAACCATCAAGAACTTTTTGTGTCAGAGGATTTTATGCAAGTATTCTTCTTCTAGCAAATCCAAAAAGGTTTCTAGTGAACCAATAACCAAGACAGAGATCAAAAGTGCAAAAATTCAAAACCCAAGGTACCGTTACTTTCCTAGAATTGCTTCAAAATCTACAAGTTTTCAACCACCCTCAATGTTCTTTAGACTAATAATAAAGCTTAGTATCTATTTTATAAATTAGTTCCTTTTTTTCTCTCTAGAACTTCTCTCCAGACTTTCCAAACAAAATTCTTCGATCTAATCCAAATATGACAATAACTGTCAATGGTCACTTAACCACCAATGGTCTACCCTTAACCATCGATGGTTACCCAACCACCAATGGCCACATAACCACCGATGGTATTACCTAACCACATGTCAATTCTAACATCAATCTTATTTGACCTATCAAACTCTAACCAAACCCCACTTTTTGACTTTCTGCTTGATCACAAAACATCACCCTATTTTTTGAACCACATCTGATTTATTTAGCATTAATATATAATCATTTATTGTTATAATTAGGCAAATTTATCTCTTTCAATAACTTATTCTATTTTATTTTAGTATCTTCTATTATTCAAACAAGTAATTTATCTTTCATTTTCAAAACTTGATTGTATAAAAGTGTGGATTTACAGCCTCTAAGGAAGTTTATGCTTCTCAGATCTACCTTGCTAGGAAATCCACCATACTATCTAACTAATCAATCCTTTCATTAGTGATTTCTTATCTTTATGTCATTCCTCCTCAGACAAATAGGAATATCTACAACCATCTAGATCACGGAGTGCAAACCAAATCTAGGTTATACTAATGTCACCCTTCTTTCAAGTTTTACAACTTTCTTCTTAGAAATAAAGAAAAATTTATGTGAAACATTTTGGAATGATCAGTGGGACCCTTGAGTCTTTTATTGGGTTCATAGTTGCATCTAGGTGCTTTTTCTTCTTGTTTTCTTTCTCATACAATGAAATCAAAATTTCTTTTTGGGCTTAAAATTGACTGCATACATTGTTTATTTGTTTGTTTTAGATTACATAGCTTAATTAATCAAGTGAATTAATCATATATTCACTCTTATCACACACATAATACCAAACTAATTACTCCTAATCAATCATAAAAATATTGACATAAGGCCCGACTGGGATTTCATCACCTGGTGGTCACCATTCATGGCTACCCTCCTTGGATTTCACCACCAAGGGGAAAACCAACTTAGTAAATTAGTTGAGTATAATTTCTAGCAACTTAATATATTTTGGCTAAGCACCTGACACCCTTATTACTTTAGTGTGTGAAGTGAGGGGATAGGCCCCAATATCAATCCACATACTAAGTTCTAGTATAGATCTTGAGATCCTTTAACTACGTAAAACCATCTTTAGATATCTTCTTCTAGTACTCATTCTAAATACTAAAGTTGAATTTCACAATTCTTAAAGCTAAAGGCATAAGCCACAAGAGAGACTAAAAGGAACCTTAGGATTTAATGTACTCTACTATGTGTTTCATTTCCTTAACTTTTTCTTATCTTCTCTTTTTTTGAGTTGTGAGAATTGCTTATATATTCCTTTTCCCCTTATTTTCATGGTTTTGAATAGGCAATAACTTATAAACTAAGTAAATCAAGGTCCACCTCCTAATCATCCATATTCATCTTCTCCTTCATCTGTGGAGTACATCTCAAATGTAAATAGTTATCCCCATCCTTTGGAAAGTCCTAATATCCCTCAGATGGTTGCCCAAGGTGATATGGATTTTGCCACCTTTCTAGATAACAACCCTATAGCCCTCTAACATTACCTTAACACCATATCCCATTGTACCCCTAATTTTATTCTACCTTTTGACCCACCTTATGGTATGCCATCCCACTTTATGGGAAACACCCCTATTTCCACCATTTCCACCTAACCCTTGGTCACCCAAGCATCATAATCTACCAATAATCCCACCAATATCACCATCAAAAACCAACCCACCCAACCAACCAACCAACACCCAGACACCTTCTACCCCAACCAATAACCCTTCTAATATAGGATTAACCCAATCTTTGGGCATTGGTACTACACTCATCATGGGATTACCCTCTACTAGTGTCACTACCCTTCCTCTTGTTTCCAACCCACCTACCTTCACTCCATTCCAAAACTTGGTGGTCCCCATACCTTCTACCATTTTAGCCATCAATACCAAAGTTACCACCTATGCTATGCCTACCAACACAACCATACATCCTACCCAACCTATGTTAAACCCTTAATAAGTTCCCATTGTGTTAGGATCTTAGAGTATAATTGATTACTTTTGTATAAGCAACTAAACATGGAATTGAAACCAAAAGTAATAAGTAACTAGAAATCAGAAACAATAAATAATAGGAGATACAAGAAACACCTAATGTGTATTAAACTCTTCTAAAAGGAAATACAATGAAGAAATATCTCTCTTCTCACACCTCACAGATGTACATTAATTCTCCCTCAAGAGTTCTCTCTCTCTCTCTCTCAATCAATTACAACCAACTCAATTACTAAATTATACATGCTATGAGGATCTAACCCTACTATATAGTATACTACAACACTAGGGTTCATGAGCCATGCATTCACCACCCTTAGATCCACCTCTAAATCAAAGGCTCAAATTTGTTTGGCTAAAAATAGAAAAGCGCTGGAAACACACATCTAAAAATAGCAATTCTAGAAACGCACAAAAGTCAGTGTCAGTCTGAAGATGACCGATGCCGACTGACCCCTAACCGATGTTGGTCAACCCCTAACTAATGTTGATCAACCCCTAACTAATGTCGGTTGGTTCTGATCGATGCCAGTTATTGTGTAAGCCCAACAACCTCCACATTAGCTCATTAGTAAAGCTTTTAGCTCCACAACTCAATAATCTCCCACTTAGAGATAAACAACTACACTTTTACTTGTACAACAACATCTTCTAAACATCTCTGGCTTGTTTCTCCCTCTTCAAGTTCAATCTTGAAGACCAAAAAATCTTGAATGAAGATTCAACTTCTCTTTTGTTACTAGCTTTGTTAACATATCAACAGGGTTCTTATTTGTATGGATATTTTCCAACTTGAACTGTCCATCCTCCAATACCTATCTAATGAAATGGTACCTAAGCTGTATATGTTTGGTTCTTAAATGAAAGGCTAAATTCTTTGCCAAATGAATTGCACTTTAACTATCACTGTACAATTTGCAACTCTCTTGCTCCTTTCCCAACTCTTCCATGAACCGAGTCATCTAAATTATTTCCTTGCTAGCCTCTGTGACTGTAATGTATTCTACCTCTGTAGTAGACAAGGCAACAACCTTCTACAACTTTGAAATCCAGCTAACCGCCATTCCACCAACAATGAACACATATCATGTGGTGCTTCTCCTACCATCCAAGTCACCTACCATATCCGAACCTACATACCCATGTAGAGAAGTGTTTGACCTTCCATAGCATAAATGCCTACTGCTGGTCCCTCTCAGATATCAGAGAATCCACTGAATTGCTTTCCAGTGTTCCTTTCCTGGATTGGCCATAAACTTGCTGACAACTCCCACTGCTTGGGCAATATATGGTCTAGTACATACCATTGCATACATTAAGCTCCCAACTACTGAAGCATATGGAACTCTACTCATGTACTCAACCTCATCATGTGATTTAGGACACTATTCTTTTCTCAACTTGAAGTGTTTATCCATAGGTTTGCTTACCGATTTTGCATCCTACATATTGAACATCTCCAACACCTTATTCACATAATCCTCTTGAGACAAAATCAAACTGTGATTTTTCCTATCTCTCTTAATACTCATGCCAAAGATTTTTTTTGCTGCTCCTAAATCCTTCATGGAAAATGTGTGAGCTAATTTTACCTTAAGCTCAGTAATTTTTTGCATGTGTGAACCTGCAACAAGCATATCATCTACATACAATAACAGGATAATATAACTACCATTATCCAATCTGTTAAAATAAACACAATGGTCAAATTGACATTTACTAAAGCCATGCTCTATCATAAACCTATCAAACCTCAAATACCATTGTCTTGGAGCTTGCTTAAGACTATATAAGCTTTTCTTCAACCTGCACACAAGTTTCTCCTTACCTTTGACCTCAAAACCTTTTGGTTGATCCATATATATCTTTTCATCCAAATCTCCATGAAAAAATGTTGTCTTAACATCAAGCTGCTCAAGACGTAAATCCTCAATAGCAACTAAAGACAATACAGTCTGAATAGAAGTCATCTTTACTATAGGAGAAAAAAATTCACCAAAATCAATAACTAGTTTCTGTGCAAATCCCTTTACTACCAACCTGGCCTTATGTCTCATTTGTCCATTCTCTCCTTCCTTTAACTTGTATACCCATTTGGTTTTTTGTGCTTTCTTTTTGGCTGGTAACTCAACCAAATCCCACGTATGGTTCTCTTCCTAGGAATCAATTTCCTCATTCATGCCATGCTCCCACTGTTTCCTAGATTCTACCTGCATTACCTCATCAAATTTTTTTGGTTCTCCACCATCAGTGAGCAACAAGTAGTATAAAGAAGAGGAATAATGAATTAGAGGTTTACTTACCCTTTCAAACCTCCTTATGGGTGTTTGAGACTCATTTACAACTTGCTATCTGCCTAAATTTTCTTTTGAAAGTGACCGAACCTGGTCATCTCTGATCGATGTCAGTTTGCACCTGATCAATGTCAATTCCTCCTAATCGATGCCGATTTCTACCTGATCGATGTCGATTTTCACTTGACCGATGTCAGTTTCCACCTGACCGACATCAGTCTCTGTGTTTTTTTGTGAGTGATGATTTTTACCCACGAGCTCATTTTGGATCATAACCTCTTCCAAATCAAGATTTCCCTGCTCAAAATTATTCAGCCTCTTGAGCTGATCATTGTACATCACCTTCTCATAAAAAACTACATCATGGCTTCTAATAATTTTTTTAGTTTCTAAATTCCACAACCAAAATCCAAAATCTCCAAAACCATAACCAATGAAAGTGCACCACATATATTTAGCATCCAGCTTCTTTCTATTTTCTTTATCAATGTGCACAAAAGCTTCAGAACCAAAAACTCTAAGAAATGAAAGATCTACCTTTTTATCTATCCAAGCCTCTTCTAGAATTCAACCATCTAGTGCAGTAGAAGGTCCTCTGTTAATCAGGTAAATCATAGTATCTACAACTTCTACCCAAAACTGTAAGGGCAAACTAGCATGCAACCTCATACTCTGTGCACGCTCTATTATTGTTCTATTCATCCTTTTAGAAACTCCATTTTGTTGAGGTGTCCTTGGAACCATCCTTTCCCTGTGTATTCCACTCATAGAATAGTAACTATTGAATTTATTGCTGTAGTACTCACCACCATTGTTAGATCTAAGGCACTTCAATCTCAAACCTGTTTCATTCTCAACCAAAGCTTTCCATTTCTTAAAAGTGTCTAAAACATCAGATTTTATCTTTATGCAATAAACCCATACCTTTCTTGTATCATCATCAATGAAAAAACATAATACTGTGATCCTCCAATAGAAGCTACCTTAGCTAGTCCCCACACATCTGTGTAAACAAGCTCCAACTTGTGCTTCTTCTTTATTAACCCAGTTTTGAGAAACCTCACTTTCTTTTGTTTCCCAAAAATACAATGCTCACAGAAATATAGATCTATGATTTTCAAATCTGAAAGCTTACCTTTTGACTTAAGAAAATTCATTCCCTTCTCACTCATGTGACCAAGCCTACAGTGCCACAACTTTGCATCTACATCTGAAGTAGATAAAATAGAAGGAGAATAATCAGTAATACAAGTAGATAGATAAAGTGTACCTACTCTCTTACCTTTTGCTAATACAAGTGCACCCTTGGAAATTTTCCAAGATTCAGCTGTGAGAGTTACTATGCAACCCTCATCACCCAACTTTTCTACAAAAATTAGATTCCTCTTCAGGATGGGTACATGCATGACATCTTTCAACACCCATGTGTTGCCATTCTACAATTTCAGCTGCACTTTTCTTTTGCCAACAATTTTACAAGGCTCATCATCCCCTAAATAAACTTTTCCAAAATCTCCATGGACATAATCATTAAAAAATTATCTATTTGGGGTTGCATGGAAAAAGGCACCAGAATCTAAAACCCATGATTCTACTTTATTATCCAAGGAAAATATAAGAGCATCCTATGCAACAATACCTACAACTTTTGCTTTTTTATTACCTTCATGCTGATTTTATTTGTTATCCTTCAACCAACAATCTTTCTTTGCATGCCCTTTCTTTCCACAATTCTAGTAGGTTATTCTTTCATTTCTGGATTTGAATCTACTTCCCATCTTTGACTTTGATTTCTCTTGCTTGCCCTTCTCTCATTGCCTTCCCCTGCTTTCAACACTTAAAGCATTACCTAATGTTTCCCCTGTGCTTTTCCTGTGAATTTCTTCATTCAAAATTACACTAACAACATCATCAACTTTCAAGATATTTGAAGCAGATGCAGTATTACTAACTGCCATTACCAAACTATGCCAACTTTTAGGTAAAGAGCATAAGATTAAGACAGCCTTAATTTTGACATCAAAAACTATTTTGACTGAATTTAACTAATTTACTATTATATGGAAATCATTAAGATGACTAGATACAAATCCACCTTCCTGCATTTGCAAATTAAATAATTGCTTCATAAGATATACCTTATTCGAAGCTGAGGGTTTTTCATATAAATTTGCCAAAGTATCCATTAACTCTACTGTTGTCTTTGCCTGTGATAAGTTGGAAAACATAGAAGCTGCTAAGCTCAACCTTATAGATCCAAGAGCCTTTCTATCAAGAATATTCCATTCTTCATCTTTCATATCTATGGGCTTCCTTGAAACCCCACCCAACAGTAAATACCAATCTTTCTGATACAGATAATCTTTAATTTGCATCCTCCATAATTGATAATTCTTGCCATTAAATTTGTCCATTCTTAGTTTACTTTCTTCTACCATTGCTTTGCTCTTACTCAATCAAAAACCCCTGTGAGTGAATTTTGTAATCAACAAACACTAACACGCTCTGATACCAGTTACCAGGATCTTAGAGTACAATTGATTGCTTTTGTATAAGCAACTAAACATGAAATTGAAACCAGAAGTAATAAGTAACTAGAAATTAGAAACAACAAATAATAAGAGATACAAGAAACACCCAATGTGTATTAAACTCTTCTAGAAGGAAATATAATGAAGAAATCTCTCTCTTCTCACACCTCACAGATGTACAATAATTCTCCATCAAGAGTTCTCTCTCTCTCTCTCTCAATCAATTACAACCAACTCAATTACTGAATTGTACATGCTATGAGGATCTAACCCTACTATATAGTATACTAAAACACTAGGGTTCATGAGCCATGCATTTGCCACCCTTAGATCCACCTCTAAATCAAAGGCTTAAATTTATTTGGCTAAAAATAGAAAAGTGCTGGAAACGCACATCCAAAAATAACAATTCTAGAAATGCACAGAAGTCAATGTCAGTCTGAAGATGATCGATGCTGGTCGACCCCTAACCGATGTCGATCGACTCCTAACAGATGTCGGTCAACCCCTAACTGATGTCAGTTGGTTCTAACCAATGCCAATTACTGTGTAAGCCCAACAACCTCTACATTAGCTCATTAGTAAAGCTTTTAGCTCTACAACCCAACACATTGTTCCAAACTTGAGCTATGTCCCTAATGCACAAGGGTATGTACCTCTTCATTCCACCCAACCACCTATCCCCATGTATTCATATGTGGCATCATCCTAGCCACCCATGTCCACATACCAATATGTGACAACCTCCTAACCTTCCATTATATATCCTTATATTGCACCTACCTAAGCCTAACATAATCTGCCTTACAACTACGAGGGTACATGACCACAAATGGATCTTGTCAAAATTTTAATGGACAAAATTAATACTTTGGATCCATCTATTTCTGGTGCCCATAACCTCTTATCTTATGACCAAATTTTCA
Source organism: Torreya grandis (assembly GCA_037957365.1). Classification (NCBI taxonomy): domain Eukaryota; kingdom Viridiplantae; phylum Streptophyta; class Pinopsida; order Cupressales; family Taxaceae; genus Torreya; species Torreya grandis. The sequence continues at coordinate 4,585,713 of JARHVA010000552.1, forward strand.
ATGAGGCAATTTATCCATCCATACCCATTAGACCTTATCCCCCTTAATGGGAGATTTTGAATTTTTAAAAATTTTAGAGCAAGGAAGACCCTCAAGAACATCTAAGAGCATTTAGGCATTCTTTCTATTTGATTACCTATGATGATGCTCTCCTTCTCTATACCTTTCCCATGTCTCTATCGGGTCTGACACTAGATTGGTACAATGTTATTACAAGGAAATCCCTCTTTTCTTTTTCCCAACTAGATCAAAATTTTTTAGACCACTTTTCCATAAACATCTCTAAAAAGGTTTCCATCACTGATCTCTACTCCTTTTGATAATTTGATGATGAGTCCATAGCCAAATTTGTAACCCATTGAAGAAGTCAACTGTCTTTCTCTTTGCCCCAACCTGAGCTAATTAAACTCTTTGCTCAGGCTTATGCCAAACATAGTTCCTCCACATTGTGGGTTTAGACTTTCAAGACCTTTGATGAGGCTTTCACCATGGCATAGAAATTAGAGAACAAAGACATTGATGAGGGGAAGTTGAAATTGAGAAATAAGAATTACAATTTCAAATCAAATGAGCCCCCCTCCTCCAAACTTAATAATCAAACCAACACTAACACCAAAAACAAAGGAACCATGAATGCAATTGTCCTTAAAACCACTCCTCTACTAGTTGTTAACCAACCCAACTCCTCCAATTGTTAACTAACCCAACTCCTCCAATTCCTCCAATTAGAACACTAAAAACCCAAAAAACAACAACAAAAATAAATTCACTTTGCTAGGGGAGTCATATGCTTCGGTCTTGGAGAAGTTGTTGAAAGCAAATATCATACAAGTTCCATAAATCAAACCTCCATAGCAATTTGATTCCTTTCATCCTATACTTGGTTGGTATAAGGAGAATGAATTGTGTTCCTTCCACCATGTCATTGGGCATGATGTTAGTAGGTGAAATAAATTCAATAACATTATCCAAAATTTCATTAACAAGGGAGAACTTGTGTCGAATAAACCCAATGCACCACCAAATCAATCACTTGACATATTTAGATAGCCATTCCCAAACCATGCCCCTTACATAAACAATGAAAATAATAGAGTGGAATCCTCCCATAACCATGAGGTCCATACCATTAATGTAGTTCTTAGTGAACTCATTATTGAGGAGACCATTGATGGAACTACCTTTCCTTCCCCTCCACTTATTGAGGTAGTGGAGTCACTCTCCATTACTTTGAAATATGAGACCAAGGAAATAAATATTCCCCTTTATCCACTCATTGAAGTACTGGAGCTACCCATCTCTCTTATGGAAGACATGAAAAAAGAGGTAGCCATTACCACCATATCCTTCTCTTCCATCATATAACAATCCACTCTTCCTTTGGAAATCACCCCTAAAGAAGAGATCATTTGACCTATCTCTCCTATAAGAGACTCACCTTCTCAAAACTTGGAACCTTTGATTAAGGAAAATGATGAGGTAGCCACTCCTCTCTCTCTACCCATGGGTTTTTCCTTTGAGATCAATATCAAGGGGATCAAACCCATTTGTAAGCCCTTTTCTAGACTGGTTTAAAACTTGGAGTACTTATCCCAACCCAACACAGATCATGCAACATTTTGACATCATCTTCGTCTTCTTTGCCCAACCAAGAAATCACCCCCAACCATGCCATTGCCAACCAAACATTTTGCTTCCACTATTAAACCCACCATCACACCAATCAAACCTTTAAAAACCTATACCCCTCAAGTTGTAGTTGAACCAACCAAACCAACTCCACCTAAAATAACCCAAGTAGCTTCCCCCATTACAACCAAACCCATCAAAAACCTTGGAATGCGCCCTACTCAAAACCTCATTCAACCTCCACTAAAAGTGGATCTAGCACCACCTAACCCACCAAAAGTCGAGCCAACCAAGAAAGGGGAACCATCTAGGATCCTAAAAACTATAGCCTTGCCACCTATTTATACCTTGCCTTCCATTGTGGGACCACATATTTCTTCCATCCTAGGACCTCATCATTCAGTTAAGAAAATGTGTCTTCCAAAGATAACCTAAACCCAACCTCCTCTTCTAGCTACACCTCTACCTATCCTCTTCACAACCTCAACCTTGAAATCCTCCACTACCAAGCCTACTAATTAAAAAATTTATACCTCCAAACCATCAACCACAAATAATAATTTGCCTCTCAAAACTCCCACTTCTAAGACTACTCTTAAGAAATCTTCCATCCTAACAATCAAAAAGAGAACTCTAACATCCTTGCCACCTTTTCTTGAGTCTTACTCAACAATCTTGTAAAAGTTATTGCAAACATCTTGCTTAATATTTCCACCAATCAAAACATTTGACCCATATAGTCCTAAACCATCCTGGTATAATGACAAACTAGTATGCTCATACCATAGAACACCTGGACATGATATGGGGAACTGTAGATCTCTCCAAGTATTAATCCATTAGTTATATCAAGAGGATGACTTATTGATAGATGAGCCTCTTATGAGACCACCACTAATCTAAGAACCAAGAACCATCAACCAACACTTACCTACTCCCCCACTCTCACCTTAGAATGAAGAGGAATTGAAGCAATCCTCTAGCCCAACTCTTTCCCACATCCATACCATCCATGTGGTCACATGATCATAGGCTCAACAAAAGGATAAGGGGAAGGGAAAGGAGTCCAATCCATAGACATATCCCTCTTCCACCATCCAATCACCCAACCAACATCAAACACCTTTATCTTCAACCAAACCCAAGGTGTCCATCTTGGGTCCCTCTCAATCCAACCCTTCTGAATCAATCGAATGAGTAGTTCTTAAAAAACTTCACCAAACATCAGTGAAGATGAGTTTGTATGAACTAATAAATACCTCACCCCACTACTACTAAGTGATGATAGAGACATTAAAATCCATAGAGGTTCAACTAGAAGACCCAAAACCTCTGGCAGTCTTTATTGGAGATGTTTAACTTTCCAACCTTGTTACCTTTAAGGATTTGGAAATACCCTCCATCCATCAAGATGATGTAGATATTCCCCTCTTCATTACCATGTACATCAACCAAACTTGCATCAAGAGTGTTATTATTAATGGGAGATCTAACATCAACATTATGTCCTCTCACACATATAACCAAATCAAATTACTTGAGAGCATTATGTCAAAAACCTTAGAGGTGCTCTGATCATTGAATGATACCATGAACACAACTTTAGGAACTATTGTCCTTCTCATTTGCCTAGGATCCCACATGATTCTTGAGCTCTTATATATAGTAAAAGGTGAGTTCTTATATAAAATTATACTAGGATGACCTTGGATTTGTTTCATGGGTTGTGTGCCATCCACCCTACACTGATGCATCAAATTTGAACATGAAGGTCAAGTTGTTACCATATAAGGTGACTCAAGTCCTTTTACATCATGAAACATGACATACTAACCCAATGGAATTCTCCTTCCTCCATCCAACAAGCCTTCAATAGTAAAAGATGAAGCTCCATCTTATTTTACCAATGAAGCATCCACCAGTTCATCCATCCCTTCCACACAAATCCCCATGATGTATCTTTTGGAATCGACCTTCCAATGTCTCTCATTGGGGGAGTATCACCTTTTGACACTAGACACTTTTCCTACTCCCTAAGAGTATGGGAATCTTGACCAAAAACCTGATTATGACCCCAATATTGGAATTATTATTCCTTTCAGGCCCTAAACTTATCAAACTAATTTCATATATAGGGGACTTGATAAACCCTTTGACACTTCTGCTAGCTCTTTTTCACCTTGACCATTCACCTCTATTTTTTCTTATTTGGACAAACCAAAGTTTACTAAGACATATATCTATAGGTGTGCTTAGAATGGATTTAGTCTAGGTTGGTATGAACATGGGCCACATGAGTTGATTCCAATTAAGACCTAGAAATATCATGAAAAACATGGCCTCAATTTAATTCCACCTAAAAGGCAAACCAACCCACCTCCCATTACCTTCATTGATGAAGGAATCCCATCCTCACCGTCCACTCCACCATCGACAACTGAGGATTTTGACATCATCCCTGCTAACTTTCTTTCATCGACATGATCAGCCTTGGACTCCTGACTTATCAAAAGGATGAGGCAACCATAACCATTCATCTAACTCATCTGGAGATGGTAGGAGACAACTCTCCTACTATTAATATTGTTTGGTGTTAGGATGATGATTCTAATCTTGCCTATCTAGGTACAAAAAATTCTTCTATCCACAAATATCTTATGTAATATAAATAACTATATTGAATAAATCCACTATGGATACCAACTTATGTAATCTAAATAACTTGTGCATTGTCAAAATTGGCCAATCACTAAATTTTGAGGAGCTTTAGGACTTCCTCCTTTTCTTATGAGACTATATCATAACATTTTCTTGGTCTTAAAATGACATGCTAGGAATCAACCCCTTTATTCCTACCCATAATATAATCACTAGCTTTGATACCAAATCATTTAGGCAAAATTTTTGATGAATGCAACTTTGCATAGCCCTTATCGTTAAAGAAGAGCTTTAACATCTCCTATTCATCAATTTCATCTAACCCATTTATTATCACCAATGGGTCTTGAACATCATACCTATCACCAAAGATACATGGGGACTTTGAATTTGTGTAGACTTTTATGACCTTAACCTTGATTTCCCAAAGGATGACTTTCATTTGCCGAACATTGACCAAATTTTTGATCTTACAGTCAACCATAAGATGTTATCTCTTATGGATAGGTTCTTAGCTTATAATCAGATCTTAATTACCCCTAAAGATCAACACAAAACTACCTTTATCACCCTATGGGGAACTTTCTACTATAGGGTCATGCCTTTTAGTCTAGATAACACTAATACAACCTACCAACATGCTATGAACTACATCTTCCATGACCTTATTCACAAAATCATAGAAGACTATGTCAATGAACTTATTGGGAAATATAAATGTCATAAGGATCATTTGTCTATTCTTAATATTATCTTTGAATGACTCATCTATTACCATGTTCGCATTAACCCCAAGAAGTGTATTTTTGGGGTTTTATCAAGAAATCTCATTGGTTTTAGTGTCTCCCTTCAAGGATTTGAAGTTGATCTTGCCAAAATCAAATCAATCCTCAAGATGCCTCATCCCACCCACCTCAAACAACTCTGTAGCTTGTGAGGGAAGCTCCAATCCATTCATCACTTTATCTCTCGACTCTTTGATCGATGCCAACCTTTTCAACACCTTATAAAGAAGGATGTATCTTTTAAGTGGAATACAAATTTTCAAAAAGCTTTTGATTCAATTAAATAGTACCTTATATCTTCACCCATCCTCATTCTTCCCAATGAATATTAACCTTTTTACCTTTATATTAACACCACTGACCAATCGTTAGGGGAAATTCTGGTTCATTGAGATGAGCAATATAAAGAGTAATCTATCTAATATATAAGTCATATGCTTATAGAGAATGAGACTTGATATACCCATACCGAAAAGCTTTGCCTCACCTTGGTATTTCTAGCCACCAAAATTCAACATTATCTCCTCAACCACAAGACCTTTGTCATCACCAAAACCAACCCTCTAAAGTATATATACTCCAAGCCATACCAAAATCAATGTGTGGCCAAGTGGCTCATGCTTTTAATTGATTTTAACCTTGAGTTCCTTTAGTAGAAGTCAATTAAAGGGAAATTCATTGTTGAATAATTGGTTGAAGCACCATTAAAAGAAAACCAACCTCCTTCTCTCAAGTTTCTAAATGAGTCCATCATAACCCTCTCTCAAGGTTATTCCACCTATCAAACCCTAACCAAATTCCACTTTTTGATTTTTTGCCTGATCATAGAACGTCATGCTATATTTTGAACCATGTCTAATTTATTTAGCATTAATATATAATCATTTATTTCTATAAATAGTCAAATTATTCTCTGTCAATCAATTATTATATTTGAATTTAGTATCTTTTTTTATTCATGCAAGAAATTTATCTTTCATTTTCAAAACTTGATTGTTTAAAAGTATGGATTGATAGCCTCCAGGAAAGCTTGTGCTTCTTGGACCTAGCTTGCTAGGCAATCCACCCTACTATCTAAATAATCAACCCTTTATTTAGTGTTTTCTTATGTTCAGGTCATTCCTCTCTAAATAAAGAGGAGTATCTAAAATTGTTTGGATCATGGAGTGCAAACCAAATCTAGGTTCTACTAATCTCACCCTTCTTTCAAGTTTTATAACTTTTTTCTTATAAATAAAGCAAAATTTACGTGAAACATTTTGTCTGATCAAGTGACCATGTTCTTTGATAGATCAAAGTGTTAACGTGGTGGGGGAGCTAACATCATCCATATCCCCATTCACACTGAACCTCTTCCTTTCTCCTTCAAGCTAGATTTTGAATGTACCAATAATATGGTTGAGTATGAAGCCCTAGTGATAGGTCTCCAAACTGCATTAGCCTTGGGAGTCAAAATGATCAGCATTTTTGGTGACTCATCTTGTGGTCAATCAAATCAATGGATATTATCAATGTAATAATGATGTTTTACAACAATACTAATAACTAGCTGATGTAATCTTAGCATCATTTGAACACCACTATATCCAAACCACTCCATGATCTATGAACAAGTTTGCAGATACCTTGGCTTCTCTCACTTCTTATATTTTGTCTACACCCTCTGACTCTAAGCTATATATAATTATCCATCAACTTACCAAGCCTTATTATATCAAATCAAACTCTCCTACCATATTTAATGTGGAGGAGACCCAACCTGACCTTTGGTATTATCATAACTTTGATTATCTCAACCCTGCCATCATCCCTTCTAACCTTTTTAGGAATGATCAAAGAGTGTTTATTCAAAGCATCTCACATTATACCATAATGGGGGGAATTATTTATAAATGTGGCTTTGATGGTCTCTTCTTTTTTTGCCTATACAGTCATGAATCCTCTCATGCTATCAAAGAAACACATGATGGGATTTGTGGAAGACACTTTAGTGGTCTAGCCTTCATTAAATGCATCCTTTGCCTTGGCTATTATTGGCCCACCCTTAACCAAGATTACTATGATTATGTGAAAAAAGTGTGTCAAATTTCAATAACATTCTAATTTACATCATGCACCTAGCCATAGTCTCCAAGTATCCAAGGATCTTTGGCCCTTCTCATAATGGGCTTTGGATCTTATTTGTGAAATTAACCCCCATTCTTCATAGTGACATCATTATATCATAATTATAATAGAATATTTCACCAAATATAGAGGATATTCCTCTCATCTCAACCAAAGACAAAAATATTATCTATTTTATCAACCATCACATTATATATCATTTTGGTGTTCCTCATAAAATTATCATTGATAATAGTAGATCTTTCAAAAATAAATAAGTCCAAGGTCTTTATGATGTTTTTGGTATCAAGTTAAGTTTCTCATCACCTTATCATCCACAAGTAAATGGATAAGCTGAACCTTCTAACAAAACTCTCAAAAGATGCTAACTAAAATGGTTAATGCTTCTAGTCGAGATTGGCATTTGCACATCCCCTTCGCCTTATGGGCATATCATAATAGCATTCAACCCCCTATGGGTGCTATCCTTTTCTCTCTTGTATTTAGAGCCGAGGTTATCTTACCTCTCGAAGTCCAAATTAACTCTCTTTAAATATCTCATTTTTTAGAGTGATTATTGTCACGATCATTTAATCCAACTTGAGCTACTTAATGAATGCCATTTAACTATGCTTACCCATCTTCGTATCTATCAAGAGTGAATCAAGCATGCTTATAATAAACACAACAAAGTGAATAAATTAAATATCAAAGACCTCATCTTAAAGGAAAATCCACATGTAACAAATATGGAGAAAATAAAGTGGAGAAAGTTTACTTTCAATTAGCTTGGACCTTATATCATAACACACAAGTATGGATCAGGAGCTCACCAGTTATCCTCCATTTAAGGGAACTATTGACCAAATTTGACTTCTAGTCAAATTGGGTCAACCCATACTATTTTTTAAATTTTGAAGATGGTTTACACGTCTTATGGGGGTCTCATATTGTCTTATACATAATTCTTATCCTTCCTCTATCCTTGGTCTAAGCCCATTCTCCTTGTACTAGTCCAGTCAAATAAAGTCAACCAAAGTAAATCTTAGTCAAACTTGGTCAAAGATTAAAAATATGTTATGTGTTTCTAATTCATATATTTGTCCTTTATCATGCTTTATATGCAAAAAGTGTCATTTGGCCACATTTTTAGCATAATAAATGACTTGTACAGACTTTCAAGGAGGAAAATTTGTCACAAAGAGATTTAAAAGTGGATAAGGTTAGGATATATTAGGATTAGCTAGAGGTCAGTCCAATAATTAATTATATGTAGAAATGGGGAGTTTCTCCTTATTTTTGGGCCCTTTTAGGGGCTTGTATGGAATGGATGATCTCATTCACAAATAAAAATGTGAGTGGAGTGTATATTCACCTACATAAATTAATTTCCATGCTTTGAGTGCTTAGAAAAGTTCAAAAAGTTCATCTTCAACTTATTTTTCTTCCATCTTCTCTTTGCAAGCTAAGAAGGGTCAAATTTAATTATTTGGTGTGGATCGTATAGTTGGAGTTGGGAATAATGGTCTTGGTGTATGAAATTTCTCTAATTATACTTAAATTTAGTGTTAATATTTATCATATTAATAAATTATTCTATATGAACCATTGCTAACACTACAGGCAACTTTTTATGTATTTGCAACCATGAGGGGTCTCATTTTGAGATAGTTTTTGTTTCTTGTGTTTGGTTTTTATGGGTTTGATATTTTAAAATGTTTTTAATGACCTATCCATAGGTTTTATTTTCTCATTTTTTTTGTAAGTCTCATGAATGCAATAAGCTTCTTCTAGGCTTGTATATGCTTCCAAACTGGTCTTTTCACACTTGTAGCTATCTCAAGCACCATGAAGGAAGCTTTCACATTAGAATGGAGGCATGGGAAATTGAATAAGGTTTTTTTACCTATGGGGATGCATCTAGATGTGTTTGAACAAGTTTTGAATTCATGAAATGCCAAACCAATGCTCAAATGATTATGTTTCCCATACTCAATCAACTCCCATCTACTCTTCAACTTTGGTCATGATTTGTGAAGGTTATAGGGATGTCCATAAAGGTGTTTTGAAGGTTTTTATATCTTTATGTATCCTTTATAAATATGGAGTGGTCATCAAGCTTACATATGGTACAAGAAGAGTGAGAATTATAGTCATATGCAACTTTTTTAGTTTGATAGCCATTTGAACATGCATCTATAGATATTCAAAGAAAGTATCATGTGAGGTAAAAATATCTTGAAATTCCCAAGTATTTATAAGATAAAAAAGACTCATTTTAAATTTTTAAAGGACATCATGTTGTTAAGAGTCCATCTACCATGGATATGGTTCATGTTCTACTCATTGCCCTGCTTACAACCATTACTACCTACATGTGCCTTAATTGAAGAGTTGTGATGCCATTTTTAAAGTGTTAAAAAACAAATTGGAAATTTTATTAAATTAATATAATATGTTTTAGATCATGAATTCCCTTTGGAAAGAGGTAGAGTGGAAAATGAAAAGACAAACCATGTTAAAATCCAAATGACTGAACTCAGGCTCACCGTCCCAAAATGACCAAAATAGAGTTCTTTAAGATTTTTTGGAATAACATATACCATGAAAAAATGAATTTACAATGATCTTGGTTGTTTGGTTTATTGTTACCTACCACATACAATTCATATCCCAATTTAGAGGATCAAAAGGTGAGTGAAGGATGAACAATTGGAGTCCAAAGTTGCCTAAGAAACTATTGGATTTTGACAGTGAAACCTATAGGATGTTGATAGAAAAGTGACCTTGCACTTCATATTGAGAGTCCTAGACTATGAAATCAAGGGGGAAAAATCCCAAATGTTTAAAAGATACTCATGAGCCAATATTTTAGAGAAAATGTTGTGTGCCTTGTTTTGATCCCTAAGCACTCTCCCTCATTTGTACACAGGCCTGGGAAGGAACACCTACAGTAAGGGTTTCAAATAGTGAGGTGGAAGGTTGAGTTTGGACCTTATTTTGAAATTTAAAGGTGAATAGATTATTTTTTGATATTATAACCTTAAATAAGAATAAAATAATATTCAAACAATTTTTAAATGGCCCAAGTGCACCTATAGGTAGGACAAAGTGCCTCAGTCCTATTTAAGGCAGTCAATAAAGTCTTGCGAAGAAAAGTTGTTTGAAATTTTAGGTGTATGAGGAGAATATGAGTGGGTGATAGGAATAAAAAGAATTATTGTCACTAAAAAGGAACCTAAAATTCCATTTAAAATACCTAATACATCCATAACAACCTATAATAAATAGGGGAAGAAGAGAAATTGTCTCAGTCAGGGTTTTGTAGATAGTCTTGTGTTGCAAGAGCATAGTGATGGTTCAAGAGGTAAAATTATTGGAGAGATCAACTTAAGGAATAATATATTGCATTTAAACCTATATGAGTCTTATACATGAGTATATTTCATGGAAAGAACCTCCATTTTCCACAAAACACAGTCTCATACCCTTCCTACCCTCACAGTCTGCCTTGTTCATACGTTTGCCTCAGAAATATGTAAAGTTGGAGGTATTATGCTTGGAGTTAAAGGGTGATTTGGTATAGAGTACCAATAGGAGTTAAATAATCTCCTAAAATGGTCAATTTATCATGGCTAATAGGGTAAGTGCCTCTTATTTTATCTCAAATAGGGGACATGTCCCCTTGCATAGACCCTACAACTCTATGGAAACAGGTGAAGCAGGTGACCAAAAGGAAAATAGAGATAAAAGGATTATTTGAGAAGATGTATCACATCCATGGAAACATAATAAACCTTGATATAAGATTATAAGTCAAATAGGGTAGTCTGGACAAGGAGGTTTGTAGGCAGGGTAGCTAAGCATGATATGAGCCTAAGCCCTAATGAGGGGTCATTTTAAATTTTAACCTTTGAAAAGAATTTAAATGTTTTGGATCAACTTCATGGAGGTTTAAATGATGTTCAGGATATATATAATAGGTTTATAAGGCTAAAAAAGAGTTTTCAACCACCAAGTTATAGGTAGACCTATTGGCAAGGTCTAGGCCTAATACCAAACAGGGGTCAAGTTTCATTTCAAGCTCTTGATAAGATTTTATAGTGATTTAAGCACGTTTTTATGGTATTAAAATAAGTGATTCAACCTTTAGTATGTATAAAAACTTCCCAAGAATCCATGTTTGGCCTAAAGTGTGCTCAGACCTTACCAAAATGCTAAAAGGAGCTTGAATGCTAACTTAGAGTGCTTGAAACCTTCATGAACTTATGCATGGGACTCTAAGGTATTTGGAGATATTATGGTGGGTATATAAGAAGCCATTAGTGGAATTTAGAAATATTTATAATGTGCCATGTCTATGAACAAATGTTAAGAGTCCAGGTGACTCCAAAACCCTTGCAAACCCTCCATAAGGATCCGATTAGGAAAGTGAGGCAAATGAAGAATCTAGATGTAGGGGAAATGCCATGAAATGAATTGGATGATGTAGAGGAATATCTATGGATCCTCCTCATGCAATTGAGATACACCACGCCTATATGAAAATGGTAGAATAAAGCTTATTTTGAAAAAAATGTGTTTTGTAGGTTTAGAAAGCTTTCAAGAGACCAAATTAATTTTGGGAGAGAGTTTAAGAATTTTTATAAGCTCTCATGTCCATTAGATCAAATATTTTAAATCCTATGTATGCCTACCACCTTTCTCATTTCAGCCAATCTAGTGGGTAGATAGTGAACACTTAGGAGAAAATAGTGAAACTTTAATTGGAAGGCATGTTAAGGCTTGTTTATTGAAACTAATGATTTGGACACCTTGGAAACATGACATCCCTCCTTGTGCATGGATCAAATGGCATATTTGGGTGCCAAGTGTGAGAGGTGCTTGGAGAGAGGCCATTTTGGGACTATCATGGATGATTGTGCATAAATAAAAGATCATAAGTGGTTTAGGACCTCCCCAATGCATGCGAGGACCTATTAGTAACTCCTCCCACTCAGACCCATCATCAGATCTGATTAGTTTTAGTGATAAGGTAGTTTTGGAAGGCAAATAATGAGGGGTAGTTTTCTATACAAGGAAAGGAGTTTCTAGACTACTTTACAAGGCTTGGATGATTGGAGATGACACTTTTATCTCTTGACATTACATGGCTCATCCCATCTCTTTCTCACATGCATTTGTAACTACTTTTCTCAAGTTGAAACATGTACAAGTGACTCTTGAACTTCATTTTATCTCTCTCACACATAATTGTTATAAAATTTAGCCTTTTTGGCATTGTATAACATCTCTCCACCTTGGTATGGTGAATCCCTACTAAATATTTACCTTGAATAAATGAAGATAGAAATTTTTACCTCATTTAATATTTTGCTAAGTATACAAATGGCTGTTAGTATTGTGTAAGTGTAGTTTTTTTACCTTCACATGTTACTCTTCATAGTACATAGTGTTTTGTAATCTCTCTTTTGTAGGTCAGCAAGAAGTGCCTAATGGGATTGCAGGTGTAGTGAGTAGCCTATTCAATAATTTGTCTTAGAATTCCTATTTATTAAGTCCTCCTAGCCTAAGCTATCTCCAAGACCCCATGTTGAAACATTGATGTGAGGGATAAGGTTGTCATTGAATGAAGTGTATGTGCATACTTATTCTTGGTTTTAAGTGCATATCAAAGGGTGTGAGTAGAGAATATGTATGGCGTATCACCCCCATCGAATAATATAATTTCTTGTAATTCCTATCTCTTTTCACAAGAGTAAGTATTAGATTAGGTGACAAGTACATCAAGACATATCTAGGGAGCTATCCCTTTTAATCCTAGAGGTCTACTTCCACCATAGGTTCCCCACACACCTAGAAATAGTCCAATGTTGCCCAAATATGGAAGAGGCATGAACACCCACTTCTATGGTGAAATATTTGGAGACAACAGTTTTAGCATTCCCAGTGGGACTTCAGGTGAAGGACTTATTTGTGCTATCCTTCAACTCATTAGCCTCTAAAATCAATCAAAGCATCAATCGAAACTCCAAATTATTTCAACTGGTGTAAGCAGCCCTAGTGATTCTAAACATCAATTCTGGTATGTACTCTTCATCTTTCAATCAACATGTACCTCCTTATCAAGATGATCCTACTTTAGTATTCATGGATTATCCACAATATTCCCTCAAGAGACTGCACTTCATGAAGGTTCATATTAACCATTCTACCCTCCTACAACATCAACTCACTCCTATTAGAAACTTTCTATTCCTAATGATCAGTTTGAGTAAGATGAGAATGAGTTGAGCCTCGATTTGGAGGGTTTGAAAAGTGAATTGAGGGAGTTGAAAGAACTTTTAAAATAACAAGTAATGCAATATCAATCTCATGTTCCTCAATAATTCAAGGAGGTTATTCCTTCTCCTTTCATTACCACCATGATCATTGGTAATGTCTTAATTCATAATTGTGATTTTGGTACTATTGCATGCCATTTTTTTTATTTCTAAAGCTATAACTTATGAGTTGAACTTGCAGTATGAGTTTGATTCTAGAGTTAAATTGCAATTAGAAGGAAGAGATGTAAATACTTTTGGCATTGTGAGAAACATATATGTGTCTTTTGATTTTCCTGCTTATCCTAATGTTACAATTCCACAAGATATAATAGTTGTAGATGTTCAACCATACTTTTATATATTCTTAGCTAATGAATTAATGGCTAAGATTAGGGGAAGAGTGTCTAATAACATGTCTCAATTTATCTTCATGTTTAAGCCTAGTTTGAAAGGCCAAATTAAGTCAAAGCCATGTAACAAGTTTCATTTGCAGCTCTTCCCTCCAAGAAAACCAAACATTGATCATTCTCATTCTTCTACTGATAAGTATCCTCCCAAGATTACTAATCATACTCAAGATATTTCCATAGATTCATATTGCATTCCATATTGGACTAAGAACCCAAACTATGTCATGCCTAACCTTGAGAGGAAGGAAGGTCCTATGCCTAGGCAGATTATGAAGAAGGAGAATTGTGTTGGGAGAAATTCAAAAGGTCATGTAGGTTGTTCTAATTCTCCATCTAACCTTCCTGCTAGAGCTTCTCATAAAGTGAAAGACATACCAAAGGTTGACAAGGTACTTGAAGGATTGCCATCTAGTACTTCTTCTCTATTGGTTTCACAACTCAAGAATCAACTGATTGTTCCTAAGACTCTTCAAGAGTTGGAGGATGATGCTTCCATAGATGAATTCCTTGAACATATTAAAGATGATACCTCAAGTAGATATAATGAAGATATTGTCATTGGAATACCTCTTCACCATAGTAGATCAATTTTTTAGCTTGAGGAAGGAGCTAATACCATGGAACAACAAACAAAGGTTTTGGGAGAACAAGACACTTTAGCTGTAAGACAAGAATAATTAGACCTTGAGTGGATTGATGAATTTACATGCTTCATGGAAGATGATGATGATAAAATTACAACACAAAATAAAAAAAAGGTACTCATTAGCCAACATTATGTTCCACAAGAAATTGGTAAGAATGTTGATGAACTTTAAGTCCTTTCTATTGATCATGAAGAGTTGGCATTTTGGGATGACCTTGATAAATTTTGTTTGATATTGAATGATGAATCTTAAATTCATGAAGAGATAGAGAAATTTTTTAAAGAATATGTTGTAGCTGAACCTATTGAAATTCATAAAGCACCTCAACAAGAAGACAAGGTCATATGACAGCCCTATTTGAACATGTTTGAAAAGTTTGAAGCGCAAGGTAAGCATGGTTCATCTCAAGAAAATCAAATGCATAAGATAGATGAAGAATACAAGGTACCAAGAGAGGTAGTAAGTTTTTAAGAACCTCTCCCATGCATTCAGTTGCTAAGACCACAGAAGTTTGATAGAGACCTTACTTTTCAAAATGAGTATAGTCTTGATGATGGAAAGCCACTTGCAACAAAAATTGAGGTTGAGTGTGAGGGTCAAAATGAGTTCAAAATCAATGAAAAATAATTTGAACCAAGGGCTATGGTTGCCATTAAAACCAATAAGGGGGAGTATGTTTCCATTAAACACATGTTATTAGCTATAGAACTAGATGAAACCAATGCAAGCACCATGGGAAGTGAATAAGGTGTTGAATAAGCAAGAATAATTCCTAAGTTGTAACTTGCACATCCTTCTAGTTCACTTCAATAAGATGGCATAAAAAACTTTCCTTTTGATCTATGAGGATCAGTTCTTTCTATTTACTTTGTACATATTAGAGTGTGTTTATTTCAGTTTGTCTTGTGTTTCCTAAGTGCTTCATATCACAAGTGTATTTTTGCTTTGTGTGTTTGCCTTGGCCTTTTGTGTGTTGTTCTTTCCTTTGTCTGTTTTGAGGGAAGGAAAATATATTATTGGTCATTTTAAGTCCTGGTCCTATTATTTTCAAGTGCATTTTGACTCCCTTTTCCCAATGGATAGGATAAGGCTACTAGTCCTTAATATAGGCAAGCATGTTACCCCTAGGAGTTGCCAAAAATGTTGACCAAATTTGACTTCTAGTCAAATTAGGTCAACCCCTAATATTTTTTAACTTTTGAATAAGGTTTCTACATGTCTTATGGGGGTTTCATATTGTCCTATACATCTTTCTTATCCTTCTTCTATCCTTGGTCTAAGCCCATTCTCTTTGTACTAGTTTAGTCAAACAAAATCAACCAAAGTCAATCCTCGTTAAACTTGGTCAAAGGTTAAAATTGTGTTATAGATATTTTAATATGGTCATTTAGGTGTCCTAAGGTGTTTTTAAGTCATATATTTGTCCTTCATCATGCTTTATATGCAAAAGTGTCATTTGGCCACATTTTTAGCATAATAAATGACTTGTATGAACTTTAAAGGAGGAAAATTTGTCACCAAGAGAGATTTAAAAGTGGAGAAAGTCAAGAGATATTAGGATAAGTCAGAAATTAGTCCAAGAATTAGTTATATGTATAAATGGGGAGTTTCTCCTTATTTTTAGGCCTTGTTGGGCACTTGTACGAAATGGATGATCTCACTCATAGCTAAAAACATGGGTAGAGTGTCTCTTTACCTCCCAAAATTAATTTACGTGATTGGAGTGCTGAGATAAGTTCAAAAAGTTCATTTTCAACTTCTTTTTCTTCTATCTTCTCTTTGCAAGCCAAGAAGGGTCAATTTTAAACACTTGGTGTGGATCATACATTTTGAGTTGGGAAGAATGGTCTTAGTGGTTGAAATGTATCTATGTATAATTAAATTTTATGTAAATATTTATCATATTAATAGATTCTCCTTTATGAACCATTGCTAACACTCTAGGCAGCTTTTTATGTATTTGGAACCATAAGGGGTCTCTTTTTGAGCTTGTTTCTATTTCTTGAGTTTGGTTTTGATGGGTTTGATGTTTTCACATGTTTATAATTACCTCTCCATAGGTTATATTTTATCATTTTTTGTTTTTTAAGTCTCATGAATGCAATAATCCTCTTTTAGGCTTGTATATGCTTCCAAACTGGTCTTTTCACACTTGCAGCTATCTCAGGTGCCATGAAGGAAGATTTCACATTATAATGGAGGAATGGGATGTTGATTCAAGTGTTTTTACCTATGAGGATGAATATATAGGTGTTGGAATAATTTTTTTATTCATGAAATGCTAAACCAATGCTCAAATGACTATGTTTCCCATACTCAGTCAGCTCCCATCTACTCTTTAGCTTTGGTCATGATTTGTGAAGGTTATAAGGATGTCCATAAAGGTGTTTTAAAGGTTTTAAAATATTTATGTATCCTTTATCAATATGTAGTGGTGATGAATCCTCCATATAGTACAATAAGAGTGAGATTTATAATCATATGTAACTTTTTAAGTTTGGCAGCCATTAGAACTTGCATCTATAGATATTCAAAGAAAGTATCATGTGAGGTGAAACTATATTGACATTACCAAAGTCTCCATAGGATATAAAAGACTAAATTTAACTTTATAAAGGACATAATGTTGTTAAGATTCCATCTAACATGGATATAGTTCATGTTCTGCTCACTGCCCTGCTTACAACCATTACTACCTACACGTGCCTTAATTGAAGAGCTGTGATGCCATTTTGAAAGTGTTTAAACATAAATTAGAAATTTTATTAAATTAATATAATATTTTTTAGATCATTAATTCAATTTATAAAGAGTTAGAGTGGAAAATGAAAATAAAAACCATGTTAAAATCCAAATGACTAAACTCTGGCTCACTGTCCCAAAATGACCAAAATAGAGGTCTTTAAGAATTTTTGGAATAAAATATACCATGAAAAAAGGAATTTAGAATGATCTTGGTTATTTGTTTTAGTATTACATACTTTATATAAATCCCATGCCAATTTTTAGGGTCAAAAGGTGAGTGAAGGATGAATAATTGGAGTCCAAAGTTGCCCAATAAACCACTAGATTTTGACAGTGAAACCTACAAGATGTTGATAGAAAAGTGACCTTGCACTTCATATTGAGATTAATAGACTATGAAATCAAAGTAAAATAATTAAAATGGTTAAAAAGATACTCATGAGCCAATATATTAGAGAAAAAGTGGTGTGCCTTGTTTTGACCCCTGAGCACTCTCTCTTGTCCGTACATAGGCCTCAAAAGGAACACCTACAATAAGGGTTTCAAATAGTGAGGTGGAAGGTTGAGTTTGGACATTATTTTGAGATTTCAAGGTGAGTATATTATTTTTTGATACTAAAACCTTAAATAATAATAATAAAATATTCAAACAAGTTTCAAATGGCCCAAGTGCACCTACAAGCATGACAAAGTGCCTCAATCCTATTTAAGGCAATCAACATAGTCTTACTACGAAAAGTTATTTGAAAGTTGATGTGTACGAGGAGAAGATAAGTGGGTGATAGGAAAAAAACTAATTTTTATCACTAAAAAGGAACCTAAAATTCCATTTATAATACATAACACATCTATATCAACCTACAACAGATAGGGGAAGAAGAGAAATTATCTCAGTCATGGTTTTGTAGACAATCTTGCGTTGCAAGAGCATAATGATGGTTAAAGAGGTAAAATTATTAGAGAGAGACATTGGAGGAATCATATATGGTTTTTAAACATATACGAGTCTTATAAATGAGCATAGGGCATGGAAAGAACCTCCATTTTCCACAAAACATAGTCTCATACCCTGCTTGCCCTTACAGTTTGCCTTGTTCATAAGTTTGCCTAGGAAATGTGTAAAGTTGGAGGTCTTATGATTGGATTTAAAGGGTGAAAACTGGTATATAGTATCCATAAGAGTTTAATATTATCCTCCAATGGTCAAATTTTTAGGGATAATAGGGAAAGTTCCCCCTATTTTGTTAGATAGGGGGCACTTCCCCTTGCATAGACCCTACAACTCTATGGAAATAGGCGAAGTAGGTGACCAAAAGGAAAATAGAGATAAAATGATGGTTTGAGAAGATGTATAAAATCCATGGTAACGTAATAAACCTTTATATAATATTGGGATTCAAATAGGGTATTTTGGATAAGGAGGTTTGCAGGTAGAGTAACTAAACATGATATGAGCCTAAGCCCTCATGAGGGGTCATTTTAAATTTTAACCTTTGAAAAGAATTGAAATGTTTTAGATAACATTCATGGAGGTTTAAATGATGTGTATGAGATATCTTATAGTTTTAGAAGGCTAACAAAGAGTTTTCAACCACCAAGTTGCAGGCAGACCTATTGACAAGGTCTAGGCCTAATACTAAATAGGGGTCAAGTTTCATTTCAAGCTCTTGGTAAGTTTTTATAGTGATTGATTCATGTTTTTAGGTTATTAATAGAAATTATTAAACCTTAAGTATGTATATAAACTTCCAAATATGCCATGTTTGGCCTAAAGTGTGTTCAAACCTTATTAGAATGCAAAAAGGAGCTCGAATGCTAAATTGGAGTGCTTGAAACCTTTATGAACTTAACAATGGGAATCTAAGGTATTTGGAGATGTTAGGGAGGGTCTATATGAATCCTTAAATGGAATTTAGTGAGATTTGTAATGTTCCATGGCTATGAACAAATGTTAAGAGTCCAGGTGACTCTAAAACCCTTGC